>BSDF01000005.1:64114692-64830404 GCA_027925045.1 Hypotaenidia okinawae
CACTGGCATGGTAACTGTAAGAACGTGAATCAGATGACTTTTAATTTTTGTTGAGAGTGGAGTGGTCCAAAGCTTGAAGGGAAATGCTCTACAGGTGAAATCGGTGAACTATGATCTGTGGTTCTTTAACCCTTCAGTAAAGTGGCATCTCTGGAGATAGTGTGACTACTCACAGTTTCCACACTGCACGAGGGATTGCAAACAAGCATGAACTTCATTTCACATACCACTTGTTTTCAAAGATCATTTCAAATAATAGTTCTTTCTATTAAAAGAACATGCCAGTAACACAAATGGGAATGCTGAAGTACCAGTTCTAGGTAAGGCTGTAGGTAAAATGGCATTGCAAAATAATTTACAGCTTCTGGCTAAGGCTTTAAGAGGAGAGTTGCTCTAGTCCAGACAACAGAGCTTTGCACCTTGAGAAATGTTTCTATGTAGGATGGAAACTTGATGTGTTATGTATCACATTTTTGCTGCAAGTTATTTGCTGGTTTTCTTTTTTTACTCCCTTGTTCTGTTTCTGAAACCTCACCGTTTTTAATACTTTATCCTTAATTATACAACTGTCAACATGAAATTAGCTACTGGGATGATGCAGCATACACATAATTTACTGCACATACCTGAAATTATGTGTATTAAGTTGCCATCGATACAGAAGTGGACTTCAGTTGTGGTTTGATTCCATCAGGAAGGCCTCTGTCCTGTTCATGTACAAATTAAGAGATTGGTGGCAAACTACTGCTCTCATCCTGTGGTGGCAAAGCTGGACTAGTGCTACAGCGTATCTCAGGCTTTTGGTGCTGCAGGGCTTGTGGCTTATGATCACTGATTCAAAGCTGATGGGCTTGAGCATTTACCTTAGGGTAAGCATAAAACACAAAGGGATAGCAGTTTAATTGGACTGCAGTGTAACCAGGAGCCTAGCATGTTTTTACTGCTGTATTATGTAGCATATTTCATATAGCATATTTTTAATTTAGCAAGTTAACTTTTATTGGAAGATACAGGAGGTCTCCCTCCAAGATCGTAGGACTCACAGTACTGGTGATCTACAAACATCACCTGTCTTGGCTTGCTGCATGATGCGGGGATCTTTACTGCTTCTTCCAAAGCACAGCACAACTGGCAATGCATCGTGACGTGTCACCCCTGAGTTAACAGGTTAACTGCCCAGTATGGAACTTAAATCTAACTTAAGTTGAAAAGTTGAAATCTGTAAGGTGAGTCTTTTAGAAACCGACCCGTTAAAAAAAGGAGAAAAAAAAACCCCAAACAACTGAGAATTGTATTTTAGATTAATTACAACACATTGTTGATCAGGGAGTTGCTTTAAATTTAAGTGCATATTGCACTGTTGGATGACATAAAACGTAAATGCTTTAGATCTGCTATATTTTGGAGTGTGTTGTCACAAGTAAGTCTTTTCTATAACTATTTTATAAAGGCTGAAAATGCAACTTTGTAAAATAATCCTGAACGAGGACACAAGTCTTATTTTGAATACTTCTGCTCCTCTGCTTTTAGAAGAATGCAAATAATAGACATAAAATAAAGGTTTTTATTTTAGACTGCAGTGAAAGTGGTGCATATAACGTATTCTGAGCTCTACATACTGTGCATGTTTTACCACAGGAGGCTGCTACTTGTATTTGTTTTGGCCAGGTTTTTATGTATGACCTAAAATAAAATTCCTTGGCCAACAAATAGCTTTGTTGGAAACAGCTGCACACAGCATTCACACGTAGCACACTGTGACTGGAGCCATGATGGTGTATCCTCTGCGTGCCTTGGAGAACTTGGAACTTTCCTGCATAAAATTTTGATTGTTTTGTGAAATGAGGATTAAGAAATAGGCATGAAAAACAGGTAGGGATCAGTTTTCAGATGGGCATCTCCCTGCACACTGAAAGCAGTGTCATCTGGTATGAAGTACCACTGTTCTGCTATGCTGTTAAAACAGGATTTAAATAGATGCCTGTCCAAACCTGACCTGTTTGCTGAGATCCAAACAACAGTCTACATTTTCTCAGCCTATTATGGTCTTGCTGTGAATTTGAAGCAATTGAAAAATCAGCTTATTAAAACAGCCGCAAGTGTTACGTCTCTGGAACATCCTGGTCTCGTTTCTTCAGAAGTGCCTTGGCACAGAGCTGTATCGTTGCAGAGTCATTGCGTGTTCATTAAGCGTTGCACTTCCTTGCCTTTGTTAAGCCAGGCCTAGAGGGTCCGTCCTCAAGACTGGGGTTCCCTCTGGAGGACAGATGGCCACAGTTCACCTCTAAAGGTCTCAAAAAGAGCCGATTCCTGCCAGAGCAGTAGTATTTCTAACAGCAGGGAGGGGAGTGTCTCCCATTAGCAGTACAGTGAATGAAGAAAGTTATCGGTCCCTAAGAATTCACATCTGCTATGAAATAAGGTACTGTACCTGCTGAGGCCAGCTGCAGTTTGTGACCAGATTTAACTTCTTTAGCAGTAATGCTTTCCCAGTGCTAATTCTTTACTTCTCTCTTTGGCAAAAGCCATCTATTCACATTCCCTGTGTGGAGTCTCCATGTTTACCTTGCAAAGGGGGAGAAACAGCTAATAGAAGATAATCTGAGCTACACTTGAGGCAAGAAAATTCATTTTTCAATGTGCTTACCTTGTTCACAAAGCCTTCTGTCTTGTGTATCACGTTCAAGAAGCAGGCACGGCTGTTCAGGAAACTACTGCTGGCATGTGTGACGTTAGAAAACAATCAGACAGAATACATTTCCTATGCAATGTAGCAGGATGTTTATTAAATGTTGTTTGTATAGGTATCAACACTTCAAAATAAAACCGGTGTTCCTCTGAGGTGTGACCTGCATAGCATTTTAATTTCATTTCCTTTGCATCTGGAATGAATTTTATCAGAATACTTGAAAGCTACATGCTAAGGAACCAGTTCTTCCTGCATACAGAAGTTCACAGGATAATGCAGTACTGTTTTGGAGTCAGTATTGAGGTAAAGTTCTGCCTGACAAAGCACCAACCTTGCAAGGAAAACTTCGGTACTTTCTTTTGCTGATAACAGAATGGGTTTTGCTTTAAAACTGCTCTTCTATCAGATTTTATAACAACACTAGTTATCAGGAACAGAATGGTGTTTTAAGTGGAAAACCACAAAAAAAAAAATTCTGATGAATAGTAATATAATAACACTGATTAACACTAAATAGTAATCTTTTGTGTCATCAAACGATGATAGGACACAGAGAATGCTGTGTCATTTCGTCAAGTTTCTAATCTGGGAATAAGTTTTCTAAACTACTTCTTTTAGTTCTTAAGTAAAGCTAATGTTTCCAAACAATGTTTTTGCTACTCTCAGCATTCTTGTCCTGTTCTCCTAATTAAAATCTCATGCATAAAAACGCTTCACCACATTCTTCTATTTTGTTTTTTGAGTTGCTGTTAAATTTGTGTTTTGTTTGTTCTGTAGCAAAGTAGGCAAATACATTAACAATTACATGGATCACTGTCATCTGCTGTCTCAACAGCTCTATGAGGTAGAGAAGTTAGTATCACCTTAAGAGGCAGAGACACTGAGGTGAAGTACTGAAATCCCCATCACTAATCTGTGTGCCACTAGTGAAAACTTGGATTACATAACTTCTCAATCTTAAAATTCTGCCATATATTCTTTCTAAATGAAATTACCCTTAATTATTACTTAACAGTGATTCATAAACGTAACGTTGTTAGATAGTGCAGTCCTTTCTTACTAAATGCTAAAAATAATAATTTAAATAGAATAACAGCTCTTCAAAATACTCTTTGTAGTTCGTCCATAATTGCCACGATCCTTTCAAGTAGTTTATTATATTAAAGTGCTCAGTGGTCAGTTATTTTCAGTCACCTGAATTCAGAAGCTCCACAAGTTCCTTCAGAGAAGTCAGCTGCTGAGCAGCTTACATCTGTATCTCTCTTTTGCTGCAGTCATCAAGAATTTCACTGCTATTTTCAAGACGTGACTGCTAAAGCATAGAGCTGATTAGTGCAAATGCTTAGGCACAATTAAAACACATACATTCATCTTCTGTGCAGAGGCAACACAACGGCATACAGCTTACTCGACCAGTGGGCATTCCAGAGAACCTTAAAAAAGGTGCATGTCTGCAAAACATTTGGCTGAAGAACAAAACAAAGACTCCCAAATCCTGTTGTTCAGCACACTACAATTAAAAATAATTTTCCAGCATGTTTTTGGAGTGTATACTTGAAACCAAACAGAGCTAAAGCATTAGTTCTGTTGGGACTCAGCCTACCTCCAGAATTATACCTCAAGCTGTTCAAGGCTTGAGCAGTATACCACCTAGCAACAATAGCTAATACGTGGCTTCATCCATATTGTCATCACTTCCAGCACCAAAGTCATCTCCATCTTCAAAATACGATGAAATGTAGTCATTTTCCTGAACGAAAGGGAAAAAAATAGTCACTGTGTCAGTGGAGGAGACAATTTACATAGCATGCCTCAAACTGGACATGAGTATGTTTTGAAACAGGAGTTTTTGCTTATTTCTTGGGAAAGAAAAAGGAAAATACAATGAAGTTCTGATACCTCTGAGAGAAGAGGCATCCCTGTTTCAGGGATGAAAATGAGTAATTACATGTATCACTTGTGGTATGACATGTTCCTGCTTGCAAGGCCTTTTTTCAGAGCTGTCTGTGAGTAAGAAATCTAAACCACTCGCTTGAATTCACTAGAACACAGTGTAGTGCAACAAATAAATCTGATGTAATAATGCTTTTTATTACAAACACCTCTGCCCCCAGCATCAGAGAAGCTAGGGACATTTATTTGGCTGATGGCCAACACACAACTCAATGAGTGGGATCTGATTTTGTGTAAATAGGAAAGCTAACAACATACCTCTTCATGCTCCTCTTCATCATATTCCTCTGGTTCTTCGGCTTCTTCATCATCTTCACCTTCATTGTCTTTTGTTTTGTCTTTTTCATCTTCGGATTTTTCTTCTTCATCATCCTTCTTTTCCAACTCCTGTCACAAGACAATCTCCTTCACAAGGTGATCCCATGTTACAGCAACAGCATACCCTCCACGCTACCAAAACGCTATGCTGCAGGTAACAGCCAGACAACCATCACAACAGTGCTGTGCAATTGGGGTTTTTTTGTCAACATTTAAAACAACACAATGTGAAGTGTGAGAACTTCATAAGGACTTATTGATCAAGCGCTAGCTATTGGGCTTGAAGTCTAGAAGACTATGTCTTGTGTTACCCTTCACTGTTCTAATAACTGTAGAAGACCACGTCATACATGATAAAGGAACACCATGTACTTTATATAATGATGCCTTTGTACCAAACAACTGATGGATCACCAGGAGCAAGAATACAAGACTCTCTGACCTTTAAGCTTCCCGTTCCCACATGGTGGGTAGTTGCCTCCAAAACCAAGGTCACTTTCTTCCCAAGTTTCTCCTCCCATACCTATCTTCCCTCTCAACTTATTAATTTCCAACATCAGTAAACTGGCAAACCAGCAATAGATTTTAAAGTTCTGTCACCAATTCGTCCTTCAATAAGCTCTAATAGTAACTTCATTGTTAGGCTACATTGTAATCAACAACCCCTTGCTGTGTTTGGAGTCAAACAGGAGCAAAGGGAATACTTCCCCACAGCCAGGTCTATCCGTACCCTCTCCCTTATGCTACCACTTTGCAGAACAGTTGCCTCTCAGAGTAAAGAAACAAGAAAGAAGTCCAGAAAAAAGGCTGCTTTGGTTATTCCATTTGTACCAAAAAACCCCCCATACCACAGCTTTAATTTTCCTTCAGGAATTTCTAGTGTACAATTGAAAAAGAGTATGAATGTCTTACCTCAATTTTTTTCAACACATCCAGATTACTTTTAGGCTCAGAGCTTTTTGCCTTTTTTGGTTTTGTACCTGCTGAAATAAAACACATCATTATTATTGTTTTAATATGGAAGAACACAAATTCTCTAGTTTTGCTTGCTCCTAAAAGGGTACATCTTGAGTTTATTATGGAACCCCCCTATCATCTGTTTTAAAAATGCCTTATCCATTGAGCTCCATCACTCATGGAGGTGTAAATGCCCCATTTATGTTAGTGGTGCCTATAGGGCCAGTCTGAAATGTGCTTTGAACAGAGAGCTGATGAAAGGTTTGGCCAAAGTATGATGTTCAGCCTCTCAAAGTACTTTTCACTTACACAGTCACAATATGTTAAGAAACTAGAACAAAATCTAATCTGTGTTTTTTCATAATCTTGGAAAGATAAAAACTCATTGTTATTAATGACATTAATGACATCTGGGTGCTTCAAATAGAAGGATTAATAAAAGGCAGATAGCAGAGTTTATTAGCTGCAACACAACAGGCATGGTTACTGCAGCTGGATGGCTTTTGAGCCACCATTGGCTCTCATGGAATGAGTCCACAGTGAGCATTTTCATCTAGTCCCTCGATTGATGACCACCATCTTTATCATGTTACTCCCTACAGTCCAAACCCATTATGCTACTTATGGCCAGAAATAGCATTCCATATACCCAGCTAAGAGCTACCTGAATTGCAGTACCCTAACCTGAGACTTACCCAATTCCAGGAGTGAGGATTGACTAGCAGATGAGAAGAAACAAATTACAGCACAGGCCTGTACCTAACACAGTTTTACCCTCAGCGGAGTAAAACTGCCTGCATAAAATGCCATACTGGTGTAGCTACACAGCTTCTGATGGACAAGGTAGCCTCAGACAAGCTAGTCTATGTAACCTACACCTTTTTTACAAGAGGCTGTGCTAAGGGGTATCAGAAAGAACAACAGCGTGCAGCGTTGGAGGGGGTATCCGCTCTGAAGCAGACAGTAACCCAATGCCATTAAAATATGTATTTTAGCTGGCTAATAGTAAAGGAAGCAGAGCACTTAGGAGCTGCATTTTGTCAAAGCACTTGTCATAAATAACAGTCAGTTCATTTCAGTGTTTTGCATAGGAAGGGATTATGTGACAAAAGCACTGCACAGAGCTGAGGGGAGTCAAGCTGCTCTGTAATAACGTAAGAACAGTCAAAGCAAACACATCCAGAATGAAGCAGGCTTTTAAAGAAAACAAGTGGAAAGTGCAACTCAAAATTATCCTTTCTACATAAACCCCTGCAGGCTTTTAGAGAGAACGCCTATAGAACATTATAGCCTGGAAGTGAAAGAGAGACACACAAGGGCTTTCCTTAAATGCTGGGTGTCTCTAGAGCTTATCATAAAGTTGGAGACACTGACCCATGGTTAGTACAGCTTGAAGCAAAACAGCTCCTTAAATCCATGTAGCTGAGAGGAGCAATGGAGTATGAGCTACTCTTTCAAAATACCTGTATTTGGTTTTTAAATGAATACAACTGATTCCTATACATGTATATAGCTGGCCTATAAGAGCTAAAAAACAGTCAACACTCTTATTTTTTGTCAGGTCCTGTTGTTATCTAGGATACCATGGTCCACAGCCCAGGGTAAGTGTGGAAGAGATGTGGAATTCTGCCCCAAGTTTTGCCACTACAGAGCCAGGTGGTCAGGTCCTGGGTTAAAACATTTGGGGAAACCAGAAAGGGGGCGGGTGAGGGGTGTAAAAATGAAGCTGTCCCTGTACACATCACTATGCACTGATCCCCAAACCACTCCTGCAATCTGGAACAGTAGAAGGGTAAGAAGTCTGTTAAGCCTCTTTGAATTTCCATGCAGATTCCCTTGACTCCCTCACCATTGTTCCACTCAGTTACAAAGTGTCACCTAAGATAGCAATCCTCAACATACAGCTAATTACAAACTTCTTGAAGATTCCTAAAAGAGCCTGAAACACTGATTTTTGCTTTCAGAGAAACTTACTCTTTTAGTCCAATTAAATTCTGATGGTCAGCTGATCTTTGCCATTACAACAATGAAGAAAAATGTGCTTTTAAGAGCAAATAGAGAAACTGGTACAAAGAAAGAGGGAAAATCCCCCACAGTAAGCAATGATTCTCTGTTTATGATAATCACAACACTGTAGCAAGGAATAATAAATCAACATTCATCATTTCACTGGATCTTGGGAAGCTAATAATTGCACGTAGGCTTACAGAAGCCAATGCATTTTCTCCTTTTGAATGGAAAAGGTGTGAACTGGTCTCATCTTTGGAGATTTTTCAAGTAAGTGTTTCATTTTCAGTTGCATCTTTAGTACCAGGGCTCTCAACGACGCTCTTAAAAAGAACAAAGCTTCCAGCTGAGCCAGTCTCCATGACTACTGCACATTCCCTTTTTCCTATTTTATCCTTGAACTGAAAAATGACACACGAAGGACTTGAACAAAGCAAACAAGAAAGTAAACGATTAGATACATAAGACAGCTAGATATAGGAGGCCAAGTGTTACTTCACATCAACAGAGCAACAGACTTCTACAGAGAACTTAAAATAACAGTCATGCATACTAGAAAACACTTTGAAAAACAAATACACATATGATGCTGTGTAATAAAAAATGTTTGGTTTTTTTTCCTGTAAGAACAACCAATACCAGCTCCAACTGCTGTTGAAGGATCTGGTTCACAACTCTGCAGAAGAAAGCTGAAAATAAACAAAAAAAGTAAAACCAGGGGAAATAGAAAATAACCTGCATTACATCACATAGAAAAGGCTTAAAAAATGCAAAGGTCAACCAAATTGTGAACAAGGTAATTAACAAACCCAAAGCATAAAGGAAATCTGAATAGCCAGCTGTTCATTAAATAGAAGGACGAATTAACTAAAGACAGAAACTTTGAAAACAAAAAAGTTTTGTGGGTTGTTTTCTTTTAATCTTTCACTGTTACATGTCTCATAAGTTAATATGGTACATCAGTATGAAAGGCAGGAAGGAAGGCTGTTCTGGTGAGTTAAAACATCCTACAGAAACAAAGCAAAACCCAAAGACAACAGGCAGATTGGTGAATTAATGCAAAGAACATCTGCCAAAACCCCTGATTATTCAGGGTAATTAACAGTTCTACAATTATTTTCCCCCTAACCAGTTCCAGTATGTCTTCTATCACTCAACAAGTGTGTATTAATTGTTTCTTAAAAATATGTAATATACCTTTTTTGGTCTTTTTCTTTGGCTTCATCTCTCTTGGGAGTCTTCTCCAATCTGCACAGAAAACAGCTTCAATACATATGGATGTCGATTCACAGCAGTAACCCTCCCCTGCCACCCACCAAAGAAAGGCAGAGGCCACTCTTGTGCTTGATCCCAGCACACCTAAATGTTTTAGCATGCAAGAGTTTTACAGAATTCTAGCTGTAAATTGAGGAACCAGTGTGAGAACTGGCATTTATTTCAGCCACTAATAGACAACTTCCATCTACCCCAAAGAGACAAAAATCAGCCCTTCCAGTGGCCCACGTGGCCTTCAATTTACATTCTATAATTAAGTTTGCAGTAGTGAGCTACACAGATAAAGCAGTTGAAGTTCAGTGTTATAAAGCCCCCTGTGACTGAGACATCAGGTTGGATTACTTTTAGCAACTGTTCCCAGTTCAAAACTGGTATCTGCATGGTGAATAAGGAAGAAGGGAAGTTGTAGTGAGAGCTAAAGCTTACACTTTTGCTACAAATTGTTTCAGCTGAGTAAATTTTAAAAAATGGTGGGTTTTTTCCTCTTTTCTTTCTTTGGACAAAGCAATGTCTCACCTTACATCTAAAAACACGCCAAGGTCATAACCCTCAACAGGGAAGAGATGATTGGCTGAGAATTCATATACTTTTTTTTTTTATTGCTTGAAAAATAATGAATCAAACATTTAAAGGAGCAGAGCATTTCACAATAAAGAATTAGCCTTTGCTAATCTCAGATATTACCTGGGGTCCACGCTGCATGCTCCTTTTCAGCGTCCTGGTACTTTTTACTGTACCTCTCAATTGCTATTAGAGAAGGATGCAAAGAGTTATTGCTTTCAATTAAAAAGGAAATACAGACACTGTCCTTGCTATTTTCCTCTAGCTAAACATTTTTTTTAATCCCACATTGAATACTTCCTTGTGCTGCTGTCAAACACTTAAAAAACAGTTTAACATCACTACTTTGTGCAGTTCTGTGATAATTCCCAGAACTAGTCTTTTGTTAAGGACTTGCAAAACATGGATTTTATACCCCCAAGAAAGGTAAAAAACCCCAAATATTGCTTTGCATTTTTGAGATGTCAATCAAAACATTCTCCCCACAAAAAAAAAAAAAACCCAAAAAAAACCCCAAAAACGATCCAACCAAAACCAACCCTCCCAAATTTTTAGAATATACAGTTCTATCCTTGGAAAGCATGAAATCATAAAGTGCAGGTGTAGTCAGATAAATTAAGTTGAAACATTAAATGGAACGTTTCTACCCCTCAACAGGTTCGCAAGCAACCCTTTGCTACAAAGCCAACAGCAACATTTATCACCACTGCTACACACAAGGAGTATCCAGAACTCCCAGGTGTGTCCCAGACTGATCATGATCAGCTCCCAAGACTTTAAGAACATCCACAATGGCAAAGCTTTGCAGCATAATGGAGACGTCTCCTAAACAGCAGCAGCATATTTTATCCATTTGACCTCTTTACAGGTACAAGAGCTAAACAGAGAAACACATTCTTACTAATACAGTAGTTACACACTGTCAAGTACATCCATTTATACTGAAAAGACACTTTCTTGCACAATCTGTAGTGACAAAAGCAGTATCAAAGCAGAAGTATTTTTAAATCAATCCCATTTTTTTCTTACCAAATTACCATGCCCAACTGCAAAGCCCACCCCACACAAAATGACTGATTCTGATTGCACTAATTACTCACTACCCAGGCCATTATATTTTTGTGGATATTGTATAGAAAACGGTAACAAAGGCAGTCTGTGACCTTTACAGCTGAAGACTTCCACATACACACCAGGGAAAAGGAATGGAGAAGGAAGACATCAGCGATGAAGCTCAGTTCTGCACTTGGTTATAACAAGGGTGAGCAGAAGACCTGCTTAAAACTGCAACAAAAAGCTCGCATTTAATTACAGCGTTTCAGGGGACACTTAATGTGAGTGGCCTTCACAGGTGCTGTTGGACACTGTCAGCACAGAGATGGAAAGCAAACGGTGGTTTTGATTTCAGTTCCATGCTCTTTAGGGAGTTATTAACTGCTGCTGCCATCAGTTAAAAAAAATATGTCTGACTGACTCTCACCACCCACAGCTGTTGGAATTAATTCCAACCCACTGGCAGGGTGACAGCCATCCAGCCATAGCAGATATACCTACAAGAAAAATATGAATGATTCCTTTGAAGTAAGGAAAACATTGAAGGTAGAATGGAATATGCCTGCCACTCACTCAAAAGGAGTGCTGAAATGATCAAAATCTATCTATTACAGCACACTAACCCATCAAAATTGCCAGGTAGTATTAAATGTGGCTTTAGTTTACTACCTGAATAATGAAACAAAGACAACTATAACCTAATTAATTAAAATGTTTGCCTTCTCAACCTTCAACAGACCATTTGGTTCACAGATGTTGTGCTGAAGGTTTAATACAATCCACTTCCCCTTTTAGCAAAACCAATTTAGGAAACTCCTGCCCACAATCCCTCTCCTTGCCTTGCTCTTAGTCCTACCAGATGTTTTGATGAAATACAGGGGAGCAAAGGACTGTAAACCAGATGACAGAGAAGATCAGTTAAAAATAATCTGCCCTGGGAGAAAGAAAGCAGTTTTCATGAAAGCAAGGCCAGTTCTGCCATATAATTCAGTTCCAGAGACAACTGTGGCCCATCACGGAGATGAAAGGAAGCTTTTGAAGCTGCAGACCACCACTGATGTAATTATACCCCATCCCTCAGATGAGGTATGTGTGTACAACTAAAAGTTCAGCAAAAAGTTACCTCAAGTTACCAACTCACCTTGGTGAGATGATGAGAACATATGAAACATTATTTGAGACTACCAAGTGGCTGCCTACCTGCTCTCCACACAGTTGTTTTGGATTTTTTGGGGGGTGGTGGTGATGTTTGTGGTTTGGGGTTGTTTTTTGCTTTTTGTGGGGGAGAGGGGTGTGTTTGTTCTGTGAAAAGGTCTTCAGAGCTGGTGGTGGTGCTAAGGAGCACACTCAGAAAGAGACACCACTCCATCTCAGAAAGAAGGCTGCAGAAACAATCTTGAGGGAACCAGCAAGAATTATCACATTAGGTGACGCTGGAAAAGAGAGCTAATACATTCTTCTGAAGTGTCTTGCTCCTTGGAAATAACCCTGAACAGCTATCAGGCATGGCAGTTTTCCTTTCTTGTACCTCAAACAGAAATAGCAAACTTCAAGCCTGAGAAAGATCAAGAGCACAACAAGCCTCTGATGAGGTGAGAATCCAAAGACACTGAGACTTCTTTACTCAAGAAGATAAGAGAGGAGATGCGATAAAGTAGTAACATGGGATTCTTCTGCCATCACAAAGGGATCTAGAAATGAAGATCAGATCTGTTCTCCTTGCCTCAGAATCAAAGTTTTACCTGTCCAGGGTCCACCCTGGGCCGTGCTTGTGCTGCACTACAGCTGGCTGCTGTGTCCTGGTGACTGCTGGCTCCAGCTGCAGGTCAGAGGCAATATTCTGCCTTCTGTGAGCCACACATCTGGTCAGCAGTGTGCTCACTGCTTGTACCACAGCGTGCTGCTCCGTTTTATACAGTGCTTCAGTACACAAACAAGTGGACAGGCAGTAAGGTGTGCTAATCATTCAAAGGCTAATAAAAAAAAAAAAACAAAACCAAACCCAAGAATCACACAGAGCCTCAAAAACCTCAGAATTCACCACTACACCATAAGCAAAATCGACCTATGTACCTCTATCATATTGACATCAGGAGTACTCAGCCAGAAAAATACTCTGATGGCTTTGGGGTGGAAATTAAACCTCATGTTTTAGAGTTCAAGTCAGCTCTCATTATTCAAGAGTCAGCACAAGATAGGAAGGAAAAGATTATTTGGTCTTTGGCCACTTTGGATGTCTCAGAATTTTTGATAAAGCTTCTGAAAGACTGCCTTTTACACTGATGGGGGCGAGGGTTTGACAAATGCAGCATTTCCTAGGGTCTTGCATTTCCTATTTTCCTGCAGCAGCACTTGCCATTCACACCACTCAGGACAAGCACTCAGGAGGATGACAGAACTAAGCAAGAATCACAGACAGAAAGAAGCACTCCTCACAGTGATAACCTCCCATGACAGCTAGATTAACAACACCCCATGGCATGGTAAACAGGCGTTAAATTCTTCCTTCCCTGCTCCCCTTTCCTTCTCACCCACTATGCCAGTTTTCTGACCAGGAAGCTTGGATTTTAACATGGTAGTGATGTATGACTGGATGTCAGGTGTAACAGAGCATTTACTGTTATCAAACAGTACAAAGTGGTTAATTTTTAATTACATAGAAGCAAAAGACATTCTTAAATAGAGTAAGATTAAGCTTTGGCATCCAATCCAGCTCTGCTTCTGATGCAAACCACAGTAGATCATTTGACCTCATCTCAATCTTCATATTTCAGGTGACCTGTCAATAATACTTACCGATCTTTCCTGAATGGACTTAGGGGGAAAAGACATTAGTGCCTTTTAGAATGGCCAGCTGTTAAATATAGCATTGATTGACTTACGTATGTCTTTACACAATTAAAATGAATGCTGAATTAAAAACTAGTATTTACTACAGATTTCTTTGCCCCAACACAAGGTTTTAAGGGTATGACAACATGTACAAACATCTATTTTGCTTGTGTTAGTTAACATAGAATTGAAAAGACTGCATATACCTGGTCTAAATGTTTCTTACTATACACCAAATGGAACAGACATTTGATACCACTCTTTTTCACAGAGTAGTTGCTTTCCATTTACAACACTTGCATGCATGACCTACAACTTCAGTAACTGCAAAAGCAGAAAATTTCCCTGTCATCTGGAACTGCCAATTTTCACTCCTCACTGTCAATGCAAAATACAGCTTCAATACGTGCACTTCACTATATCACCCTTCATGGAATAATAACTACTGAAGATATAAATAAAGATAGAAAGCACATAAACAAACCTTCACGTTCTTCTTCTACTGTCAAAAAATAGGGCATTCTTTTCATAGTTCCTCTAAGATCCTGTTTTAAGGCCAACATGTAATCTTCATCTTCTCCTGTTTTCAGAGGCACTGGCTTATTGTCTGTACTCTGAACAAATTATGTTTATTATTTATGAGGTCTTAATATCCATCAAAAATACAGGAACACTATCAAAAGCTACAATAAACACAGCTAGCCACAGAAAAGTGCAACTCTGTGTTATGTTACTCCACCAAGTAACTTTATTGCATTCTGATTTTATACCTGTTATAACTTTACTGTTTATTACTGCAAAAATGTATCAAGAAATCAAGGGGAAAAAAGCTACTTAACCAGTGAAACTGTTATTCACAGTCATCCTTAGTTCTTCACTGATAGGGTATGATTACTCTGAATGACATGGGCACCCTTTCCATGACTATTGTAATGGAAACTGGTGGTGTTGCCATACAACCAGGTGGCACATCACACAATTCTTTATCTCTCAGATTGAAATGAGTTGTGAAGGTTTGGATTTTTGAGGTTTTTTTTTTTTTTTAACTATGAATCTTGAAATTGGGAAAAATAAATAAGCAAGAAGAGTTTTTAAAACATCCCAAACACTAGAGCCAGAGACAAAATTGCAGAATGGATGTTGTTCCTCTCACACCACAGGTGGTACACAGCCAACACCTGAGAGGTACGTTGCTGCAAAGCACAAAGTGCTATCACAAGCCCCAGTGCTGGATCACATGAGGAGTTGACTGCTGCCAGCTGCATTAGCTAGCTGGACAATGTTTTAAATCACTCATGTTGCTGACAGTAAGCTGATAATCCTTTAATGGGCTTCTAATTGCATTTGCAGGAAATTTGGGAGAACTTAAAAAGTGTCCATTAGAAATATGTAATAGCAACAATTCACTGCTCAAAATAATTTCCATGTAAGTCAGTCAACAGCTGTGATACCCTTTTGGTTACTGCCCAGTCATTAAATCCAACTCTAAAATTTTATTGACCCTAGTTACAGGGTTCCACCACAGTGGCAACACTCCTATCACTGGGTTAACTTTTGAGTCTTTTGAATGGCACTAGCTTTCATCTGTAAGTCATACAACAATTTGGGTTGGAAGGGACCTAAAATTTAACTCAGTTCTGAAACTTTGCCCCCAGAAAGATGGTAAGCATCTTTAGGTTCCCTGTGGTATACTTTAGAAATACTGGGGGATGGTAATTCTCCTACGTGGCTGATCCACTGCTAAATTTAACCACAGAAGTGGTAGCTCACACAGAATTCAGTTTCCCTGTGCTTTCAAGCAGACTGAATTCACATCACACAACTTAATTGTAAACCACGAAATCACACAACTTATTTGTTAAGGGTGGACTAGTAGGATATACCACATCTGGTTCAGAGGTCAAAGCCTTGGGTGAAATAACTCTCCAGAGAAATCTCAGCATAGCATCAACTATGTGCTGAACCTGGAAGTTCTCTATCATAACGTGCAAGACTGGGAAAACTTTCACAGACCTCTACCAAATCCTGAAATAACTGGGAAGCTCTCTCACATGAAACTGCAACATATTAAGACTATTTTTATGCCTCAACATTATTAAGGCTTCCCTCCACGGCAGAACTTGGTCATAAAATACTCCTTCTTCCCCTTTAATTTTCAAATACATCCCAAATGTAATCAAGTTTCCTTAAATACATAAAATGTCTCAGTTATTTTTGAATTCTGGCTACCAAGGTACAAGACAAATCTTCCAAAATCTTTTGTGTTTACATCAACAGTAAGTTTCTAAAAATCACTAAATCCATTCACATCTCCTAGTGTAACTTCATTCCAAACAAATCCAGATACACCAAACAATGGACTATAATGAACAAACATCTTGCAAGCAATTTTGTTAAATGCAGGATGCAACAGCTAGCAAAGGAACAGGAAGTAGTAATAAGAAAAACAATTAATTGCATAAAGTACTTCGAAACTGTCCTGAACTGCTCAGGGATGCTCATATATTTCATTACATCACCTAAGCATGACTCTGAATGCACTTTAGCTGAGCACAGAGGGTGTGCTCTAAGACGCTCACTGTACTTACAGGAAAAGGTGGTGGAGGGGTACACGCAACGTCAGGTAGAGCTGCACCTTTAGCAAAGCCAATCGCCTCGATGTTGAAGGTAAACACAGCACGTCCTCTTCCCCTACCTGACCCAGCCATGTGGAGTTACTGAAAACACGGATTTTTAAAGTTAAATTATCAAATGCATGTATGTATTACCTCTCAAAATTAACGCCTGATGAAGATTGTAGTCATTTAAAAAACACTCTCAAAGGTGATTTCAAAAAGCAAGCCATTCTCAATGCTCCGTCTCAGGTTCTTCCACATACTACAGATTCGGTATGTGTCTAAAATCAGCTCCATTCCCACATTTCTGCTAGCTATCCCTGCATGCCTGAAATCACCTAAGGAAATTTTAAGGAATTTCACGCCTGAAATGACCTAGGAATTTTAAATTTTCTTCTGCTGAACCTTAGCTGTACCAACTTGAGTTCAATCAGGGTAGAAGAACTAGAAATAAGGTGAAGGGGGTGAGAAAAAAAAAAAAGAGTTCAAGAACTCTGAACTTTCTGTGAACAGGTTTTGCAGTTTCTGAACTTTTCTCGAAACAAAAAGTCTGTGTTTGTCACTTATGGCTTCTTGGGCCTTCAGATGATTTTTTAGGGGTACTGATAAAGAGCCAAAAGCAAAGAGGTTCAAGGTGAAAGCATCAAGGGGTCCAGCATGCCTGCAGGCTAACTGCTGAAAATAAAGGAGGTTATCTCTAACTAAAATATTTCTCTAAGTCTATAAAATAGCCTGCAAAACTAAATTTAGCATCCCATCTCATTTCCTTCACTCTTACACCAATATTCATCACAGGATGGCTTGGCCCATGGGTGGGCAAGCAAAGCAAAACATGAGAGATCAACTTTGCAAAGAAAATGTCAAAAAAACAGGACCCAAAAGAACCCTGACTGAAGCAATGCCCTACAGCTCACACCCCAAGACCTTCAAGGTTCCAGCCCAGAAATCCCTCATGCTGTTCACCAGCAACTGCAAGGTTACTGTACAGCACCCTCTTTGGTAAGACTCTGTGCCAGGCTTCCTGCTCTGTGTGAGCCATCATATATATTCCCACCATCACGGTGTGGGTGAGGGAGCCTGTTCAAACAGGAGACAGCAAACAGCACAATACCTACAGTTTTTCATACACTCATCTAAATTATTGAGTAATCTAGGAGAGAATTATGGTTAGGAGCAAAGAAATGCATACCTAAGATTAAGATCTTTTAAGATGTACACAAATGGAAGCAATGGCCTTTTTATTAAATGCCAGTGACAAACATGTTGTTGCATGCTTTTTCCCACTTACTATTTTCCACAGGAATAAGCTCTGCTTGGATAAAGCAAAATCACATTATATAGCTCCACATCACTCAGCAGCACAGAAAAGTGCCTAAAAATAGGCAGGGAGACCTACATAAATCATGTTAAGAAAGAGAACAAAGCAAAACTAAGCCTTGGCATTTAATTAACTGGAAAGGGAAAAAAAAAAAAGAAAAAAGAAAAAAGAAGTAACAAACTAATTTGAAAACAGCATGAAAAACAAGATGTGAACTTGGCAGAATGGAGAAAGATAAATATAAAGCTCCAGATATGAACAGTTATATTATCTAGGCATGAAGAAAAGGGAACAAATGCCAGAAGAGCAACAGGAAAAAAAAAAAGCTAACGGAGATATTCGCCTATCAAGGGGAAGTGCATTGTTTGCATCTAATCTATTGAATATAAAGGCATTTTAAAATGCTGCTTTAAGATTATTTATTGGTAAGATTGTCTTGAAAAAGTACATTAGTCTGAAGGGAAGTAACATGCTTTAAAACTAGCAGTATTTCAACACAAGTCTTACTGAAACTCAAGACTTTTTCCAGCACATTGGCTTAGAACGTTTATGTCTACTGACACTGTAATGTGACAGTGACACATATCTGGCAAGACCCTGAAGGGAAAGCCGAGTTGAACAGGCAGGACCTGTTCTAGGAGTGTCTAGCTGGATGAGGCATGCCTAACGGACCACCTGGGTGCACTACTGTGTCTATAAAGTAGTTTGTGTGTCATTCACTGTGCAAATGAGATGGTGAATTTCAGATTTAAGCTTTGAAAATTCCTTCAGAACTACGTACGCCGTTGGTCAGGCAGTCGGTCAGTCAGGGGAAGGCTGCAGAGGCCTTTGGGGGGGGGAAAGGCGTGTGGAGATGGGGTCCCTGGTGATGGTGGCGGGCCTGAGGAAAGGCGGGTGGGCTCCCGTTACTGTGTGTCTTCCTCAGAGCTGAACTATCGTGTTCAGATCCTTGACTCTCAGCGACAGGTGCAATCAGCGACAAGCAGATAAAGGAGAGGGCAGAAATTGCATACTGAGATTTTGTGGGTCCTTTACCTGATGGCCCTGACGGTAAACGGGTGAATGCACTCGCCGCGACGGCCACAAGCCCCGGCCATGTGGGCACACACCCCTCCGCTTCTCCCTTGCCTCTCCCCGCCACACCGCCACCCGTCTCCGAGTCGCCGGAGGGTCCTCCCCGCTCACCGCTCCCCTCACGACCCGGGCTTTGCTACGTCCTCCGCAAACGGGTCTCTGCCGCCAGCCCCGGGCAGGGCCCGGCCCACGTCACGGCAGTGGAGGGGGCTTCAACCCCCTCCCTCGTCCCCTCGCGCCGCGGCTGAGCCCTTCCGACCGCCTCAGGGCTCCCTCCATCCCGCCTCAGGACTCCTGCCCGACCGCCCTTCAGAGCTCTCGCCCCTGCCTCAGGGAATTCCCGCCCGACCGCCGCTCGGGGATGTCCCGCCTCAGGGATCCCCTCCGACCGCCCCTCAGGGATCCCGCACCCACACCTCGGCACTCCCCTCCGACCGCCCCTCAGGGATCCCGCACCCACACCTCGGCACTCCCCTCCGACCGCCCCTCAGGGATCCCGCACCCACACCTCGGCACTCCCCTCCGACCGCCCCTCGGGGATCCCGCACCCACACCTCGGCACTCCCCTCCGACCGCCCCTCGGGGATCCCGCACCCACACCTCGGCACTCCCTCCCGGCCGGCTCACCGGTAACACCCTCGCTTACCCGCCCGCCGCTGCGCTCCGCCCGCGGCTGCCGCAGTGGGCCGGGCCCCCGCCCGCCCCGCCCGCCGCCGCGACGCTGAGAGCGCGGAGCGGGGCGGGGGGAGGAGGGGATCGGGAGACGACTCGACGTCGGGGAGCGGCGGCCGGGCAATGTCGGCGCTGGAGTGGTTCGCTCACAAGCCCCTGGGCGGCGGCATCTTCTGGATCCAAGAGCGCTTCTACGAGTCGGGCAACCGGGCCAACATCTGGCTGGTGCGGGGCTCGCAGCGGGACGTGGTGATCGACGCGGGGCTGGGGCTGCGCAGCCTGCCCGACTACCTGCGCGCCTCCGGGCTGCTGGCGCCGGCGGAGGGAGCCGGGCCGCGGCCGCTGCTGGCCGTCGCCACCCACGTCCATTTCGATCACTCGGGCGGGCTGCAGCACTTCGAGGAGGTGGCGGTGCACAGCGCCGAGGCGGCGGCCCTGCTGCGAGGCGATAACTACGAGGCCGTCACCTGGCTGTCGGACCGGGAGGTGGCGCGGCCGCCGCGGCCCGGCTGGCGGGCTCGGCAGTTCCGCGTCCCTCCCGTCCGGCCCACTCGCCTGCTGCAGGAAGGTAAGGGGCGGCCGGGGCTGGAAGTTTGGCTTCCCCGCTGGAGTTCGGGCTGGCGCCGATACCCGAGAAGCTGAAGTGGTTCATTGTCGTGGGTTTTGCCCCAGCTGGGAGCCGGGCACCACGCAGCTCCTGGGGATGGGCTGGGGTGGGGGGAGATTGAAGGAGGTGCAAAGGGAGGGAGAAGAAACCCCAAGGAAGCAAAATCTGGCGGGTTGGGATAAGGATAGTTTACTGGGATAGCAGAAAGATAGATATAACAATAATAACAGGATTTTATAGCAAAATATACGCGAGTGGTGACACACAATGTGGTCAAAAGCACACAGCTCTGGCCGTACAGCTCTGAGCCCTCCCAAAACCGGACAGTCCCCTGGCCCGTTCGTTCTGGAGATGCCTCCTCCTCCTCCCCCCACCAGCCTCCCTTTATGCTGAGCATGATGTAATTGGCATGGAATACCCCCTTTGGCCAGTTCGGGTCACCTGTCCTGGCTGTGTCCCCTCCCTTCTCATTAGGGGGGAACTAAAAACACCCGTGTGTGATCAGCACTGCTCTCATCCCAACTCCCAAACGCGGCATCCAACCAGCTGCTAGAAAGAAATTAACTCTATCCTAGCCGAAACCAGGACATTAATAATAGTTATGTTTCGTTTAGTTTGAAGGCTTGCTGCTGTTCTCGTACAGCTTTGTGGTTCTCCTCTTAAAACAGTCCCTCATTTCACTGATGCTCTGTCTCTGCTGCCTGCCATGCAGACTCCACAAGCCATCCGTGGTCCAGGGCACGGGCAGGAAAGATCTGCAGTGGGTTTGAGTCTTGTTCCTACCAGTTCTCAAAGTACTGATGGGCTGGGGAAGATGTACGAAAATGCTTGCCTGATCTGTGTGCCTGTTGGTGCTGGATTTTTTTCCTGTGATTGAGAGTCGCTCGGCAGTAAATTGAGTGAGCAGCTAATTGAGCATCCCAGGTTTAGCCTCGGGCTCCCAACGATGTATCACCCTGTCGCAGAATCCACAGAGTTGGAAGGGACCTGGAAAGATCATCTAGTCCAACCCTTCTGCTAGAGAAGGATCACCTAGACTAGATCAGAGAGGAACGCATCCAGGCGGGTGTGAATGTCTCCAGAGAAGGAGAGATGTTGACATGGTTCCAGCATCGCTTTTTGTTTACAAACTCTCAGGCATAAAGAACAAATGGATTTATTCAAATGCTGTGAAGAACACTGGTTTTGTTTGCAGGATTTACATACAGTGGCTTGTTACAGATAAAACAATCCTGTTTAGTCTCTCCTGGGTAACTGTTTTAACAAAACAGTGTTTTGGCAGCACACAACCGGACAGTACAACATGATGAAGCAGAAGTTGAAGGGCAGCTGTCTGACAGGTGATACCTTTTGCAGGGGACTTAGGCTCTTCTTGGCTGTTGTTAGGCCACCCCACATCAGTGCCTGGAAAAGCAGAACTGAACCGAAAGCTTCAGAGAAGATCCGATCTGACGTGTAGCTATGGTCAATCAAGTTGTTTTTTCTTCAGAAGGGAGGAATTATTTAAATAATAGTCTTGTAAAAGAGCAAGCATGCTGGCTCCCAAACTAACATCAGATTTTCTGAGGTGAGGTCCATGGGGCACACTGTGTGGCAGTGGCGTGTCATGTCAGTGTGTGAGGATACCCAGTAATGCTGCAAATACAGAATGTGGCAGAGACAATGTTTGGTAACAATCCAAAGCCACAGCTGTTAGTTAGGTATCCCATGCCTTATATTTTTAGCTTTTGCATTACCTTAATCTTAACAGGTCTTTCAAGCACAGTTCATTTTGCCTCTTCTAGGTAAAATTGCATTTATTGTGCCTTTTCCTAGCCACTTGTATCTTGTGAGATGCACGGATTTTGTCAGCAGCCCCAGTCTGGGCTTTTTTTTTTTTCTAAATTCTCTATGTTTCTTCTTTAAATTTTGGATGCCATTTACAGTTTCTTTTTACACAGCATGACGAGCAGTTTGAAACCCACTGGAACACTTTCCTCTGTTAACTTCACCATCTCCACTGTGTTTTCATTCACCAGTACAGGCGTTTTCTTCACGATCTCCTCAGCAGTCAAGTGCATTCCTTTCTCCTACCAATGTTTCCCAAAGTTTCCTTGAAAGAGAAGTTGGCCCAAAATTGCCTCAGATAATTTTGAAACCAGCTTCTCCTGCAGACAGGGACTGTTTCTCTCTTGGGTACAGCACAGTCAGATGTTAAGACTTTTCAGCAACTTCTGAACTCCACTGTACTGCTTTCAGTAATCCTTTCCAGTTGAGTAACGAAGTGGATCAGGTCCTGACACAAAACTGCCTTTCAAGAGCTAAGTACCTTTAGTCTTGCTGAGCTTTGAGTAAATCCATGGTGAGTTTTGAGTAAATCCATGTAGTGCCAGTCTCTGGTGTGAGACAGATCCCTAACTTTCAGATTTCTAATACAGAAGAGGTTTGATACCTTCTTCTTTTTCTCCTTGGAACTTGCAGTGCATATTACAGCTTTAAGCTTCATTTTAGGATGATACTGGTGGTTATGTCTTCTAAAATTGTTTCATACAGTTGTTAAGGACCTGCTTCTAAGAAGGCTGCCAATATGCTGTTCCTCTTGCCCAACATGGCCCTAGAGTTCACA
The DNA here is from genome assembly GCA_027925045.1 of Hypotaenidia okinawae. Lineage (NCBI taxonomy): Eukaryota > Metazoa > Chordata > Aves > Gruiformes > Rallidae > Hypotaenidia > Hypotaenidia okinawae. Next base: position 64,137,229 of record BSDF01000005.1, read on the forward strand.
TATTTACCACCTGTAAATTAATGGGGTTTGCCTATTTGATGGGGTTTGCCTATTTGATTAAGCATTACAATTGAAACTGGCATTACAGCTGAAAATCACCTGCGGACTGTCTTGGCCTGTTCTCCCTCCCTGCACTGGCTTTCTGCTGGAAGCACCAGTTCAGGGGCTAGTACAGTGAGAACACATTTCCATTTAAGCTGTCAAAAAATGACTTAGTTTTAAGGAGCTTCTATTTTTAAAGATCTAATTGAACAAGATAAAAGTGTGGGAAGGCTAGTCTTGGTTCTCTTTTAGGAATTTATGTTTCAGAAGTAACAGTGCAATTCCAGGCAAATTGAGGGTAAAATGATAATTAATTGTGAAGTGATTACTTTGCAAACTGTGAAGGGAGGCCCAGCTTAGATGTGTGTGGGCCCAGGCTGCTGGAAAGCCAATGGCATCCAGGCTTGTATCAGAAATAGTGTGGCCAGCAGGTCTGGGAAGGTGATTGTGTCCCTGTACCAGCATTGGTGAGGCTGCAGCTCGAGTGCTGGGTCCAGTTCTGGGCTCCTCACCATCAGAAGGACATTGAGGTCCTGGAGTGTGTCCAGAGAAGGGCAACCAGGCTGGGAAAGGGGCTGGAGGGCAAATCCTCTGAGGAGCAGCTGAGGGAGCTGGGGGTGTTGAGCCTGGAGAAGAGGAGGCTGAGGGGAGACCTTATCACTGCCTACAACTACCTGACAGGAGGGTGTAGAGAGGTGGGCAATGGTCTCTTCAGCCGAGTAACAGGAGATAGGACAAGGGGCAAAGGCCTCAAGCTGTGCCAGGGCAGGGTCAGATTAGATATTAGAAAAAAATTTTAGTAAAAGAGTTGTTGGGGCCTGGCCCAGGCTGCCTGAGGAGGGGGCTGAGTCACTGACCCTGGATGTGTTTAACAGGCGGGGAGATGAGGTGCTCAGGGAGATGGTTTAGCACAGGACAGGAATGGTTGGACTTGATGACCTTAAAGGTCTTTTCCAACTTTGTGATTCTGTGTTCTGTTTGTTTCCTGTTTTATTTTCTTGCCCCATTGCTGTGGGCATACATGCTGCATACGAATTCAATGTTTGTGTGGGCTGTACTCTTTCTGTGGTGTTTAATACACGCTGTGTCTGCGCACACCTTTGTTTGCAGGGGATGTGATCAGCCTTGGGGACCGACAGCTCACTGTCATGCACATGCCTGGTCATTCGAGAGGCAGCATTTGCTTACACGACAAAGACCACAAGATTCTGTTCAGTGGAGACGTGGTGTATGACGGATCCATGATTGACTGGCTTCCCTACAGCAGAATAAGCGACTACGTCGCAAGCTGCCGGCGCCTTGTGGAGTTGGTGGACAGAGGTCTGGTGGAGAAGGTACTGCCTGGGCACTTCAACATATTTGGGGCAGAAAGGCTGCGTCGGTTAGCCTCCAACTACATTTCACAAGCTGGAGTTTGTCACAAGGTTTCTACTTGTGCCATGAGATCCATTGCAAGCGTAGCGCTTCGGCTTGCAAATTCCAGAGTCGCTTCGTAGTGACAGTGTGTTCGGTGTGATCACTCCCTGCTGAAAAAACAAATGGCTTGTGACAGTGGCGATTGGAGCAAAAGCAGTGTCTGTTAGTGAAAAGCTGGCAAATTTCAGATGAGCTGCAAAATTTCTCCCTATTTTTGCCTACTTTATCCCTATCTTTATAAAAAGTATGTAATCTAGTAGCAATTACCAAAGCTACTGTTTTTCTTTTCTTTCTTTTTTTTTTTTTCCAGGGCAAGTTTGCACATGTACTGTGCAATTCGTGGGTTTATTTTTGTTATGATTCTCACAGATGCATGTATGCTGAAGAAGGGTAGATTTCCATACTAGGAAGAAACTCTTCCTGGGGCAGGGAGGGAGGCTGTGGCACAGGGTGCCCAGAGAAGCTGGGGCTGCCACTGGATCCCTGGCAGGGTTCAAGACCAGGTTGGATGGGGCTTTGGGCACCCTGGGCTGGTGGGGGGATGTCCCTACCCATGGCAGAGAGTGGGACTAGATGGGCTTTGAGGTCCTTTCCCACCCAAAACCAGTCTGGGATTCTTTGATGTGGTATATGCCAAAATATCTATTTCATTCATGCCTGAAAACTCTCTAATGTAGCACTTGGTTCGTGACTATTCCCTTAAGTCCAGCTAGGGTGTTGGACTCACAGAGCTCACACTGAGGCCTGGTGTGTGCTGTGAGCAGCACCCTTGGGTCAAAGCAAGAACACCACCTATACAGGACTCAGGGAAAGAGTTGAGGGCCCTTCTGATGTCACCTGCTGCTCAGTGTCTGCTGCACCCATCACGGCCTGTGTCTTTGCAAAACAGCTGTTGGGCAGCTTCTTTAGAATCCAGTAACATATGGAAATGCTACAGACTAAACTTACCGTAAAGCTTCTGATGCTGACTGAACAGCTGATGGACTGTTTCATGTTTCCTGGTGTCCTGACAGAGGAGCAGGAATGAGCGCTCTCACTGGTGGATAGGGAACTGCTTTGCTTACAGGCCTGTGAGTTAGGAGGTAGAGAACTTGTGAACTGATGAATGAATGTGTTAGACTAGTCTGTACAAAGGGGATTGAGCCCTTGCTTAATGGGTTTGGGTTCTTTTTTCTGATGAGCTCATAAAAAAAGTTAATTATTTACAGAGTATATTGTTCTGTATATAGAAAAGAACTTGACTTTGACAAGCTTAAAGCTTTTATTTGTGTTTAAGAGTATTTTTATGTGACTTGCTTGTAATTCGATTGTGAATCCTCTGTGGTAAGGGCAGGATGGAGGCTTTTACCCTGCTGCAGGTGCTGGATCAAACAGCCACTGTCCTTGTTACCACACAGTGGCTGTGACTGGACCTGTTTACTGTTTGCTTATGAGATGCTTGGCGTATGGCTTCTATGAAAAGTGCTTTGTGTTTGACTCTGTTAAAAAAAAAAGTTGAATACTTTGAGAAACACTAAATGACATTGTAACTTGCTTATGAAAATTGAATGTGTGATGTTTAAAAGCTGTTGAAATGGTTAAAGTTTGTGTAATTATCACAAGTCTATATATATATATTTAACTTTTTTAAAAGGACACTGTCTGATATTATTTTTGTATATAGACATATATACTTTCCTAAAAAAGTGAAAATGTTTTTTTTTTCCCAAATTTTAGTGGAGTTTAACCTTATTTCTGTGTCTTTCACTTTATGTGGAAGCTTTCTTTCCCCCTCTCATCATAACCAAGACAAAGACAGCCCAAAATTTGGGCTGTCTCTTAGGCATGGTGGAGTGGAAATCACTAGTTTGCTCAATAGGTGTGAATTCTGGTGGGAAAAAAAAACAGTTGCAAAATCAAAAGCATCTCTGTCTAACAATTACAAAAGAGAGTATCTTACATAATACTTATTTTCCTTTCATAGACCACTGTACTCATGCCTTTACTATTTCAGTATACTTTTCACTGGGATTTGTACTGATAGGTTGTGACGTGCCTAGCTCTTGTTAGCAGTGCCTGTCTCCAGGCTGGGGCAAATGGGCTGGACACAGCACTTGAAAGACCTGTTACCACTCAGGCTGTAGTCTGGGTTGTTTGGGTTTTTTGAGAAATCCAAATACATCTCTATTACACAAAGAGACCTTAATGAGGGGGTAGGCTTCTGTCAGAAATGAAGCTAGAAGCTTTCTGGAGGAAGGAGTGCAGAACATTAGCTTGGGAAGCAACAAAGTCATTCAGTGATGAGACCCAGGGCAAACTCCTTCACAACCTGTTGACACACTGCTCTTCATGCAGCAGTCCAGGCACTGCTCTTGATGGCCAAGGGTTCACAGCAGGCAAGCAGAGATCCGAGGTGGTAACTGGGAAAGGCCGGATGGCTGAAGAAATACATAGCACTTTACCTAGGTGAAGCCAGGGTGTCACTGCCTACCCATCAGTAATTGACTGAATTATTTCAGATTACCCATCTGTGTCATAAAAGTAGTAGTCTTGCTTTGTGAAGCCTGCAGGGGCACTGGTGATAACCCCGTGCGGTACCGCGGATGGAGAGACCTCTCTGTCAAAACGCCTGACAATATGTATGCCAGTTGCTAAAATGCTGCAGGCATTCATGAGGAGACCAAAATGAGTAAGCATTCGGTGTTATACCACTACCAGTTTGCTTATTTGATCCAGTATTAGAAGCCCTCTGGCCAGATTTTACTGCAGTGTAAAACCTGAGCTCCCAAGAGAAGGCTCACAGGCGTGACGATGCAAAAGGAAAGGCATCTTCCACAATTTGTGTCTAAGCCTGTGCTCAGGATCCCCCACCAGATCCCTAAGTGTCCAGATGGCTTTAAAACACCCTGCTAATTACCTACATATGGACCTGCTATGGCTAGGTCCATATGTAGGTAACTGCAACTGCCTGGGATTTCTTCTTGACCAAAATATAGGAAATAATTTCCTATCTCCAAAGTGAGCTTTACATCAACATAGCCCAAGATGGGGTGTGTTACTGATCTGCTGCCATAAACTAGTTGAAAGTAGTTTTTGAGCATCTCAAAATTATTTTTGTATTACAAGAAATTCACTACTAGGTAAATAATATGTCTAAAGCATAAAAAAACTGCCTCTGACTATTTTTGTTAAGAATTAACCAAGTTCTAGTCATCAAAGTTTGACGGTGTCCCTTTAACACTGCTTGGATTAAATATTTAAAACATACGTTTTAAGTTCAGATACTGCAACATCCTGGGCATTTAGAACTGTGTTGATTTGTCTGTAAAATCTCAATGTATGTTCATGCATTTTTCAGTAGACTGGGGATTTGGCAGAAAAAAACAGGCTCTGTAATCTGTCAAGACTTTTGTGATGTTAAACAACAGTTTACATATTTGAAAATTTTATCATAATAAAAAAATGTCACAATCCTCTGAAGTCCAGTTGTCATTTCTAGGCATTTTTTTAAGAGAAGCACTTTTTCATTCTAAATGGAGCATAAGATCTTTAGAAGTTGGTAGCAGTGTTTTTTATGCTTCTGAGCAAGAGAATTAGCATTAGAAATGTTTACATGCTGCAGCTGATGCTGCAATGCTTTCATCACACCATGAGCAGGCACTTCTCACAAGCCCACATTTTAACAGAAATGAGAACGGGGTTTTCAGTGCAGAAAACAATGGATGTGATGAAAGTGTGTGTATTTGGGGTTCAGTTTCAGATTACAGTGACCTAGAGGGTTATTTCTACACAATACAGTAGCTAATGGCAGCTCTTTTCTGTGCCTGAAATGAAAACGGCCACATAGCTTCTGTTAGCACACAGGTGGAGCTTGAAACAGTGCCTAGCATACTTGCTGACTAGTTTCTGATAAAAGATAAAGATTCCTTATTAACTGTTAAGCTGTAGAAGTTTGGTGGATTAGTCCATGGGCAACAAAACCCGGTGCTCTGATGAGCAGAAAAGAAACATGCCTGTGCAAAGCCAAGAATAAACGAAGAGGGGTGAAGAACCATTGTGTGTCCTCTAAAGATGAAGACAGGCTTCCCTCCAGACCACTCATAACTGGGCTTCAGGGATCTGTGGTTGTTAATAACAGTGTGTTTTGTTTTCTCCACAGGAGTTCCAGTGCCAAGGTGCAGTCTGCAAGTCAATCTCTCTGCATATTAGCACAAGTACAATCTTACTTTCAAAACTAGCTTACCTTGTTAAATTCTGAATTTTACAGGGTAACGAGGACACGATTTGAAGGCTGAAACAGAGAAATGAGGGAAATTAATGAATTGTGATTATGAGCTAAGTAAGGCAATTAATTTAAAAATAATACAAAGTTGGTTTTATCTAAAGAATAAATAGCAGACAGCTGGGATGCTCCATTTCTCAGATGGTGTTATTGGGGCTCCCTACCAGCCTTTTCCCTCCCTGTTTTTTGGTGATGCAGAGGAGTCTGTCACGATACAACCTTGCAGTCGGGACTAACCCAGCTGATCAGATGTCATCACTGCAACATGCTGTACTGTCAGGGACTCTCCATTACACACTGAGGTACAAGGTCGCTTCTAGTGAAACTAAGACACCCCAGACCAAAGCTTGTAAAATGTGGCAACCCCCCAACTTCCACTCTGGGTCTAGTGCTATGCCAAGCCTTTCTCTGACACCTGGGGTTGGTAACTTAAGTTCAGGTGCCCATCAAGCATCGCCAGCACTGTCTCACCACACCACGATACAGAAAGATTTTGGTGCCCCAGTTGCACCTCCGGATCTGCCCCAGGGTTTGAAGCAGGAGCTCTGGGAAACCAAGGCATTAGCTGAATCCATCACTGGCACTCCTCCTTTCTCAATGAATGGTTTGTCAAGAATTGAAGGAAGTTTGTTACATAACCTGTGAAAATTATGATATTTGACATCTGATTTGATAGAGTATATTGTCCCAGCAATGAGAACAAGTATTTTTAAGTGGCATTCAGCAGGTAAGGGGACTGGCTTACTTTGCAAGTCAGAAATCAAATGCTGTATTGCTTGTCTTTGCCAGGAGAAAGGGCTGAGAAGGACCATCGTGAGGTCACCTAGCACCACTTTCATGGAGAAGAGCAGAATGACTGCTTAAAATGAGGTAGGTCCCTGGGTCTGCCTGCACCCACACCTTGCAGTATTCCTTCAGCAGCCTAATGTTCCTGGCCTGTGACCAAGCTTTTACTTCATCCCACATCCTCTGCTGCTGCTGCCACACAAAGACACAGGAGGGCCCCTCATCTTCTTCCTCCCTCTGAGCAACAGCCTCTCACACAGTATTTGAAGTCCACTATCTCTGGAGCACCGGGTCTGGAGTGCAAGAAACCTAACAGGAAAAGGTCAGCCCTGAGGCTCACTGTTGGCCATAAAGGTCTTTCCACAATGCCTTATTGATGGACCTAGGCTTCTCTTAACATTCAAAGCTATCCTTTTCTGCACCTTGGGCTGCTATTCTGGGATGCAGTAGCCTTAAAACATCTTTTTACATAGCAGAAACCTGTTACTGGTCAGCTGCCATAAGCTTAAGAACATGACATGTAAGGAAAAGGTTTAATTCCTTTGGCTATTCCCTCCAGATCTTTCCAGTTTCTTTATTCCCATCTTAAAACTATGCTGTGCAGAACAGATGCCACTTAAACTTTGCCAGTACCAAGCCAAACAGAAGAGGTTCATGTTTGCCTACATGAACCTCATGTTTGCCTTCCTCATACATCAATATGGCTGATTAATATGGTGGGTGACAGGTTGGCCATGAGCCAGCAGTGTTCTGGGGACCAAGATGGCCAATGGGATCCTGGGGAGCATCAGGAGGAGTGTGGGCAGCAGGTCAAAGCAGGTGATCCTCCCCCTCTACTCTGCCTTGGTCAGGCCCCACACAGAGTATTGTGTCCAGTGCTGGGCTCCCTGGTATAAAAAAGACAGGGATCTCCTGGAGAGAGTCCAGAGGAGGCTATGGAGGTGATTAAGGGCCTGGAGCATCTCCCCTGTGAGGAAAGGCTGAGTGAGCTGGGGCTGTTCAGCCTGGAGAAAAGAAGCCTGAGAGGGGATCTGATCAATGGTTATCAATAGCTGAAGGGTGGGACACAGGGGGACATGGGCAGCCTCTTCTCAGTGTCTGTAGGGACAGGACAAGGGGCGATGGCCTCAAGTTGGAGCACAGGGAGTTCCACACCAACATGGGGAAGAACTTCTTCCCAGTGAGGGTGAGTGAGCCCTGGGACAGGCTGCCCAGGGGGGTGTGGAGTCTCCTTCTCTGGAGAGATTCCAGCCCCGTCTGGATGCCAACCTGTGTGCCCTGTCCTAGGGACCCTGCTTTGGCAGGGGGTTGGACCCCATGGGCTCTGGAGGTCCCTTCCAAACCCTGTGATTCTGTGATATTTCTGGTCCCTTGTAACCTCCAAGTTCTGTAATATTTTCTATCCAGTTACTTCCTGTCCTGCATTTCTGTGCTGGGGGTTTCTATTATGAAATAAAGCACTTTCAACTCAGCTTTGTTCCATTTCATACCACTGGTTCCTGACCACCTCATCAATTTATCAAAATTATTTTGAAGTCTGATCCTGTCTTCCCATCATGCTTGTAACTCCTCCAGCCTGTGTGTTGTACAGGTTACCAGGTGGAGAAGGAAGCTGAAGAGTTTGAGGAGGCTACTTTAGTCAGTCACACAGGAAATCTCTGTGCAGGCACCTCCTTTTTCATTCTGTTTTGATTCATTCTTTGGCACTTTGAAATTTTAAACTGCAAAACTGTATTTTTCATATGGCTGTGCATATGATCAAATTGCAGTTTCTTGCTGGTTACACACAGCTTTTACTTAGAGCAGCTACAAATGTGTTGCTCTATTTTTGTTGCACTAGACCTTGTATTTCACAATAGATGCCATGTTGTGAGGTCACTACCTCAGATGAGCCAGAGGTCTTTAATATTCATCTTTAAAGTACACAAGGAAATGAAACAGTTATCTTAATTACTTCAGTTCTACAACATCTCACTTTACTTTTACATTGGTGAACACCTCTATTTGTCATCACATCAATATAAATGAAACGCTTGGTGTTCCTGCTAAAAAGAACGTTCTCAGGGACAGGATAAAAAGTAGTAAGTAAAAAAGCACCTTTACTGTTAAATCCCAGGCTGTGGGATGCTATATAAGCAGAGTTCAGAACGAGTTTTAGAGTAGGTCCTGTTAAAAACTACTTTAGCAACTTGCCTTCAAAAAGCTGACATCTGTAGCCAAAGAAAACAAAAAATGACCTGTTAGGAAAGTGGGAGGGAGATGGGGGTAGAAAAATATATGGGGGTAGAAAAATAAAGGAGAAATTCTGAATATTAAAACTTCTAACACCTATGAACTCAACCAACACTGTTTTGAGTTATTTATAATTAATATATTACCAAAAATCATTGAGTAGTACCTTGTGTCTGAAAATTCAACAAGATTTCACCAAAAACTAGTAATTCTTCAGTCTCCTCACTTCCAGATTGAATTAGGAGACACAGGAAGCAATGCAACTGAAAAGCAATCAAAAAACACTTGATAGGTTTTATTTTGAATGTAACATTATTTGGAGCTAAATATTACACAAAGTTTTTTGCTGTTTATATATATATTTTGCTTTAGGTTATATTTACACTGCACATACAGACAAAACCACTTTCAGCACACGGTTCCTCCAACTATGCAGCTTTTTTTGGGCAGGCTGATCTCATGATTTAATAACTTACTTTGTGTGTCCCCACATGTGCACATCAGTGTCCTGGGAAGGTTCCAAAGAATTCAGGAGCAATTAAAATGAGAAAGCACAGGAAAAACAAATAAACAAATAAACCCTGACACACAGAGGTGGACTCAGGAAAGGCCAATAGTTCTGTGACTGTACCAGACCTAGAGAGTAAGAGATTCTTCAGCAGTTTGATCTGGATGCACACAGGAGTAGGCTTCCAATCACCAAACTGCACACCTGGTACGGTTTTAATACAGCTTTACTTTTTCACACTGATTTTGTGCCATGTGTTTTGCTGCAAGAGTGACATGAACAAGTAATATTTGTACTTGCATGAGATCTGCCCATGCAAAACTACTTCCTTGAAAAATTCTTGGATTGCTTATATTGGCAAAGCAGCTTGTGGCCTTACCTCAAAAGGTTCTGATATCTGACCTGATTTTAAACAGCCAAGATGAGGTTTGTAATCTCCTAGACCCTCAAATTCAGCTTGGGACAAGAGAACAGCAGAGTCATTTCAAATACTAATAAAATTAGGAATAGAAAAGGAAACATACTCAATGGGAAGACAGAGCTGGCAGACAGCCCCACAATTGGCTTTCATATAGCAACAGATGAGGTTAATAATTAAAACTTGAAGATATACCTAATAATAAAGGCTTTAAGTGCAGCCCACAAATAAACAGTAATTTGCCTTATTAAACTGGCAATATTACATAGGTATGAGGAACATGCTAGTGATATTTTAATTTATCCACTCATAAGTGACAATTTTAGACAGGGTTTTGCCAGCTTTGAACATGTAAGAATTTGCACGTCACTGCTGCCCTGCCCAAAATCAAGTGTTTATTTTTAGCTATTGCAATGTGAGCCTGTCTTCACAGTTTGGAATTCTTGGCATCTACGTTTCATGAGCAATACAAGCACTGCTGCCAGCTTTACTAAATTTACTAGCAGTGGCATTTTGGTTTCTGGAGCAAAGCTGGTGCCATAGCATCGAATTAAGAACAGCATCAGTTGTGCAAGGAATGTGTTTGGAGATCTTCTGCCCTGAAGATCTTTGCGCAAAGAAAAACAACATCACTACAAACACCAAGGTTTGTAAGTGTCAAGACACTCTCCCTACACTTGCAAATGAAACTGGTTGGTAATAACCAAATTTAGAGGCAGAAAACACATGGGTGTATTTATTCCTGTGGATTTTGTAGCCCCTAATTGCCCTTATCTTTTCAAGCCCACCATCGCTGACCACCTAGCCAGCTTAGGCACAGTAAGCAGTTGGTGCAGACTGGGTTGTCTGCTCCCTCCTGGAAACACCAAGGTGGATAAGCAGAAGAGTGAGAAGTCCTACCTCTACCACCCACCACTGGCAGGAAATATGCAAGAGAGCTGTATGTGTGTTAGGTACCTAAAGGCTAGAGAAAAGTGCCTCATCAATCACGCATCTCTCCTCACTAAAGTGATGGGAAGCTCCTTGGTCTTGGAGACAAGAAAACAATTTTACAGCTCACATTCTAAGTTTAGAAGAAGGACCTCCAGTTCCCAGAAGCATACCCAGAAGGTCATTCACTGTCAGGTGTTTGAGTCTACCTGCCAGCGAACAGCAAGGACAAGAGTGCTCCATGAGGGCAAACAAGCTGGAAGCCAGTGGCAACTGCAGCACAAGCAGGGATAGTGACCTCCCCACAGAGCGCAGGAGCATTGACAGTGACTGGACACATGTCGTGGTTTCCCCCGGCTGTGGGCCGAGATCCACGCAGCTGCCTGCTCCTTAAAGTAAAAGAGCAGGGGAAGAGGGAAAAAGGGGGGAAACAAGGGAAGGGAAAAGGAAGGGGAAATAACTCCAAACCCAAGAAACTAAGAGGCCCATGGGTTGGGATAAGGAGAGTTTACTAAGAGAACAGAAAGATAAAATATACCAATGCTAACAGGACTTTAGAGCAAAAGAAGATGAAACTCTTGATCCCCAATGCAGTTTCTCCCCGACCCACACAACTCAGGTACCACCCAGAGCTGTCCCGGAACCCGACCGTCCCCCCAAGCAGCACGCGTCCCGCCACCGCCCCTCTTCTTCCTCCCCTCAGCCCCCCGTTCTCCTGGGCAGGACGTCATTGGCATGGAATACTCTCTTTGGCCCATCTGGGTCACCTGTCCTGGCTTCGCCCCTCCTTTCTCCTGAATAGAGAAATAGGAAGAAGCTGAGAAAGTCCTTGACTGTCTGACTGCAACTAAGAACATCAGGGTGTTCTCAGCACTGCTTTCATTGTAACTCCCAAACACAGCATCCCATCAGCTGCTACAAATGAAGTTAACTCTATCCTGACTGAAACCAGGACAACACATCAGCAGCCTGGTGACTGTCAGACAACTGCAAGGTGATGACTCAAGTTCAAAGCCAGGCCACAAAAAAGTCCAGTCAGTAGGGCAGCCACAGCAGCACACAGCACAAGGGCAGCTCTATCACGAATGCAGGTCAGGCAAGGATGAAAGGCTCTTGGGATGAGCTCCAGAACCAACATAGAGGGGTTTTAAGTGTGGGTCCCAGGTCAAACAGGGCAATTTTGGGCTGCTGGTACACTCAGAACCCTGAGGCTATCTTCTCCACAAAGCAGGTGAGTGTTCTTGCCCCTCACTCCATGCTCCTCTTGTCTCTCTGGTCATGAGCTATGTTCCACAAAACCATTCATTGGCTGCTGTATCTGCTTTTTTCTTTACTACACAGTACTTACTGTCTCAGTGTGTTCAGAAAGTACTGACTGTAGTCCTACCAGCACCCAGTTCTGAGACCCATATTCAACTTCCTGGCTTGGGAAATGAAGATTTGAAAGCAAACACAGTTGCCCAGATGAATGCATCTAACAGCAAAGTATGAAATGAAATCTATACAAAAAAAATCTCACCACAGCACAAGTTGAGGGTCAAACCCACCAGCACTTATGTTTTTAATTACAAAGCTACCATCTGTTAACAGAGGTCAATTACAATCTTCCTACAACGCCTCTACCTACTTGGTCTGTGGACCAGATAGAATATGAGCAGACAATCAAGCCTCACCACTGTGTGACTTTGTTCAGGAAAAATGTGTCTTGAGCACACCTACTGAATCCAGCTCTGATCCACCAGTGCATATATGGGTTCATCTAGTTTATTACTAGAAAGCTAGGCGTCTGATGATGTCAAACACCTTCAAGAGGTACTGTCAGTCCTGGAGGCAGCAGGATTTAGATGCTTGAAGGCATTTTTCCTTCGTTGAGTCTTTTCTGTGAATAGCCAGACTGCTTAGTGCAATATTGAGTAAAATTTGATTCAGCTGGACTGTATGTCAGCAGTGGTCATAAAACAGCCCTGTCTGTTCAGGGCATCCCAAATGGCAAGGTGAATCTACTGCACTCCAAGCCAGACTGCCAGGGCAGCACTTTTGTCAAAGCTGGTGTGTTCTGATGGGCCAGACAAGCATTTCCCCCACCCACATGTAACATTGGTTTGCAAAGCATCTAAGCGTTAATGGCAAGGAATGGGAATACATGTGAAGGCCTTCAGTCTTCACAAAATAAGACTGCTTCCCCCCAGAAAAAAGATATAGAGTCAAAGCACACACTGCCAGGAAGACTTAAGATAAGCATTTCCATATACCCCAAATACCAGGCCTGCATTATATACATGAGAAGTATACGCTTACAAATAACACCTCTGCCGCCATTCCTGAGCTCAGACCCCAGTCTGAAGGCGGGCAGCATCAGCTCTGAGCTGGCAAAGCAGCTCTTTCCCCACGGCACTGCCAGCAGCCAGCCGTGCCGACAGCTGCTCCCGGCTGCCTCCCCGCTCCCCTGCCGCCCGCTCCGCTTCCCCGCTCAAGATGGCGCCGCCCAGCCCGGCAGCGGAAGACACAGCCAGGACGCGGGAAGCTTCCTGTCACTGCCCAACACACCCAGGCTAGAGAAGGGCGAGCGGAGGCAGCACACCCGCTCCGAGGAGGCCCCGAGCGCCCGCCAGCCAGCCGCTTAAAGTATCGATAGCGGCCACCGACATGACACAACCCCCGCTGCCACCACTACCGCACAGCGCTCTGGGTAACAGCACCCCACGCGGAAGCCCCACCCCAAGAGACATACGATCGCCAATTAACACCCCTTTATCCTCGAGTGGCAATGCCCTCCAGCCAATGGACACGCCCTTAGATCTAGGAGGCGGGATTATGTCCGTCAGTACCCAATCACACGTCTTCAGCGTGGCGAGGGAGGCGCGGGTTGGCGAGAGCCGGCGTCGTGCCGCGTTTCCAAGGGGAAGGGAGCGCGGCGCGGTCGTGCGAAGGGGAGGGCGGCCCGGGACGGTGCGGCTCGGCCCGGTTCGGCCAGGCCCGCCGCGGCTCGGCTCGGGGGCGGCGGCAGCATGAGCTTAGTCTTAAGGTCGGTATGATTCGGGCGGTTTTCTTTTCGCCCCCTTCGAGTCGGGGGGCGCGGGCGGGGGAGCGGCAGCTGCAGGCTGCGGCCTCCGGAGCCCCTCGGGGCATCTCTGCCCCTTCGGGGAGCCCCGGCAGAGTGCGGGTTGGGCCTTGAGGCGGGGAGAGACAGCGGCGAGGTCCGGCATGCGCCTGTGAGGGTCATCGGCTGCCTCCGGCCCCGTCTCTGATCCCTCCCGGGGGCCGTGCGCGGCCGGGGCCGTGAGGCGCTACAGGCACCTGCTCACCCGGGGACGGCGGGGCCCGCGGCGCCTGGCCCAGAGGGGCCCCGCCTCGGGGTGTCGGTAGGAATGCCGCCTCGAAAACCCTTTCAGCGCCTGTTGAGCTGGGCTGTGGAGGTTGGGGTTGTGGTTTTTAACGGTGTTCTGCGCATTAACTGTCGCATAAAAGGGTCACAGAATCACAGAACTGTGGGGGTTGGAAGGGAGCTCCAGAGATCATGGGGTCCAACCCCCTGCCAAAGCAGGGTCCCCAGGACAGGGCACACAGGTCGGTGTCCAGACGGGGCTGGAATCTCTCCAGAGAAGGAGACTCCACACCCCCTGGGCAGCCTGTCCCAGGGCTCCCTCACCCTCACTGGGAAGAAGTTCTTCCCCATGTTGGTGTGGAACTCCCTGTGCTCCAACTTGAGGCCATCGCCCCTTGTCCTGTCCCCACAGACACTGAGAAGAGGCTGCCCATGCCCCCCTGTGTCCCACCCTTTGGCTATTGATCCCCATTGATCAGATCCCCTCTCAGTCTTCTTTTCTCCAGGCTGAACAGCCCCAGCTCCCTCAGCCTTTCCTCACAGGGGAGATGCTCCAGGCCCTTCATCACCTTCATAGCCTACGCTGGACTCTCTGGTTTCTAAATTATATACCTGGCAAATCTTTGTCTTCAGCAGTAATTAGCATGGTGATGTGACATGCGTGTTTCAAGTCTGAGAACTTCATGTGTTGTATAGTAACAGTGGTTATAGAATGGGCCCTAAACTACCTGCATTTAAGTGTTGCAACATATTTTTTAACAAGTCTGTTGTGCTGAGCACTAAATAATGACTTGGGCAGATGGATCCTTCTTCCAGAAGAGTCTGGAGTTAATCTGCTTTCAGACTTCTAAATGGATTTCATCATTGCAGTGCACAAAATGTGGTGTCTCTGCATCTGAGCTGCTCTTCTGAGTCCTCGTTATGTAGACAGCTAGGAGTTATTTTAGTCCTTCCAAAAGCTGCTGTAATCCAAAGCCTGTGTGAAATCACTCTGTCCCAACTGGTCTGCTGGGGACTTGTTGCTCATTAAGGATGATGGCCTGAGGCAGGTCCAGGTTGTGTAGCTTGCTCTTTTCTTGCCTATATTTGGAATTTTTATGGGTCTACCTTCAGTAGTTAATGAAAGCTAAATCCCAGCAGTGTGTCTAATCTTTGGTTTTGATTAAAGTTAGCAAATCCTTAGTAAAGAAAAAGGAAAACTAAGCTTGTTATAGGAGATATGGAGAACATATAGCCTTGGAAAGCAGTTTTCTCTTTCACTCATGTTGTGGGTTTCTGTTGTGAGGTTCCAGTTCCTGTCCTCGTCTCAAATTCCTCTAGCAGAAGCTACTCCCTGCAGCCCCACCACCCCCACCAACACCGTACCACACAAACCCACAACTCATCAGGAACTTTAATTTTACAGCAGGTGACACTATACTTGTTGTCTCTGAAGCAAACAAATGAGTGTCAAAAGACATTTTATGAGAGCATAACCTAAATTCTGTGATAATTTAGGTTAGAAAGAACTTCTGGAAGTCATCTGGTCCATCTTTCTGCTCAGAGCAGGTCCCACTTAAAACTGAATGAGGTTGCTGAGCACCTTTTCCAGTTGGGTTTCAAAAATGCCTGACAGTGGAGACTCCTCGCTCCCTCAGTGCACCTATTGCAGCACATCAGCACTCCTACTGGGAAAATGTTTCCCCATAGATTCAGCTACAGTGTCTCCTCTTGCATTTGGTAGATCACTGGCACAGGTTGCCCAGAGAGGTGGGTGGAGGCCCCATCCCTGGAGTCATTCAAGGTCAGGCTTGATGGGGCTCTGAGTGACCTGATATAGTGAAGATGTCCCTGCTTACTGCAGGGTGGGACTAGATGGCCTTCAAAGGTCCCTTCCAACCTTAAACATTCTATGATTTTGTAGTTGTTGTCTCTTGTCCTTACACTGTGGTCCTGTGAGGGGAACATGTCTCCTGTGAAATAACCCTTTGGGACAGCTCTTAGACCTCCTCTCCTTAGACCTTCCCCTCCCCATCCCTCTGCCTCGCACCGGTGCTCTAACTAAAGCCAGCTCTCTCAGCACCCTGTGCTGCAGCCCCCCAGGCACAGTGTTCTTGGGCTTTATCCATTTCTCATACATCTGGCTTGTACTGGAGTGTCCTCAGCTGGACACCTGGTACATCTGATGTGGCCTCACAGTCACAGCATGGAGGGGGTTTGCATTGCAATTAGTGGTGCTCATCACAGCATGGTGCTGAGCTTCAGGCATGCCTGCTTCTTACATGCTGTGCCTTGAGTACTGTAACAGTTGCTGTTGCCTGTTATCTCAGATGCACTGTATTACTTTGTTTTAGAGTTCTTGCTCTGAAATGGACATCTTTCAACAGTTACCGTGGATACAGTCCTCAATCTCCTTGATACCAGTAGAGCACAGTTACAGAAAAAAAACACCCTTTCCTAGCTTGGTCCAAATTCTCTTTTCTCAGTGCCATCCTTTTCATTTTTTTTCAGCTGTTGTTCCCACTATACACATCATGTATTTTCCATCATCTGAAAATCCAGCCTGGTTTCTAGGCTTGCTGAGGAACAGAGGGCTGCCTTTGAGTAAAATCTGTTGATTTGGGGGACTTGTCTCTTCTGAATATACCAGAACCACAGCAAAAAGTCTTTAGAGCAGTGTGTGTGATTTACAGCTTTTAGAAAAATCCATAAATGCCATTTATCTAAGAACTGGCAACAAAGCCGATTTGTGGCACCTAACACCAGCTTTAGTAGCCAGGCAATCTGGCTGTCTGGCTTAGTTAATCCTCCAGCGATCTGTCAGTTTCAAAATTCTTTCTGCTAACCTATGGGTTAGAAATAAAGTGTTTTCAGGAGTTGTATACAGGATTTCAGTTGCTAATCTAGTTTGTAACCCCTAATGTACTTTATAACTGGCAGCTTTTCTATCTTTTTTTTTTTTCTTCCCCTGTTGTTCTTATTTATTAACTAAAATGCCTGTGCTGGTTTTATTTTATGTGGGGGAGTAGAGATATCATTCAGTTTTCACAACGGCATTGTCTCTTTCAAGTGTTATTTTAAGCTGGGAGGACAAGCTGGGGAAAGATTGAATAGTGAAGGCAGTGATCTCTGCAGTTATGTCAAGGCTCTTACTGGCTGGAAGTGTTATCTACAGTTGTATCTTCCCAGTAAAAATGAATTACACTTAATTTTTTTCTTCTTATATAGGAATGAGCTTTCAGTAGACAAAACTAAAAAGAAGAAAAGAAGAGAACTGACTGAGGAACAGAAACAAGAAATTAAAGATGCCTTTGAGTTGTTTGATACGGACAAAGATAGAGCAATAAATTACCATGAGTTAAAGGTAAAAGTTTATTTCCTTTAGACGATTCTCTGGCAGACAGTAAGCCTTAGTGAGATTTAAAAATGGCATCTCTGACTTTATAAATGCTCCTTGTTTAAGATCTCTTGCTGGGCTAAAGGAGTGAGGATATCTGGGGAGATGTGTTGGGGGAGAAGGCCATACTTCATTGGTGTAAGAACAAACTTTCCTTCCCAGACTTGGCACAGTAACAGAATTGCTGTAGCATCCTGAACAACCCTGGTCTGGATGCTCCCCAGGATTTAGCTTGGACAGATGAGTAGGTGGGGAAGGCTCTTGGAAAGGTGTTGGTACTTTTTAAATGCACCATATAATCTGAAGTTTGGTGTTGTGGAAGTCCAGAGGTTTCAGGATGGTAAAAGATTTCAGGCTTAGGTAAAAGATGTAAATCAAACCTGTGAAGCTGTTGACTAAAGGCAGAGCTTACCCACATGCATTTTCCAGCAGGGAGCTGTGGATGGTAGGAGTGAGACATGCATTTGCTGTGCACACAGGAGGCACAGTAGTTTCCCTTCCCAGCCAAGGCTTTTGCTGATAGCTGTCAGCAAATGGAGGTTAGCATGGCAGTCTTTCCCAGTGAGTCCTCCTGTCTGGAAGCATCAAGAAGTAGTACATGCAGTTTATCAAAGTCTCCTTAAATCTCTAATGAATTTATATTTTAATTACTGTATCAAGAACAAAAAATGTCTTTGCTGAGGGTAGTAATTCTGCCATTTATTGTTTGAGATTCTTTTCGGAAGGAATACCTAATCCAACCTGCTGGCTCCACATTTTGCCTCTACCTCAAAGAGAGGAAAACAAAAATCTTATTTTCACTTTAGTTGTTGTTACAGAAATGTCTTAGGTGTAGTAATTCCTTTCTCTTTATTTCAGAGTTCAGGTATTGTATCTTGTGAGAGGCCACAGTGACTAGAGTAGTACTGGGGTCTTCTAATACACTTCTTCCAGTTATGGGATGCTTTGAATTCACAGCTGTCATGATTACTGGTAAAGCTGTTTCTTATTTAATTTTGTGGCCCAGAAGATAATACTATGGAAGAACAGAAATCTATAAAGAACTATTTCTTCCTCTACAAAATCAGCATATAACTTAGAATTGCTACATCCAATAGATCAGTGATTTTTTCCAGTTCTGGTTTAGTGTGTATTCATCAGTTTGGAGGAAGTCAAGGTAAGGTGTGCTGAGAAACTTCTGGATGAAATGGGAAACTGAACGTGTCACTTGAGGGAGGCCTTGAAAACTCAAATAAACATACACACACTTTGCATGAATACTGAAGAGGAATAATTTGAAGAATGATTTTTGGCTTTATCTGTGTAAAAGGGTCAGTACTTGGGATGTTTATGGAAGTGAGGAAAATGAATCTACTTGCCCTAAGGAGCATTTTGTCCTGCCTGTAAAATCTCTTAAAATGCAAAGGCTCATTTTTTTCACTGTAACTTAATGTTCCTTTTGTTAGTCATAGTTTTAGGTGATTTTTATATCCAAACTGGCACCTTTTCTCTTAGGCAGGAAAGCAATCACTGAAAATAGAAAGAAATCAGTTAAATCTGTATTTTAATCATCATGTATGGTTGCATTTCCATTTTATTCCAAAAGGTGGCAATGAGAGCCTTGGGTTTTGATGTGAAAAAAGCTGATGTACTGAAAATACTTAAAGATTACGATCGAGAAGCGACAGGCAAGATCACCTTTGAAGATTTTAATGAAGTTGGTATGTGTTTGATCGTGTTATCTTTAAAGAAATTATCTTGTAGTAGTGACTATAAGTGGGAATCAGCACTGTGTGTACTTTTTCACTCACCTGGTAGTATTAAGAAATGGAAATGGGAGATTTAATTTCATATTTTTTTTCTTAATAAAAGTCAGTAGTGGAGGAAAATAACTTTGTATTCTGAATAGTCAGTTTGATATATAGAGAGGAATGATAGCCACAATATAAAAGGAAATTATATACTCAGTCCTAACTGTTTTCAAACTTACACAAAGAAGTAAGTGCTTACTTAAAATGTAGATACTCTTGTGTTGTTTATGGATTTTGTAAGATGTTGTGTCCTGCTGTGCTAAAAATACCTCCACTGAATTGCACGGTGAGGAGTAGTATACCCAGACAAAGTGTAAACTGAATGCAGACTTCTTAAATAACAAAGACCAATATTGTACTTCAAGGATTTTCAACTGTTGGTAAAAGCAGTGGAATTTCATTAGGCTGTTCCCTTCATCTGCAGGTTGTGTATTGTGCAGTTTGACATACTTAGAGTATGTAGGGATCTGCAGACTTTTGAAAGATTTTTGAAGTTTCTTTCAAGATTTTTTTGTTGTTGGTACACATAATAGAAAGTTTAGGGAAAAAAAAGGTGTGTGAGAATTCTCTATGTGTGGCTTAGTATCTCTGTTTTATTATTCCATGTGTTCAAGGTCTTTGACTTCTGCATTTTATTTTATTTTTTTGCTGGGAGTGGGAAGAAGCAAAGCAAAGAAAACAAAAAGACAGTATAGTACATGTGTAGTTGCTTTTGGCAAAACATTTACTAATCAAAACATGGCAAACTCTAACAATTTAACAAGTTAGAATTGGACAAAGCATGTTGTTAATGACAAACAATGATTTTGTAGTTTGTATTCCAGGTTACAGCAAACTACAGTTCAGAAAAGAACCAAAAACAAAGCCCATGGGGAAAGATGTGATCAGTCCTGATTAAATTTAAAAAAAAAATCCCAAACCCACCCAAAACCTGAGAATATTAGTGTAATAGCAATGATAATATTACAATTGTATCATTATGCTCTAATTCTGTATTAACTGAATATACTGTAATTACCACATAATTCTTTCTTAATTCCTGGTATTCAGTCCTGTCCTGGTTCATTGTTTCCTGGTTCTGTCCTGGTTATCAATATGTTCAGGCCATAAGTGCTCTGAGAAGTGACAGGAAAATTCTTGCTCAGTATGTACTTGGAAGGTAATCTGACCTTGAAGCAGCATTAAACAATGATACCATTTCTAGCAGGCAGATCCAAGGAGTTAAGAGAAAATGGGTTATAGAGGCTTTAATTGTGAAGAGTTGTTGAATATACCTAAGCAATTCTTGGGCCATCAAGTTTTCATAATTCAGTGTTTTTTATGGTTTTAAATGTAAGAATGGCCCATGTGAAATGTCTGAAGATGCAATTACATGTAGTCCTTTTTAATATAATCACGTTACCTGTAGTATTGAGACAGTGTTTTATTGTCCTTCAGCTCAAATTGCAGTTGTCTTTATGCCACAAAAGGTAGAATTTTTCAAATTACTTAATACCATCAGGCAGCATAGTTGTCTTAAATGAAATTATTTAAATTTTTTATAAATTTGAGGGATTTATGGAGACATACAGACTTCATTGCTGGAGTGAGCTTATATGAGCTGTTGAATCTAATTTTTTGCTGTCCAGTTGGCTAAGGCAGAGCAGGCCTTCCATCTGCAGGCAGTAGCAGATGCTAAGTGGTTTTCCATGTAGATACAGGGTTGACGTGTTTTTCATGGCTTGATGAAAGTCATAAATAGCAAGCCCTGTAATACAAGATTAGCAGGTACAAAGATGTGAAGATATTTATGGCTGGTTCCAGAAATGTCTGAAATAATTACTAGGAAAAATAATTTATGTGGCAAGTTTGTCTTTTCTGTTACAGAAACTGACACATGGTTGTGATAAAAGGAGTAATAAAGACTGATGAATCCTTTCAGAATTAACATCTTGCAGTTCATAGCAGTGTCCTTTTCATAACCCCTGGGCTCAGGTTTTTTTTGAGTTTTTGTTAGTGCGGCTTTGTATCTAAAAGAGAGGTTCTGTGAGCATGTTTTTCATTATTGTTTCCAAGTCAGAATTCTGTTCTGATCAAAACACGTAAAATAAAATTAAAAAATCACAAGTCTGCATCTGTCAGAGGTGATTTTTATTTTTTTTAAGGTAAGTTTGGAGCTAAGTAGGCATGTATATTCTTTTCATTTCTGTTGAAATGTGTATTGAAAGCATGACTATATCTAAATTGCCAAGTAACTTTCCACTGCAACAGGTTTGTCCCAAAGAGAAACTCTGCTTGGGAAGAGAGAGTTGAGACAGAGAGGTCAGATAACAGCTAAACAAAAACACACTGAATTGAAATAAATAATAATAAAAGAATAGACAAAATCAGAAGTGTATGTTTTTCATACTGCTTCAGTCTGCTAAGGTCATTCAGAGTTTATCCCTCAGAATTTTTTATTAGTCTAATGAAGTATCCTTCCTACAGTGACAGACTGGATATTGGAGAGAGACCCACAAGAAGAAATACTCAAGGCTTTCAAATTGTTTGATGATGATGACTCTGGTAAAATAAGTCTGAGAAACCTGCGCCGGGTGGCTAGAGAATTGGGTGAAAACATGTCTGATGAAGAGCTACGGGCTATGATTGAAGAATTTGATAAGGATGGAGATGGAGAAAGTAAGTGACAGCAAACAAAACCCCATTCAGTCTGGTCTTGATTTTCTCCCCTTTTTATCTGTGGCTTTGTTGTGAAAACGTCCTCTTTGGTTTCCTTCTAAATAACTTTCAGTTCAAACTTAATTTATGTTCATTATAATGGAAATTGTTGGTTTTGGAAGCTGCCAGTCCTGGAAACACAGTGCAGAGTCTGAAAATCAAGTTGACTTTCTGAAGCTGATTCTCCACTAGCTCTTACTCAGCCAGTGTCTTGGTTGTGATGGGTGAAAAGGTAGCTGAAGGTGGAAGTATCTGAATTAGCTCTTGGGAGGTACAATGTACCTACATTATACTGAAGAAGGTTTAAAGTGCTAAGAGAAACTTAAATAGTGCTGTGTTGTGATCTCAGTGGGGCAGTTGTCAAGGCCCATACAGAGCGGGCTACAGAAGGGATGTATTAGCTAGATAAAGAATGAGTTAACAGATCCAGTTTGATACTACACTTATGTAATCATCAGGAGCACTGAAATTTAGGGGTTTTTTTCATTAACTTGAAAACACCTTTATGTTTAGAAGCAGAAAATGTACTACATGAATTTCAGGGACTACTCACTTGAGACAATAATACTGCATTTTTAATAGCAATTTAAACCTGCTTTTGTATTTTTATTTCAGGATAGTGACTCATGTCTGAGGTTTCACTAGCAGTTTGCCAAGTTTTTCAATGACAATAGTATTTCTTACTTGTGAGCTGCCGCATCTGTTGGACTCGAAACTCGTGCTACCAGTGAGAAACAAATTGATTCTTGTCAGCCTTGTGACAGATACTGCTCTCTGTGCTGCTTGACATAGACGTTAATCCGTACTTGGGAATACAATCACTCAAGTAGTGAAGCAACCCCTTTTCATTCAAGAGGAGGAGGACATTTTAAACATGGTCAGTGGTGTGGAAATGTGGAACGTTTTGTTCCCTTGCAGTGGTGTAAATAGGGTACCCAGAGGCAAAGATAGTGACAGGTCAGTGATTCAGCTAACAGGAGAGTGTTAATGCTGACAGTGTTAGCACTAAAGAAAGCGTTGAGTACAATTTGTGATTACCTTCCTCTTTGGATTGTTGTTTTCTGGTATCTTTCTGTGGTATGAGGCCACAGCTCCTTAGTAAATCCATGCCGGGTAATTCCCATGTTCCACATTCCCCGCTGTGTCTTCCCACCTGCCTCTTGCATTGGCAGCGTCTGATCCCACAGGTGAGATGTTTAAGGGAGGCAAGCGCTAAGAAAGCTATTCATTTAGATTTTTAAGTGTTATTTTTCTTGCTCCTTAGTTCTGTGAACCATCTTACTGCTTGATCACATTTTCTTGGGGCTGCACCATTAGAAAATAGGCTTTGGTTTTCCTCAGTGTTTCCTATAGGATAATGGAAGCAGGCCAGTGTAGTGAAAGCTGCAAATGCTGTTCTCAGGCACCCTTTCTGCATGCTGTGTGTGACATGAAGGACTGCAGCATTGGATTCTCTGTAGGCAACAAGAATTGTACTTTTTCAGTAGCTGTACAGCAGGCAAGGAATTGTGCCTGTTTTCCGAGTCCGTTAGATCGATTGCTAGTCTAGGTAGATACTTTAATTCTGAGCTTGTTTTGCTTTTAAAAGAAAGAGTTGTTAGGACATTGCATTGCTACCTTTACCTTTTTTTTACTAAAATTTTTAGGAATTTTAGAAAAACTACTATTTTTTCTTTGGTTTTTTTTGTAAAGTAAAGCTGTAGAAGTGAGTGAGGACACATTTGGTTCTGCATTGCTCTCCTGGAGCTGCCAACTGAGATGTCAGAATCATGAGTGGTTATTTGGTCACTACAAACTGAATGTAGACTGTTAGCTCCTTTCAGGAAGGTTACTGAGTCAAATTATTTTGGGTCAGTGTTAATTTTTTAACTCAAATTGATCAGCTAAGAGTGGGTGGCTCAGTTTCCTCTTATTCATCCATTCATCCTCTCTGACAGAGCAGTCAAGCACAAGATCGAATGTGGAAGATTGACAGCATAATGTTTGTATATGGTGCTGTTTATCCTTAAGGTTTTGTGTGTTTTCTGTTCCTGAAAGAAAACTGATGCAGTTTCTAGCTTTTTAAGATTCATTCTGAAAAAGTAAATAATCCTGTGAATCACTGTTCCATTTAGCTTCAAACATCTGGGTCATATAGCAAAATCTTGCTGTCATCTAATTCTCCCTCTTTTCTTGCCAAGAAAAAAAAAAAAAAAGAAACTCTTAGTTGGTAGCATTTTTAATTGATACTTCAAATATAGGACTAATAACCACTTTTCATTTAATGACCTTCTTCAATCTCAGAGATTGCTTTGATCGGAGTGAAATCAGGTCTGTTGTATGTCAGGATACTTGAAACCTTGTACAGTTTCCAGCGCAGCCACTGAGCTGTACTGGCACACTGTACTTAAGTTTCTGTAGAATAAAGGCTTTCTGACATAATTCTATCTGCCTTAAAAAGCTAAGTAGTCTTTTATTTTTGTATTTCTGGTTTTAGGAATGATTTCTGAAGTATGACTGGTTTTAGAAACTCCATGTTGTTCTTTCATACAGGTTTTTGTTGCCTTGCGTGGATGCATCTGTGGGAAACACGATCCAGTTTGGGGTCTCAGATTTTGCTGCACAATTAGGGGAAAAAACCCACCCAGATCCTTCACTGAAATATCACTTGTCTTTATAGAGTTCAAGCCAGCGTTCTTTTTCCTGTTCACTGTGATACTGGTTCATTCTTTTATGATCACTGATGTCATAGAATGTGGTCCTGGGAAAGACAGCGATTGTTTCTCATTCCATTGTGCTTCAGGGGTGAAGTGGGAGGAGGACTGATGAGGTTACAGGGAATTAGAAATGTGCTTCTCTTTGCAGTTTGTTTAAATGCTACAAAATTCGTTTACTACAATACTGCATTTCCACTTGGCAGCATTGCTTAACAAAGGTGTTTTAAACCAGAGACTTGTTTTGGGAAGGATGTTTGTGCTGTTATTGCACTGTTGGTGTGGTAAAGCTGTGGAAATGTTTTTTTAAATTCATACAGACAACATAGTGCTCATGCATAGTAGAACAGGATGTAGATATACCATGGATATTTCAGTCTGTAGAGTCCTAAGCTAGACTAAATCTACTTGTGACACATTAAAAAAACCAAAACGCAATAGGGCAGATTTACAATTTAAAAAATGTTTTTCAACTTTAACCTAGATGAATTAGTTTAATTTTCATCTAGCTGCAAATGTATCTGTTACTTTGTAGTATTTTGCTTAGGAGTAGCTTGGGCACCTGTCTTGGACAGATAGTTGTCAGGGAGAATTCTTCATATCTGTCTGGTCTTCTCCATATCACTGACTGACTCTAAGCGTTCCCCGCTCCAGTAATTAGTTGCAGAGTGAACACGTTCATTGGTTAACTCTTTTACAGCAGCTCTGTTTTAACATATGAGCAAGGTCAATAGCTCAGGTGTAAGTGCAGCAAAATAATTAATGACTGCTAATTAATTTATTATTATGACTTAATTTCTTCAAGTACATTTGTGTAAAATTTCTGTTAATTATAACTGAAGAATGAAGGAAGTTCAGATGCAGCAAAGCTTGTCAAAAGTCCATTTTAATTCTAGCTAATAATGGACTCATTAGTAAATGATCTTAGAAATCATTTAGTATTTGGCAAGTGTTTCAGGTTTGAGAGAGAGGAATACTGTGGTGGAATGTGATGGTTTAGGCATAAATGTCTGAATTGCAATTTTAAGAACAAAACAAAATTTGATTGTGACTGGAGCTGAAGCACTGTTGTTTGAGAAGCAGTAATTAAATAAAATTGATCTACCATTTTTACCATTTTCATAAATCTTAAAATCATAACAAAGTACTGCAATTTTGCATACCCATTGTTTGACATGCTTAGTGGTATTTTTTTCTGTCTTGTTTTACTTTCAGAATATTTTTACTTTTGTAATTAGAAATAATAGCTTGTTATATACCAGCTAGTTTCTGGATTAAGTATTCTACAAAATTAGGCTTAAATTCTGACTTCTCCTTTTACATGAAAAGAAAAAGTGCCAGATTTCTGTTCTAGAAGCAAAAAAACCCTAAACACGTGAACGCT
Organism: Hypotaenidia okinawae; assembly: GCA_027925045.1. Lineage (NCBI taxonomy): Eukaryota > Metazoa > Chordata > Aves > Gruiformes > Rallidae > Hypotaenidia > Hypotaenidia okinawae. The sequence continues at coordinate 64,163,087 of BSDF01000005.1, forward strand.
GATTTGCAATGGATCAGACACAACGCATGGTAACCGGGAGACCTTTAAGTACCAAGTATACTGCAGATAGACATGATTTTCTTTTACAGTTTATGTGTGTTTTTAATCTTTAAAATCTAATGATTTCATCTTCTTCTGCAGTCAACCAAGAAGAGTTCATTGCCATTATGACTGGGGATATTTAGCATCGGAAGAAAAGGAACAAACTCTGCACAAAGAGGGAGGAGTCGCTGGCAGCTCTGGTTGCAGTGTTTTGTGTCTTACACTCATGTCTGTAGCTGGAGCCATGCAGAGAGCTGCTTTCCTCACAGGACCGAAATAAAGGACAGGTTATATGCAGTTGATAGTTCAGTATTTTGTATCATTTAATATTATCACTAGAATAAGGGATAGATTGTTTTAGAACAAGTGATGCTGCATTTCAGAATGTTCGAGTACTCATTTGTAAAATAGCTTTGTATAGGATTTCTAAATTGTATCATAAGGACATTTTGAGATTGACTCTGTGTTAGCATTAGCTGTGGCCTTAGTTTTGATACATAAGGTTTGACAAACTTCCATTTTAATAAAATATTTCCTATTGCTACTTGAAAGTGTTGGTTTTTTATAGTTTAATCAGAACTGAACTATAGCATCAAGTTCTTCAGGGAAAAGAGTTGGAGTGGGACAGTTTGGTGGGGTGTTTTTTTGTTAGTTTCATTTATTGGTTTGTACTTTTGCTAGATGAATGGTAACATGAAATGAGCAAGTATTTGCATCCTCAGAGATGCACATTATTAAATCTGTATTGTCTGTTGAGGTGCTGGAGCAGGTCCAGAGAAGGGTGACGGAGTGGGGAAGGGCCTGAAGCACCAGTGTGATGGGGAGTGGCTGAGAGACCTGGGGCTGTTCAGCCTGGAGGAGGCTGAGGGGAGACCTGGTGTCTCTCTGCAGCTCCTGAGGGGAGACCTGGTGTCTCTCTGCAGCTCCTGGGAAGGAGGCTGTAGCCAGGTGGGGGTTGGTCTCTTCTCCCAAGTAACAAGTGATAGGACAAGAGCAAAGGGCATCAAGTTGTGCCTGGGCAGGTTTAGGTTGGATAGGAGGGAAAACATCTTCTCTGATAGAGTGGTCAGGCATTGGACAGGGGTGCCCAGAGAGGTGGTGGAGTCACCATCCCTGGAGGGGTTCAAAACACGTGTAGGATATAGGTTAGTTGACATGGTGAGGTCATACTGATGATTGGACTTGATGGTCTTAGAGGTCTTTTCCAACCAATAAGATTGTTTTCTATAGCAAGGGGCAGGCAAGCATGCATGATGATAAACTCTATCAGAAATGTGCTTAAATCATCCAGACGTCAGCCAGCTTCTCTCTCCTCAGTATCTACAGCTCTGATAACTGTGGAGACAAAAGATGCTTTTTCTTCAGTATGTATTTAGAAGAAAAGAATCACAGGGAATGAACTCTTTTAAAGTTGTTGAAGAGGCTGGATGTATTTCTAATACACCATGTGTCTCCCAGAAAAGTTTTTATGGGTTGACCTTGCAGATTACCCCCCTGTTAGTTGTAATTTCTTCTTTTTTGATGTATAAGGAGAGTGAAATTTAAAAATATATCTTTAAATCTTGGTTAATACTGTGTTCTTCTTTACTGTGGGCAAAGCAGCTTTTTAACTGTCAGTAATCCTGGGGCTGTGAACAGGTTTGCCCTGTATAAACAATCAGAGCTTGGAATTACTGGAGACAGAAGTTAAGGTCATCAGAGTTAATAGATTTTCTTTTTTTCCCCTGTTATTTTTCGAGTGTGTATTGTAACATTCCCACCTGTGAAATACTGTGATGCTGTTAGGCCATCAGTGCTGGTTCACTTACACAGAAGTTGCAGCAATTCAAGATGGCCATGTAAGTGTTATAATTAGGCACTTGGTGTAGAGCCCCAGTGGGGTATGTGGCCATCAAAATTAATCATGAAATAGAATGGGGGAACAGCTTGCAACTGTCTGCTTGGCCCCAGCATCAACTCTCTGTGTTTTGTGGGACTCTCCTGGTACTTTCTGGTAGTTGTAGAGAGGTGGGTGATGGTCTCTTCAGCCAGTGACAGGTGAGAGAACATGGGGAAATGGCTTCAAGCTGTGCCAGGGCAGGGTCAGATCAGATGTTAGGGTAAAGTTCTTCACTGAAAGAGTTGTGGGGATGTGGAACAGGCTGCCCAGGGAGGGGGCTGAGTCACTGTCCCTGGATGTGTTTAACAGAGGGGAGATGAGGTGCTCAAGGATATGGTTTAGCACAGGACAGGAATGGTTGGACTTGATGATCTTAAAGGTCTTTTCCAACCTTGTGGTTCTCTGATTCCCTTGGTGTATCATAGGGTACAGATGCCCACGTTTTGTCTTTTCATTCTTCATCTGATATCAGAGAAGAATCTTCTTTGGTGACACATTTAAATCTTGCAGAACATCATCAAGGTTCAGCAGGCATCGCTACGTGTGTGAAACTGCATTGTGAACGTGTGCCTCACTTCTAGAACTGTGAAGGTGGTTTAGTGTTAAAACACTGATCTGGAGTACCTGGCACTAATGTCTCTGTGTTGCCCCTGCAATGGAAGGCAGTGGTGTCTGGGAGAAGCACAGAAATGGGATCAATGTCACAACCTATTGCACTAAGAAACACTGGTGCTTCTCATTAACAGCTTGTGGTAACACCAGTGTCCCTGCCAACTAGTCCTTCATTTCCCTAATTAATGCCATGGAACTTTGAGATTGAGAACCTCCAAACACATAAAATACCATGTCAGAGTGCACTGTATGCCAAAAGCTGCTCTGATAAGTAACTGTATAAGTTATGACTTACTTTAGAACAGTTCCCATACCAAGTTTGTCATATCAAGTGTTTTTTGCTTGTGTTTATTCACAGGAAAGTTTCTGTGGCACAGTAAAGTCATCAAAAGTCAGAAAATGCCAACGTTTAGGGTAACATACACCTCATCACATGGAAGTTCCGCCCAAGTTCAGAAACACCTCTGGTGATGTGGCCATTGCTCACCACACTACAGCAGAGCCTTGCTTAACCATGGCCTTGGACCTCTGCAGAGAGGACAAGGAACACCAAGAGCCCCCTCATGGGTGCATCTTCACCTGCACCGTAGCTGCAGCTCAGGGAGACATTTGGCTTAAGCTTGGCATGGGAGGTTTTGTGTGTTTGTGAAGAGGAGCAGTGTCACAGATCAGCCCCAGGCTGCACCTGAGCACCACATGGCCATTCCCGTGGTGGGATGGGGAGAAAAACTGGAGATAAAGGTAAGACTGGTGGGTTGGGATAAGGACAGGTTGCTGGGAGGGCACAGGGAGAGAGAAATAACAACACCCCTTAGAGTAAGCATAGTGGGTGATACACAATGCTGTTTGCTCACCCAGCCCAATGCCCAGACAATCCCTAAGCAGCAACCCTCTCTCCTGGCCAGCTCGCCCCATATACATCAAGCGTGAGGCCATATGGTACAGAACAGCCATACTTTGGTCAGTTTGGGTCAGCTCTCCTGGCTGTGTCCCCTCCCAGCTTCTGGTGAAAAATTAACCTTATCCCAGCCCACAAAAAACAGGATAGTGTGGGCAAAGCCTTCAATTTTTCCAACTTTCCTAAGGAGGTTTTTCAGGCTAGGCAGAGTCATGGGAGATGTCACAGTAAACTCTGCTGGCAGAGGATTTTGTCACCAATTAAGTGAAAACAGAGGGTAAGGACAGTGGTACCCTCACGTGGTTGGAGTATTGGTTTGACTCCCGTCTGATGGATGTGCTGCTTGCATAAGCAAGCCCTTGTTTTCATTGAACTGCGTCCTGCTCTTAAGCAGATAACGACTGCGACTTGCCTGGCTGTGCACACGACTGTATCTGAAGCAAGAGCTGTATTTTCCTTTGACTGTTTCATTAGGTCAAGAGTTTGTAGGAAATGGCTTCTGTGAAAGATGCTGTTTTCTGCAGTGCTCTTGCAGAGGGTTAATTGCCACTGAAATGAGTCTGCAGGGATGCTGAGAATGTTTGCAACCTTGAGTAACAAAAGAAGCACAATACCAGAGAGGGAAGAAGAGGTCAGCATTGCTGCTGCTTTCCCTAAGGTACACTGAAGGGAAAATCTGGACAAATCCACTTGGACCAAAATCAGTCAAAATACCATAAAAATCTAGACAATCTGTAAGTATCTTACTTCTGTGACAGCACACATGGCTCATCTACTCTACAAGCGTTGTGAAGCAAACTGGACAGGTTAGCAATACATAAAGGGGGTTGAGGAAGCAACCCTGGAGGGGGAGAAGAGATTGAAGACCCAGAAAAGGCTGTGCTGCTTCTGCTCCACACAGGACAGGGACACCTTCTTGGTAAGAACCAGGCCTTCACCTTCTGGTGAGAAGGGCTGGGATAGAGCACTTGGCTGGCATTATAATGATTATTAGGGCCACTGCAGGATGTGCATTTATACGCAGCAAGCCCAAACTCTTTCTGTCTGTTGCTTTGATGAAGTTTTTATCTGTTTCATCTTTATGAAACTGTCTTGGTGGCAGTCTTCCAGGGGCTCTGACAGGGAGACACCAAGGCTGGTACATGGCTATGCACATAATCCTTCAGACATAAAATGCTGACCAAGTCAGTGGTTTGATAAATAAATCAACAGCATGGGCAGTGAGATTGAGTACACCTGCTAGTTGATGGATGACACAAAGCTGAATGATGAGTTGACACGACAGATGGGTGGGATGCCATCCAGAGGGACCTGGACAAGCTGGAGAGGTTGGGCCTGTGCAAACCTCATGAAACTCAACAAGGCCAAGTGCCAGGTCCTGCACTTGGGTGAGGACAATCCTCGCTGCCTGTGCAGGGTAGGGGTACGTGGTGCAGAACAGCCCTGCAGAAAAGGATGCAAAGCTGGACATGAGCCACCAATGTGCACTTGCAGCCCAGAAGGCCGATGGCATTTGGGGGTTGGACCCGATGATCCCTCAAGGTCCCTTCCAACACCTATGATTCTGTGATCCTGAGCTGCATCCCAAGGAGTGTGGCCAGCAGATCGAGAGAGGGTATTCTGCCCCTCTGCTCTGCTCTGGGGAGACCTCACCTGGAGTGCTGTGTCCAGCTCTGCAGCCCTCAGCACAAGAAGGACATGGACCTGTTAGAGCAGGTCCAGAAGAGGCCACGAGGATAATCCAAGGGCTGGAGCACCTCTCCTATGAAGCCAGGGTGAGAGTTGGGCCTGTTCAGCCTGGAGAAGAGAAGGCTCCAGGGAGATCTCCGAGCCCCTTTCAGTCCCTGAAGGGACTCACAGGAAAGCTGGGAAGGACTGTTTGTAAGGGCAGCGAGTGATAGGAGGAGGGGCAATGATTTTAAACTAGAGCAGGGCAGGTTTAGATGAGACATTAGGAAGAAGTTCTCTGTTCTGAGGTGCCAGCTGTAAGCATATGGTTTGTGCTCTCCCTGTATCTCCAGGGTTCCTCGGTGCTGAGGAATGATCCCGCTCAGAATGTTGCAGTTTGAAGGATGTGTTTAACAAGTCAGTTCTTCAGCCCTCGCTGAAAACAATCACATAGTTCCCTGGTACTTTTGAAAGAGCAAAATGTAACTCCTGCTACCCTACCTGAGACTTCTTCAGCTGATAAAATAGGTACTGATGTCTGGGGTGTGCATGTGACCTCATTATAGCTGTTTATAATGGCTGCCACATTTATAAAAACAGTTGCAGTGCTAACAGCATCTAATTATCTCATTCATTACGTCATGAAACACTGAATATCATGACTTGGAAAAGTGTTAGTGTGACTCAGTTTTTGCAAAAAAAAAAAAAAAAAAAAAAAGTACTATCTGTTGCCTTTTCCCACACGGTTCTTTCCAAAAAATTCATTACACCCTAGTCAGGGCAACCTTAACAGCAAAATTTCATATATATATATATATATTTTAAACAAACATAGGTGTATAAAACTGCCAAGGATCTCCTGGAGAGAGTCCAGAGGAGGGCCACAAAGATGATGAAGGGCCTGGAGCATCTCCCCTGTGAGGAAAGGCTGAGTGAGCTGGGGCTGTTCAGCCTGGAGAAAAGAAGCCTGAGAGGGGATCTGATCAATGGTTATCAATAGCTGAAGGGTGGGACACAGGGGGACGTGGGCAGCCTCTTCTCAGAGTCTGTGGGGACAGGACAAGGGGTGAAGTCCTGAGGTGCAAATGTTCTCACCAGGCAAGGAAAGTAGAGTCATACAAAATCAGTCTGTCAGGGACAATCCTGGCAGCGGCCCCACATCTCAGTGCTACCTGTTCCCCCTGCTCAGCTGAGCTGGATGTCCTGAAGATGTCACTCTTGGCAGTTCACGAGATCCCGACCTTTCTGTAAAACTTGTGGGGATGGAAGGCTAAGCTTTAAAACGATGATGCTCACAACGCTCAGAGAAACACAGGGACCCCCTTCAACACCCTCTTTATGACCAGAGTGAGATGGCAAAGCAGCAAGTTCATGGCAGAGAAGGTGAAAGCACATTTTCTGGTAGTGCTGTGTGACAGCAAGGAATATGTTTAAAACAGCAGGAACAGGAACAGGAGATGGGACAAGGGGCAATGGGCTCAAGCTGTGCCAGGGCAGGGTCAGCTCAGATGTGAGGGAAAAGTTCTTCCCTGGCAGAGTTGTCAGGGCCTGGCCCAGGCTGCCCAGGGAGGGGGCTCAGTCACCATCCCTGGGTGTGTTTAACAGACGGGTAGATGAGGTGCTCAGGGAGATGGTTTAATAGAGGACAGGATCTGTTGAACTCAATGGTCTTAAAGATCTTTTCCAACCTTGTGATTCTGGGATTTGGTGACTATTGAGTTCTGGGCTCCCCAGTACAAAAAAGACAGGGATCTTCTGGAGAGAGTCCAGCAGAGGCTACAAGGGGGATGTAAGGCCTGGAGCATCTCCCCTGTGAGGAAAGGCTGAGTGAGCTGGGGCTGTTCAGCCTGGAGAAAAGAAGCCTGAGAGGGGATCTGATCAATGGTTATCAATATCTGAAATGTGGGACACAGGGGGACATGGGCAGCCTCTTCTCAGTGTCTGTGGGGACAGGACAAGGGGCGATGGCCTCAAGTTGGAGCACAGGGAGTTCCACACCAACATGGGGAAGAACTTCTTCCCAGTGAGGGTGAGGGAGCCCTGGGACAGGCTGCCCAGGGGGTGTGGAGTCTCCTTCTCTGGAGAGATTCCAGCCCCGTCTGGACACCGCCCTGTGTGCCCTGTCCTAGGGACCCTGCTTTGGCAGGGGGTTGGACCCCATGATCTCTGGAGCTCCCTTCCAACCCCCACAGTTCTGTGAGTCTGTGTTTATGAGGTGTGGTTTCTGTGCCGCGATGCGCCAGGAGGATCTATGCCTCCATCGCTTAACGAAGCAGCTCAGCAGCAGTGTGTCATCACTTCAGCCGTGCTCTGTGTTTTACAGAAAGGTTGCACACAAGTTAGGTTTACTTTTTTTCTCTGCAAGTGGGGGCAGCTTCCACGTCCCGACCAGAGAGGAGCGCCCGATGCGTCGCGGTGGCAAGAGGCAATGTGAAGGATGAAGCTCGTCGATCGCGCTGTTACCCACTAGAGGGACCCGTTGTTATGACTAAAAACTCAAGTTGCAAAAAACAAAACCAGCAAAACCCAACGGCCAGGTGGAATCTTCACACCAGAACCTTGCCTCTCCGGGCGCGCTCGCACGCCTTGGGAGCCTGTGGGCCTCTTGCACCCATCTAATCACCTGTGGGCCTCTTGCACCCATCTAATCACCTGTGGGCCTCTTGCACCCATCTAATCACCATCTTCCAACTCAGATGCCACCTCTGGGCAGCACAAAATAAGGACCGAGTGTTCTCAGTCTACAGAAAGCTCGTGCTTCTATGCTGGACCACCTCACTGCTGTGTTCTGAAGTAAAAGTCATCAGCAAAAGGGTTTAATTGCTTGTGGTGTGCAGATTTACTGAGGATATATATACTTGTTCAAAGATGGGCTCACAGAATCATAGAATGGTCTGGGTTGGAAGGGATTCCAAGGATCACAGAGTTCCAACTCCCCTGACACAGGCAGGGCCACCAACCTCCAGGCCTGGAGCTACACAAGGTTGCCCAGGGACCCATCCAACCTGGCCTTGAATGATCATTTTCATTTCTTTTGTTCCTGGGCAGGGGAATACAATTGTTCCTTTTCAGTCCTGACAACCCTGTGAGATTCCTGCCTCGAGTGTGCACCCTCCTTTACCCTGGGCATTGCCCTGCCCTTCAAAAAGCTGCTCACAGTATCACTTCTCATGCTCACATGTCCCCTGTGCTGGACTCACTCTTCTTCATCCTGTCTCCATCCCTCCTGTCTCTGACATGCTGCCATGGGCAGGGTCTGTCTGTGGCTGCCCCCATCCCCGTCCCTTTGCTCATGACCAGGCCCTACCCTGTGTGACTCTCAGCATCCCTCTCACTTCCCAATGGCATCTCCAGGCTCAGCCTCTCTGTGAAGGACATTCTCTTTCCCCCTCGTTTCTCTAAGCCCTGTCACAGCCCTCACCTCATGCAGGTTAATGAGGAGAGAACAAACTAAAAAAAAAAGACCACCACCAAAAACCCCGACCCCAAAACAAACAGCAACAAAACAATCTGGAGATTTCAGCACACAACTCTTTTCTTTTTCCTTTTTTTCTTCTCTTTTTTTTTTGCTTCATCTGGTGCTGTTGTGCCTCTCCTCCTCCTCTGCCCCCATCTGGGCCCTCTTTTCATTGTTCTCTTGTCTTCTGTCAAGATGAATTTGGCATCCTAGCTCTGAAAAGTTGGGGACAGCGTGTTTCTTGGGTGTGCCAAAAGAAAAATCTATGGAAATTGTTGCTTACTGCCTAGGGTGAAGTTGGTTTAATATTGTTTCTAATGCTACTAGTAACCGTGTATTTTTTCCCCTCAGAAATAATGTGAAGCTTTATTAGTTCTTGTTATTTCACACATTTAATAATTTAAATTCTTCTCAGGTGTGATGGCGATACACTGCAGCACTTTTCCCCTTTTTTTAACAAAGAGAATTTCAGCTTAAATATGCTGAAATGAGTGAAAATTTGTCTTGAATTAGTGTTTACTTAAGTGAAATTTTCTCCCCCTGCAGAAGGGACTGATGAGCGATTGTGCTGCTCAACCACTTAGAAAAAAAAAGAGAGAGTTTCAGCATTTTGGTCCCTTCCAGCAGCCCCTTTCTGAGCATGGGATGAAACATTCAGATCACATCCCAGTAACGAATGGATCTACAGCTTGATTTCCACAGCGAACCACGGGAGGTGGGCATCTCCGTCACCGGGGCCTCGATGTTTGAATGGAATGGACTTGAAAAATCCCTCTGCTGCCACTGGAAAATAAGCACCCTCAGGAGAGGCTTCAACTTCCTAAATCTCTTAGTGGCTTTGGCCATTGCTAGCCCTCGCCCTGTGCAGGAGTCGTGGTATCCTACGTGCAGCAGACCTCCAGGTGTTGTTGTCTTACTCTGTGTTTATTATTCAGGTGGGTTTAAAAAAGAAGGTAAGCCCAATTAAGCTGCAGACAACTGAGGGAGGTTGTGAGGAGGTTGAAGGACGAATTCGCATCCACTTTGCCGCTGATGATGTCAAGGTACCTGGCGGTGATGAGCCTGACGTTGGGTGTTCCACGCTGATCTTAGTGCATCCAGCAGGAACAGTGAGGTCAAACACAGGTGTGAAAGGTGGGCATTCTCCCTGTCCTTCAGTGAGTAAAACATGAGAGGTGGCAGGAACATGGAAAAAGTTGTTTTCAGCATGGGTAATATTTTACAAATGGAAAGGAAATTAAATTCCTGCAGTTCTGCAGTGCTGGAGTGACCCAGGGGCCTGTCCCACAAAGTCACGGCGGAGCAGCTGGAGGGACAGGGTGAGGATGGAGCGCAGCACGCTGGGTGTTGTGCCAGCAGGTGCTGCAGGCTCTGCAGCAGACCTCACCAGAAGGAACATCTTGGGAAATCATCGTCTTACTGGAGCCATGCAGTCACAGATTCACAGAATCACAGAACTGTAGGGATTGGAAGGGACCTCCAGGGATCATCAGGTCCAACCCCCTGCCGAAGCAAGTTCCCTAGTCTCCTACCTCACTTCTTGCCCACCTTGTCACATAATCACAGAATCACCAAATGATGAGGGCTGTCAGGGACCTCTGGAGATCATCCAGTCCCACCCCTGCCAGAGCAGGGTCCCCTCAAGCAGGCTGCACAGAACAGTGTTCAGACTCATGGGGTTTGAATGTCTCCAGAGATGGAGACTCCCCAACCTCTCTGGGCAGCCTGGCCCAGGGCTCTGCCACCCTCTCAGGAAAGAAGTTCCTCCTCATGTCCAGGTGGAACTTCCTCTAGTCCAGTCTGTGCCCATCACCTCTCATCCTGTCCCTGGGCACCACTGAACAAAGACTGACCCATCCTCCTGACCCCACCCCTCAAGGATTTATCAGCACTGAGAAGATCCCCCTCAGTCTTCTCTTCTCTGGGCTAAAAAGTCCCAAGTCCCTCAGTCTCTCTTTGTTAAGAGGTGTTCTGGTCTTCTCAGCATCTCTGTAGCCCTTCTTTGTCCCCTCTCCAGCAGCTCCCTGGCCTTCCTGGCCCAGGGAGCCCAGCACTGCACAAAGCATTCCTGATGAGGTCTCCCCAGAGCAGAGCAGAGGGGCAGGAGAACCTTCCCGGTGGATTAAACCAGACAAGGTTCAAACTCACCCTCCTGCATCTTTTGACATGGAAGGACCCATTTTTTGGTACAGGGATTCAGAGGCAGAAGGCATGTTGACTTCAGGAATTACTGCAGCATGTCACACCAGCCTGAAAAGTGTTGAAACCCTGTGCAGTCCTAACTAAAGTCTGAGCTGACACCTGTAGCTTCTTAAATATGAGGTGGTGGAACAGTTGCATCTCCTGTTGCAGCCCCAGGGAGTTGTGGAGGGGGTCTGTGCCCTCTCAAGTTTTGCGTTGGGGTAATTGTAGGGGGCCCCCGTGGAATCCTCCTACAGAACAATGTCCCATGGAGGTTGTGCCCTTGCACTGAGCACATCAGGCTAGTTTGGGGTAGGACAGATGCTTAGATGCCAAAAATTGTGTTAATTCAGCTTCTGCTCTAGGAAAAAAAAAAAGGACAACCTATGGAATCCAGTAGGAAATTACTAACTGTGAAGATCTGTGATCAATCAGAAATGAGATATAAAAGAGTAAACAAGCTGTAATAACCTGATAATAGTAAAACGACCTTGTTTTAATTCAGCACAAGCTAGTAGCTTTTCATTTCTTAGTGCTTCTGATTGCTAACTGACCCCCTAAAACGCACGGGGGGTAGGTAATTATATCAGGTTTCATTCGTGATCATTGAAAGGTTATTATTTACTTGCATTGGCAAATCTAAAAATCAGAATTACCTTGATGTGCTGTTAAACTGGCTCCGATCAGAGTCTGCAAAGTGTGTGCTTTAAAAAAAAAAAGTAATGTAAAAATTAAAAAAACACAGGAATCCAGTGGCTGCTTCTGAGGCTGTTTTTCTCTTCAGCTTCGGGAAGAAGTATTTACGTGGAAGGGTAATGATGCTAAAATTAATAAACTAAGGAATCTCTGCTCTGGAGGGACCAAAAGAAACTTGCGTGTTCTGAAATTGATTAAAATTCATTCTCTTTGGCTAGAACTGAGCTGGTGCCAAAAGAGTGGTCTCAAACTCGTGTGGAAGATTTATTTCACTATTTATTTATTTGCTTGCTTGTTTTCATAGCTTGCAAAATCCCTGTGTAAATAAACAATATACCCTAAATCTAAACTAGACAGGTCACCGGCACTGTTTGTGCAGCCCAGCATGTACAATTTAAAAAAACCTAATACAAACAAGAACACAATCATTGCAAGTTCTTAGTATTTCTCTTCAAACTTTTCCCAGCGTCTGACAATCTCCTACTCTTAGTAGATACTCTGTGACACGTATTAATACGGCTCAAGAATCACTTGTTTCAATTACCACAATGTTAACTGCGTTTCAAATAAATACAAAGTTTCATAAACTGTAAAATTACTTAAAATTTGCTGTTTTCCATGAACACCTGCTTTTCCTGCTCATTAGAAGGAAGCTTTGTGAATACAGAGCCCCACAGCTTGATTCAGGAGTGTCTGGCGGATTTTACTTCTCTGCTGGTTTGGCATTTGGAAATCTTAACCACACAAAAGAATGACAAAGGTAAAGGGTGGGAATGCAGTGAAAGGAATCCAGAAAATCCACCAGGATCTACTAACTTGCCTTTTTCATCTAAATATAAAATACGCACAGCAGTTGTACAACTGTATCTTTATATGCAGCTCTGAGTTTTTGACTGAAAAAGAGAGCTTTCCTAATATAGCCCAAAGTGTGATTTTGCTTGGAAAAGTGAATCTGTAAACTTAGCATCATGTTTATTGTCTTAATGGCTTCTCAAATTCCAGATTTGATTTGTGCACTGGCACAGCAGCTTGTTTGTCCTGACTCAGTCTGAGGTCAGCGTGTCTCTCTGCATTCAAGGGGCCTGGAATCAATGTGATAGTACATCTGTGGGGATGGTTGTGTAACTCAACATCTTATCAAGTCACCACATCAAGCCAGGGCTGTGGTATACAGGACTATAAAAATGCTGCTGCTGTTCTCCAAGCGCCTCCACCCTGCATTGTGCTTTGCTGTCCTCCTCCCTTCTGCTCTCCACACAAAAGGGAGTTCGCGGAAATGCCTGGTTTGCCCCCAAACTACCAACTTCTGACTGGGAAAGCAGGGAGACTTTCCAACAAAGGAGGTACTGGCCTTGTTTCTAACCTTGTGTTGAAGGAGTCATTCAACTGGTGCTGCATCCTTCCCCACGCAGCCTCCCGCACTTCCCAGATGGATTTGACCCATTGTAGTACTGTCCCTGGGAATGTGCAGGCTTGGGTTCACCAGAGGGATGCCTGGGCTTGGTACCTTGGGCAGCCCTGGGAAGTGCCTTCATGAGGCATGGAGAACCCATCTGTGGTTGCTTCTGGTGCTGCTCTGAAGATAAGTGCAAGTTGCTGTGGTTATGAATACTGTGGCTGCGTAATGCACATTATGAACGATTGTTGTCTGTAAACATGGCAAAATTTAATTAGAATCATAGAATGGTTAGGGTTGGAAATGACCTTAAAGATCACAGACCGTTAGGAGTTGGAAGGGACCTCAAAAGATCATCTAGTCCCACCCCTAGTCACAGACCATTAGGAGTTGGAAGGGACCTCAAAAGATCATCTAGTCCCACCCCCTGCCAGAGCAGGACCACCCAGACTAAATCACACAGGAACACATCCAGGAGGGTTTCTAATGTCTCTAGAGAAGGAGACTCCACAACCTCTCTGGGCAGCCTGTCCCAGGGCTCCCACACCCTCACAGTGAAAAAGTTTCTCCTTATGTTCACATGGAACTTCCTCTGCTCCATCTTGCACCCGTTGCCCCTTGTCTTATCGCTGCTATCACTGATGGCCTGGCTCTGTCCTCCTGATGAGGATCCTGATGATCATCAAGTCCCAACCCCCTGCCGTGGGCAGGGACACCTCTCACTAGACCAGGCTGCTCAAGGCCTCATCCAACCCAGCCTTGAACACCTCCAGGGAGGGGACATCCACCACTTCCCTGGGCAACCTGTTCCAGTATCTCACCACCCTCATAGCAAAGAATTTCTTCCTAATCATAGAATCATAGAATGGGTTCTATGGAAGGGACCCCAAGGATCACAGAGCTCCAAGCCCCCTGCCACAGGCAGGGACACCAACCTCCAGGCCTGGAGCTACACAGGGTTGCCCAGGGCCCCATCCAACCTGGCCCTGAACACCTCCAGGTGTGTAATATCCAATTTAAATCTCCCCCTTCCAATTTCAAACCAGTCGCCCTCACTCTATCACTACAAACTGATTTATCCCACATGAAGGGGATGGCACACTGCTGTCCTGGGACCAGGCAACCCGAGGTAGAACAGATGCTTGAGCACCGTCTCTCTACCACTTCAGTCTTAGCTACAATACAAACATCAATTGTTTTATGTTTTGGGTTTTGGTTTTTTTTCTTTTTAAATAAGTGCATTTTGAATGACATGACAGGATGCTGCTTCAGCGTCGTGTAATGAGATCATCTGGTTCCAGCTAACAGGATTTAACTACCCATTATACCACAGGGTAACTCCGTGGATGTCCTGCCTAACATCCACATTCTCAGTTCTGCAAAGTCTCCTTGCATTTATGGAAGGTTTTTGGTGGTGGCTTGTTGGTTTACCTTTTGGGCTTTCTGGGGTTTTTTGGGTTTGGTTTCTTTTTAATACCATTCTTTCAGAGCGCTGAAAAAAAATTAAAAAAATATATATCTGAAGAGAAATTAAGTTGTTGCTGAAAAAAAACAAAAAAAAAACCAAACAGGCTGCCATCCCTTTTTCTTTTCTGGGCTAAAGTCCAATTTTGCACAGCAGTTGCAAAGAAAAAGCAAACGCATCACTAGATTCGGTGAGAAATATTGTAACAGTATGTAATCTCTGTCAAGATAAAATTGCTTTGTGATTTACATTACAATAAATCCTGACCTTTAAGTGCTGCCGACTAAGCTAATCTGCGAGGTACTTTATTCTATCACTGAATCAGCCTGTGAAGCTGAAGGAAAGTGGCTGCACCCGTCCCACTGTGGTGCTGCTGAAGAGCGCGCAGGGAAGAGGACGGCGGCGCGCCCGTTCCACGCGCCTCGCCACGGCGATGGCATTGAAACACCTCATGTGGATCAGCAGAGCACTGAAACACCTCGTGTGGATCAGCAGAGCACTGAAACACCTCGTGTGGATCAGCAGAGCTACTGGCCACCGTTGCAGGAAGAACAGATTAGTATTTTTATAGATATGGAGCATATAGTGTTTAAATTGACATAATTCAGGACACTTAGAATTGCGTTTCAATATCCGGGTTGGATTTCTAACACTAATTAATAGCTTATTCCCTTTCTCTCTCTCTTGCTTCCCTCATTTATTTGGCTTTCCTCTTTTTAAGGAAAACGACTTCCGTGTCAGCATAGATATTTCGCCACTGTTGGGGTGCAGTCTTTTGTAGTTGGGTCACCTCTGGCATTTAAGTTAGTCTTCTCTTGCTCTTTTTTATTTTTGTGGAAAGAAAATAAAACCCAGAATGAATATTTCAGGGATTATTTAATTATGTATTTACCCAATGGTTCTTACCAGAAAACACATAATATTCACCAGATTGAGTAAGTAGGTAATCAAGTAGTTATTAAAACAGGAATTCTTGACACATTATCCCATAACACAGCAGTTAAGTTTATTGTGTCATGGTCTACTTGGAGCATTTTTAGCCTATGTATTTATATGTGCACTTAGAGGCAATCTTATTATAAAGCACTTAGGTCTGCCGAGCCAATCAGATTTGCAGACTAGGAATGTATTATAAACTCTGTAATTTTGCATACAGAGCATCTCACGCTGTGAGACTAACAGCTCTTTAAAGCTTTTCATGTTACTGATAGACCACCTTGCTTTAACATCTGCTGAAACATGGGGAAGAACCTCATACCAGTGGAAAATAGTTTATCTGTATGTATCTGTGTGTATTGCTCTGGTCTTTGGGTGCTGGTGCCACATTTTCTTTTTTAATTTCACTATATGAGGAAATCTGAGGCCACCCATATTGTCTGATACGTGTTGAGGTATGTCCATTGTCTTGGAGCTTTCACTTGCCTGTGTATCATTCATTGATCCCTTTGGATGTCAGGTAGAGTATATGTGTTATGTAGGCATATCGTATATTGTTACTGTGGTGGGGTGACCCTGGATGTAGGCCAGGTGCCCCCCAGATTCACTCTGTCACTGCCCTCCTCAGCTGGGCAGGGGAGAGAAGAGATAAGGAAAGCCTCATGGGTCAAGATAAGGATGGGGAGAGATCGCTCACTAATTACCATCACTGACAAAACAGGCTTTGCTTATAAAAACCTCATCTAATTTATTACCAATAAAATTGGAGTCAAGTAATGAGAAAGAAACCCAAATTTAAACCCCTCTTCATCCCCTTCCTTCTTCCCAGGTTCAACTACACCCCCCATTTTCTTCCCCCCACCTCCCCCAGCAGAACAGGGGATCAGGGATGGAGGTTTGGGTCAGTCCATCACACGTCTCTGCTGCTCCTTCCTCCTCAGGAAAGGACTCCCCACACCCTTCCCCTGCTGCACCGTGGGGTCCCACCCATGTCAGACAGTCCTCCAAGAAACTCTCCAATGTGAGTCCTTCCCCACGGGGCTTCAGCTCCTCACCAGCTGCCCCAGTGTGGGTCACTGCTGTGGGTGCAGTCATAAACCACAGAATGTCTCTCAGTCTCTCAGGCCCAGACTGCTCCAGCCTGGTTCCCCATGGGGTCACAAGCCCCCCAGCAAACCTGCTCTGACATGGGTCGGTCTCTCGTTCATCTCTGTGTCTCTGTCTCTCCATGGGCTGCAAGTACTGGCAGAGGCTTGCTCCAACGCAGGTCACAGCATGTCCTGTCTGCCTCTGCCTGCTCCATCCCTCATGGGGCCTCTCCACAGGCTGCAGGTGGGGTCTCAGCCTTTTCCATGGGCTGTGGGAGGACACCTGCTCCACCATGGGTTTCTCCAGGGGCTGCAGGGGCATCTCTCTCTCTGGCACCTGGGGCACCTCCTCCCCCCTTCCCTGCCCTTGGTGCCTGCACAGTCTCTCCCACCTTCTCACTCCCTCCTCTAGGGATGAAAAGCAGCCACTGGCGTTTTCCCTCCTCACTGTGATTCCCAGAGGTGCTGTGACCATCACTGATGGGCTCGGCCTTGGTCAGTGGTGGGTCCGGCCTTGAGCCGGCTGGTGTTTGCTCTGTGGGGCCTGGGGGAAGCTCCAGCTGCTGCTGGCAGAAGCTGCCCTTGCAGCCCCCCTGTTGTGCAGACCCAAAAGTTAGACATTAATCTACACATTTATCTATTCATATTGTTTTTGTTGTTATTGGTTGAGTGAATACATGAGTGTGTGTGTATGTGTGTTCACATATAAATAAAACAACCTGCTAAGATCATTCCAGCCTGCATCTGGATCTGGTGACCTGGGACAAGCCATGAAGGGAGACAGGAGGCTACTAGCAAAGAGATGCTGTAGCCAGAGATGGGCACCGATGTGCAGTGTTACAGAGAAGGGCAAAAAGTTAAATGATGGAAGAACAAGGGAAAAACAGCATCTCATGAGGAAAAGCAACAAAACCTAGTGGTCTAACCTATAATAAATGGCAAAGGTTGTTGGCTGTTGTTCCAGTTTTGCCCACGTACCTGTGAATTACCTTCTAAATATTTTATTTTACAGCTAAAGCTTTTTGATTTACTGCGGGAACTCTGGGTGGAGGGATTATTTTTCATCTAAAAGTGTCTAACGTTTTGATGTGGCATCACCTGGAGGTCTCTAAGCACAGCAGTTACAGCCTCCTAAACGGAGGACTTGCTGTGTTCTCTCTGAAACACACGTCACTCGATTTGATTTCCTCGCTACTGAGTTGTGGATGATGGTGCAAGCCTGAAAAATAACCTCAATGGAAGCCTTTGGCTCACTCATAACATTCTGGGTAATCCAGGGCAATAGCACAGATGTAACTGTCACCCTGCATCTACTTGGCATCTAGAACGCAAGGTGGGAAGTTGCTCCATGCAGATAGGTGGAAGCATCACACATATAACATACAATACACCTGACACAGCAGACAGAAACCAGTATAGAGTTCTCTGGTAGTTTCTGATTTTTGGGTTTTTTTCTTATTCTTTCCTTAAGGCCAGTTTACAAGCCAAAACCGGTGCTTTTACAAGAAAACCATTTTCTGAAAATGGTCTCTTTTGGTTACATTTTAATTAAGAAATACCTTTGATGGAAATTGCTGGGCTAAATAAGTTTGACATTTTTTTTTAAACTAAAAAAAAAAAATCCCATTTCAGCATCCCAATCCTAACAACTTCTTTAGAAATTTAAGGTAACTACAGCTTAAAAGCAGCTAATATTAAAATGTAAGCTTTAGAAGGTTTTGAAAAGGTGAGAATTGAAGAAATTTCTCAGATTTCAACTGTGACTTTGTTTACTTGGTTCTTTTGCTCTTGCCTTGGAGGGTTTCCACTGAGATTTCACAGGTTTGACTGCCAGGTCATTAGGACTGTGTTTACATCCAGTGACTGTCCCTGATGACATTCACCTCTGAGAGAGCAGCAGCGATGCCAAGGTGACATTTATACTGACAGACATGTCAAAGACTGATACTGGACCACTCATAGAAGCTATAGGAATATTATTAACTTCAAACATTTCAGATGTGTTCTTCTGGATGCTTCTCATTAAAATAAAAACCCAAACAATGAGATTTTATTATGTCATTAGGATGAGGTTGAATAACTGCTTGTGGTGAAGAAATAAGGGCAGGTGTCTGAACAAGTGGCTGGTGGCAAATGCTTTTCAAAGCCCCTACCTTGACTTCCTAATGGTCTTTGCCTCTGTAAGTGCCTCAACAGAAAAGCTGGCTCATCTGCAGCCAGGTCAGGAGGTGTGTTATCCATCAGTGAGGCCAACCAAGGAGTTGTCTCAGCATGAAACTGGAAGGTTATGAAGAGAAACAGGAGGAGACTTTGCTGCTTCGTTCTTCCAGTTGGTAGGGATGCAAAGGTTTAGGGAAAGCCCTGTTCTCCTGAGCCCTACCTCCTCTGGTGAGGCTTTAATGGGGGAAAAGAAGATAAGAGGTCTTGTGCTGACAAGTTTTCTGGGTTTGCTTATTCCATTCTTCCATTCCCTTCCCAGTAGAACTGTGTTTCTCTATTATTAGTGCTCGTGGTCAGTAGCTGTGCTTTCAGTAGCTGTGCTTTCAGTAGCTGTGCTTTCAGTAGATGCAGGTGAAGGTGCTTGCCAAGACAGGCTTTTTAACTGCCTCCTCTTAACCTTGGTCTTCTAAACAAAATGTACATCATCACCTCCAAAACAGTTTTCTCAAAATAGTATGTATCAAAGCGTCTCTGGGCAAGTGGTGCCTGTCCATTTACATGATGGTTTTACAACAGCCTGTACTGAGGTGTTCCTTCTGCTTCCATTCATTATGACCTCAATTATTTTATCAGAGCTTAAAATACAAGACTCCACCCGTTTTCTTAAAGTTAGTGGGATTTTCCCCTCTTTCTATTCATTTATAGTTTTCACTACCTATTCATTATTAGTTTTCACTAAAATTATCCTGAAAATTCACTAAAATTATCCAGAAAATACAGCACAGCAGCTGTATTTTCTGAATAATTAACGCCCCCCCAACACTTCTTTTCAAGCAAGCAAAAAGACAGAATGACAAATGCAAAGTATTTTCCCACTCTTGATTTAAGACTCATTCGTCAGCCCCAAGATCTAGCTCGTAACAGCATCCTCTGAAACGGCACCATCCGCTTCCTGCCAGTTCATGTGGGTATCACTCCAGGGATACTGCCCCAAAACGAGTCATTCCTCACAATAACAACACCACCACCATGAAAGAAAGAGTGGCTTTGTGGGACAGGAGATCTTTAATTCCCTCCGTTGAAGAGAGCAGCTATGTATATCTTTTAACCTCAAGCAATCCATTCGCTCAGAGTTATGGCTGGAAGAAAAAAGCCTAGATTTCCCCCTCTTTTTCTTTTTGTTTTGTTTGTGTTTTTTTTTCCTCTTCTCTGCAAGATGAAAAGAGATATTCTCTCTTTTCCAAGGAACAAAGGCCCTAACCCTCCTCCCATTCATCAGTGGTTTGGGAGGGGTGAGCGCAGAAGGCTGTGCTGTTTGCTGGTCATGGCTCTCCCCGTACATGGTTTGGTGGAGATCCCATTCCTTGGCTGGGACAGTGAATGTACGTGGATTTGTGATTCACTGGGACAGGCTGGGCTGCATCTGTCACAGGCAGCATGGCATCAGCTTGCAAGAATGGATTTTTAGGAGTGACTGCTTACTGGGGAGGAAACAAAATCAAAACACCAAGAAAAAAACCTGGCAATCTCAAGCACAGGTTCAGGCTGGGTGGAGAACGGTGGGAGAGCAGCTCTGAGGAGCGTTTGGGGGTGTTGGCTGATGAGAAGCTCAACATGATCTCGCAATGGTTGCCAGCAGCCCAGAAAGCTGCCAGTGTCCTGTACTGCAACCCTGGAAGCAGGACCAGCAGGGCTGGGAAAGGGGGATTGTGCCCCTCAGCTCTGCTCTGGGACACAGAACCCCCAGCAGTGCTGCTTCCAGCTCGGGGGTCCCCAGGACAAGGAGGACATGGAGCTGTTGGAGTGAGTCCTGAGGAGGCCATGGAGATGATGGGAGGGCTGGAGCCCCTCTGCTCTGGAGCCAAGCTGGAATAGCTGAGCTGGCTCAGCTTGGAGAAGGCTGCTTCTGAGGAAAGCTCCAAGATCCTTCCCATCCCTCGAAGGGCTCCAGGAGAGCTGGAGAGGGGCTGATGCAGAGGACAGGGAGGGACAGGCAGAAGGGAATGGCCTTCAGCTGCAGGAGGACAGCTGGAGAGGGGCTGGGAGGCAGAAATCCTTCCTGGGGAGGGGAGAGGCCCTGGCACAGGGTGCCCAGAGAAGCTGGGGCTGCCCCTGGATCCCTGGCAGGATTCAAGGCCGGGTTGGATGGGGCTTTGGGTACTCTGGAAGGGGGGTCTGAGGGCCCTGCCCACCCAAACCAGTCTGGGGTTCTGTGATTCCACAAAAATAAAATCCCTAGCACATGAGATAAGGACACCATCAAAAAGAAAATGCAAACCATTCTCTTCTAATTTACTGCTGTGTTGGTGTCCCTAGAGCCCCTCCAATGATGACTGTAGGTCTTATGCTTCCTGACGCACTGGATATTCTACCCAGCCATTATGACTTTGGATGGTACTGAAAGTCCAGGTCATTCCTGGAACTCATCTTCCCACCTGCTCCCTGTGAAAGAAGGTATCCATGCTGGCTGACACACAGTGCCCCTTCATCCCTCCTTGCCTTCCCTGGCTTGGCCCCACAGGGTCTCCACCCCACAAAGTGGTGACCCCTCATCTGCAGCAGACCCACAACCATACAGTGACCCTTTGCACGAAGGATTTTTGTTTTCTGATCTGATTTGCCAGAGGTAATAATTTTTCAACATGGACAAAGCGTGATTGCTGCTGACCCCCCTTGGCTAAAACTCTGTGTTAGCATCCAGTTGTAAAGAACTAAACACAGGAGCTTCCCATAAAGCAGCGCACATGGTGCTGAAGGATGGGGCTGAGGTGGGAAGACAGAGAAGAGGGAAGGAAGGAAGGACACGCCTCTTTCTCCTCTTTTTATGGGAATATGTGATTTCACCCTGTTTGTTTACCACTGCTGTGATATGAACCTGCAAATAATGCTGATATGAAAGTAATGATTGTTGTTGTTCCCTTCCTTCTATGATACCTAGGAGTGACAATGCTCCTGGAGAGGAAGAGCGGTAACGAGCAGAAGTACGTTGTGATCTCATGGTTGTGAAGTGATAACTGCAGGTGGTGGAGAAGCTGTACCCGTAAACGATTCTGTCCCCATTGGGCACTTTAAGCTCTTTCCCACCTCCTACACCACCTTGTAGTTCTAGGGAGGTGATTGTAGGTCTGGGGAGGGGATTGTGCCCCTGTACTCAGCATTGGTGAGGCTGCACCTCGAGTGCTGGGTCCAGTTCTGGGCTCCTCACCATAAGAAGGACACTGAGGTCCTGGAGTGTGCCCAGAGAAGGGCAACCAGGCTGGGGAAGGGGCTGGAAGGCAAATCCTCTGAGGAGCAGCTGAGGGAGCTGGGGGTGTTGAGCCTGGAGAAGAGGAGGCTGAGGGGAGACCTTCTCCCCACCTCCACTGCCCTGCCAGGAGGGTACAGAGAGGGGGCGCTGGTCTCTTCAGCCAGGGGACAGGATATGGGACGAGGGGTAATGGGCTCAAGCTGTGCCAGGGCAGGGTCAGCTCATCTGGGAGGGCAAAGTTCTTCCCTGGCAGAGTTGTCAGGGCCTGGCCCAGGCTGCCCAGGGAGGGGGCTGAGTCCCCACCCCTGGGTGTGTTTAACAGATGGGTAGATGAGGTGCTCAGGGATATGGTTTATTAGAGGACAGGTACGGTTGGACTTGATGATCTTAAAGGTATTTTCCAACCTTGTAATTCTGTGATTCCCGCTCCTGCAGGGACCAACCAGCTGCTGCCATGCTGCCGGTGGGAGATGCTCCCCAACTTACCTCCATGGGATCAAGTCCCTTGGGAGCCTCTGAAATGCTCCCCTTGTCCCTCTCATACATTTTAAAATGATTTGAGCATCTGGTGTAAATTCAGAGTCTTCTCAGCCTTTATCCCCTCCTTTACTTTTTTCCCCCCTTTTGTTCCTTGCTGACACTTGCCATAGCAGAGATAAATCTGAGATTGTGGAGAAATCCCACTGCTGGAAAGAACAAATCCTGTGGTGTTTTTAGCCTTCATGAAGCCATTTTCATGGTCCTCTTCTTTGACACTTGTGGATTAGGATGGACATGCCAACAGTTTCTGCTGTTGTAAGGAAGGGAAGGGGGAAAAAACAACCAAAAAACCAAATCAACCCTTTGCACACTCAGAAGATAAATGATGGAGGTCTATTCATTTTAGAAATAGTGTTAATATTCCTGGACAGATTACATACAGCTTGAAATAAACAAACATCCACAATAGCAATTTAGACATAATTATATCTCCTTTTTTATTTAGATTTATACAATATTAACTGTAGAAAGACCAATAATGTCAAGAACTGTGGAAAAATATTTTTCATTAGGAAAAGACATAGTGGAAATTTATTTTGTCCCTGAGCTCTGCAAACATGCTGGAGTTTCAGTACAAAACAAAGCGAATACTCAGGTTGTGAAAAGTTGTTTTCTCCCTCTAACTTCCTGAATGTTACTCTAACTGGATTTTCAAATTGGTTTCTGTGGTCTGCAGCCATGCACAGCAGAAGGAATTTGCAGGCATCTCTTAAGCTGAAAGACTATTTTTAGATGTTTTGTGGGCTGTGTATCAATTACTTTATAACATAGAGTTAGTAAGGAATGTATGAAATATATTTAGTACCTTTCGAGGGTATTTTAGGAGCGTTTGATTCTGACACATGGAATATAATTTACAGAGATGCAAGTTACATCATTATAAAATTATATATTGAGAAAACACCACCACAAAAAAAAAAAAAAAAAAAGCCAACAAAAAACCCCATGAAGAAAATCCTTTGAACCCTGCCTTGAGGTACCCACCCTTGAAAAGAGGGGAAGTTTTCACTGAAGAGTCTTTGCTTTCCATTCAAAGGAGGCTTTTGGGAGATTATACAACCTGTGATTTTTCTATAAATTATTGTTGTATCAGTGGTTATGCTAATGATGGTTGCATTACTAGCTGACTGTT
Organism: Hypotaenidia okinawae; assembly: GCA_027925045.1. Classification (NCBI taxonomy): domain Eukaryota; kingdom Metazoa; phylum Chordata; class Aves; order Gruiformes; family Rallidae; genus Hypotaenidia; species Hypotaenidia okinawae. Next base: position 64,186,484 of record BSDF01000005.1, read on the forward strand.
CCTTCAAGCCTTAAAATATCTTTCTGACATCTTCCAGTCTCCTTGGCTCTCCCTGTCTCTTGGCTTGTGTGGAAAAAAGGAGGCAGGAGAAGGGCACTGCTTTTCTCCCCAACATTTTATTTTCTTGATTACAGAAAAAGGTAAAAAGCTTTGTTATTACAAGTTTTTAGTGTTAATATTATTGTTAAAAAAAACCCTAATTGAAGCAGATTTAATATGCATTTCTCAATGAATAACTGAGAGATTACATCCAAGCATCACTGTTTCCCCAAATGTTGTTGCAGTGGATGGGCTGGCAGGAGGGAATGGCCACCATTCCTTTGGCTTTTGTCAGTGACAAGGTACCCTGGTTGCAAGGAGGGAGCTATAGCTTCCTGCTGGAAGGCTGAGTGAGCTGGGGCTGTTCAGCCTGGAGAAAAGACAACTGAGAGGGGATCTGATTCCCCTGGGACACAGGGGGACATGGGCAGCCCTTTCTCAGTGTCTGTGGGGACAGGACAAGGGGCGATGGGCTCAAGTTGGAGCACAGGGAGTTCCACACCAATCTGGGGAAGAACTTCTTCAATGGTGAGGATGAGGGGAGCCCTGGGACCCAAAGGGGGTGTGGAGTCTCCTTCTCTGGAGAGATTCCAGACCCTTCTGGATACCAACCTGTGTGCCCTGTCCTAGGGACCCTGCTTTGGCAGGGGGTTGGACTCAGTGATCTCTGGAGGTCCCTTCCAACCCCTACGGTTCTGTGATTAGGAAACCATGTACAAGAAGGTCTCCTCCCTACTCCCAAAGAATAGCTGGGCAGACTGAGAATAGGAAGAAACCTCCCCTGAATTACACCAGCCCCAAGGGAGCTGCCAGCATGGCAGCACGAATGCACCCCAGCCAGGTACCCCGGAGGGAGCTTCCAAAGTGATACACGCTCAGCCCAAGTCACCATGATGGCATTCAGTGTTAAATTCAGATACCTGATGGGCAACAGGAGCTGGCCTATGGCCCCAACAGAACATCCACCATCTGTGAAGTTTCTTATTTGGAGGTGAACTAGCTAGGATTTTTTTTCTTCCCCCCACCCCAGTTATTCTGTGTGTATTACCATGGCTTGACACCAGTCAGAAAGAACCATCAAACTGGCGTTTTGCTCCTTCTGAATAAACAGGAGGCACCGTGAGCCTGTAAAGGCAGTGCTTGGGGAAGTAGGGAGGAGACCGTCTTTGTTGCCCACCACCTCATTGTGTGGCTTTCCCCAGGAAGACCTGGTGATCTGCCCAGAAGGATCTCCTGGCTTCCTGGGATTCAGCCATCCTTTATGGGAGAGGGGTGCAGTGGGAAGACTCACTGCTGATGGAAGGGGATCATTTCCACCCACACAAACCCTGCCCAGAATTTACACCTGTGTTTGCAAATTTAGTGTGTGAGTGTCTGAGATGCCTATTTGCAGAGACAATCGACTCTTTCAACCTACTTATGCAAACTCTGGGCAGATATGCATTTCACAGTCACCATTCAGACAATGAAGCTCTGGTAAAAAAGAACGTCTCTCGACTGAAAATTTTCCACCCAGATCTCAGGAGATGTCTAGTAGTGACTGCTTCTGGTTGGAAACAACTATTCTTAGATCCTTTTAAAATTTCTACTTTCAAAATGAGCCATAACATTTCAGATGTTTAAAAAAAAAAAGAAGCTCTTAAAAAGGTAGTTACTCTGTCAAACCTCACTGAGTTCCCAGATTGTTATTTCTTCTAACCAGTGCAACTGACCCATCCCTGCTGATGACCACTAAAGAAGCTGAAAATACCTACTACAAAGTGACTTCCTCACCCTTAAGTGTTGTGTTTCCTCTATGGAGACGACCTCTGAGCTATAAGCGGCTAGGTCTGCCCTTGCGGCAGAGATGGGTAAAGCTTTGTTAGGCTTCTGTGCCACTGCCAAATAATCCCAGCACCATCCCTTCATCTTTTGGGATGGACCTACAGCAGCTTCTGGGCTGCTGGGAGACGTTCGTCAGGTTTGTAAAACCTGAGTCCAAAACTGAGCTGAGACTATATTTAATTCTGTGAGGGTCTCAGACATTGTAATAAGATCCTAGTGTGGAGATCACATATGATCACAATAAGATGTCTGGTCTTCTCCCCTGTCTGTCCCTCCATAAAGGAAATGCTGATGTCTCCTGCCTGTAAGATTTCCTCTCATTAATACAATGAAGCTTCCTAACATTTCTCACTGCCTCCCATACACTACCACTCTTTGGTGAAAATTGTGTGGTTTGCTGACATTATTTTTCCATAGTCTCCACAGATTTTGACAAACAGAAGGAAAAAGCTTTAATGCTAATTTTTTAAAAAAATATATTTATTTAATTACAAGAAATCCAAATGACTCTTTTCAAGTGAAACTAAGAACACGTTAAGCACTGAAGTTCCTTGCTTGCTGTTTTAACTTACAGCAGCATTAATATGTAATTTGTTTGGCAGTGGCCTAGAAGTAATTGCTAAAGGATCAACAGCAAGGGAATAAAAGCCCAGAGCAATTACTGGAGACTCCTACTTACTGCTATCCAGCTCGGTGTGCTGCTTCAGCCAGCGTTGTGCAACAGACGTGGCAGAAACACACCCAAACACCAACCCAACCGGCTACAGAGAAGCTCGGGCAATCAAGGGGAAGCATCAGGCACTGAATAAGGAAGCCTGATATTAGGCAAAAGCCTTTTCTGGAGTCTGTGACAGCCCAGTGAGACTTCACCTGGGCTCAGGGAGAGTAAAATGTTTGTTTAAATACTCAGGTAATCTAGCAAAGGTTCGTGGTCCCTCAATAACTTGATTTTTCAAATCTTGCCTTCATGCTCCTTGAGGATGCTCCAGGGGTAAGATGAAGGGAAGAGTGAGGAGCATGTCACAGAATCACAGAATCACAAGGTTGGAAAAGACCTTTAAGATCATCAAGTCCAACTGAACCTGTCCTCTAATAAACCGTATATCTAAGTGCACCTCATCTACCCATCTGTTAAACACACCCAGGGATGGTGACTCAACTGCCTCCCTGAGCAGCCTGTTCCACATCCCCACAACTCTTTCAGCGAAAAGATTTTTCCTAATATCTGCTCTGACCCTGCCCTGGCACAGCTTGAGGCCATTTTCCCTTGTCCCATCTCCTGTCCCCTGGCTGAAGAGACCATGGCCCACCTCTCTGCACCCTCCTGGCAGGTAGTTGTAGGCAGTGATAAGATCTCCCCTCAGCCTCTTCTTCTCCAGACTAAGCATCCCCAGCTCCCTCAGCTGCTCCTCAGAGGATTTGCCCTCCAGCCCCTTCCCCAGCCTGGTTGCCCTTCTCTGGACACGCTCCAGGACCTCCATGTCCTCCTTATGGTGAGGAGCCCAGAACTGGACCCAGCACTCGAGGTGCAGCCTCACTAATGCTGGTCCAGGGGCACAATCCCCTCCCCAGACCTGCTGGCCACACTATTTCTGATACAAGCCAGGATGCCATTGGCCTTCCTGGCCACTCAGGCACACTGCTGGCTCATGTTCAGTCAGCAGTCACCCAACACCCCAGGTCCTTCTCTGCCTGACAGCTCTCCAGCCAGTCTCCCCCCAGCCTGTATCACTTCATGGGGTTGTTATGCAACTTGGTGTTGTTAAGCTTCATCCCGTTGGTCTCATCTCATCAATCCAATGTCCCATGGAGTTTACGTGGGCGAGGCATGTGCTGCTGCTGGGAAAAGAGCATTAACAGGATTGGCAGCTTGCAGACAGGGCAAAACCCTGTGTTTTAAAGATGAGTCACAGCAGCTGTCCAGCAGATCTGCCCATTAACCACCGGGTGAAACAGATTTGTTTTATCTACACTTGGGAGCTTTGCATTTATCTTCCTCTTGCAGGGCATCGCACAGGGAAGAGCAACGGGGAAACCTGTCTCCAAGCACATTTGATCAGTTTTGTGTTTCTCCCTCAGAAAAGCTGTTGCCGCTCCCTAACTGATACATTCCCTGGATAACCTGGCTGGCGTTCTGTGAGGAGGCACCAGGTGTCCCTCTTCAAAGCAGAAGGGCCTTGGTTTGAGGTCATCAGCAGGGGAACTCAAACAACATTCTCTTCCTCTTAAGTCTTAGGACTTAACTTGGGTATCTGGGGAGGTGAGAGGATGTATACTTAGCTACAGGAAATGTGTCTCTTCCAACATGGTTGGCCTCTCTCCAGGGTGAGAACTGGTGTTGTCTAAGGAGACAAATAAAAACAGAAAATAGAAAAGCAGGAGTAGAAAAGAGATTTTCCTTTCTGAATGATTTGATGAAGTTATTTGATGAAGTTATTTAGTGGAAGCCTGGGTAGTAAAATTAACAGAAAATTCATGGTTTAGGAGAAGATGATATTTTTTTTCGAATGTTTTTTTCTCTTTTCTATGTCTGCCAGCTTGACTGAAGACTTGTTGTCTTTCTACCTCTGGTCTGCATCACAGAGCAGTGTTAGTGGAGACACACGGGCTCGGGTAGGATTTAAAATCCATATAAAGAAGGAGCATTTCCAGCCACAAAAAGTTTGACACAAAGGCGGGTTTGAGACTGGGAGCAGGCAGGAGATAACAAGAGATTTGTCATACACTGAGTATGATGGTTTGTTTAGCTGTTTAGTGTCATGGTTGGATTCATTGATCTCTAGCTAGATACATCACAGATCAGATGACAAGTAGTACACAACCATGCCGAGAAAGATAAATATCATTTATTATCTTCATGAGGATCTATGCAAGAGCTGGCTTCGCAAATATTCACTTATCAGGATGCTAGATATGATCACTGCCACAAAGGAATTAGTTCAGGCATGACGATATCTCATGTTGAGAGGGAAGGGCTAAAGCTGCCAGGTCAGTGCTGCCTCGCAGTTGTATAGGAGCCCAACACAATCCGTGCTCCATGTGATGTGCTAGCTGAGCTGCAAAACTGTGACCACCTTAAGCATGCTGAACGGTTGAGAAAGCAGCACCTCTTCCCCTTGGCTGTTGTTTCCATCATTAAGAGACGAGTATCAGTGGCTTGAGCGAAGGAGTCCATCTGTGGCAAGCGATAGATTTATTTGTCAGCTCACAAATACAGCGTTCGAGTTCCTTCTGGAGTCTGGGTTTCTCAGCAGAGGCGGCAGCATCAGGGTACCCCAGGGCGAGATGCTCCATCCCAGCGTGGTGAGCAGCTGGTTCCCACCTCCAGCAACGTTAGCTGCTGGGACATCTTTCCCGTTGGGCGCCGGGCTGCAGGTGTGACACTGGGGTAAGGGGTGCGGAGGTGGAGGCCGCGGCTCCCCTGCCCCTGCCCAGCTGTGCTGCAGGGTGAGAGCTCTCGGGGCGTGGGGCCCTCCACAGCTGGGGATGGCAGCCCAGCCGCATCTCGAAGGTGGTTTCACAGCTGGCACAGCTGCTGCCCTCCTGCCCTCCGACAGCAGAGAGACCCTCTGCCTCCACACTGCTGGTCTGCAGCTCTCACGGTTTCAGCAGGGAATTAAATTTAGCACCTAAATAGTGGAAACACTTCCCTTTCTCCAAACTGTCCCGGTTGAGAGTCCTGGGAATTGCCTTCCCTAATACATTAGGTGGCACGGCGCTTGCAGTGTGCCCCTGACAGCCTTGTCCTCACTACACAAGGTATCCAGACTTAACACAAGCTCAGGCAGGCTCAGTTCAGGTCTGGATCAAATGTTAGACGAGCTGATGAAATCCCAGACTGCTCCTTGGCTCCCGGTCTGGAAATTATGGGATGGGCAGTACTTTCCTAGCTGGAAAAAAGTCGGTACAAATGAGCAGACGTGTGTTGCATGTTGCTTATCATGTACTCCACTCACGCCTGTGGCATCTGCTTTAGTGACTTGGGAAGCACACACAGACCAGGAGTGGAAAAAGGCAAAGTCGTTCCATCCCTGATTGAAAGATGGAAAAACATACAGCTCCACCAGTGCTAAAACCCTCTGGACTTACGTTTTGGGTTTGCTTGGCAAGGGTTTGGTGGATGGGGGAGCTACAAGGGTGGCTTCTGTGAGAAGCTTGTGAATACATGGTGGTCCAGGCTGGAGCAGTCTGAGCCTGAAGGTTGGCACCCCATAGCAGTGACCCATGCTGGGGCAGCTGGGGAGGAGCTGAAGTTCCGTGGGGAAGGACTCATGTTGGAGAAGTTCATGGAGGACTGTCTGACATGGGTGGGACCCCACGGTGCAGCAGGGGAACGGTTTTTAGAGTCCTTCCTTGAGGAGGAAGGAGCGGCAGGGACAATGTTTGATGGACTAAACCCAACCCCCATCCCCATCCCCCTGTGTGGGATGGAGAGAAATGGGGAGTGGAGATGAGCCTGGAAAGCAGGGAAGGGGTTGGGGAGGGGTTTAAGGCTTGTTTTTATTTCTCATTACTCTGATTTGATTGGTAGTAAATTTGATGAGGTTTTTCTAAGTTGAGCCTGTTTTGCCAGTGATGGTAATTAGTGAGCGATCTCTCCCCATCCTTATCTTGACCAGTGAGCCTTTCCTTATCTCTTCTCTCCCCTGCCCAGCTGAGGAGGGCAGTGACAGAGCAGCTTTGGGGGGCACCTGGCCTCCATCCAGGGTCACCCCACCCCAAGTTATTGAGTGTATATAAGGAAAGCTCTTCTCTGTGGGTGCTACCAGGATGGAGTGCAATGAAAAGGGCTACACTGTTCTGACGCCACTTGGTTTGGAAGAACATTATCTGGTAAAAATGTTTCACAAAGACAGCAGTTACTAACAGCGGAGCTGTCACAAAGCTTGAGAACCCAAGGAAATAAAAAGTGTGTGTGACAGAGCTTTACACAGATAAGGCAGGGAGAAGGTGAAAACAGAGGGACTTGTAGATAGTCTAATGTTGATGAGCCAATTTTCCATTTTTAGAGAACTCACTGCTATCTACTGATTAGAACAAAATGCTGGGAGAAAGGAGTGAGGCAGGCAGGCAGGCAGGAGAAGAAAAATAATATTTTTCAGACAATGGAGTACACAAAGAAGAGCTCTGATACTGCAGCTAGACATGCCAGAGGTGACCAAAAGTCCAATGTCATAGAAATTGTAACTGCTTTGGGTGGGAAATAACATTCCATGGTTTTAAAACACCAGGAGGAAGAGAAGAACTGGTGGATACCAAGGAATTGTGGCCAGAATGAGTGAACTCTGCCAGCTTAGGAACTTCTCGTTGTTTCAGTTGCATATGAACTAAATGTGTGGTTAAAAACACACTGTGGAAGTTTCTGAGGTTTCTTTTAAACAGTGGAACATTAAAAAACAGACATTAGCTGCCAAGGAAGGAGGTGGATGGGATGGCTTCACGGGCATGCATGCATTGCAAGGGTTGGAATACTTCCAGTACAAGAGGATGAAGATGTCCAGGGCAAAGGAGAGTATTTGAGGGGTATAGAAAGCATAGCTGAAAAATCATCCAATGAGACATGGCCACAATTTTCCTTCACTTACATAGGGACTCAAAAGCAAACTCTTCCCACTACATCCTTGGGACCATTTCTGAAGAAATGAATACCAAATATTCTCCAGTGACTTAAGTGTCAGCAGAATTGTCTTGTGTCTCTGTCAGAGAAAAAAAAAAAGAGCTCATGTTCCTTTAATTGTTTCTGTTGAAGGGTCCATGTCAAGCATCTGAGGTGGGTCCCAAGAAAGCCTACCCCATCTCTGCAGTTAGAAAGAGGTGACATGGAGCTTGAGGCTGCTCAAGGACTGTGTTTTCTGCCTCCATCCCATCCCATCCATGCACTAGGGTACCAGACTGGTTTATTTATTTCCATCATTCCCATCTGCAGGGGTGGAAAAGGTGGGTAATGTGAACATGGTGATGGGCTGGGTCTCCCTGGAGGAGAGCACAGTGCAGAGCAGTCAGGGCTTACACAGGATCTTGCAGACAGTTTTCATGACTGGCTCAGGGTATGTAGAATTTGGTGGTGCCCAAAAGTGCCCTTGCCACTGCTCTGACCTTAGCAGCAGCGTGCTTAAAATTAAGAGGACCCTCTGCAGAACCAACACATTGTCTCTGTGGCCGTAGCACCAGGAGCCTGTGCCAGAACAATCCACAGGTTTATCAGATTTCTAGAGTTCGTCTGTGCCTCTGCCACTCCCCCCAAAACAGAGACCAAGTCCTGTCCATTCTCCTGCACCCCTGCCCTAAGCAGCCCCACTGCATGTTGGCCGTGACCAACACCCCATCTCCTCCCCACCTTGTATCCACTCCTCTCCCACCTGTGTGTCTCCTCTCCTCCCCACTCCTGCCCCTCTTTTAATCTTCTTTTTCCAGTCCCTGGCAAACAAGGAAGATGATCCAGGGCTTTCTCCATTGCATGGGTTTTGTCAGGGAGCAGGTAGAAGAGCTGCAATACGGTCATTCCTGCACTGCATAGAGCACACCCAAACAGCTGCTGTTTTAAGCCCTTCAAGGATTTCTGCCCTGCTGATCAGAACACAAGAATACTGGAAAGGCAGAAAATGTTAGGAAATAGTGCCAGGGATGTGGCAGTCATTCCAGAGCCCTGTGCCATGGTCAGTGTCTTTCATGGTACTCAGACCTTTGTCAAAGGCTCTGGATGGTGACTCTGAACATGTTTTCTAAGTATCTGTCCCTACAAGAGATTTCCCGTTTGTCCTTGGGCCAGTCACCACACTAAGGGTACTGTTATTAAATGTGAAAGGATTCAAAATCACTTCAATTATTAAAAAAACTTAATCACTTGTCTCTGTGATTCATTTCCGTGTTTTCTCCTATATTTTACCTTGTGCATTTAAGGCTTGTCATGACAGGTGCTGTCTCTTACTATATGTTTGTAGAATATGAAGGATAATGGGAAATTGCCTGGGTGGAACTCATGACATATCGCTAAACTAGAAATAAGGAATGAGTTTTAGTAATTATAGTAGATGGCAGAGCGCACCCAATTCTCACATATTGCCTGAAGAACTGTGTTTGTTGTTGAAAGCATACCTCAATTTCTAAGTGGCTTATCTGGCATTTCACTCTCCAATGCTATTCAGATGGGAATCTTCTTTAGATATTTACTTTTGGCCACTTATTGAGTTTGGGTCTATACTTTTCTGCTCTTCGTTTCCTCTGCCTTGCATCGAGGCTGTATTTGTTCTCTCCGCCTAGCCTTCTCATTGTGATCACCCACGATGTCCTGGGGAAACTTCTCTCATTCTTTACTGTGCATGAATCGTGGACTGAATTTACGGCAGCCACCTGGTTCCTGTTGACCTGTTGGCTAGGTCTGCAGGACCAAGCATAAGTCCTGCAATACATCTCAGAAGACCCAAGGCCATGGTCATGACTTGTTGCATCAACGCCTCTTTCACCCGTCTCTGTCCGAAATGCAGGGGACTGGTTGGGTGCATGACAAGCTGGACGGAAGTGCCACCTTTCAGCAGTGAAGGCCAGCTGTGTCCTGGGTTCCATCAGCAGGCAAATAACAGCAGATGAGGGATGTGATTACCCACCCTGTGTGGTGTTTTGTATGCCATATGTTGGAAAACTGCCTTTTGTTCAAGAGAGAAAGGCCACCAGATCCAGAGGAGGACCACCAGGATGACACATGTATTGGAGAACTCAGTGAATGGAGACAGGCTGGAGAAACTGGGTTTTCTCAGCCTGGGGAGAAGGTGGTTTAGGAGGTCCTAATCACAGTCTTACAATGCCTTAAAGGTGGTTATGGTTATAGGTTATCCTCACTTGGCAAGGCTGTATGGTGCCAAGACAGAAGGCAACAAGCACAAGTTTCTTGAGGTAAATTTCTGCCTGGATATTGAAAATCTTCATCACAGTGAGAAGACTCAGGAATTGGATATTTTACCCAGTGAAGTACTGCAATCTCACCTGATGGTTATATTGAAGATTTGACTTGATGAGGCCCTGGGTAACCTAATCTAAGGCCCTACTCTCAGTGAAAGTTTGGATCTGATCTACCACAGAGATTTGTTTTCCACCTGAAGTTTTCTTTGGTTCTGTGATTCTGCATTTCTTTTATTCTCCCCACTGTAAACACACCTATACTCTAGACAGAGCTGTGGTTTTTCAAACATACTGCCATTACAAGCCCTTTCCTTGAAGGAACTAATGAATTAATCCCTTTCTCCAGAAGTAATTAATGCAATGGCACCTATCCTTTTCTTGAGGAAGGTGTGAATCTAAACAGTTAGTGTCCTGTGCTGATTCTTTTGTGTTATCATGCTGATTACCTCCTTGGTTTGCACAGAGGTATACTCTTCAGTCATCCATGTTGCATCAACGTCATCCGTATCCCAGTCTCTGCAGTAGGCAGTCTTCTGGTCAGACACACAGAACGACACTTGCTGTACCCAGCATGGGCATCAGATCCAACACACATGACCTGATTCTCTGAGGCCACCTCAGTAGTCTTGCTTCTTCCTCCTCCCTTCCTTCCTATCCCTCCACACAGATACAGATAAAATATTTGGATTGGCATCATACTCCTAGTGATTATATATATATATATATATATATTTTATATATATATTTATATATATTGTACAACATTTCCATCGCAGAATCACAGGCTGGTTTGGGTTGGAAGGGACCTTAAAAACCATCTAGTTCCATCTCGCTTGCCAGAGACATTGGAGCAGTACTAGGGTGACATGTTGTCATGTCAGGCAAAGAAAATACCGCTGAGGCTTTACGTGTAAGGAAGTTCTGAAGCGATCCTGGAGAGATTTGTCTGTCTCATGTCAGGTAACACCACGGCAATGGGAAAGTATGTCAAGACTGAATGTCACACCTTTGGGTAGCCTTGTGAATTTCTGATGCCAAACCCATTATACCAACCTGACAAAGGAATGCTTCTTTAAAGCCTTCTGAAGTGCCCAGTTTGTCCTAACGTACGCATATTCCAGGTATCTAGGTTATAGCACACCAGTATCATCAGCCATGACTAATACATTCTTTACACTGAGAAAAGCTTTACTAAGTACAGGCCTGGATAGCAAAGTGTTCCTGGAGTGAAGACATTTGAAAGACATTTTAATTCGGTGGCACCACGCAGAGGGCATTAATCTTTCTTGTGGTTTCCTCTATTGTAACAAAGAAAAAGATTTTTAATGTGCAAACCTCGTTAAATCAATCATCCTTGGGAATTTAGATGCACAGTGTGATAAAGGCAACAACTTTCAATACCTAGAGGCATTTTTTTCCATATGTTTTGGATGTTGGGATGTTGTAATGGATTTTTCGGTCCTAGTTAAAACGTAAAATTTTAGTTTAAAGATGCCCTACTTCAAGATGGAGAGCATAAGAAAAGCTGACAGCTGTTCCTGTGGAATATCCACCCTGTGTCGTGCAAACTTTTTGGTGCACACTCAGGATGGTTTTGGAAAGAGTGGTCTAAGCTGTTGATCATCTAGTGCTGCGGCAATACGACACCAAAGCATGCCAAATATTGAAAGAAAACATCGATTTTTAATTTTTTTTTTTTTAGAGAGCCTTGAATTTATTGAAAACTTAAGCAGGTCTTTGAGCTATTGTATTTCTTCTTTTCCTGAGATTTAGCAAGACGTTTTTATTCAATAACAAATTTATACAGTGTAAACTGTTTGCAAACCTGGAATTGAGTTCTTTATTGGGAGAAAGTAGAAGTGTAATACTATTTGAAAAAGTCAATGATTATGTCATTTTGCATCACAAAGAGATGGCTGACTATGACTAATCCTCAGGCATTTGTCAAGCCTAGGCTTCCCATGGGAGAAGATTTTTACTAAGCGCCATAGCCTTTAGAGCAAACTAGGACATTTGATGTATTTCCACATGGATAACAGCATTACATGACATCTAAGTAAACTTACATTATCTATTAATTGACAGCTTAGATCTGCCTGGCTCAAGGGGAACAGGCAAGTGTGTGAAGGCTGACGTAAGGTTAGAGGACAAAATGTCAATTGTCACTGGGTTAGATCTCATGAGACAACTAGCAGTCCAGCTTTGTAACCTGGATTTCAGCTTATATCATGATCCTTTTCCATTCCCTCATTTTGAGAAAAGTTTTATTGTTTTTTTTTTGCAAATAAGAAAGAACACGCACACTCACTCAAACAAGATGATCTTTTTTTTTTTCTTCCTTTAATTGTGTGACTAATATGGTATAATTTCAGAAGATTTTAAGAGATGCTTAATGTATTTGCATAATCAGGTCCCGTTAGACTATTTTGCAGCTCTGAACAATTATGGACTCCACTATATAATAGAGAAGAGGATCAGGAAGCTTTGTGTCTCTCTGATCTCTGTTTCTCTCTCTGAGAAACAAAGCACCTCAGTTACAATGCATGGAAAATAATAATAATCACAAATAAAGACTAATAAACTCTTCACACATAATCTGAAATGCTTTAACTAGGCTTGGTGAACTTCTTAGTAAAGACTTTTTTTGAGAAAATGTGACCATTTTAGGCAATATCTCCCTCTGAAGTTAAAAGACAAATTTTTTATCACCTTTATCTTCATCACCTTCTGCATTAGTTTATCAAGGACTGTCTTAAGGGAGTAGCTAGTGCCAGAGCAAGAAATGCAGCCTTCTCGCAGTCTATGTGCAGTTCTGAAGAGGACAGACAAAAAGAATTGGATGGGAAGTGAGATAAAAAGTACCCATGGCACTAGAGCTTCTTTTAAAAAACAAAAGTGCCCCCCTCCTGACCTCACTCAGTCTTTGGGTCTGACTAGGTTGTCTCTTTCATCTGTGATAGAAGGTGAAGGCTGTCCACTCCTGCTCTCACAGGACCATGATCTCAGGCATCCTGGCACGGGCAAAAACAGAGATTCTCAAATTTCGAGCTCAAGCAATGTCTCCAGGTCATCTCTATCCTGGTCATGCAAACCCCTGGCAAGGAGCCCTAGGCTGTTCAGACTACCTGTCATCCACACTGGATGAGCAGATGCAGCATTCATCATCATCTTTCATCCAGTGGAAGAAGGTGCATTGTCTGCTTGGAAAGACCGGAGGCAGCTGGAATAGTGCAACTGAATCCAGTTCCCCAAAACATCTGCTGAGGAGTTTGTGTGGTGACAGCATGTGATCCTCCTGCCTCACATCCACAAGCAAAGGCGATTGGTGAGGATGAAGCCCTTCTTGAAAGCCTTCCTGCAGGCATGGTGATGGGGAGGGGTAAGATGATGGACATGGGCAGCACCTATGGAAGAGCTGATGTGTTTTCAGTTCAAACCCAAACTCACCTTCTGGCTAAACTCTGGTGGGCTAGTCATGTGGGTCTTGACAAAAATGGTACCTACACCAAGCCTAAGAACACAGTATTCTATTCTCTCTCAATACCTTTTGATTCATGAGGTTATATCAGTACTGTTGGGTTTATAATTACTTAATACACCAAAAAACAAGAGGCATGACTGGTCACATTAAACTGAGGGTACAGTTAGGTCCTTATAATTTATTTTATGGAACTTCTTTTGATTAAATCCATAACAGATTTCATCATTTTCAGCCATAATTCAGTTGGTAGCAGCAGGGCTACAGAAAATGGTAAATATTTCAAACATTTCATAATGCAGTGCACTTTGGGCTGATTATGTTTTGTGTGTCAGGTTTTAAGTGTTGTAATGTTTAGAGTGGCTCTCATGTGGGCTCTGTACTGGGTTTGTTATTCGAGATATTGCAAATATAGTGTTGGTTTGGGGTTGTTTTTTTTTTTTAAGCACAACTTCTTTCACCATATATGTTTTACAGCCCAGGACATGCAATATTGTGAACTGTCTAGGAGTTCATATTCACTAAACAAGGCAGCAGCAAGCCAAATACACAGAACTTCTGACAATTCTGTCACACTGCAAACAACAGAGGAGTTTCTTAACAGCAAAAGACAGGTAAAGGACATCAGGAAATCATTAACACAGAGAGGAGGCATGATGAAAACAAAGGCAGTGGTTTTGCTGATGAAACAAGGGCTGAGAAGGCTACGTAAGACAAATGAAAACGTGCTATTGCATAATAAAAGGGTCTTAAGGAAGCCCAGGGTCAGTATTTTTGAACATGTCTAACAAATAATCCATCACAAATCTTTGGGAAATGTGATGGGTGTAAGTTAACTTCTCTGAATGCATTTTGTTGCCTTAGAGGCTTGGACCTTAACTTAGCCCAAAATTAAAAACTAGTCTAAAGATGTGAGAGGGCAAGGATGCCACTGTTTGAAACTGGCTGCATGTCCTTGGTGATGAATGCCAATGGTCGGTGATCCCTGAGGAGATATGGGAGCACAGCAGGGACTCCTGTGAATCCTATTTCCCCCCAAAATATGTGTACCCAGGCGTATCTGGAACTGGCTCTGCTGCAAGTTCCTGGCTGCTTTGTACATCAGCTCTTTCCCAAGCTTGAGGAGTGGGTGCAGATACACACACACACACACACACAAGTGCACACAAGTACATCCTCCCTTTTATGTTAGCTCACTCTTAGATTAGAGATCTTTAATGAGACTTGAGAGAGTGAAGTACTGTGAAACAGAAATAAAAGCGGTACGAAGGGGAAGGCTGCAAATTTGCTGTGCAGGTTTGGTAATTTGAAGATCCTTTCATTAAACTTTCCATTTTGGCAGAATATACAGGCAATTCTAAACCTGAATTTCAGCACACATTAGCTTGGGGAAGCTATTACTTTAATAACTGTGCGCTGACACGCATGTTTTTTTACCAAGTTGAGCTATAATGTCTTGCAGACATGTAGGCAAAACAGCATTTTTTTTTAAGGATCTGAGAAAGTACAAGTTGTAAACATAGCGCAGTAAAAAAATGCCTTCTCCTCTGTTTCCCATTGGCTGTTTGTCAATTTGTTTCCTTCCCACACTCTCCAGTGCTTGGTGTATCCCTCCTTAATCCAGCCGCCTCAGATGCACAAGGTCTGGACATGTCACTCAGCCACCCTGTGCCACCCCACAGGCAGAGGGAAATAGAGAATGCTAACTGGAAAACATATCTGTGATGCGCTGCCATGCACGACTAGCAGCCAAGCATTTGTTCAGGATTTATAACTCTAGAGAAAACAATAAATCAACCTTACAACGAGCTCTGTAGAGGTACCAATTAAAGGCGTAATTTTACTTATTTTTAATTTTTTTTTCTCTGAAGAGAAATGCTGGTTTGGGGCACGCATTTCTTTTCCTTTAAATAATAATCTTTAATCACACCAACTCCGCAGACAACCTGTATAAGCTACAAAACTTACTGCAAATATTTGATACTGACTTTCCCACTTGTCCTTTTCCCACAGGAGAAAAACTGATGCAGTGTTTGCCCAGTCTCCTGCCATGTCATCTTATTAATTACAGTACCATGAAAGACCACCTTGAAAACACAGAGTTGGGAGGCTCAGTATTTCCTTGTAATCTTCCTGTTCTGTGCTCTGGTGGGAGCAAACATCAATCCCTCTTGTGGAGATCCCCAAGAAAAGAGGTAGGTGAGCATGACACAGTCTGAGTGATGGTAGGCATGGGCAGATGCTCTCCTTCCTTCTCCAAAGTCTTGTGGCTTGCTTGCACAAAGGAGTTTGGGCAGAAAACTGTGGAAGCCCAGCATTTCAGCTGTGGCATCGCTTTTCTCTGGCTGTGGAGTCAGGTTCAGCTTTATCTCCAGCCAGCGGTGGTTATCATCATGAAAAGACTCAGCTCAGCCGCTCTGTAAGTACCATGAGGTTTCATCCTTTGAAGAGAGTTTAGGTAGTCGGTGAATAAACCAAAGCTACCTCCCTTACTAGCCTTCTGAGGTGGTTTGCTTTTCAGCACATGATGATTACCAAGACTGATGCAATTGACTGTGCCTTCCCTGTCATGTAAGAACATTTTTGGTGAGTCCCTCAAGTTCCCTAAGCTCTGCCAGGACACAGAAGGCCAGCGAGGTTTACAGTATGAACTTCAATTATTTGAGCTAATGCCTTACTGCTCTTCTGAGGCCGCTTACACCTCTCAGGCAAATAGTTTCTGGCCTTCTGATATTTCTTGATTATAAATACTTCCCAGTGAGGGCTCTCAAATGTGGCAGTTCTGAGGAACATGATGGAGCCATCACAAAAGTCACAGCTAGTCCCCCCAGGTACAACTCTGACCACCCTAACAGGCTCTGCAAGAGGTTTCTACGTATACTAAACCATGGCAACATGCAAAGGCTGTAAAAAAATTCCTCCCTTTTGCTGTGTCTCAAGTCTGGGTGGTAAAGACCATTTTGGGGAAAAAAAAAAAAATTAGCTGTCAGACAGCCAATACCCAGGCCTGTTTCTTAGGTTTGCATGTGTAGCCCATGGAGTGCTGTGATGGTAATATGTGGTGTGCCTGAAGCAGAGCATGAGCACCTTCCCCTTGGCTCTGTAAATTTGTCTATCAGGTCAGGCTTGCACTGGAAAGTGAGTGTGTGTGTGTGTGTGTGTGCATGCACTTCCTCTTATCAGCATTGTAAAAGTTCACAATCTGGCAAGGCTGGTAATGATTAAAGCAGTCTGAAGCACCGCAGCCCCTTTGACAGGCTTTGACACCCAGGGCTAGTGCTCTACTACTCCTTGCTCCTTATGTGCAAGCCTCCCATTTTAAGCTGTGTTTTCTTCCAGTGAGTGGGAAAGAAGCAAGGAATGCAGGTCAGTGTAGAACATCAAAAGGCCACTGCTCTTCCCAGGGGTAAAAAAAAAAAAAAATTAAAAAAAAATCACCGTTGTGGGTTTTTTTTTTCCTTTTCTTTCTTTTTTTTTTTTTTTTCTTTCCAGAAGCTTTCAAGAAAAACAAAAGCTGCAGCTCTATTTTACAAAACACACTTAAACAACCTAACACTGAATTATTCATGCCTGTTCTGAAACACAAGCTGTATAACCCTGAATTAATTGCCCTTGGTGGTGAGTATATCTAGTCTCATTGTAAATACTTTGCCAATTGAAATACAAACATGTTCTGCACAAAAAAAAAAAAGAAAAAAAAGAAAAAAAAAAGATGTTAACACAAACAGTGTCATAAGCTTAATAATATAGTCACCTTTTTCTTCCTAACCACTTTGGACTAAGTTTTACTTTTGAAGCCGTTAGACTGATGGTGTTTTCACTGGTGTAGTTCAGACTGGAGTTTTCCCCACTGGCCATGGGGTTTTTTTTGGGGGGGGAGGTCACTGTTTCTGGCAGTTTATAGACACAACCTGGTTTTCCATAGGTTTTGTTGCAGCTCCTCTGCAGGTGGTAATTGCACGGTGGGATACTCCTCCATTCAAGCCCCCTGGCGCTATCCAAGGCAGCTGCCTGGCATCTGTCAACAAGATACCTCTTCTTGGAACATGTTCCCGAAGTCAGCGCTGCTCCTGGAAATGCAGTGCCCATGCCACCTCATCTCTGGTGGTGTGATGTAAAAAAACTGATTGAACCCAAGGTGAAAAACAGGCTGGGGT
This sequence comes from Hypotaenidia okinawae, assembly GCA_027925045.1. Taxonomy (NCBI): domain Eukaryota; kingdom Metazoa; phylum Chordata; class Aves; order Gruiformes; family Rallidae; genus Hypotaenidia; species Hypotaenidia okinawae. The sequence continues at coordinate 64,203,878 of BSDF01000005.1, forward strand.
TCTTGTGGAACAAAATCAAAACCCTGCCTTCAGCAGCAATGGGAAAGAACTCCTTCACCCTGCCTGCGCACTTGATTGGGCACAAAACGCTTTCTCCATTTTCTCCTCAAAATCTCAAGTACAAGTGTGGTAAATAGGAGGAAAAATCTGCAGTTGGTTGCAGAGATTAGGCGACTGTATTTTAAACTGAACCCCGTTGTCCAGTGTGGCTGGCCCTCAAAGGAAACTTGTTCCTCATAGAAAACAGAGAACATTTTACAAAAAACCCAAACCAAACAGCCTGTTTCCTTTGACTGGGCTTTTGAGAGATACTCACAAAATAAACTTTAATCTCTCCACAGAAGTCAGGGTAAGTGACATTTAGCTAACGGTCTGAGTATTCAGCTGCACTGAGACCCAGCTCAGCACTTCTGATGTGTGTGGTGGGAGGAGAAGGGCGATTCGATCATTTCCAGGCTCCTCGGATCCCGTGGCTGTCATTTAAGCTTTAGGGTCCTGCTCGCATCGACAGTTACATCAGGCAATCATCCACGGCACTGTGCTGTGCGCTCCAGCCTTTTCCTGGGCAGAGGGACGGGAAGGAAGTATCGGAGAGCCAGAACCAGCTGAGGACCACCAAAGGCTTTTATTGATGGAGGATGACATTCAGCTGCCTTGTCAGCCCAAGTCAGGCCCAGGGACCCTGTACTCAAAATGTTTAACAGACCTGTGTGAAGGCTCTGCTCTGTTCCTTAACCCTGGGATTTCAGCGGCAAAGGGGAAACAAGGGGGTGTTTGCTGTTCTCCATGGGTCAGGGCCATGGAGGCATGGCTCTGCTTGCTCTTGGCTCTTCCTTCCTTGTAATCCCCTGGAGCAGCCTCCGTGGCTGAATGTTTGCCCTTCTGTGTCTAAAATAACCGAGGGTCCTGTCTTGACCGCTGCTCCAGATTTTTAGTGTTTCCCACGGCTGGAACCTGGAGAGGGAAGGAGCGTCATGGCCCCAAGCTGATCCTGACATCTGCACCCCCAGACTCACCCTTCGCTTGCATCGCACCTTGCCACTGCATCTGCCCTCTCTCCTTCCCAAACCCGCTCCTCCTGCCTGCAGGGACGCAGATAGGAAGCCATGAGGAGGTTCCTGCCAGGTTTGGGCTAGGTTCACGAAAATAAATGATGTTAGTGTGTGACACAGCTTCAGCCGACCTTAACGGGAGGCTCACAAGGAATTCTTATGGCCTCGCCCCAGATGCTGGCCTGGAAAGCCTTTGGAGGAGGCGGAAGCTGAGGGCAGATGAGCATCCTAATCCATTTGTGCAATTTGGAAACTACGGCTTTAAGCCAGTTTACAGTGATTTATAGTCTTAGTTTGGCGATGTGCTGACTGCTTTTTTTTTTTTCTTTCTCCCTTTATGTAGAGAGCAAAGCACTTTCTGCTCATGTCACCGGCATCCCAGGTCAGCTGGTGAATGACATGGTTGTCCAAATACTGGGGGACACGGCAGAAAGCACTACTCCTTGCAGAGATGCGAAAGCCATGCTATCCTTTTCTCTTCTGCTCTTTTTACCCCCGCCCTCCCCTTTTTTTTCTTTTTCTTTTTCTTTTTCTTTTTCTTTTTCTTTTTCTTTTTCTTTTTCTTTTTCTTTTTCTTTTTCTTTTTCTTTTTCTTTTTCTTTTTCTTTTTCTTTTTCTTTTTCTTTTTCTTTTCTTTTTCTTTTTCTTTTTCTTTTTCTTTTTCTTTTTCTTTTTCTTTTTCTTTTTCTTTTTTTTTTCTTTTTCTTTTTCTTTTTATTTTTCTTTTTTGTTTTTGAGCTGTGACATACCATATCCTATGTGGCAGGTGGCATGACACAGATGAGAAGGCAGAGTGAGAAATGGCTTTCCTTTCACTCCAAGGCGTGACATATGCTGGGAGATGCTGCAAACCTTATTAAGGCTCTTGTTATTGTGCTACCTAATGACTAGTGTATATATAAAATATTATTGTGTTTTACAGAGACATCCAAATGTTCAAAAGCAACTAATGGTTTTGGACATGCAACTGGCAGCTGATTCCCCTGCCTTTAAAAATCGGGTTTCTTGGAGGTTTTTTTTCAGAGTCTATACAGCTAAACCACGTGTGCCTCTGAAAACAAGCTATTTTTTACTACCTAGGTATTGTGGCTCCTACATTTGAAGGTTTCCATCCCTCAAAAAAAGTACCACCAATTATCTTACAGTGTATTATCCTGGTAGAGGAAACCCACAGTAGACGTGACAGCCAGGTGGACAGAACAACATCTGAACTCAGGGCCAGGCGGCGGTATACTTAGAGGTCCAAGAGGAAGCAGAAATACAAGGTGGAGCTCAGAGCGTTCATTGAGGTTGGAGAGACATAGCAGCACACTGGAGCCACACAAGCAGGGCAGAGCCCAGGCACTAAGAATAAACACTCTGCATTTCAGCTGTAATTGCGTACCACTCGATCCTAGCGCTATGACACGGGACCCCGGTCAGGTCCTTCTCCGTGTCAAAATGCAAGCCTTTCCTCTCTTCGTTTATGGTCCAGATGAACGAAGCCACTGCTTGGAAAGATGAGGCACCCATAGTGAAGGCTTCCCATGTCCCACACACGTACGTATGGGTGATGAGAGGGACAAGGGAGTGATGCAAGATGCCACTTGCACTCGCGCGTAACCACGCCACGCCGTTAGTATTTACACTACTGCAGACTCCTCTATATGTGCAGCGAAATCGGTGGCTCAAGCGGTATAGGAGACAGGCGTAACAAAAAGCACGAGCCAGGAAACATCCTTGTTTTCCTCCTTTCTCGGTGGCAATGCGATTCTCCCAGAAGGGGGAGATATCAGCCTGCATCCTGCGGCAGCGAGCGCGCTTGCCTGCGTGTCGGATCCTGCTCGGGATTTGTCTGACAGGGAGATTTCAACACAAACCGTGCAATTTGGTGCTGGAGCACACTGGACCTCATCTGCTTAAAAAGCTACACACAGATATAGTCATCACACTTCATAATTTAATAAACTGCTAAAAAATTGCACACGTTTTCGTTTTAGCAACTTAGGTCCCGCAACTAAACTCATGATGCTACAAAGACATTTGAATTTTTCACTAATATGTCATGAGCACTGCACCCATTGCAAATTAATGAGTCTCTGAATAGCACTGTGCATTTGTCATTTGAATTTATGCTAATGCACCGAGGTCTCCTGATGATGTTGATAGTCCACAGCAGCTGCTCCAACTATAGAATATACACGCATGTTCCTCCACTTTTTATTCATCTTTCCTTGGATTTTTCTGGTCTATCATTTGGGCTGCAGTCCTGCAGCTGGTTATTGATAGGGCTGCTAATTCTCTTTGACTTTACACTACAGGCTTGACCCCCAACCCTGAGCAGAAGTAATGGACTAGTGTTGAGAGAATTATGTACATCACGCAGCAACAACCTCAGACCAGTGGGTCAAAAGGAGTTCATTGAGAACCAATGGTATTTACAAAGAGTGTTGGCATGGTAACTGATAACTTTTTTTCTTCCTCCCCCCCCAGATGAACTATACCCAGTCTAATTTATTTCAATAAGTCAGTCTGAGGTTGTTAATGCGCTCAAATAAATTATATATTGGGGTAGATGACATTTGTTTCTTGGTTGTTTTTTCTTTCCCCCCACTCTGAATCTACAAAGAAGTAAAGGCCTGTCATTTACCCTTCCCACCCAGAAGTACGCAACAGCCGGTGTTTGGTAGTGACTGCAAGATGCTGGCCAAAGGCTAGATGACAACCTTTCCATCCAGAGTTCAGGCAGTGCCGTTGGGTAATGAAGAACGGTGTCAGACGGAATCCACATGGGGTCCTGTCAAAGAAACAAAGGGAAAAATTGGGAGGGAAACTAGTAATAAAAGTTTCAAAATATTTATCCCTGAGCCGTTGTATGTTGGAAGCTGGAATATTCCAGAGCAGACTACAGTCTTTACCAACTTTAGCTCTAAACATGACAATTATAGTGCTGCTAATATACCCAGGAAACAATTATTTGAGCTGCCTAATCATTTTCAAACGATCAGAAAAATCAAGCACAGAGATGAAATAAGGAACACAGAGACAGAAAATGCAGCCTGTTAAGTGTCACTCTGTTTTCTTTTTTGTACTCCTCCAGGTTTCACAGGGCCAGGGAGGCTTAGTAGTTTAATTTTGTAACATCTGGGAGCAGTGATGCCGTACAATATATTATGGCCTTTTGTTTGCAGCAGGTTCTTTTTGAAGGAACAAAGCTATGTCACAGGAGGGAACTTGACTGAATTATCTGATAAATGTCAAAACTAGACAGATGCATTCTGCTGCCTCTTAAATACTATCAGGAAAGGGTTTTAAAAAATTAACCAGTTCATCTCTAATATCAGAGAGACGCTCCCGAGCTGAACAATGGCATGTACAAAGGGAAAGGAAAGAACAGACTGACTCTGCGGTCTTAAAGCAGCTCTGAGCAGAACTCTCAGGAGAGCTACTTAATATATATATGTGTGTGTGTGTGTGTGTGTCTATATATTCTAGCACCCTTCGCAGGGTTAAAGGGCCACTTCAGAGAAACGCGTTTCAGTGAGAAGCAGCAAATAGCTACTTTCCTATAGCACTGCAGTTTTCCCATCAAGGAGGGTAAAGACATTTTCACTGTTCTCAAAAAACTTTGAAATGTAAACTTGTTCGATTGATGGCTCCTTCTGGTCCTGGCAGCCTTTTTGATAGCTGGTGCTCTTTCTGGAATACTTGTTAAAAATGTCTCTGTAGCAAAGATGTTGGGTTTTTTTGGGGTTTTTTTCTTTTTTTTTTTTTTTCCTTCTTTCTCCATGTGATTTTTTTTTTTACTTTTTTTTTTTTTTAATGTCAGTGCATGGGAGAGTGGAGATAGGCTCTTGTCTTCGATGAAGCAGACTGACAGGTGAACACCTACTCTTGCTGCCCTTGTACATTGTAATGCTTTACGAGATTAGACTGCTTTAAAGCTGGGTTTTTTGTTGGTTTTTTTTTTTTTTTTCAGTCTGAACCTTCAATCCTCTTCAAAGACAACCACTCGTGGTGACTCCTGCTTGGGAAAACTGGCCATGGAATTACAGGCTGTGCCAGGGGCTGCGACCGTGTCAAGGTCAGAGGCAGCTATGTGCACCAGCATCATTTTAAGGCTAGTGCCAACTACAGCAATTAACTCCTCCCTTCATGTAAACTGGACAAAAATTTGGGGGACTGGGAATGGCCCCCAGCCTGAAAAGATACCCTCTCAGGTTCTGCGCTCCATTAGTGCCCACAGAAGCCTAACTTCTGACCTTCACCAGCAGATAAACCCCATGCTCCTGTTCGGCAGCCGCCCGTCTGTTTAAGGCAGCCCAGCTTCCAAAAGGACTGCGCTTGCAACCCTCCCTCCTCAAGCTCACAAGGCTCTTAGTTTTGGAAACATTTTGCTTCGAGCATGTAAATCGTCTCCTGGAGGTTGTCACATATGCTTGTTTCTCATCTCTCATGCTACCTCCTCTGACCCTGCTAATTCCATCCTTGCAGTGTAAATGTAAAAGAAATCTTCCCAGTTGAAATAACAAGCAGTATCACGGGAGTTTTCTGGAGTAGTGTCTTCGTGCTTACCACTGTTCACAGATCCGGGGAGGATTAAACTTGCTCATCGTGAAGAATTTTATACGTAGACGTAATAAAAATAACGTAGCTCCCAGAAATAAATAATCTGAGGCAGACAGAGAGCCTTTTCCCACTCTACTCTCCCTTGCACTGCACTCTGCATAGCTGTTAACCGCCTATTGTCTTTAATAAAGATTATTCTTCCGCTCAGTGTCGGTCTACGTGATGCTTACCACACCAAAATGCCAGAACCTGCCAGTGTCTCCTGGCGTGTTTTGTGGACCAAACCTTGTCCTTTGTTCCCCCTGTGCTACCCTCATCCTCTCCCTTTTCTTGCTCCTTCGAAGGGTCTTCTGCAAAGCAGAGGGTGAATAATTCATCACACAGGCGTGTGAAGCCATGGCAGAGCCAGTGATTGGCATGGTCCAGACGGGTTACGATGTGCTTTTACAGAAAGTCAGCTAATCCCAATAATCTGCTGAGCTGGCCATGGCTGTCGGTAAATTGTACAGCACTCCGTAGGCTCTCAAGGCTCAGAGGAGACTGTGCTTCTCAAAGGGGATAGAAACCTTTTTTTCCTAGCCTCTTGTAGACTTTTACATTGAAAACTCATGCAGAGATTTTTGTGTCAACATGTTTCTTGCTGGTTTTTAAGTGAGGCAATATTTAGTTTAACTGTGGTTGGGTTTTAACTACGATTCCGCTGAGCATCTTCCTAATGTTTCAGGCTTCTGTAAAGGCAGCTTATTCTTTTCCAGGTGACTGTCCTAAATAAATGTTTGAGTGGTGGAGGTAGTAGTGCAAAAGAGCTTCTGAAAGTTAGAAAACCTTGGGGAAAGGTTAATTAGAGCTGAAACCTGAGTGTTCCAGAACTTCAGATTCTCAGTGTCGTTGGACACCTGGGGATTTTGGAGCAGAATCCTTAGATAACTTGGGTCAGTTTTCCCTGTAGATACCAAGGGGCTTGGGTGATCTGTTGCTTTGTACAATTTCCTCACGGTTCCAGAGATGCAGCCTGTGGGTGAGTACCACCCCCAAAAGCCAAGCTTGCCTTTGGTCTCACACCTCAGCATGCACTACAGAAGGCTCAAAAGTACCCTGAAATCAAAGAATCCAAACATCATGAAACTTAAATATATATGTATATATTAATTATATTTCCTCTTGTCCATGTTAGCAAAAAATAACCACATGTGAAACCTTAAGCAGGGGCACACTTACAAGATTTTATGTGCAGTTTCCAGCTGCCTGGACACAGAGAATACGTGCTTTCGAGCTAGCATACTGAAGGCAGGTGGCATTGAGGGCAAAGCTGGGAACAACATGAACGGAGGATATGGGCTGGAGGATGCGGGCGAGACAATTTCACCCTAATCCTTGCTCTCTGCAACTCTGACAGCCACTCACAGCTTTTAGCAAAACACCATCCGTGGAAGAGCAAGCTGAGGAGCTTAGGTGAAGCACACAAAAGACTTTTCAAAACGTAAGTTTGTCCTTTTATGAGAAAAAGGGGTGCTGGGAGTTGGTGGTTTGGACTGTTTGTGGGGGGTGTGTGTGTTGTACCTTCTCTGCACATGGCCTGGCACCTCCCAAAGGTGAGGTGGTGAACGTCTTCTGGCCTTCTTGGTGTCATGATGTATTTGTGTGCCTGTAGGAAATGAAAGGCACAGACAGGGAATAGCATTTAAGCATCCACATCCTCAGAGGGAATTGGTCCTGAATTTGGACCTTTGTCCTTTTTGTTCTTCAGGGAAATCCTCAGATGGCAGATTGAGGAGTCAAGACAGTCCAGAACAAAACCTGGTACTCTAAACACGAGATATATCTCTGCTCTAAATTAAACAGTTTTTCCTCCAAAGCTATTTATTTGATTTTCTATATGCAGCATGTCCAGATGCCGCGTGTATTTTTGAAAGCAGATCCTTGCTTTTAAATTCCATATGTGGGATGGATGTTTATTAACATATCAAATTGGACAGGGTTTTTTTAACTCATTTGTTTGACACACACCGTTTTGGCGTGTTAATCTCCGGACTCAACTCCTCAGCAGAACTCAATAGCTGCAGTGAAGAGCAGCCCCAACCAGCAGCCCTTTCCTTCTCCCAGGGTCCCACGGGACTGACGTTACCCTGTGAATGGTATGCTGGATCAACAGCTCTAATGATTCAAGAGCTGTCCTTAGGGGGTTGTCCTTTTCCCTTTCACAATCACTCCCTCGCATGATTCCCATGTGCTGTGCGGAGGCTTAGAAACCTGCCTGCTTAGTGGGCTTGAAAGCCCGGCACCAAGCCATCCACCCGCCACAGTAATCAGTCTCTACAGCTGTTTTTTGCTCTATGAGGCAGAGGAATCGCCACATTTACCTTATAGATCTGTATTTACCTGCAGATAAAACGCTGTGATTCCGTTATGTACTACTGTGTCGTATAGATATTTTGTACGTGTGTGGGAGTGAATCAAGATTTCCTTTCAAGTATGAGCGACATGCATTCCAGGCTCTTTTTCTATCCCCATAACCAAGCTCCCAGGTTGCAGGGATTCTGCTTTGCTCAGAGGGACTCGTGGTCAAGCTGAAAAGGGGGAAAAAAAAAAATATTAAAAAATAAAAAATTCATACCATACTTCTTAGTAAGTTCTCTTGTTTCTTTCAACTAGCCAACATAAAAACCTTTTCTCCCGGCTTGTACAATCTTTTAAACTACTAACAAGTGTTCTGCGGTTTCTAAGAGATTCTTTTTTTTTTCTTTCATAGCTCCAGGGTTACCACCCTAGTAGGTGTGGAAAATCTTTGTTCACTTCATTATAAGACACTTTTGTGTACCATCTAACTGGATTCAGCCAGCAAAGGAGAGCAGATATGTCATATGCCGAATGCTTTTTTCCTCGTCCCTGACATCCTAGGATATTGCGCACTTTCATGTTCTAATGGAGGTTTCTTTTACCAATGACCAACATTTTCCTCTGCTCTCTAACGCTCCTACAAGTTTCTGACCTGCTATAATTTCCCTGCCTGCAGTGCAGTTTCAGCTGGTGTTCCTGTCGAGTACTGAGGAAATTAATACCTTGCCTGGAAAAACGGTCCTCAGATTTAGAAAACCCGCATGCCAGCGGATGCTAACTTGTGTACACTAGCATCTTGAGCCGCCGCCGTTATGCCTGTGTGAGAACGGCAGTGAAAAATCAGGGAAAAAGGGCAAATCGATTCATATAATAGATTTCACTGCAGACTTTCTCTCAAACCTTTGCCCGCTGTCACTGAGCATCATCTTAACCCTGACAGTGGTGGATGGAGATAAGAAACCCTCCGGGCCAGTGAGAGCGAATCTATCTGGTGAAAACGTTGTGTATAGTGTTTGTGATGATGGAAAAAAAAAAAAAAAAACCAAAAAAAAAAAACCAACCCCAAAATGCCCAAGCACTTTTCAAACACGGCATTTACTCACTAACGTATTCTTATTACCCAGTTCTGTATCTGGGCTATTTTCAGAAATTGAAAGCACTGCTTCTCTTTTAAAGCTGGCCACTTCCTTTTTGACCGTCTTCCCACTCTGAACATAAAACAGGTGCATCAGCAATATTTGGCGTGCTCGTAGCAAGAGAAGTTCTGTCTTTAATACCCAGCATTTCATTTAGTTTGCCTTATCTCAGTCATCAGCACTGATTCAAAGCTATTGAGTATCACAGCACTGACTGCAAGCCAAGTTCAACAAGAGTCGGCTGGGGTTACAGCTGTGGGAGGACCTGCAGAAAGAGGTAATAGCTGCCTCTGGGAGACAAGAGATGCCAATTATTATACTTTCTTCACATTTCTCATTTGCTAAAACTCGGTTTTCTTTGTTCTTTTATGAAAGGTGGCTGGACTGATTAAGATTTCCAGATGAAAACAGACAACTCATCTGACACCACGGGCAAGGAAAATAAAACAGAACCTACTTCACAGTGGAAAGTTTAATGCAAAGGTAACCCAGCAGAGCTATAAACAGTTGAAAACAAGGTCTCACGCTGCAGAGGCTTGGGGAGCCTTAGCTCTAGGCTGTGCTGCCCGCCCTACCTGCAGCAAATGAGGCGTCTGACACAGGCGGCAGGCACTGCCCGTTAAAGGAAGGTGGGTGGCATCAGATCATACGGCCCTCTGCAAATGATCTTTTAGAATGCCAAGTTACCCATGCTTTGCCTTGTGTATAGCGAACAAAGGAACAAAGGCAAGTGAGAGGGGATATCAAAACCCTGACCGTTCAAATGTTGCTGCGAAATAAAATTCCTGCCCAATTTCAGACTGGAATGAGCCAAAGGAGGAGCGGGCATGAGCTGAACTTCTGGAAGAGAGACTGTCCCCTGATAGCACCCCACCCTCCTGATGGTCTAGGGTAATGGATCCCAGGCCCATGACACTGTGAAGGATAAAAACTCAGAGCTAATGCCTCCTTCCATTAGCCCTGTTGCATGCTGAATGTTCATCCCAGTAATAACTGCCCTGTTTTCCTCTCTATTTTCCTCTTATGGTACCTTTCTCTTCCCTATTTGCCTCCAGGAGAACAAATCCAGTGTGTTAGGCTGTAGTTACACTAACCTGCTACCAGTGATAAACAAAGCAAATATGTTCTGAGCTGAATAAACAATTACACATAATCCCAGAATCACAGAATGTTAGGGGTTGGAAGGGACCTCAAAAGAGCATCTAGTCCAGCCTCCCCCTGCTAGAGCAGAATCACCTAGACTAAATCACACAGGAACATGTCCAGGTGGGGTCTGAATGTCTTCAGAGTAGGAGAATCCACAACTTCTCTGGACAGCCTGTCCCATGGCTCTGCCACACTCATGGTGAAAAAGTTTTTCCTTATGTTCACATTGAAACTCCTGTGCTCCAGTTTGCTCTTATTGCCCCTTGTCCTATCGCTGCCATCACTCAGAAGAGCCTGGATCTATCTTCCCAACTCTCACCCTTTATGTATTTATAAACATTAATAAGGTCACTCCTGTCTTCTCCAAGCTAAAGAGGCCCAGCTCCCTCAGCCTCTCCTCATAAGGAAGATGTTCCACTCCCTTCATCACCTTGGTGGCTCTGTGCTGGACTCTTTCAAGGAGAGAACTGAGAGACCCAGAACTGGACACAATATTCCAGGTATGGTCTCACCAGGGCAGAGGAGAGGGGGAGAAGCACCTCTCCTGACCCACTAATCACTCCCTGCTTCTAATAACCCCCAGGATGCCATTGGCTGCCTTGGCCAAGAGACACATTGCTGGTCATGGTCATCCTGCAGTCTTGCAGGTCCCTTTGCCCTGTGCTTCTCTCCAAGTTATTCAAAGTTATTTTGCCCTTAACAACCCCCCAAACAATAGTTTAAGAGTTAGTCTCTGTCACCATCACCCTGCATGGACATGCTCAGAGTAATTCCACACTCATCTTCTGACTCCAAAACTAGAAGTCCTGGAAAGAGGTGCTAGGGGAGACATACTGTTAAGTTCATACAGCATTTGGAGTTCATACAGCAGTGTGAGTTTTAGGCGATGTAATTGCTTAATTGAGGTTTTGGCTCAGGCTGTTTACCATCATCTGGCACCTATCTAAAGGGGTAGATGCAAAAGGAGATTACCTTAGACCTACCCATTATATCCTATGCCCCAGTCCTACAACACTGGTGGCATCCCTGTAGAGAAGCCTACATTATCCCACACTGCAATAGCCTGCCTCTGACAACTCCCATCCTTCACAGGTGTCTGCTTTAAGACATGAGCTAGTTTACTTCCAAATGATGATTACATTGTCAAGAGAAGGCTCTAAACTCTTTTCCAGACACAGTGTGCATTCAAAACATCCCATTTACTACAGGTTGTTAATGTGAGATATCAGCCTTGGTACTTCCATACCATTTGTGGAAGGACAATTTATGTACTGAAGCTGATGAGGATGCTGCACCTCCAAGTCACATACCTATTCTCAGCAATCTTGCATATATTCCCAAGGAGGCAGGTAACTGCTATCGTGCTTAAGACCATGGATGAGTTCAGTATGGTGGCTGAACCAAGTCTTTTGGTCTTCCCAGCATATTTGATGCATTTCTGCTCCTCTCCTTAACTGCTTCAACAGTCTGCTAATTATTACTTATTAAAAGCATAAAACAAAAGTATAAAGAGGTAGGGCTAAAGAAAACTTAGGGCTGATCTCAATTCCCACATTTATCAATTTCCCCTCTTCATATTCCCAGCAAGGAGTGGGTTATTTGGATTTGGGTTTTCTTTGGGGTTTTTTTTTTTTTAGTTTGGTTGTTTTTGGGGTGATTGTTGTTGTTATGTAGAAATAGCTCCTGGAATTTTCCTTCGTCAAGTGAAATTTGGGAACTATCTTGGTGTTGAAAGCGCTAGTGCTGGTTTGTATTTTAAATAAAAAAATTTATGAATTTTAATTCTTTTAATTTTAAAGGCCCTAAACTCAGAAGTCATGTGGTGATAGCAAATCGTTTTCCTTTTCTTTATCATAAACTTCATAGTAATTTTTAGTTGTTTGTAGATTTATTTTCAGGACCAAATAGTCGAATATAAAACCTTAAAAATGTAAAGCTCAAAAATGAATAGGCATGGAAAAGGCCTTCAAATACCTGCATATTTTTTGGAAATACATAAAAAACCCATCTAAATATGCTGCCAGGGTGGTGGGGGGACATGAGCGTAAGCAAACATCCTTTGGACCCTGTCAAGAAGGTTGGTGGGAGAGAGCACATTTGTGTGTGCCCCTTGGGGGGCAAAACCTTTATGAGGAATTCACACCTCCACAATGAAAGCAACTCAAAGAGGATATGCAGATGAGATGTTTCAGTACTGATTGAACTACTTATTGAACCCCTCTGGCCAGAGAAACAAGCACCTCACAAGTAAGAACTGGGGCTATCTCCAGGATTGGTCATGTCAGGGAGGAAAGTGCCAGTAACTGGGCAACTTTTCCACAGGAATGTTATCAGTACATGGAAAAGAAAGACCCCCACTCTCTTTTGCATTGCTTGGCTGCCTCATCCAGGAGAAGAGTAATAGACAGGCACTGGTTTTACTCAATGTGGGTCAGCAGTAAATTAGGATAGTGCAGGTATTATGCATTAGCGAACCACAGGGCTCTTTCTTTTCATAATGTTTTATATTATTTCCTTTTGTAATACTAATTGTAATATTAATTGAATTGAACTGCTGCCTGCGTGCTTTTCTGAGGGGTTTAACTCTCTCTTCTTTGTCCACACACACATCTTCAAATCTACCCTGTAGAGAGGTTAGTGTCCACATCATGCTGGAAAACAGAATCATTATGTATCTTTATCCAATTCAGAGACCCATTTGTGAGAACATGAACCCCGAGGGGGGACTTGCTTAGCTCTCATTTTGCCTTTTTTTAAAGCCTAACTGTTTAAATAGTAGACCCTTTCCTAATGTGGCTGCTTTCTCAGCTATCTCATCTTTATACGGCTTTTTTTTTCTTCCCTTCCAGCTTTGATTTGTACATGTGGAATGTTTTTGATCAGATAACACCCACTGGATATGTTGCTGTCTTTGTTCAGGACATTGGTTTTGTAAGCTGCAAAACTGATAAACATTTATATGTGCCTTGTTTCCTTTTCTGCATAAAGATTCTATTGAGACATCAGCACATCTGGGGAAAACATGTTTTTTAATATTATAGTTGTTGTTCATTTTAAATTCAGCACCATCATATTTGATGTCTGCATCTTTAAAAAATGCAAAATGATGCCTTGTTGGCAATAATGAATACGAGTCTAACAGAGAAGAAGAAAGGGAACCTGCCTTAAGGTTCCTTTGTTATAAAATTCTTATCTGAATAAAGGACCTTTGAGGATATTAAAACTTGACTCTCTTTCTGTTAGCCCCATGAAAGACAGAGCTCTTGTTAAACTTGTGTTTCTTTGTTGTCTCAACAGTTCTGATGCCTTACACAGCAGTTTTTCCTTTAAAATAAATCCTTGGGACAGAAGATAAAACAAATGCCATGCTCTAGTGACTGGCATATACCAACTAGAGGCATATTCACATGAGAAAGCTGCTTGACAAATATTTCATCTATCCGAGATATTTTCCAGCTGAGTTGCCTTGCTATTCTGTTCCCACCACATTCTCTGCATTGCACAGTGGAAAAGCAAAGACATTTAACTTCTGCACTGGACTGGGAACTTCAGATGCTAAAAAACAGGTCTCTTTTTTTTTTTTTTTTTTCTTCAAGGTCTCTTTTTTTTCCATTTGGCGCTGAATAATGGAAACAAACTTAATATCAGTTCTTTTCTTTGAATACATCTGTATAAAGGGAACAAGTCTGGGAGGGGTTGGCTATGTAACTTAAAAGCCCCTGCATACAATAGCTAAAAATTCTCACAAACTGGGACTATTTATACAGTTATTACAAAATTATGAAAAGCTCACAATGCTAAAATTTCTGGTCATTAGTAAAGGAATCTAATTTCTCTAACTACACAAAAGTAGAGCTGATTGATAGAAGATAAAGAAACCAGAAAAAAAAAATCTTGGATTCCAAATCAAGAGGAAATTGAAATATTTTTATGGAGGTTAATTTATTGGAAATTATTTTTGTGATTATTTGAGCAGGTAATTTTTTAATATAAATTTGTAATGAAAGTTCTTGTCTAGTGCCAACCAGAAAGGTTGTACATCAGTGTGGCATACACCATGCCTACCCTTGTCCTTATGGAAAACAACAACTAAAAAAGCTGTTAGCTGCATAAGAACGTTAAAAGAAAACCACTTATTTCAATAAGGATAAGGAAAATAATTAGAACAGAATGACTGGTTCACTTTTCTGAGCAAATACGAAAATAAAACCTAGAGAAATTCAGTTCACTGTACCTCACTGGGTTTTAAAAATTCTTAATGAAATGGTTTCAGGAAAAAAAGGATGATACTGGCTGTACAACTTGTTCCTGACCCTTCACACAGGAAACAAGGCTAAAATTCCTGGTTAACTGGCAATTAAGCAGCATACACCACCTTTCTGAAGTTGGTCATCTAAGATGCCACTAGAGCTATCTGTGTGCAGCCATGAAGTAACCAAAGAACTGTGCAGCATGCATCTGATAAATTTGAGGTTGGATGGAAAAAAATTCACCATTTTCTTGCAGAATAGGAAAAGAAGGCTAAATTTGTTGTGTTAATTATTTACCACAAATTTTTCACTCAGCTCTGGCTATGAGTAAGACGTGGAATGAGTCAAAACACACCATATAAGGGTAAAAATTCAGCTCTCAAATGCTGGCTTTCTACCTTAAACACATTCCCTATGTCTGCTTGGAAATCTTGAGCAAAAATGAGGCTGATTTCATAGAATCATACAACATAGAATGGTTTGGGTTGGAAGGGACATTAAAGATTATCAAGTTCCACCCCCTCTGCCATGGGCAGGGACACCTCTCACCAGAACAAGGCCCGAATCCAACCTGGCCTTGAACACCTCCAGGGAGGGGGCATCCACCACTTCTCTGGGCAGCTTGTGCCAGGGCCTCACCACCCTCAGAGTGAAGAATTTCTTCCTAATATCCAATGTAAATCTACCCTCTTCCAATTTAAAACCATTCCCCCTCATCCTATCACTCCATGCTCTTCTAAAAAGTCCCTCCCCAGGTTCCTTATAGGCCCTTTCAGGATCTTCCCAGAGCCTTCTCTTCTCCAGGCTGAACAACCCCAACTCTCTCAGCCTGGCTTCATAGGAGAGGTGCTCCTGATGTGTGCCATACCCATGATACAAAGAGGTTGCATGGTTTTGGCACAGTCCAACGCTCTGACCCTGGACTAGGTTAACATGATGTGCAGCACCTCATCATCCTCTGGAGCATGATCATGTTGTGAGTTGTCCCTAATTCCCTGATGCAATAATTGGTAAGCCTCAGTTTCCCGTGCTGCCGGCTCTTCGGTCTTCCTAAGGACAAAAAGATCATTGAAGACAAGCTGAACTGATGGGTACTCACAGTCCTCAGACTAGATTAAGCTTGGATTTTTTTTCTATTCTAGGAAACTCAGGCAGGCTGAGTGTAAAGTCGTGTGGTACCACATGTAACACCTGTGTTTCTGAGCAGGCTGTTCTTGTCTGAGCTGCAGTATTCCTACTTATCTGGGAATTTATGGAAGTACAAGGAGTAATGAAGACCTGAGAACATGGTATTTGTTTTATATTTTCTTAAAACACCTTTGCAGGGGAAATAAAAGCCAGAAGAAAAAGCTGAAGGTCTTTAATATGTTTTTATATATGATATCTCCATGAACATCTCACACAAGGTGTTCGAGAACAGGAGCCTTAGCTTTTCTTCCTAAATCTGTGTAAGATCCTTAAGTAAACACCTGTTTTTTTGGCAGTGCTGATCAACCAGCACACTGAATGTGGTCCAGCATGGAAACAGCTTTAAAAACAGTGTATCTGCCTGAAGTGCTACCTGACTGATTTCCTTCACTTGAGCTCTGTAAGAACTTTGAACGAGCAGTACTTTTGAAAATCAGACTGCTTATTTTGGTGCTAAAATTGGGAAAACTTGCCCCACGGTTACATTTTTACCTGCACAGGTCCATTCATTATCCTTGCAGAGATGAAGGATATAACACTAAAATAAAAAAAATTAAAAAAAAAAAAAATCAAACCCCTTCATTAACGCAGACAGAAATTTTCAAGGAGAAAAAAAACCCCTAGACTGAGGTAAGGATCGTGATAATTCACCAGACCTCAGTCTGAGCACAATTCTGAACTTCTGATTGTTAATCTTTTCCTAAAACCTGTCAGTATCTCCTTAATTAAACAGAGCTTTTCTTCAGTAAAACTTTTCGTGTCAGAATTATCCAGACTTCCAATTCTGACATTCAAACTACTTCTTGGCGGGTGTTAATGAGGTACCTTAGTTTGTTTTAATGAGGTACAATGCACAGCTTCATTTATACATGAGAAGAGAAACAGAAAGATTTTTTGAACAGGTTTTGCTCTGTAATCCAAGGAAAACGTACAGACTCTGCTACTCACCATTAATAGGATGACATAAAGAGTTGGCAGCATTTTTTCTGCCGAATACCCTAATCTCATGTGGCTACATTTGAAAAGTGGAAAATCATTGTTATCTCATATAGATCCTTACAATGCACCGTATGTATCTAGTGAATGAGCATCAAACTGACCCTGTGGGTGTATGCTGCACATCCTGCCAGTCCATTGATTTTGGGACTACACTGAAAACAAAAGGCTGGCTTTGAGAAAGGGCCATGAACTCACATTTAGGGGTGTAATTTTGCACAAGTCAGAACAGAGGAGAGACAAAACTGTCCTCCAGACAATAGGCTTTCAGTATGGGGAATGCTAATTATAATGTTGGAGAGCTACGGGGTCACGCTCTTTCCACTATTCCGTAATTACGCTCCAGGAAGCGCAGCACACAAGAGGTTAACTTCTTTGGTTTGCTTTTTATTATGCTTGGGAATTTGATGCAGATGCGAGGCATAATTCCATAAGAATTATATTGTTGGTTATCATTAATGGCTGCTTGTTATGAAGTGCAATATTCCTATCTTTTAAAATTCAGCAGGATTCTAGACAGGCCTTTCCTCTGTTAGGATCTTGGCCAATAAATTACTCAATAGGGTGCATACAGTGGCTGGAGCAATATAATAGCATCACCCTTGGAAACTGTGTGGAACAGTATTGGTAACCACAGGAGCAAAGGGGCACTTCTTCACAAGGATGTCTTTCACTGGCGCAGACGGTCAACCAGAGGGCAAAACACAATGTTTCAGGCTAGATATAGATTTCAAATGGGGCAGATATTTGGCAGGCGGGAATCATATACATAAAGCTGACTTTGAAAAAAAAAAAAGAAGTCATGCAAAAAAGAAAGATCCACTGTTACCACAGGAATCTGAATATATAGCACATTATTAGCCGGGCCTCGTTCGAGGAGGAAAAACAAGTTGAAGGGACCCAAACTGCAGCCTCTGGGAGCAGGAGGCTGTAGCTTCTGTGCTGGCTTCTTCTCATCTACCATTTAGTTTCTGCTGACTGCTTTTCTGGCAGCATTTCCTAGATGGAAGATCTTCTGCAATAGCTGGTTAATGTCCGATCTCATCGTCGCAGTTCAAACTATCTAAGACATTTTAGGTAGCTCCATGTACCTGATGTCGCTGGGATTCACCATGCTGCCTTTATGGCTAATCCTATAAGCTCCATCTAGCTGCCAGGTCACAGGAGAAATACATTTATTATATTTTGCTGGGGCCAGTTATGTGAAGGAGAGCAAAGAGAAGGAGTTTGCCTGGGGAGCCCTGTTTCTGGGTGACCCCTGGTGTGCACCTTGAAATTGCTATCAAAGAAAACCCAGCAGGTAGGAAAATATCCCCTCTCACAGAAACCTGTCCTGGAATAGATTGTCCCATGAGATGTTCTTGTGTCATAAATATCTCTCCCATAACGTGTAAGAAGGTGTTCAGCATCATTGGACTCAAACAAAGCCCCACCTGAGGCTAGTACCCTTGGATACATTCTGAGGTCTCCTTAAAGTCGATGTGCAAAGAAGGGGCACACAGAGGCTCCCAGCTGGATGTCTTTGGGTTTAAAGCCAAAATCATAGAATCATAGAATCACAGAATGGTTTGGGTTGGAAGGGACTCCAAAGATCACAGAGTTCCAACCCCACTGCCACAGGCAGGGACACCAACCTCAGGCCTGGATCTACACAAGATTGCCCAGGGCCCCATCCAACCTGGCCTTGAACACCTCTAGGGATGGGGCATCCACCACCTCTGTGGGCAGCCTGTTCCAGCCTCTCACCACTCTCTCTGTAAAAAACTTCCCCCTAATATCTAATCTAAACCTTCCCTCCTTTAGCTTTTAATCCATTCCCCCTTGTCCTGCCCTTGTCTACCCTTTTAGAAAGTTGATTCCCCTCCTGTTTCTCTGCTCCCTTCGGGTACTGGAAGGCTGCAATGAGGTCCCTCAGCCTCTCCTCGTAGGGGAGGTACTCCTCTAATCATCTGTGTGACCTTCTCTGACCCCTCTCCAACAGTCCCACATCTTTCTTGTATTGGGGCCCCAGCTCTGGACACAGGACTCTAGCTGGGGCCTCACAAGGGCAGAGCAGAGAGGGACAATCCCCTCCCTGTCCCTGCTGCCACCCCTCTGCTGATGGAACCCAGGATACCATTGGCCTTCCGAGCTGCAACTCCAACTGGGTGGGGGCTGGCTTCAGAGTGAGGTGGGGCATGGCTTGAATCGGGCTTTCTGGATCTGCAGGAAGATGCTCCGCTGTATGATGCACCGCCTGTATAAACCCTGTATATACCCCTTATGTACCTCTCTAAAGATATCTGACAGCACCTCAGCTACCAGTTCAATTTTATGCCTGCATAAGAGCAGAAGCAGCCCTGAAAAACTGTGGATAACCTATACATACCCTTTACGTGCCACACAGACTCGCTTATACATGCGTGCCTATGTAATATTTACATCCTTAATATACCTCATTATAGTCAAGGGTAACTTACACGCAGTTAAAAGTAAAATTGCTGCTATCAAAGGAGAAGTGCAGTCACTCCTTAAAAATTGAGAAGATTATCTCTGAAAAAGCCTTTTCAAAAACTCTCTACTCTGTTATTAACACCCTAAGAAAAGATCTCAAGAAAAATGGGATAATTTTCCAAACATAAAGGACAACATAAAAAGATGTTGTTTATGAAAGTTTTAGACTAAACCAGGTCCTCTATTATTAAGCAACAGCTCATGTTGCGTGCTAGAGACTCCATATGCTTTTATGGCACTTCTACATATTAATTGTCCAATTTTATCAAAGTTGGTAATAATTTACTTATTACCATCATTGGGGTCTGAATAATATTTTCGTTTCCATAAAGTTTCTTTCCCAGGATTTTTTGACAGTTTTATCCTCTCATCATTAATGTTACTTCTCATCACAGACTGAACTGAATATTCACATGAAAGATCAAATCACTGTTATTTTGACTTGTTACTATTTTTTCATCTAGATTGTTAACCCATCATTTTTATGGCATTTTACACTAGTTGCTACATTTATAGCATACCTGCTAGTCCAATTCATTACACAGACGAACATT
The DNA here is from genome assembly GCA_027925045.1 of Hypotaenidia okinawae. Taxonomy (NCBI): domain Eukaryota; kingdom Metazoa; phylum Chordata; class Aves; order Gruiformes; family Rallidae; genus Hypotaenidia; species Hypotaenidia okinawae. Next base: position 64,223,578 of record BSDF01000005.1, read on the forward strand.
TAGGAGGAAAATTTTAAAAGAAAACCTCCTTATGAACTCACACATATTAATGTGAAACTGTCTCCCATTTCTTTTCCTTTAGTGCTTCCTGATATCCTGAGTATTTCCTTACTTACTGATTTAAATTTTTCTGTTTTCTATTTCCCAGTCGTAAAAGAGCTTTGAGAAGCCTTGCTGCAGCCAGATTTGAGCATCAGGGAGGAAGGGACCATGGTTGTATAAATGAAGTCATAACTTGATGGGCTTTTTCTGTGGAGCTCACCCCCACTAACAGAGACCATCATGAGCATGATGGTCCTTTCAGAAGGTTTTTAAGTCTTACTAACAGAGACCATCATGAGCATGATCGTTCTTTCAGAAGGTTTATAAGTGTTTTTTTTCTGTACAGGCAGAGAAACTAAAGTATATGAGTTTATGGGCTTTGGCTAAAGAGTTGATGAGTGTTCCTAAACCCATACTAGTATAATTTTTTTCCTTCCCCTCAACCACCTAATTCCCAAAAAGCCCTACGGGACTTTGGGACAAACTTATCAGTCCTAGTCTGTCTCATACAGCCCCAGAGGGAATTGTAGGAAGCCTGTGGTTATTACTTGTTTCACGTTGAACAGCAAGAGGCCAAAGAAGTGTTAAGGATCTAAGTAGATGGGAGGAAAAAATGAAAAAATAGGTTTTTATGCCACTGTTGGGAAGATGGGAAGCAGTGTTGGGAGAAATGAAACTAATTCCCTGAGTACACAAGGAATTTCTGGCAAAGTTGAGAATTTAACTTCAACTTAGTTTAACTTGACTAGAACCCTTAAGTTCTGTCTGCTGCACTTTTGAGAGGAAGAAACAAAAAACCGCTACATTTCTTGATTTTTCATACCCAGCTCTCCATGTATGCGAAGTCAAACTAGGATATTTTTCAAATAAGGTTATTAAATGACCTGATAAAATAAATTGAGCTACCCTCATTTGTGGCCTGAACATGAAGACTTAAAATTCTGCTATTAATAAGTTGGGATGGGGTGGGTGTAGAGATGTCGTGGTTTCCCCCCGGCTGTGGGCTGAGATCCACGCAGCTGCCTGCTCCTTAAAGTAAAAGAGCAGGGGAAGAGGGAAAAAGGGGGAAACAAGGGAAGGGAAAAGGAAGGGGAAATAACTCCAAACCCAAGAAACTAAGAGGCTCGTGGGTTGGGATAAGGAGAGTTTACTAAGAGAACAGAAAGATCAAATATCCCAATGCTAACAGGACTTTAGAGCAAAAGAAGATGAAACTCTTGATCCCCAATGCAGTTTCTCCCCGACCCACACAACTCAGGTACCACCCAGAGCTGTCCTGGAACCCGACCGTCCCCCCAAGCAGCACGCGTCCCGCCACCGCCCCTCTTCTTCCTCCCCTCAGCCCCCCGTTCTCCTGGGCAGGACGTCATTGGCATGGAATACTCTCTTTGGCCCATCTGGGTCACCTGTCCTGGCTTCGCCCCTCCTTTCTCCTGAATAGAGAAATAGGAAGAAGCTGAGAAAGTCCTTGACTGTCTGACTGCAACTAAGAACATCAGGGTGTTCTCAGCACTGCTTTCATTGTAACTCCCAAACACAGCATTCCATCAGCTGCTACAAATGAAGTTAACTCTATCCTGACTGAAACCAGGACAAGAGAAAAGGAGAGACTGAACTGTAAAAATTTACATAGATTGTACATTCTCTTGGTGTTGTGATTGACTTCTGCACGTGTTGTGCTCGGCGTAACTGGACTCTGGTTTAAGCATTTCAGAAGGTAAAGAGGTTTGCAGTGGCTGTGTAGTTTTACAAAACCAAAAGGGAGCCCTGGATATTTGTCATTTCCATGCATCTCGATAAGGTGAGACCAGACGACTGAAACCCTGCTTTTAAAAATTAAGATTGATCCAGTTATGAGAGTCGAGTGGCCACAAAAATCAAAGGGATTTTGCCCATGATGCTGAATGGAGCAGAACTGCACCCTAAGCCTTCCTATTGAAATATTGCAATTACCGATGAAAACTGGGTAACTGCACTCGTGACTGCCCAGATGCTTAATTCTGAAGATTAGCTTCAAAAATGCTGAATAACCCAAATGCCAAATTGTTGTGTGCTGCTGATTCCAACCACAAAAAATTTGTAGATGCAGATACAGCAAGGCTGCATGGATGGCTCTTAATCTAGAGATGTTTGATTTGAAACAAGTTTTTATTTAGCTTAAAAAAATAAAAGCCTAAAACAGCCTTGTAATTAATTAAACAGACCAGTGAAGATTCTAAAATTATAGCAAATGCTGTAAAAATGCCATAAAAATGGTGGGTTAACAGTCCATCTGAAAAAAAATTTAAAATAAAATAGGAAGAAGCCAAATTAACAGTGATATGATGTACATGTAAATAGTCATATTTGCCTCTGAGGAAAGGTAAGAAACAAACTTAATGGAAAGGAAAAAAACCAACATTTTCAGGAACCTGCTGCTGATAATTAGTAAATTGTTAAAAACTCCCATAAAAATCTGATGATGATCTTGCAGATCCCTGGCATGAGATATCATTAAAGAGTAGACCTTAGTTACTGCTGCAAGGGGAAAATATTTCTATCTGAGCCATCCAAAGGTGCACTGCTATCCAAAGACCTTCACTCCTTGAAGAAAAATATGATTAATAATAGCAAGCTATAACTTGTGCTTGTGTGCTTCATTGGCATGATCCATTCTGTTCCATTGTCTGGTCCAAATAACACTAAGGAAACAATTTAGGAGGTTAAAAATAAACACACCAAAATAAAAAAAGAAAAAGAAAGATTGAGATCTGAGAGGGGATCTTCTCAATGCTGATAAATCCTTGAGGGTGGGCTCAGGAGGATGGGTCAGTCTTTGTTCAGTGGTGTCAGGGACAGGATGAGAGGTGATGGGCACAGACTGGACTAGAGGAAGTTACACTTGGACATGAGGAGGAACTTCTTTCCTGGGAAGGTGGCAGAGCCCTGGGCCAGGCTGCCCAGAGAGGCTGGGGAGTCTCCATCTCTGGAGACATCCAAACCCCGTGATCCTGGGCGCTGTCCTGTGCAGCCTGCTTGAGGGGACCCTGCTCTGGCAGAGGTTGGACTGGGTGATCTCCAGAGGTCCCTGCCAACTCCCATCGTTCTGTGGTTCTGTGATTGTGTGATCTTTATTCAGCATCACCTTTCCCCATGGAACCTGCAAGACAACTGAGTAAGCCCTGAGGAAGAACTTAATGGTAGATTTAGAGAGGAGATGCTGTTTGTAAAATCCTGCCTTTGGACTCTGAGTATGAGGGCAGTTAGGCTGTCAGATGCTCAATGCTAGTGAGTGCCTGAGTTTCTCCCCTACGCTCAGTAATAGGCCATAAGTATGGTGCTGGAAATGGTCGCAGAACCTGGTGATGGATTTTGGGTGGTTGTTGGTCCCTGCAGCGTGAACCACTGCCCAGCATGTCCATGCCACCAGCCAGCATCTTGAAAATCCTATTATCTGGCCCCACAGGCCAAAGATTTTGACCAGAGCTCCCCACAGATATCATGACAGGCAGGACAATATGTACCTTTTAGTCTTACACCAATGCTAAAACAATAGGGAGTTCTTGTTTCAGTAATTACTGTGACTTCCAGAAACTGTAAAACATTGTCCTGCTGACCCCTCCTGCACAAGGCAGTGCTGCTGCCTGGAGCGATGCTTACCGAGTTATTTATTGTCTTTCTAGGGGTCTAAAAATCTGCAGTAAAGTCAACTTTACAGCCTCCTGCTCCCTTCGTGCCACGCTCTGCGCTTCTGGCCACAGCTCCTGCAAGCTGTGGAGCGACCTACCAGAGGGGCCGTAGCTGCAGGGATCGATTACAGCTACGTGTTTTATTGTCGCTGGAATAAACCCTTCAGGAAAGGGAGCTTCAGAGCTGGCACCCTTTCCTAACAGCTGCCCATCGTGCCCATAAGGCCATATTTCTTCTGTGAGGCCACCTGCGCGTCCCCTACCCCTCATTTTCCTTCTCTCCTCCACGGAGGGTAGAGAAACCTGGAGTGACCCTCCAAAAAATGCAACCTCGAAATGTTCCCTGTCGGAAGAGGATTTGCTCCTTGGAGGGAGATACTACATCATCCCCCCCACCCTGCCACCCACCCACCGTAGATCTGCAAACAGCCTTTTCTGGAGCAGCACAGGGCTCGGCTGGAGCAGCTTCCTGATTTATTTCCCCATGGGTGAGCTAAGAGAGGCCCCCGGCCCCTACGCCCGGTACCTTCTGGATGCCAGTTTTATACAGTCCGGGAACTATCTCTGGGTTTGATTTCCCAGCAGCTGAGGAACACAGCTATTTGAATTGGTTATGTAAAGAAAAAGGAGGGGGGGCAGGGGGGAAGAGAAAGATTTTCTTCTGAATTATTCCGCTCCCAGCCCCTAGTGAGAACTCGGTTTCTTGCACACCGCGCTTCTGAGCTTCACTCCTACAGTCATAATATACATGTTCAGCCGTCCCCAAGCAAAAGCTTCAAAAAAAAAAAAGTGAGTTCCTGGGTCTGGCGCTGCCTTCGAGGCACGGATAACCTTTGCAGTGCTTCCTTCTCTGCCAGCCACAAGTGGGATGCTTCTACCAGTCCACCCAGGAGCTGGGGTTCAACAGGATGCAGCTGGTGCTCGGTGCTTCGTGTGGATGCAGAAAAAGTGTTTTGGGGCTTTGGTAGGTCGGCACTGGCAAGCTTAGTCCCTTGTGTATACCCTGTAAACCTTGTAGCTTGTGTCAATAATTAGGCAGAAATTGGAAGTACTGCCTGTTTTCTGGTTCAGTGTTTCACTGGGCAAGGAGATAAAATTAAAACAACAACCACCTAGACCTTGAAAACCAGTAATTATTTCCTAAATGGGATTTCTGTGAATTAAGAAACTTTGTGAGGCAGATACTGAGGCAATAGAGCAATGGGTGTTAGAAGAGCCCCGTTTTACAGAGCTGTTTGTGCACACCCTCTTGCCTTTTCTGCTCACACTGCCTCAGTCGAGCCACGCAGTTAAGCTTATGAAACACGAACTCTGAAAGCCCAAACCTGTTAAAAATGCTTCCCATTGCCAAACAAAGCAAGAAATCTTTCCACTTTGGAATGAGCAACTTTCTGTGATCAACTAAATCTGTTCTCTGATGAAAATAAATGTAGAATTCAGATCAATGAAGCGTGTGTGTGAAAGGGAAAGAAAGAGAAGAGAGTGGGCGACTGGAAGTGAGAAGTGGAAGGAGCTCGGTATCCTTCAGTTTCCATATCTGCACATTATAGCTAATAAAAAAAAAAATATATATATATATTAAAAAAAAAAATAATAGCTTGTAGTATTTCCAGCAGAAATGGGAAGCTGTGACTGTACAGTCTGCAGCGAGCTTGAATCATATGAACCAAATGGAATATCCTGTAGGTTTTCTATAGATCTGCTCTGCGCACGCTTTCAAATAACCTTTAACAAAGGCAATGAATCGCTGCTGCCGTTGTAAAAATCCCAGCGTGCTGCACTAACGTGATACTAATGAAAAGTATCTTAAAGTAAGTTCAGATTACAGGAACTTCAGTAAATAAATCTGATCCCTCACCTGTATCTTTTTACCGGGGTATTTTTTATTTCCACCCCCCCACCCCCATTGATTTTTAAAGAGAAGCAGGTGTGGGGCAGCAGTGGCTAATTCACGCTGCAAAAAACAAAAAGAAGTTGTGTGGTTCGCTGCCTCTGCGATCTCTCTTCCCCACCCTCTGAGCTCTGCCATGTTTTGGCAAGGATTCAGCCCCTATATGAGATAGATAATATAGGCCCTGTATTAGACAGACGATTAAGTATGGTGAGGAGGCAAAAAAGCAGGGACACTAACTCCCCGCCGAGCTCCATTACCCAACCATTCCCAGGAACTCCATTAGCCTGGGAAGAAAAGAGCAAAAGGATGTAATGATCCAGACAGGTTGCCAAGTGCTTGGCACGCGTGGCAGCCGGTAGAGTACTACCTGCAAGGATGTCCACTCGTCGCTGCAATATATTCTGCCCTTGGGGTGCATTCTCCCCAACAATTCTCACAGGTGTTGGGGGGTGTGTGTGTGTGGAAATTCATCCCTGGGTGTAGTATGGGGATGATTATTCTTGTTTCACGTCATCACATGCTCGCTCCAGCCTCATCTCCAGCTGAGATGCATGTTGGCACCCTGCTAGGAAATTATTAGAGGCTCGAGTAAGCACAAAGGTAGATTGTGCTTATCATGCTCTTGTCATGAACTTACTGCTGTGGCCCAAGCAGATGCGTGTCGTGAGTTCACCATGCATGGTGTGTACGTAAAAAGGAGTGGGGTTTTGTCGTTTTTTTCTTGTCCTGGGGTGGAGGGAAGATTGACAGCCCATTAACCTGAGATTATTAAAACATGACCTGAAATCCCAGGAGAGTCCTTTGCTCATCGTCTTTTGGTTTAAGATTAAGCAGCCATTTCCAGGTTGTTGGATCCCTGGACCTTATCTGAGGATGGATGACAGACACTGCAGAGACTATGATGCTCAGAGCAAAGAGGCAGGCTATTTCTAGATCATACTTGTGGTTTGGGCTTCCAGAGTGCTTGCTGTGGACCTCACTTTGCATCAGGAGGGGTAAATTTACCATCAACTGTGGGAGGTTGCTAGCAACAGCTGTTGGAAATGCATGTCTTCTGCATCCCTGCAAGCAGGAATCTCCCCTGCACGCATCAGTGGCTGCAACCCCACTCCAGACCTGATCTTTCTCTTTACAGAACGAGCTCCAATCCTGTCAGCATGAGCCTGTAGGTAATATACCTCTCCTTAAACAGTTACAGCATTCCTCTCCTCTCCTCTCCTCTCCTCTCCTCTCCTCTCCTCTCCTCTCCTCTCCTCTCCTCTCCTCTCCTCTCCTCTCCTCTCCTCTCCTCTCCTCTCCTCTCCTCTCCTCTCCTCCCCTTACCCCCTCCCCTCCCTTCCCCTTCCCCTTCCCCTTCCCCTTCCCCTTCCCCTTCCCCTTCCCCCTCCCCTTCCCCTTCCCCTTCCCCTGCCCCTGCCCCTTCCCCTGCCCCTGCCCCTTCCCCTGCCCCTTCCCTTCTCTCTAATCTTTTTCCCATAGCACACATGTCATCTTCCCATGCCCACGCCAGCAATGCCACTAACTCTGAAGGGGACACTGGCTTTTGTGTTTTAGAAGTTTTTGCACTGCACAGGTACCCAAGAGCCCCAAATCTATTACAGTTACACATATAAGGGAAAATCTAGTAACATTATTAATGCCTGTCATTTTAAAGATAAAAGCATTTCCTCAGTCTCCTTGTGATCTGATGGATGTACTGGCATATAAAATTAATACCTTTCAGTCTTTGAAACCAAGTTATGTCTTAGTGACCTGCTTTTCCCCAGATCAACAGACAGGTCCATGCGGGTGTGAATGCTTTGCAGGGACCTGATTCTGCCTCCCTGGGACTTGGTACCCCTTGTGCATATGGAGAGGGAGAAAAAAAGAAAGAGTCTTGAGAAGAATGGCTGCATTTTTCAGTGCAGTATGAGGAACATGAGATTGCCACCCTTTAATCTTAAGCACTTGCATAACTTGTATTACAAACTGTACAGTATCTTTTTCATTCTGGGTTGTGTGTCGCAAGCACTGAGTATACCTGAATGCCCCCAACTAATTACGGATGAGATATTACTAAAAGTATTACCACAAGGAAACCATTATTAACACATAATGTCATTGCACTATCACTACTATTGTTATGATTCTTTTATTTTTCAACCCTTATTTTCAGTGGCTTTCATGGTAAAATTACCTTTGAGGCTAAAATTTGACATATATTCTTCTCCAACCAGAGCAAACAAAAAAATAAACAGCTGAATAAAATCCACACAGTCATTTCAGAACAATGAAGCTGGGGAAATATTATGTTGGGTTTTTTTTAACCAACTAAGTGTATCTTTCTTTTTTTTCTTTTTTTCCTTTTTTTTTTTCCTTTCTTTCTTTTTTTTTTCCGCATTACAGGCTCTCAAACAGAGTTTGAACGTAAAGCTCTAAACTTGGCATGTACACAGTTTTCAATGAAGATCACATGCTTTTGCAAGTTTGGAAAAAAATGGTTAAGCAGCACGTTACATGCACAGTATATATTTTTTTCCATGCTGCTTCATCCAGCTCAATCCTATGGGACACGGAGACTGCCTGAGAAATGGGCAAAGCCGCTGATTCCCAATGAAACCACGATGAGTGAAGAACTTCTAAGCCCCCAGGGACGTGAACGCGTAAACTTTGTGTCCCTCCCACCTTTATGATGGCTGCAAAGCATTAAGCCTGTCTGCCATGTGAAAACCAGGGCTTCTCTTCAACTGAATTCACACAAACCTATTTTGGTTGCCTCTAATAGTCCAGAGTATGGCCTTAACTTGGTGCTTCCCAAGCTATTTTTCTCTGGCTCTTTCTTCCTCCATGAACTCTGTCCCTCTCTCTAATTAGCTCAGGCCAGACCCACGATGTCTTGGTTATTCTGCGTCCAGACTGGGAGCCAGCTCACGTTCCTCCCCTCACTGCTGTCCTGAGTCGATCTTGTAGACCCTCTGCACTCCCACCACGGTGGGGACATGCCCTATAGCTTGGGAATAGCTACCATAATTAAACCGTTCAAAACTGAGGAGCCCGCAGGGTTTGATTTATGGGGAAAAGCCATAAACTAAATATAGCTCCGCTAAACGACGAGTAAGTTGGGATTAATAGTTTTGCAGAAATAAATGGCATGCATGTTCACCAGAACAAAGAAAATTGTTAAACTGGAGCGTGGGGTGAGAAGTGAGGAGGTGGAACTACACTCAGCAAACCGCCTCCCCCTGCATCATCTTCGCTTTGAGGTGACTGGGAGCAACAATTCTTCACCTATCCCTTCCCCCTTGCACCCTGGCCCCTGCCTTCCTTTCCCCCATCTATTCCCTCATTTCTTCATGCCTGCACCTCCCTCCCATGCTCCATCTCCCTCATCCTCTGCCCATTGCCGCTGGCTCAGCTGAGACAAGGATGCTGCACCATGGACCCTTGCAGGCCCGGCTGCTCTGTGTGACGCTGGAGTGGCTCTTCAGGCTCTCTCATAAGCTGGCAGCGGTCCTGGTGCTGGCTTCTTGACGGTCATTATGGGATGGCAAATCCGCAGTGCTCTGTTGATAGATCTAACAGGCTGGAGATTGCTCGAGGCAGGTGTTGTTGTGAGGCCTAATTTTGCTGGCATTAAATGCCAATTCATTTGTTAGAATTTTTTAAATTTTTTTTTTTTGGCTGGAGCTCTAAATTGCACTGTTTTAAAACAGGAAGTCTATGTAAAAAAAAAGCTGTGTAAAACCATTATGTTGTAGCCAACACTCCGGGCCTTTCTAATTAGGTCATTTGGAAAAAAGATGACCTTTTAGTTTCTGTGCTGCTTTTCTGTGGTCGCATGTTTCTAATTATCATTTGTATTTTACTCTGCTAAAGCTGTTGACAAGCTGTGACTCCGTGTGTGCACATGTGTGTGTCTGTGTTTTGGTTTGTGAGAGAGAAAACCCAGGGCAAGAAAGAGAGACGGTTTGCATGCTGCCTGTGAGCATTCAGCCAACAGAAGAGGACAGAAACAATGTGAGCACTAATTTTAAGCCGGTCCAACCACAAGCAGCTGAATCGATGGGATTGAGAAACCTGAAGGAGTATTTTCTGGCTTTTTTTATACTTTAAACCAGCTTGCTTTGAACTTGTCCAAAGTTTGAACTTGTCCAAAGACCGTTCTCTCTTGGAAGGATCTCTGAGATCTCTTGGGCACTGTGTAAAAAGAGACCACTAGGAAGAAGCAAGCGTTTTCTCCTCTTCCTTGCAAGTGCTATCTGGAAAATCAGTGAAGGACTCTATGACTGGGGGAAGGTCAATGAAGGACTCTGTGAAGGACTCAATGAAGGACTCTATGACTGGGGTCAAGACAGAAAGGAAATATTAGAAGAAGGGAAGGCGGTTGGCAACTTTCAAGACTCATTTTGAGTGTAGAAAATATGCCAATAGAGAGAGATTATGATTTCTTGATTCATCCCAGGTCCTGGGCTCAGCCCTTGCGAAGAGCACAACTGTAGACCACCCTACACTTCTTGCAGAACCGTAAGAAGGTGGAAGGAAGGGCCTTGATCTCTGCATGCGTTGGTCATTTCACAGCCAACAGCGTGGAGACATGGAGCAGCTGCAGAGTTATGGGCAGTGTGTGGCAAGGGTAGCTTCTCAGGTCCTGACACTGAGCTTCACGAACATAAAAGTCCAGGCCTGCAGTTCTGGGTGCAGATGGAGGTGGAAGGAGATGGCTGCTGTGCTCGGGGGATGGTGTGAAAGCCTTTCTGGAGAAGCAAAGCTATGGATGAAAGTTTCTGGTGCAGGCACGAAGGTACTGGTGTGGGTGGTTGGGCGGACTGTCCCCTCTGCATGGACTGTTTCCTGTGGGGCTGCGGAGCAAAGTGTGCTTTTGTCCAGGGCTCTGGCAGAGTCACAACATTGTTGGGATGAGGAAACGGGGAAAGGGACGTTCAGGAGAATTTTGTCAATGAAGACAGCATGTACAATGCATACTCTGTGACACTTGAAATTCCAGCCTCTTCTTGTGCTAGAATTGAACTTCTGACTTCATCCATTGGTTCTGCTGCTTGAAAAGAAAAGGTGTTGCTACTTTGAGCCACAGATGTATTTGTGATCTTGGGAGTCAGGCCACCAGCTTCTCTAAAAGAGAGTGTTCCTACTGTGTCTACTTCATCTGGTAGTTTAGCTCTTAATTAGTCACTCTCTGTTGCACATCCCTGCTTAGGTAGTAGTAAATTTTGTGGTAGAATAAACTGTTAATAATTTAGAAGCCCTTCTGACCCAGTGTAGCTGTTCACTGGGCACTCATGATTATTTCATTTCTACAGTAACTGGAAAATGAAAACAAGATCCTTGAGATCTGACACAGGGTTGTACTTGCTGTTCCAGGAACGAATTTAATCTCATCATTTCTTATAGGAAAAATCTGTTTACAAAGGAGACTGAGGAGGGGAAAGAGTTCCCATCTGTGAGTACCACTTTACGAAGATTATGCTACGGCTTCATGTGAGAGAGAGAGAGCAAGTACATTTTATTTCAGGGGAGTTCACGAGGCAATTCGTGATGAGATTGTTGTTTCATCAACTTTATTTTATTTTTTTTTTTTTCCACTGAGGATGCATGCCATGGGTTAAAAACTGGCTGCGCAGTGAGAGCACGGGCACAGGACTATTATTGTAAATGGCCCTGATTCAGAAAAGCACCGAACAGGTGCTGGATGTTAAACTTGAAATTTTGGATGTCAGTTTTGAAACAAGGCACCAATATTGCACAGGCTTCCCAACTGCAATCTGAAATGTTGCTATGACAGTTTTCAAGGTTTCTTTAGTTCTTGGCTATCTGTAGGTGGTTTCCAGGAAGAGGCACAAATCAGCTTTTGCAGAAAGCCGAGTTACCTATAAATTGGTGGTAAAATCTAGTTGGCAACTCTTTATCGTGTCATACGTGCAAGTAGCTCCATGTGCACACGCACATGGACATAGAAACACATGCACATGGATCAATAAGTTCCACTTGAACTGGGTGACTTGTGGTAAAACTGCCATCAACACTGCGTGGGTCTCGGAAAATGCTTCGTGCTCATCATGAATGCACAGAATAGGTGCCTGAATGCTGTGGCCCTCACCTTGTGATCATCATTTACAGTGCTTTTTGTGCTCCCACATTTGGGCTTGGGTTTGTTGCGCAACGTCTTCTGCACTCCATGTGTCCGACAGCGTGAGCAACCGTCTTGATTGCAAAGCAAAAAATAACGGACATACCTATTCCCATGAGAAGATTGCTCTTGGTATGTTAGAATGGGGGGGAACCAAGCAGAAAACCAAACGACTGTAACACAAATATTCAAAAGATGCTTTCTGAAAGGTGCTTCTTTTCCAAATTCTTGAAGAGCTAGTTAAGTTACAGCTCTCCAACCAGCCTGGAGCAAAGGTACAGCAGTAGATTTCTCAATGTAAAAATATATATTTTTCTAAGAAAAATAAAATCCTTGGGCAAATCGTGGAAAATTTGCTTTCTAATCATTTAGACTAGCAGTTTTTGAGGTAATCAAGGCATAGGGACACTGCCCAAACAGTGTTTTGAGGGTTTCTCCTACACACAGGACAACAGACTGCTGATGAGGTGCAGTCATGCTGTGTGACACCCTGCACAGTCATCAAGGGAAATCGCCTCAGTCCAAACCTCCGTGGGGAAGTTTTGAAGGCACCTGCCTCTCACCAGGACCTCCTGCGTGCTTAAAGGGGGTCACACATTCAAACACTTCGCTCAGGGTTGCAGTTACTTGCGTAAGGTCATGCCTGAACCCAAATCAGCTGCATGCCAGGGAAAGCAAAAGCTTTGCATCTGCAAGCACAAGAGTCCATCCTTGATGGACATATCCCTTTGCAACCTGACCAGTCTTGACCCTGGGATCCCTTCCAAACCAAACCACCCCTTGATAACCAGTGTATCTGCTGTTTTGCCCTTTCCTGCCCAAGCAAGCTGTGCATGCCTGGCACAGCTGCTGTTCTTGGTTTGCACATGCAGGTGCTGCACCATTCCCCTCTCCACGTCATGGAGTGCCGGTGGCATTCAGTATGGCCAGGACCACGGTCATCCCAGCCACAGAAACTGAGCTCACACCATGCTAAGGTAGGGAGAAAGATATGGGGTATGTGGTTTTGTGGGTTTTTTTCCCTATGATGCCAAACTAAATGTCCCTGAAAACTTAAGAAAGGTATTAACCACTCCTGGTTTCAGAGGTGTTAACTGGGGTCTTTCCTAACAGCAGCCCAGAACCTCATCCCCAACTTTTCATTTCCTTTTGCTCCTCTCCCAGTCCCTACGGCCACGTTATTAGTCCCACCACCTCAAGATCTATATGAGGAGAGCTACAATTAACCGAACAGTTTGATAACCTAAGAGCAGCAGGAGCAATAGTTCTGCTCCCTGCTTTAATTCTTGGGTCAGAGCCTTTCTGTCAGTGTTACTTATATGATGCATTGCCTTGAGCAAATATAGCAAGTAATAAGAAGTTCCTGAGCTTATAATTGAGTTTGTTGAATATCTTCCAAGTCTCCTCTGCTATGTTTCCTACAAAAAGGCAGCAAATATATACCCAGAGCATAAGACTAAAAACCCACCAGGGAAAAAAAAAACCCACCACCCAAACTAGAAATAAATGGTTAAATTGACCTAGATACTAGCAATTTTGCTGACCAGATTATTTAAAAGGCTAAAGGGCTGCAGATGTCAAATCCATATATGTATCAGTAAAATGATCATGATAATCACAGCTTATAAAATAGAGCTGAAATGCTTCATTAGGTACTGACAGTTTCTAAACCATGTTGTCACTTTCTGAAAATGTGTCACACTGGCTTTTTTTTTTTTTCCTCTTTTTTTCTAGATATCGAGAGAAAGAAATAGAGAATTGCACTGTGAAGCAGGGATGAGCTGAAAGCAAATCAAAAAGGTCTCTTAAAGAGATCACCATTCTCTTTCAGCAAAGCAGGACAATGTATTAAATAAAACTGTTCTTAACCTGTTGGGCACTTGAATCCCTTGGGTTTCCTGTAGTTATTCTATTGAAAAGGAGGCTTAAGAAGTACAGATTTCAACAGCTTTTCAATTGCCTGAAGCTCCATGTAAGGCAAAAGTAAAATTTAAAGGTAAAGTGAATTCACTGCTGCATTCGTATTACAGTAACTTACACGTGAAATTGCTCCTTTTTAAAAGATGTTGGTTTGGGGCTTTGTGGTGATTTTTAAAAATTATTAGTATTTTTAATTTTTAATTTGTCTTTAAGAGTATTTGTTTTACTGTTTCTCCAATACGATTTACCTGTTAGATTTCCTGATACAGAATGGTCTGTATTTCTTTCATGTACAGATACAGTCCATCATTTGACAAGGGTGATTCTTGGAAGAGAGGAATGTTTCACTCAGAAATGCAACATATGCTTGTGGGCAAAATATGCCCTTGTGTAGTCAAAAGAATTTACATGCATCCAAGGCCTCCCCCTTCCCCACTGCAAAACGTAATTTAAGCCACAGCTTAATGGTGGTGCCTACTTCTGCATATCTTAGCAATGGTGCATTTCTCAGAAGCTCTTTACAATAAAATAATGTCCCCAGTTTGAGTCTGCAGATATGCAGCACACATGAAAAGCCACCGAACTGATCTGTGAAGTCCCTCCTGTGGGGGATTTCCTAGCAGGAACAGCTTTTCAAGTGAGCCAAAAAGGTTGGTGGAAGTGGCCTAAGTAACAATTTCCCATCTATTACATGCAGCCACCAAAATAATCCACCTTATAATATGGAGGAATCACGAGGCTGCTCTGGATTACACCCCTTTCATTTGTCCCACAAGGATTCACGAGGATTCCTCTTCCTCTTTTCTTCATGTACTTCACAGTCACCGCGGCAATACGCTGCCCCTCGCCCCGGGAAGCAAGCAATGAGATGGCAAAAAATGAGTTATGAATGTACCGTACCAGGGCGATGCTCCTCTCCCAGGTAAAGACCATGGCAAGGTGACATCAGCTAGCCTTGCACCGGAAGGAATTAGACAGTGCCCAGTTCTGGCAGTAAGGATGACAGCAAAAATAATTACCAGCAAGGTGGTCAGGGGTCATGTAGGATCTGGGTGAGATCATCTCATATTTTAAGCTATTAAATGAAAAAGAGAAGAACATTTACTTATTAAGATCATTTCCTAATCATTCTTATAAGATTTTAATGAGTGACAAACTGACTCTGGATACAAATTTATGATTTCCCAAAATAACAATTTGATTGGTTTGAGTGATGTCTTGCATCAAGTAATCACGGTTAATTTTGCTTCTGAAGCGATTTGACTTTGCCAGTCTATCACGCCTTCCATGTGCACAGCTGTATTTCCGCAGCTGCGCCCCTGCTCTTTGTCTGGTGCAACACGCCCCCCCCCCACACACTTCCCAGTGCCCAGGGACAGTTTCTTCTTCAACATTTCTTCCTGTCCTCTGCACGGACCAGCTCACAGGTAAGCATCTGCTTGCCTAGCTTCTTGTGAAGCTCCCTCATCCTACCACGGCTGGTTTCCAGACTCCCTGAAACCCGGTTATGTCGACAGCAGGTAGGAATAAGTAAATTGAGAGCAGAATTCAGTGTCGGGCTGTGTGATAGCTTCTTCTCCCCACTACCATCTAAAGTGCTTGGATGAAACTCCCGGATGCAAGTGATTCCCTCTCCAATGCGATCGCCCCAAGTTTGACTCCAGCCAGGCAAACCTGAAGGAGAGGCAGCGGTGATGTTGTCTGGAGGACTGAACCTATTACTAAGGGAAAAAAACCTAAGTCCTAATCCACTCCACGACAGCAGCAGAGGACCTGCTTCGCAGTACGGGTGCTATTGGCTGGCTCACAGCAGGCAACTGCTTGCCAGATGTGTTCAGCTGCATGCGTGCTACCCCAGCACCGTACCAGCCTGTCGCATACCGCAACTGCATTGCTTTGGGGTAGGCTGTGAGAAGCAGAAAGGAAGGACAGAGAACAGTTGACATTTTTCCTTTTCACTGTTTGTTTTATATCCTCCCACTCCTCATTTTCCTCCTCCTACACCCTGGTGTTGCATACTGATGAGAAAATACTTGGTTCAAGCCCAAGCAGTTATTTTTGGTTATTAAGGTTGGTGCTGGCTGCCCAACCTACACTTTCTAACTTGCCAGAGTTCCATGGGGCTGTTGGGTTTGCGTTGTCAAGTGTTTAAGGGCACATTTAAAAATGATGCTGGAAAAAAACCTGATGCTCATGCACGTACCTGTCTGGGTACAGATGAAGGCACATTCGGATCCACCCATCCCATACATTGCATTAAACATAAAGAAACTGGGATTTTTGTCAGGTTTCACAGATACCCCATCCTTTCTTTTTCTTGTGAGCAAAACCTGTAAAAAGAAAGATAACAAAGGAGAGTATAGGGTGATGAATTAAGAGGGCATGCTGATAGGAGAAGAGTATGCAACTTGAAGGATAGGGGGACAAGTGGTATCACAAAAGGATACAGGTGCTTCTCACCACCTGGAAAGCGAGGTCTTCTTCAAATATAACACAAAGTAGTGTTAAGAGAAAGAGGCTGAAGTGATACAAACATTGTGAGGGACAAGAAGTCAAAGAAAAAGCTGGTCACTAGTGGGGCACCCAAACTCCCTGGGAGAAGCTTCATACAACCAAAAGCAAACCATCTTCCAGACCCAGATCTTTGACTTCACCTGGTGAGCTCTGATTGGGCAAAGGCAAAGATCCCAATCTGGGAAACCATTTGACACCAATGCCTTCACAACAAGGCTCATGCTCCAGGTGAGATTTAAGATGAATCCTGTTTTAGATTAACCCTTGATGCTGTGTTTCTCTGACAAGGATGAGCAAATGGAGGAACGGGAACACTGCAGTGATACACTGTACAGCCACTTTGTCCTTGTTGTTTTTTGTCTTCAGGTGCATGCCACAGGTGATGGGTGGTTATGACCAATGAGACAAGGAGTGCAGCAGAAAGAGCTATGACATCTGGTGGCACTTTGCTGCTATCCTGTTCAGCCATATTCCACCTGATTTACAGTTAATTTTAGTGAAGGAACTGGTGCCAAAATCTACCAGACTGTCAGGTCCTTCCATCCTTCTACAGAAGGTGATCACTGCAACAACCTTAGGCTTGGGTAGGCTGCCAAAGTCATGCTAGGGAGCTAACGAAGCTGGCTGATAGCAGGCTAAAGCCAAAGTACACGCTAACCTGTTGCTGTAACTCGTGCTGTGATTTGTTTGAGGTAAGCTGTCTCAGGGAAAACTCGTTGAGTGCTCACTGCCATTGCCAACTGCCTTCAACTGCGTCTTCCTTCTAAGGTTGTGGTCTGTGTCACAAGCCTGGAAGCTGGCAGGAGCACTGTCTTTTGGATATGTTGCTTTAGGAAGTCCCGCGGTGGCCCACATGGTAGCACTGGTGTTCGCCGTCCCCCCAGACAAGGAACACACTGGGGATGCCCATGTTGGCAGCTAAGCATTAAGGCTGTCTTGGTTTAGGCATCTTGCTGGTCTTCTTTCACAATTTTCTGTGATAGATACCCAAGGATCCTCTGCATCAGGGTGTGTCAGTCACTTCGCATCACAGCGCATGAAGCAGAAGGCAGCCCCGTCCGCCCAGGAGCTGCAAGGCATGACAGCTGTGATAGTAGCTCAGGCTCTATCCTCCCGGCTGCAGGAGAAGGGACTAGAAAGAGGTCAGAAAATCTGTACAGAGACATCATGATGCTCATCCCTTTATATAGGAAGTGATTTTTTTTTCTTTCTTTTTTTCCCGGGATTTTAAAGCCAGAACTTGCACACATTGATCTGAAGAAAGTCACAGCTACCTCATTTTTCCAAATGATGGGGATGTCATAAGCATCACAGGGAGAGGAGTGATTAATCCCCTGGAAACAAAAGCCTTTGACACCCTTTCTTACAGCATTCTGCTTCAGACACTGGCTGCCACTGGCCCCACAGACTCTGCTGGGTAAAACAGTGGCTGGGTGGCCTGGCCCAGAAAGTGGTGGTGGCTGGAGCTAAACCCAGCTGGAGGCTGGTCAAAAGCAGAGTTCCCCAGTCCTGTTCAATGTCCTCATCAGTGACATTGAATGACCTGGATTAAGGGATCCAATGTCCCCTCAGTAAGTTTGCAGATGACACTAAGTTGGGAGGAGGTGTCTGAGAAATTTGCCTGAGGGTAGGGAGGCTCTTCAGAGGGGTCTGGACAGGCTGGATCCATGGGCTGAGGTCAACAGGACGAGGTTCAACAAGGCCAAGTGGGACATGTGACATAATGACCCCATGTAGTGATACAGGTTTGGGGCAGAGCAGCAGGAAAGCTGCCTGGTGGAGAAGAGCCTGGAGGTGTTGGTTGAAGGGCAAATGAACACAGGCCAGCAATGTGCCCAGGTGTCCCAGAAGGCCAAGGGCATCCTGCCTTGCATCAGGCATAGCGTGGCCAGCAGGATCAGGGCAGGGATTGTGCCCTTGTATTCGGTATTGGTGAGGTCTCACCTCAAGTGCTGTGTCCAGTTCTGGGCTCCTCACTACAAGAAGGACACTGAGGTCCTGGACCGAGTCCAGAGAAGGACAATCAGTCTGGGGAAGGGGCTGTAGGGCAAATCCTCTGAGGAGCAGCTGAGGGAGCTGGGGGTGTTGAGCCTGGAGAAGAGGAGGCTGAAGGGAGACTTTATCACCACCTACAACTACCTGAAAAGGAGGTTGTAGAGAGGTGGGTGATTGTCTCTTTGCCCAAGTGACCTGTGATAGGACAAGGGAAAATGGCCTCAAGCTGCACCAGGGCAGGTTCAGGTTGGACATTAGGAAAAAGTACTTCACCAAAAAGGTATCAGGCCCTGGCACAGGCTGCCCACATAGGTGATTGAATCACCATCCCTGCGTGTGTGTAACAGAGGGTAGATGAGGTGCTCAGGGATATGGTTTAGCATAGGACAGGAACAGTTGGCCTTGATGATCTTAAAGGTCTTTTCCAACCTTGTGATTCTGTGATTCTGTGGCTCTGTGAGTCTGTGAAACCAGCATAAGCAGGCAGAAAGGCTGGCCCTGATCTGGGAACGCGAAGGCCGATGATGGGGCTGGTGCAATGAGGAAGATGTGCACAGGTCAGATGCTCAGAGGTCTCCAAAGTCCCAGGCTGCAGGGTGGGTAACTCTTGCCTGCAAAGCGAATTGGTGTTTCCCGCGTTCTTCCATGACCTGCAGTAGTCTCTGCCTGCCCAGAGCAATCTTGACAACACTCACACGCCTGTAAACACCAGCAAACCAAGTACACTAAATCTATGCATGGCTATTTTTGGTAAGCTAAAGGAAAAATAGCAGCCTGCATTGGGAAAGCCTGGGAGTCTGCCAAGGCCATGATGTAAAGCTTTCCAAGTGAATGCTATGGCTGAATCAGTAAAAGCATGTCTGAGTCAGGATATGCTGTAAGATCTTGCCTTCTGAAATTAAATCCCTCCTCTCTCACAGAGAGGTAATATTTCATGCTGTTAACCCTTTCTTCTCCACAGAGGAGTGAGTATTAAAGCTGCATAATTCAAAAGCTTCATTTAATTTAGGAGGAAATGCTTTGTTTAGTATTCAGCATTTGGCTGCTAACAACGAAGCCTGAATCCACTAACGAAGCCAGAAATTCCCAATGGATAAATAATGAAAACCACTGGTATTTTCCTAGAGTCTTTTTATTTTTAAATCACATCAGTGGATTCTTGCACAACAGTCGTATTCAAATAGCTGCTAGCTCGGAAAAGGAAGCAACTTTCAAAAATATATTTCCATATTTCCCCTCTAAGTTTTCCTTTGTACCCATCCCCTTTCAGCTAGGCTTGTGGTTGATTTTCTTTTTCTGCAAGATGTAGATGGGGTTGTTAACAGGCCTGTCCCCTGAAAGGGAAAGGATTCAGTGGAAAGACACTTTTCTGTATTGCAGGAACAGGAATGATTTCCCTAGGTCTCTCCCCAGCACCCTTGCAATAGAGGCAATTCCAGGAACTTAACTGACTTCTGAACATAAGAGATTTGTAGGGGACAGATAAAAGTATCCAGAATTTAAAAAAAAATAAAAGTCTATCCCTTAGTAGAAGTGGTTTGCTGACCTACCCCTAGAGCCTCTCTAGAACAAGGTTTATTAATGAAGGAAAGGTTAGTATGAATAAACTGTCTTTCACAGTAAGATGAGTAAACTTTTTTGACAGTGAGGGTGAGGGAGCCCTGGGACAGGCTGCCCAGGGGGTGTGGAGTCTCCATCTCTGGAGAGATTCCAGCCCCTTCTGGACACCGACCTGTGTGCTCTGTCCTAGGGACCCTGCTTTGGCAGGGGGTTGGACCCCATGATCTCTGGAGCTCCCTTCCAACCCCTACGATTCTGTGATTCTATGATCTCCATTAAACAGTAAGTCTGTTTGAGGAGTATCAAACTCTCTTATCAGGTGTCATGATACCATTTATATGAAGAGTAACACTGACTCCTCACTTCAAACTCAGAAGTTTAATTTCTTTTTTTGAACTGAAAGAGCTTGCAAAGCTCCCTGTTACCCATGTCACCTCCTTTTCCCTTTTTTTGGCTATCTGTTGCTGCTCCCCACACCCATCTACATCGTTCCCAGGCTCTGTGCCCCTCTGCTTCCCACAGCTCTCCCTGCTGCTCCTGGCTTTTATTGCTCTGCTATTATCGTCTCGGGCACCTTTTCTCTTTCCTCACGTCTCCCTAATTTATGCTGTGCTCTTACTCTCACTTTGGTACAAGCCAGGATCTGGCAGGAACCAGTGGAAAAACTGAGCACACGCTTGGGTGCATTTGGGACTGTGTGGAGAGTTTGCTGAGCTTGATCACAGTGTGTTGGGCTGGTGCCTGGCCCTTCAGACGCCTGGCTGCAAGGCTCTGCGCGCTACGGAAGATGTAGAGGGCACTTACAGGTGATGTTCTGAGGAAGGAGGGGAGAAAAAAACCAACTGCACAGGAATATCATCTTCCCTGCAAACCAGGAGAGGTTCTGGGGGAAAGATTAAAAGTGCCTGAGTTGCCAGATGAAACACAAAGGGGTATTGAAGTGGTGATCTGGGCAGGCTTCTTCATGCCAGCCCTGGGTGCTAATCACCCAGAGGCCAAGTCACAATGTATCAAAGAGTGAGAGGCAAATAGTTATAGTTTCAGGAGATAAGGAAGCTGATATAGATGTTGCATCCCTGTAATGACAGACTCATATCCAGGCTGTCCACACTGGACTCCTGGGAAGCTGGAACATATTCCTCTCTGTGTGGTTCTGTAAGTTTTAACAGAACCAAGTGTCCTGTATCCCCAGATAGAGACACAGAGTGGAGTAGTATGAAAAACATCTCCTATCTTTATCTGTGAAATGGTATTTCTAGGTGAAGGTGACCAAAGGCAAGCACTCTTCCACCACCTCAAGTTATGACTATAGTCACAAAAATCCTGTGATTATTTTTTCAGCTGCATCTGTAAGATTTGCTGGGTAAATAGAAGAAGAAAAGCCTTTGAAATTCAAGGTCCCTTTGGGTGTCTCAGGCTGGGCAACTGGGAGACCTCAGCACTTTGAGCACTAGATAAATTCGAAGCAAAACGAGATTATAAAAATCATAATAGTTAAAAACAATAAATTACAGAACATGAAGTTTTGTTTCAGGTTCTTCCAAAACTGCTGTGAGAAGTGTGTGCTCCACGCGTCCCTCCAGCTTTGCCCGGTGCAGAGGGGGCTGGAAGGGACGCAGTCCCCTTAGCTCTCTTGGGGTGCTTATGCCAGTGAAACAGTGTGGGCAGTGGTTTGTATAAAAAGGTACAAAATGAAATAAAGTTGTGTTGTGCCAGTGTACCACCTCCTGTGATGACCGTTCATCCTCCTCGATGGTCTTCCTGCCACTTCAATCTCAGAAGCTATTTAAATCTTCAGGGCACTTTAACCTTCTTCCCCTTCTCTCAGCCACATGAGAGCTCTCCCATGGCTGCTCACCCTCCTGATTTTTCTTGTTTTATTTTTTGCATTCAAGGCTACATTTTTTGGCCAAAGCTGCTCTTTGTGTGTTGCTCCTCCATGAATCTGCCTTATGGCTTTTCACTGGGGGACTGGCACTGACACATATTTCCTTCCAGCAGCATTCTGTTCAATTAGTGCTCTATGACAGGTTGCGGTCCCTCCTCAGCAGCAGCTGGGGAGTAGAAACATAAGCCTGTTTTTTGCCTGGTAGCCCTACAGAGGCTTCTCCATCAAGATCTGAATCTCTGGTGAGCAACTGAATCTCATTCCCCTGCTCATTTGCATTTTATGCCTAGCATTTTACTTTGCATTCATCTATATTTATGATACATCACAGTATACAGGCAACTCCTTTCAGAGCAATTTTCTTGATGTCATTAGCCTCACTGGTAACTTGCTAAATGAACAGCGAAAGGGTTTAGGAGGATTCAAATAACAATTAGGTAATTATGTCTACAAGAACAACATGACATTTTGTATCTGGAGAAGAGAGCAGAAAAACGGTGCCAGTGACATGAGCAGAAGCAGCCAGTTTCAGGTGAACAGGCAAAAGTTTAAATGATTCTCTAAACCAGCTGAAGTGCCACAAGGTCCTGCACATCCCTTGTCTGCCCAGAGGGTCCCAGCTCTCTGAATTTGCTATTCCTTGCTCTCAACACTTCCCACCCCCCTGACACCTCAAGGCCCTCCAGGACACATCGGCTACCTCTGAGCCTCAGAGCTGCCTGCCCTTCCCAGCTAAACCCTCCTGCACACTCTGCTTTGCAGTTTTGAGAGATGACAATGACCCAAATGGGTTGGGAGAGGCTGCAGCTCCTTACCAAAGCTCCATGTGAGCTACCTCAAACATGTTGCTTTGCGCTTGTCGTGGGACTTGCACGATACCCATTACTTGCTTAAGGCAAATTAAGTGGGACAAAGGCAATACATCATAGCTAGGCATGCATTTTGAGACCAAGTTTAAATGCCTTTATAAGCAGAGCAGAGATGGCTGTATTGCAGTCGTCTGCAGTGGAAATGTAACTACAAAACTGCTTGTTTGTGAGGGACTCCTGAGCAAAGTCACAGCAACGGGGCATGAAACATCAGAAGCTTTGCAGGACAGGAGAAGACAGCTAGCACACTCCACTGCAAAAAATAAAGGAAAAGAGGAGCAGTTCATCCATGCTTCAAAGGCTGTGTTTCAACATGACACAGCTGGAGAAAAGTTGTCCCTTATTCCAGATGTGAAACCCAAGCAAAATGCTCTGCCATACAAAGAGCTGATGCCTCAGGACACCATGTCCAGTTCTGGGCTCCTCACCATGAGAAGGACATTGAGGTCCTGGAGCAAGTCCAGAGAAGGGCAACCAGGCTGGGGAAGGGGCTGGAGGGCAAATCCTCTGAGGAGCGGCTGAGGGAGCTGGGGGTGTTCAGCCTGGAGAAGAGGAGGCTGAGGGGAGACCTTCTCCCCACCTCCCCTGCCCTGACAGGAGGGTGCAGAGAGGTGGGTGATGGTCTCTTCAGCCAGGGGACAGGAGATGGGACAAGGGGCAATGGTCTCAAGCTGCTCTAGGGTAGGTTTAGATTGGACATTAGGAAAAGTTCTTCACTGAAAGAGTTGTGGGGATGTGGAACAGGCTGCCCAGGGAGGGGGTTGAGTCACTGACGCTGTTTAATGGACAGGTAGATGAGGTTTAGCATAGGACAGGTGCATTTGGACTTGATGATCTTAAAGGTCTTTTCCAACCTTGTGATTCTGTGTGTGATCGTAACTGGACAGGTGTAAAGAGGGAAACGTGCGCTGTGGTGCACCAGCATCTTGGAGTGGAGGACCTGAAGACAGATCTTCCCAAAGGGAATGTGCCTCATCAAGGCACACATTAATCTTCATCCATCCTTACAGCTTGGATGCTGGAGCTGCAACTGGCTTTCTTTGGAAGGAAACAAACCAGGTTGTTCCTCAAATGGGAGCTTACTTCAAACTGTAATTGGTTTTTAGAAACAGGTAGCTAAAAGATACAAGCTAGAATTTGTTTTGCCAAGGCCTTGAAGAAACTAAGTTTTCATATCATGTCTGTTATGAAAATGTCTGATATCAAATTCTGAGTGTTCAATCTATTTTGGTTATAAAATTTTTTAAAAAGATAAACTTGAGCTCATAATGGATTTGGATGATATGTTCAAATGGATGGACCTGTTTCCAAGCTCCTGTGAATCCCTCAAGGACACTCCTTCATTACCAACCCATTCTCTGAATTCAATAGCATTTGTATGAAATAATGAGGGTAAGCACAGCCCACGCATGGTAATATGTGTGTGTGTGCAGATGTGCAGGTGACAGCCTCTCCCCCCTCTTCCCCCCATAACCAGGAAACCTCCCTGGTTAAGCTCTGTGTGCAGGGACGTGCAAGGGAGGAGCCAGAGAGCAAAGCCTCCAGGTTCAGCAGTGCCCTGCTAGTGGAGACTGATAAGGAATCTGATTTTTTAAAGGTGTTTAGTTAGTCAAAGTCAAATGATTGCCCAGGAAGAATTTCAAAGGCACTTGAAAAAGAGCCCTTGAGAACCTTCTGAGATGCTTGACTTCTGATAAATATACACAAATTTTTCCCATTACGGTCTCCGTGGTTAAAGAAGTTGGCTCCCATTCTAGAGTTTTCCTGAGGTCAGACCAGAATAATTAACAGGAGACAGTCCTTTAAGGGTTGCCAGTGAGTGCTCATCAGCTAAAGTGTAACACTATATAGCAAGAGGAACGCTGTCAAGCCAGATTCCGCCTAGCCCAAGGGTAATTTGGAAGAAAACTTCTGAACCCTTTGCATGTGCCCAGGGAGAAAAAGGGGATTAAAATAACACTAAACACCTCACATCTCCTGTTTTTTTCTAAGGGAAATGCAATTAGCAACCCAGTCCTTCTTTACCAGATGGAATGAAAGCAAATAAAATACATCTCTGCTTTTAATATGGAGGATATTCTATATATTCTATATATTATATATATAAAACCCTGTAGCTCTCTGCAACAGAGAGCTAAAAGTATGACAGAAAAACTAGTACAATCTATACAAATCTTTCCATATATTAAGCACATCACACTGCACTGATTATTGAAATAATGGAATAAACCTGGGTTTCTGGCTTGCTCGCTTGTTTTGCAGTTGAAATGCCATTTAACCAAGCGTTACCGCAGCTTAATCTGACCAACACAGAACTCATCTGGCTATAGAATTTCACCCAGCAACAGCTGAGGACAAGTCTGTTGCACAACAATGGGGATTAGAGGTTTATGTCCTAAAGACATAAAAAGAGATTGATGCAGAGAAACAGTTGTTTTTTGAGGTTATGGTGCCATTGTATACATCTTGCAGTTATTATGACACTTGGTATGACTGACCTCTTTCTGGAGGATTCTCCAAAATTGAACAAATTAACAGCGATGAAGAAATGTCGTTTTTACTACATTTTGGCCAGAGAAGTGGAAACAAAAGGAGAATAAGGGTGATTTGGGCAGCGCTGAGAATAAAATGAAGAGCTCCTTTGTCCCCTTCATGTCCTTTAAACTTTAAACCTCCGTTTATGTCACGATCTTCTGTTTAGATGTTCAAGATCCTGCCAATGTGCGTATGGCTGCTACGCTCAGCCTGAATTCTCACTAAATTACACCATGGTTTCTTGGCAGAAGGCTCGCATCTTCCACTATAATTTCGTGAAAAACCAGAGTGTATTGCTGCAGCGCTGCCAAAGTCACAAATCAAGCAACATGCAAGGTGCTGGAGAATTATGAAACTGTTGTAACTATAGGCAGATGAAGGAGAGAAAATGTCTGGGGCTGAGTTCCCTAAAGGAGTGGGTTTGAACTTTACATGTCCATTCAGGACGTCTTTCTTTTTGTTTTTCTTCTCTTCTGTGGTGCACGCTAGCAAGATGTTTGTGCTGAGCAAAAATTAAGCATAAATTCTGACATATTTTCATAACTCCAGAAGCTGCAGCTTTAAACAGCACATCAAACAGCACACCACGAACAATAACGTTGTAAGCTGCCAGTGCTGATGACGGTACCCAAACCTTAACCAGAAACAGTAGCATGGTTTAGATTTCTTGTAAAAGATGTGTCTTCCATCTGAGGAGCGTTAGTTAAAGGTTAGACAGCCATAAGTGTGACAAATATGTCCTTGTTATAGGCAGTTGCATCAAGGGCTGAACATCTGCAAGTGGTGTAGCAAATAGAATACGTCTGACAGACTAACTAATTTACCGCAGTTAGTCCAGGAAGATTTTATATTCAGATAGATGAAGTTTCTGTATAATATGCAATTTACTGACGAAATGCCCTAAGAGGAAACTCTGTGATTCGGTTGTGCCTGTTGAGCAGTTGCCAAATAGCTCAGGTCCTTAAATAATCGGGCCAAATTTCCAGCTGATATATATTAGCGCGCATCCACTAGTGTCGACGGAACGATTTCCATTTACACCAGGAGAGAATATAAGCATCTGTGTTTATTCATGCAAAATAAATGATTTCATGGAATAATTACAAAACAATTAAGCCTGCCATTTATTGGCATCATATAACCGCACGCCATTCTGTATACCTGCAAGTACAGGCAGCAACGCACCGTGAGTATTCAAGCTGAATATCGGGTTGAATTCATAATAGATAACTAAAGCAGCAGTGACACCATTCCCTGTTGAAATGAAATTTAATGAGGATGATGGAGGGAAATAATTCTTGCAATCTACCTTTCTCTGCTCTTAATTTAACCAGCAGCTGAATGCTTTGTGCAAAGTTACAGCTTCTTAGTCAACTGGCTATTTATCTTTCCACCTTTTTATCATTCATGGAGAACATGGCACGAGTTAATTCTTACAGATAGCCCACTGTAGAATTGCTTTTAGACAAAACAGACAGATGGACTCTCTCTTCCCTGAAGCCTTGTTAAACTAATAATCTATAACATTCATCCTTTAACTTTTAATTGCATTTCATCAGCTAGTGTCTCCTAGTTTACACTTCGATTGTAAACTACAGGTTTATGTTATATATGGGTACAGGACTCCTCTGTTGAAAATCTCAGTGGGTTTTGGTTCTTCATCTGTGTGGCTGTGATTCAGCATGGCAGGGGTTAGCTCTTAGATGCCACTGTACTCCAGGGAATTGGTAGTGATGATTAAGTTGAGAATCCCAGCCCTGATAATTAGCTCAGAGATTCTGTATCTGGATATGTGCTGTGAAAAGGAGAAAAGAAAAAAAAAAAGAAGAAAAAAAAAAAAGGAAGGAAAAGAAAAGAAGTGATTTTTAGAGCAGTTAGTTCTAAGGAGCTGGCTAACCACCTGTGTCAGATTTTATACCTGCCAGCAGATGGTTGGTCAAACTAGGTGTTTACTATACAGAGTGGGCATGTTTACTGTCTTCTCCTTATTTAGTGGTTTAATACGATGCTTTCTGAAAGATGGAAAAGGAAAAAGGGTGATGGGGTAGAGGGAAAGAAGGGAGGGAGGAAGGGAGGGAGGAAAGGAGGGAAGAAGGGAGGGAGGGAAGAGAGGAAGGAAGAGAGGAAGGAAGAGAGGAAGGAAGGAAGGAAGAGGAAGGAAGGAAGGAAGGAAGGAAGGAAGGAAGGAAGGAAGGAAGGAAGGAAGGAAGGAAGGAAGGAAGGAAGGAAGGAAGGAAGGAAGGAAGGAAGGAAGGAAGGAAGGAAGGAAGGAAGGAAGGAAGGAAGGAAGGAAGGAAGGAAGGAAGGAAGGAAGGAAGGAAGGAAGGAAGGAAGGAAGGAAGGAAGAAAGGAACTGTCAACTATTCAAGTCAGACCAACATTTGATCCCCCAAAATGAAGAACAGAGCTCCACTGAAAGCAGCAGAGTGGTTAGTTTCTTTGGTGTAGAGAAGAGTCAGTCCTTTTAGTACATCATTGCTCTGCTCTGATTCTGGAGGTGATCTTACTCAATGCAGGTCACATTTTTCCACCCCTCACTCTTGTATGTATGTCCTCATCTTTGCTGAATGGAGTAGGACATCTAACCTGCTGTACTTAGAGCAAACTAGTCATGCACAGGAGCATTTTACATTCATTTGTAGACTGATGGAAAAGATGGCAGTAGTATCTTGCATGTAGCAAACAAAGAATTTTCCTCAAGGTGAACAAACTTTAGAGATACAGTCATTCATTTGAGTATGGACTACAGATGAAGGCACTTTTCTTTCAAATATTTTGTGGAACATTTTAATAACTAGCAGGTCTTGAGTTTCCATGCCAGCATAAGAAGTACTCAAGACTATTATCCAATTCTTGAGATTTTTATGTCTAGAAGGTATTGTGAAGAGAGGATCTGGGTTAAAAAGTCAAAGTGCTTTTATAGAGAGGAGGAACAGGACATCTTGCCCCACGTTGGATTCCTCCAGCCAAAGTGTTTATCATCAGATTTAAACTGCTTGTGTAACTATTCAATTTTTTTGTTGTTGTGGAAAGATTTCTTCTAAATGTTGAGCATACAGCTCAAGAATCAATAGAGATGGGTCAGTCAGTCAGATCAGCCAACAGAAGAGAAGTCTGGGTAAAATGTGAGTCTGAACAAATCCTGACTGCCCACAGGTGGGTATGCAATTATCTAATACTTCTTTTTCCTGTTAAAAAAAAAAAATCTCTATGACTCAAGTCTCTGTTGTGAAGTAGGGTCCTTAATTGTTCACACAGAAACTTAAGAGTGATGTGGACTCTTTTGCAGGTAGAGCAGACATCAAAGTGCTTCAGTATTTTGAAAACTGTGGTTTTTTTCAGATTTTTTTCTGCAAAGATGACTGTGGCCCAATTAAATTGTGTGCTTTCCTCTATCCTCTAGACCGTATCCCAATACAATACTGGATGTGAGCAGGTGATTACTATATAAACAGTGATAGTGGTGGCTGTAGAACTAGTGTAGGCATTTTTCAGCCCAGGACATGTGGCATTATTCATTCTCACAGACATATGCATTGCACAGCGTGTAAATAGTAAGGGACATTTGTTTATAAAAGAAAAAAAGTTAAAAACCCAACAACCACTATAACAAGACAAGAAACCCCATATGAGAAATAGATCATGGGGTTTTTTTTTTTACAAAAACCCATGTTAGGAGTCACTCTGGGAGGAAACATCTGACACACCATACACCTGAAACAAACTATAGCCTGCCCCAAATCATGGTAATGGACCTGAGTGTGCATGGGCCTCTTCTATGCTTTTGTAGCTATAAAGGCACATCCACTCAAGCTAGCCAAGGAAAATCTATTGTTCAGAAAAAAAATAAAAATAAAGATGGCAGGAGTTCAACAAAACATGAAGAGTGGTGAATTATAAGGAATGACGGAGGTTCTTCTCATTGTAAAAATATGGAAGATCTAATATAAAGCCTGTTAATTCAATGTAAAAACCACAAATGAGTGAAATCAGGCCTTTGAGAACTGAAGAATGATATTGCCCTCTGATGCCTGGTTTCCTATGTTTTCTCATTCATCCAGGCTGAATCGTGCAAACAGAAAAACAATTGGTTCTGATTATGAAGACTGTATATGTGGGACTTCTATTCATTTCAGCAAGAATTAGATGCATACAACTGAGACCATAATCCGGTCCCTGACATTTAAAAGGCCACAGGCCTCTAATTTTTCCCTGCTAAAATCTGTGTACTTTTAAATACTGTAAAATTTATATCCATGGATTTTAATGAGGAAAGGCACCATATAAATTCTGAGCAATCTTTTCAAGACATTTAAATTAATTTCTGGAACAAAAGATGTAAACCAAGAGAGTTTTTCTGGATCTAGCTTTCACAATAATATGGATAATTAATCTTTCATTCCAAAATTTCTCTGGGGAGAGTGGTAAATGGTTTTCATTTGTTGCTAAACATCAATCTTAAATGGCTCTAAAGACTGTGCCTTGATTTGTCATGCAACATGCTGTATATTCTTAATCTGTTGAATGAGGACATTGCAAGCCATATTTTTAAAGACATCACGCAACAATATCCCTTCAAAACAAGGGAATTGATGCAATTTTCTGCAATTCCAATTTTTGCTAAAGCTAGATTATGCTAATTGTATATCAACGCTGCATTAAGCAAAATTCTGACTTAAAATTTCTTCAGACCATGTAATCACGAACTCCAGACAAAATGTCCTGGAGGGTTGTTTCTCTTTTATCCCTTTCATCTGATTCAGGTTGTATTTTCTTTTGTACATTTGAGGCTGAAGAAAAGAAAACTGCCTTCACTTATTAGATTCTTGACTAAGAATTCTTGACAGCGTTTGGATAGCACCCAACATGCAGAAAGGTAGCTGAGAAAATAGAAATAGTAAATATATATGAAACTATATATTGTTTTTATTAATGCATGAACAGCATAGCAGAATAAAAAGACAATCACAAGCTTTTTCTCTTGCCTGAACTGAGTCTGATTATAAAGTTTGAACTCTGGATTTCAACAGAAATGTGAAAATAAGTGGAATATATCTGTGATGGATGGTTCTGTTGAAACAAAGAGGTAAATAACTTTTATGTATTGAGGAAATTCTCAACGCATGGACTGATCAATAGTGCTAATAATCTTATTTAAATACAGAGAAAGAACAATTTGAGATTGTTCCCCAAACTCTTCTTGATATTGTTCCCCAGTTACTTCTATGTGGTTTTTTCCGGGAAGGGAAGGGGAAGGGGAAAGGAGGAAAAAGAGAGAAGAGGAGAGGAGAGGAGAGGAGAGGAGAGGAGAGGAGAGGAGAGGAGAGGAGAGGAGAGGAGAGGAGAGGAGAGGAGAGGAGAGGAGAGGAGAGGAGAGGAGAGGAGAGGAGAGGAGAGGAGAGGAGAGAGGAGAGGAGAGGAGAGGAGAGGAGAGGAGAGGAGAGGAGAGGAGAGGAGAGGAGGGGAGAGGAGAGGAGAGGAGAGGAGGGGAGAGGAGGGGAGAGGAGGGGAGGGGAGGGGAGGGGAGAGGAGGGGAGAGGAGGGGAGAGGAGGGGAGAGGAGGGGAGAGGAGAGGAGAGGAGGGGAGAGGAGGGGAGGGGAGGGGAGGGGAGGGGAGGGGAGGGGAGAGGAGAGGAGAGGAGAGGAGAGGAGGGGAAAAAGAGAAGGGGAAGGGAAGGGAAGGGAAGGGAAGGGAAGGGAAGGGAAGGGAAGGGAAGGGAAGAAGAGAAGGAGAAAAGAGAAAAAGTTAAGCTTGAAATATCTGGAGATGCCACCAACAATGTGTACTCTATGAAAGGGGAACTCAAAAAATCTAGAAACACAGAAAATAGCAGCTGATTACCCGTCCCTTTGGAAAGCTCATGACATACCCTGGGGCCAGATGACCTAAACCTTCCTGAGAAACAGTCATTTTCTGTGCCAGACTCTCCTGCAAGGCACATTCTTCTAGATTACACATTCTGATACAGAGGAAAGGTCATTATTCAGCTCTGGAAGCTGTTAGAAACCTGAGTAAGGAAATATATTTCTCTATGTCAGCAAAGGCTGACAGATCAATAGCTGATACTGTCTCTGCTTGAAGAAACCTTGGAGCAGCATCGCTGCATCATGAGTGATTCCCTCAGAGCCACAGACGGTGGAGTGATCATGGAGGAAAAGGAGAACAGAATAAAGCCCAACAGAATAATTTGTGCGTGTGACTGAAGCTCATCTCCAAGTGCAAATGGTTCTGTGTGCTGCTACAATGCCTCCCTTATTTTTCTTGATGTGTTTGCGAGCTGGTTGGCCCCTTTTTCTACCCCCTCATGTCTCAGTAACATGGGAGAGATGCTTTCTGACAGACAAAAGATAATCTTACACTTGACTTCCAATATCAAGGCATTTTAACTGGCACACTTTATATTGAATAATTCATGGGTATTCAAGCTTTACTTCACTTCACAAAGAAAGTGCTTTCTCTTAGCAGCGACAGTAGATATGAGCAGCTAATTCATTATTTAAAGAGATTAAGTATTAGCAACTGGTATGGGCTCTTCAGAGCTCTTTTTATTCCCTTTGCTCATGTTATCCCCTGCCACTTGCCTGCCTAGTACAGATTTTAGATTGATTTTACCATATTAAAATCTTTTTTTTTTCAACAGATCTCTACCCTAAACCCTCACCATTCCCAGCATTGCATTGTCCCACTTTAAAAATGGAAAGGTAAAAAACCCACAATGTTCTGGTGAGGCGCTTTAAATCCCTCTGAGTCCATGGGAATGCACACAAATGCAACATTTTCACTCTTGTTTAAAAAAACAGCAGATGAAAACTGGGAAAGGGGAATCTGTATTTATCAACGGTCCCCGTGTTCTCACCTTGTGTGAAGGGAGAGGGGATGTTTGATCAGAACGATGCAAATTGCTCATTGTTAAACTTCAAAGAGCTGCTGTTGCCTCAGATCAACTTCTTGCAGCTGGGGATTCGTCTCCTATGGGATGCAGACCCTTAAATGCTGAAATCAGGTGGGATGTTTTACATGCTAAAAGCCCTACCATTAGATACTGCTTTGCAGACAGGTACGTTCCTTTGGACCTGAGAGAATTACGCTGATTCCCTCTTAGCAAAGCTCCTATGAGGGAATTTTCATGTAGAATGAGATTAAAAAGACCTTTTTCCCCATGACCTGATCAGACTTCGCAGCAGCCTTTAGTCTGCCTGTAGACCAGCATGAATTTCGCTGCAGACTTCTGGGTGCACACCCAGGCGTTCTATTTTGGTAATACAAAGAGTGCAGACTCCAGCAGGGCATAACTGTGGATGATTTTCCTCCTGAACCTCTCAGCAAACCTGCCCAGTGTAGGGTCCATAGTGGCAGTGTCACGATTTCACTCTACTGCTTGTTTGGGCCTTCTAGCTGTGACAGACTCTTCACGTATGGGCACACTGTGAATGGACACACCAGGCATGAAGAACAGGGCTAGCTTGGGCTCCTCCACACCGATGCCCTGGCACATAGAGGGGCAAAGGGGGTGTGTGTGGGTGTCCTTCTGCTGCCAATTTTTTAAAAATAAGATACCAGCCTCAGCAGTGGCATGGACTTACTCCCAAGAGGAAGAATACACGTGTATATTCCTGAAAGCCTCAGCCCAGCAAAGTGCTTAAGCACATTATCGGGTTAATGCAAGTGGCCCCAGTAAAACGCTTAACTGTTCAGAGCTAAAGCTGAAGAGCTTTGTGGGCTTGTACTTGTGTTTCTGCAAACGCTATGTGCCTCCTTCAGCAGCAAAGAGGTGTCTCCTCCATCACACAGAGGTGGGCTAAGCTGAGCTAGGTTTTGTCAGTGTGTGGGAAGAGTTTCTGTCTCTACTGTTACGGTCTAGGCCATGCTGATATAATCAAAAAGGGTAAGACACTGGGAAGCATCAAAACAGTGACTGTCCCATGAAAATGTAGGTTTCCTTCAGTAAAGTAATCTTGCTATGAAGACCATGAATCGAGCATCTAGTAAACAAGGGGTAAAATAAAGAGAAGCCATCTCCTCCTTGTACCAGGGGACGACAGAACAGAGAACCCAGGGAAGTAGAAGGCTAGCTTTGAAAAAATACCTTCCTCAAGTGAGACATTTTACTTCATTTACAGTTCTTTCCACTAGTGATCAAGCAGCGTATCATGTGAGGGGGGTGGGGGGTGGGGTGGAGAAGGGGGAAGGGCCTGCCTTACAAAGGCCATGCCTGGTATCTGAGGCTCCAGTGCATGGAGAGCAGGAAGGGGCCACCTCCACGCTTGCACCACCCGGTCCCCCCACTCCCCTCTTACAGAGGCAATGTCCTTTGCTTGGCCGGACGCTGCTCCCCAGGAGGTGAAACGAATCCCACGGTCCCGCTCATCTCCAACAGCAAGCTGTCATTCCCAGAAACCGCCGGGCTCCCCGGGTGGCATTTCAGGCACGGATACCCGGGGAGAGACAGTCTGCTCTCTTCTGCACAAACAAGGGACAGACGATTTGCTCCTGGCACTTGACCAAGCTCTTAAACTCGGGTTAGGTTTGAGATACCCCAGTTCTCTGCAGTGTTGATAGTGTCGGGGGACTTGTCCTGGTACTTTTTGTTTTCATTGCCAGAAGAGTCACAGGAAACTGAATTACACCCACCTCAGGTAGACCTGCTGTTCTAGCACATAATTTCCTTTCCTTATATATAAGTAGTTCTCTCTTTTGTGCTAAAATAATAAACCTGAAGAGAAGGACAAAACACTTGAGGTCAGCTGCTGTTCCTTGTATTTCTCTCCTGACTCTTACCTGGCTTTACACTTAACTCTTTTTTTTTTTTTTTATAATCTTATGGAAAAACATGAGTTAAAGAATCTGGTTTATTCAAGCTTGCACTGAAATTTTAGCCAAATAATTTGCAAATCCCCAGCTTTACAAGGAAAAAAGAGCAGTACCTGAGGTCACAACTAAATCTTAATTCAGACCACTTGTTTTAAGTTCCATTTTAAAAGCTCATAATTTTTTTATTAAAGGAAAAGATATGTTTTCATTCCACTGTTTGGACTGAACTTAAGGAGATTTGATATGATTCTCACAACTTAAGCCAAGCTTAATCACTGTTTTCAACTCAAGCCGGTGGCTGGCTGAATCAAAGCATTGTTACTGGAGAAAGTGCAGAGAGCACAGGGGTCTTTTGCCTTATGCAAAGCCACAGCTCTGGCAAGGAAAGACATTTTCCAGAATAACCTCAGGTACAGGGTTGGAACATTATCTTGGAATATACTTTTGTTACCGTCGGTATTACTTATAGCAGGAACAAAAGAAAGGGGGGAAAGGAAACCAATCCTTTCCTCAGTCATAATAGTTGCCGGCTCTAAAGGGTGTAAATGTTCCACAGGCAATACAGTTAATGCAGAGAAATAAAACACCGGGGTTTGTAAACCCTTTCTGCATGGAGCTGCTGACTGCGTCTTCCTCTAATGGTTCTGCTGAAGCCAGTGGGACTCCTCACAGACAAAGGTACTACATCTGATGATGACTCTAATTAAATAGGTCATATTCAGAGATTTTTGGGTAAAGCAAATGTTTGTCACCCAGATTTTGTGTCTATTTTTGAAAAAAACCCCAAAACCTTCAAATTCACAACTAAAGGCTCTTTTGTTGATTGTGAGGCCAATCGAAAGCTTATCTGAATTCAGGGCAACTCTTTTCAGTGCTTTCAAGGGATTTTGGTCAAGTACCACCCTTGTCTGGGGGAAACTGGTCTGGAACTCCCTCCCAAGTTACTAACACAGTGCCCAGCGATGAATGGGAGTGGATGGCCATTACCTTTCAAGGGACATGCCCTTTTCAACCCTCAAGCATAAACTGAGTGCTGCGAAGTGCTGTGAGATTTCTCTTGTAGCAGTAATCTCTAAAATCACTGCTGAGGATGGTGAGGACCAGGTCTACAGCAACTCTGATTTTTAAGTAAAGAGAAAAAAAACTGGTTTCAATAAAAAGTATATATAACCTGGCATCTTTTTCTTTCATCAATCTTTTGCATCAGAGCACAGTTGGACCTCATATCAGGTACAAAAAGATTTGCAGCACTTAAAATAAATGGCATTCTTTTCCCATGTAAATTGGAAGCCTGTTTTCAGTATACATTAGATTGTATAGTTTTACTGAAAATGGATTTTGTATTGGGAAAAATAACAACTGCATCACAGACTGGACAAAAGTGTGGGCTTAAAAAAATACTAAATAGTTCACAACCAGCTCATGTTGCTTTTGTTAGACAATACAAGATGTGTAAAAAGGCAGAAGCTTTGTTCAGTGATTTAAACATATTGTGGCTTAAGATTATTGGCTTCCATAGCTTGCCATGTGGGTGGTCTACAACTATGTCAAAAGATATTACATTTCCCTTGGAATTTATGCATTTTTCTCTTTTATAATAGACAATTATGTCTACTATGCAAAGGTATCCTAGCCTCATTTAGTACAGAAATACAACGCAGGGTATTAAAATACATGTTAGCTGAGATAAAACACGCATGCCATGGTCCTTAGACTCTCTCTGATCCTGTCTCTGTCACCAGCAATTTATCTTCCTAATTTATCTGTCCAATACCAGAAATTCCTAAATTGCACTAAAGCGAGGTGATTGTCTATATGATGAAATAATGCTGTCCTTTTAAAGTGTTTCTCTGCTCCCTGCTCTGCCCCCTAATTATTTTAAAGAAGAAATAAATGACTTTTTTTCTTTCCCTGTATGGAAGGACCCGTTTCCTTCTATAGGAAGGGTTTTGATTGCAGAGGTGTTGTTTGCTGATAAATCCTTCTTCAAGTTCTTGATCTTCAGGTTCCAGATCTTGAATCTGGAGAAGGCATCAGAGGCAGTTCTGAACTCTAAATGCGGTGACTGAAGGGGGCTGTTGTCACCTGGCAGCACAATGATACGTGAATAAACTGAGAATTCCTTGCAGGACTTTTGCAGCAGGAAGCCCCTCTTCTCTCTATCTTCCAGGGAAAATACACAGGTCAGGTCCAGCACCCTGAAGAACCAACTCCATGATAAAACCTGTCTTCCTGTGAAAACCAGAAGGCTGCTCACGATGCCCCATAACTCAGTAACTGTTGCAGATTATTCCCCCCAACCTGCCAATAGGATCATCCCTTGTATCACAAACCTTCCTGCTTCCCCTACTCCCGTGCTCAGCAGTGGTCCCACAGGTGGTCAACGGTCGGTCACTGAACCAACCCTTCTCCACCAGTGCATGCACCAGCAGGGTTTTTCAGGTATTTAATGGAACCCATCACTGAAGAGGGGCAATTTCAACATTCTTCAGTATTCAATATATGTCCTGGTTCGGGTCCTCACCGTTGTGGAGGTAGCATGTTTTCGTTCATGATGTCTGCCAACCACTACTTTTCTGTTGGTCTAACCAGACTTCAGGGAGTTTTTTTCTCCTGCAGAAACTAGTGCATAGTCATCAGCAGCTTCCTAAAATACATTCTTTCGTTTAACATTTGGAACGGAGTGTTAGCGGA
Organism: Hypotaenidia okinawae; assembly: GCA_027925045.1. Taxonomy (NCBI): domain Eukaryota; kingdom Metazoa; phylum Chordata; class Aves; order Gruiformes; family Rallidae; genus Hypotaenidia; species Hypotaenidia okinawae. The sequence continues at coordinate 64,260,093 of BSDF01000005.1, forward strand.
AAGGAGGCTTGAGACAATAAACAACACACATGCTTATTTAGTCTCGAGTGCAGACAGGCTACAAGCATAGTTTGTTTCTTGTTTCACAGTTTGAAAATACACTTAGGCAAACAAGGAGAAAACACAACCAGAAAAACCCTTTTCCTGCCCTTTATTATGCTTCATTTTATGTACGTATGTATATATGTTAAGTAAAATACAGAAAAGGCAGGATCTCACTGGAGTGAAAATGATGATTACTTCACCACAAACTGGAGCTTGATTAGGTTAATATTAAAGGTATCCTTAATTGCTAACATACATACATACATACATATATAAATGATTGCCTGCTAAAATGTCTGAAAAGGTTAAAGGAAGATTTTTTTTATTGTAAGACAGCTTGAGAAAATGTGGGACATTAATTAAAAAAACCCATTAGCAAATAACTGATAAAAAGATAAAAGTCCTAATACAAGAAATCAATTGATCTTTGCAAAGAGCACATACAGAACTTTAAAACAAATCTATGATAAGGGTAGTGTTAACTGAAACCTTCTGTCCTAAATCACCATTCCTATGGTTTTATGTGGGTTACTGAACAGAATAGGTTGTGGAATTTTTTACTGTAGGCAAGCAAATATATTTGGCTTTATTCAAGCAAAGAAATAAAGGACAATTACCTACAAGGCAACTGGTCAGTTACAATGAAGATTTTAATCAACAGAGGACAAAAATTCATTTTTTCAATACCTGACATTATTTTAAAACAAGTTGCTGTTTTTCAGCCTATACATACTTGTAGGTATTGAGGGATTAATTTGTAAAATTAATCTTCTAAAGTGTGTGTGTGTGTGTGTGTGTGTATAAAAAGAATTTAAATGTACTCCTTTTGGTGGGGCCAAAATGAAACAAAATTTAAGTTCAGATCTTGAAACTTTACTCAACAGAAAGGTCAAGGGGAGTGTTGCCTGAATTAGAGAACAAACCCACTGAAACGGCTGTCAGTAGAGCTCATGAGGACATTTTTTTCTGTGAAAATGCTTGTAGAACCATTTTTCTATTTTCAAGTTTTGTCTGAGAGACAGCATTTCTTTGGGAGAAAAAAATAAGGTCTATGTTTTCATCTGTTTAGCTGAAAAGGCATTTCTGCCTGAAAACAAAATGTTTCATGGAAAAAAAAAAAAATCGATCCCTTTTAGTTTGAGGCTTTTCTTTCACTTTTGACATAAGTGCTTTTTCTCTTCAGTCCTTTCTTCCTGGCAGAGGCTGGATAAGGGGGCTGGAGGGTGGGAGGTGGGGTAGGGCTGCGCATCCCCTGCACCACGGTTGCTCCAACCTCCTGAATTCACGCTCTGACACTGTGTCCTTTCCCTGACCAGTGTGGAGCAATGCCACCACATCAGGGGATGTGGAAACTTGGTCCCAATGTGGGAGATGAGACAGGCTTCTTCACTAGCACTCACCCTGGGTCTGCTCCTCCCATTTGCTACTGAATGGGAGTCAAATCAGGGACGAGGAAACACTTGGGGAAGAGGAAATCAATGTGTTTCCCTTCCTTGTGTCCAGTTCTAGGCTCCCTTATATTAAAAAAGACAGGGATCTCCTTGAGAGAGTCCAGAGAAGGGCTACGAAGATGATTAAGGACCTGGAGCATCTCCCCTGTGAGGAAAGGCTGAGTGAGCTGGGACTGTTCAGTCTTGAGAAGAGAAGACTAAGGGGGAACCTAATTAATGTTTACAAATATCTTAAGCATGGGATGCAGGGGGAATTGGCCAGCCCCTTTTCAGTGGTTGTGGAGACAGGACAAGGGGCAATGGCTGCAAATTAGAGCACAGGAAGTTCCACACCAATATGGGAAGAACTTTTTCCCAGTGAGGGTGACAAAGCACTGGGACAGGCTGCCCAGGGGGTGTGGAGTCTCCATCTCTGGAGATATTCAAGATCTGTCTGGATGCCTATCTGAGTGAGTATGAGCTGGGGAGCTGCTTTGGCAGGGGAGTTGGACCTGATGATCTCTCGAGGTCCCTTCCAACCCCTACAATTCTATGATTCTATAATTAAATAAACAGAAATCCATGATGTGCCTTGCTGGAGAAATTCCTGTGTAGGGGTCGCAGTGCATTTGCTTTGAGGACGCTGGAGACAGTCTGCACTCAAGTTGGTGTGGAGTGGTGGCAGGGACGTGGAGAAGGGACACAGGAAGGGCTGCAGGAAGAGGTAAAACTTTCTTTCCCAAGACCTTGGCCTTCCCTCTGCTTATCCTCAAAGCCATAAATGGGAGTTACTGCTGATTTCGTGCTGTGTCTGTCTTGGGACAGTTGGGCCAGCCTTGTGTGGTAGGCTGCAGGGCACATGACAGTAACTCCAGAGCTCCTTGGTGCAGACACTAAGTGAGCCACAGGGCAGTGTTCCCTATTAGAATGCTGACAGCATCGATGATTTTTTCTTTTTGAAAGATTATCTATTGCTGGGTAAAACACTGGCTGGGCCCAAAGGGTGGTGGTGAATGGAGCCAAATCCAGCTGGAGGCCGGTCACAAATGGCATCCCCCAGGGCTCAGTTCTGGGTCTAGTCCTGTTAGTGTCCTTATCAGTGACCTGCATGAAGGGATACAATTCAGTAAGTTTTCCAATGACACTAAGCTGTGAGGAAGTGTTGATCTGCCTGAGGGTAGGGAGGCTCTTCAGAGGGATCTGAACAGACTGGACTGATGGGCTGAGACCAACGGGATGAGGTTCAACAAGGCCAAGTGCAGAGTCCTGCCCTTGGGACATAACAAACCCATGCAGCGCTACAGGCAGAGTAACTGGAGAGCTGTCAGGCAGAGAAGAACCTGAGCGTGTTGGGTAACTGCCAGCTGAACACGAGCCAGCCAGTGTGCTGGGTTAGTCAAGAAGGCTAACGGCATCTTGGCTTGTAGGAAGAGACAGCATGGCCAGCAGGTCTGGGGAGGTGATTTTGTCCCTGTACTGGGTATTGGTGAGGCTGCACCTCGAGTGCTGGGTCCAGTTCTGTGCTCCTCACCATAAGAAGGACATGGAGGGCCTGGAGCATGTCCAGAGAAGGGCAACCAGGCTGGGGAAGGGGCTGGAGGGCAAATCATATGAGGAGCAGCTGAGAGAGTTGGGAGTGTTCAGCCTGGAGAAGAGGAGGCTGAGGGGAGACCTTATCACCACCTACACTGACCTGACAGGAGGGTGCAGAGAGGTGGGAGTTGGTTTCCTCAGCCAGGTGACAGGTGATAGGACAAGGGGCAATGGCCTCAAGCTGTGCCAGGACAGGGTCAGATCAGATGTTAGGAAAAACTTTATCACTGAAAGAGTTGTGGGGATGTGGAACAGGATGCCCAAGGAGGGTTGAGTCACTGACCCTGGATGTGTTTAACAGATGGGTAGATGAGTTACTTAGGGATATGATTTAGCATAGGACAGGAATGGTTGGACTTGATGATCTTAAAGGTCTTTCCCAGCCTTGTGATTCTTTGATTGTGTGAATGTGGATGCTGATTCTCTGCGAAAGGAATTGAGAAGAGAATTGTTAAAAATGAATTTATGCACAAATTCTCACAGCAGTAATACTGAATATTTCACTGTTGTCCTACTCAGGACTCATCTGTTGGAGATAAAAGACTCAATGTACCACTGACTTTGGCAACTAGGAAAAGCCACGCATTCTTACATACATTATTCAGATGATACTGTAACAGAATTTAAAATTCTAGTTTACAACTACTGCAGATACAAAGTCATAGGTAACTATTGACCTGTGTATATGTCTGTCCATCAGTCTTTAGTACACATGTACATATACACATGCACATCTTCTATGTGATTACCCACTTATCAAGTAAGAAAATTGGTGTTTTGTGGAATTTGAAGAAAATATGAGGATTTTTTTCTCTTTAGTAGGATAACTATGTTAGAAAGTGATAGATATCTAAAGAAATATAACTCAAATCGAGTTATGTCTATATTGTATCTGGGAACAGAGTGGTTTAAATGAACATGAATTTCTATTCATTTTTCTTCTCTATGCAGATTTCTAAATTAAAACCCAGACAACTCTGCTCCACCAGTGCTTATTTTGACCCACCTAGAATTTAGCTTCTTAAAAGCTTCCTTTACTTTTTAGGATTTTAATTACTGCCCTCTCATTTCAATTTTAAAAGCTGGTTTATGCATAATCCCCCAGACACTTTTGAGTGACTGCTTTTTCACTTCACGCAGGCAACCTTTGTTTCCATGTATGCCAGATGTTTGCTTTTCTAACACGTCGCTTTGCATCTTTCTTCAGGAGCGCTTTCTCCACAGCCTACTCCGTGCACCTCCCTCTCTCCCAGTGGGCTCATGCTACACTTCGATGTCTCACTCAGTGTTTTTATAAACCTAAATGAACACAGTTTCAGTGTTGGAGTTTGTCCTGTGGCTTGACTGTGGGCCAGACCTTGCCTTTGGGGGTGTGTGCCTTCAGGTCCTTTGGCTGTCAACAAGACCCTCACGTGCCAATTTGAGGGCAAACTTTTGTTCCAAGACTTGGGAATACTTGATCTACAAAACACTTTGCCAGGATCCATGTACAATAATCTATAATTCTTGTGGCATTTGTATTTTCTAGGGAAGTACATCAACACATGCTCACGCATTTTATTTATGGTCTGATGGAGGTGGATATGACAGTAAAAGCACTTTGCATGCCCACATCCAGAAGCCTTTCTTCAGGTGGAGCACACAGAGGAATAATCAGATATTTTGCTGTGTAACGATTTGCTTGCTTGGGCTGGCTCAGAGAATACAAAGGGTTGGATATGAGCACCACAGATCAGTGTTGAATCTACATCCCTTGACATTATTCCAGAACTCAAATACATTAATAATAATTGGAGTTTTGGGCTCAATTGATAACTAAGATTTCAAGACATGAAATGTTGTTTCTACCACAAAAAAACAAGCCACAGACATTAAGAAAGAGAAGTAAGGTATTTCTTGGTCTGTTTTGGCGTGTGTTAGAAGCAGGTGACAGAGAAGTGCCCCGATCATAAATCTGAGATTGTCCTTTCCAAGACTCTATATGCAAGGATGACCTCTACCCTAGGCTAAAGATGTAACCATTTCTTATATAGTTCCATGGCTTGTTTTCCTCTTGGAACAGGCTGTTCTTTATTGTGTTTGCTATTGGTCCCCATCAAACTCCTGGATCCACATGGCTTCACTCCACTGAGGTTTCACCGTACCGCGAACACAGCACCTTGGTCAGGACCTCCCCAGTTTCGGGCAGTCACGACGCAAAGCAACTTTCTCACTCCTGGCATTTCACTCAAATGAAGAGGAGTTCACACTGGTATTACCTTTACACATCTCAATCACCTTCGGGCTCTATAAAGCAATTTTTTCCCCCTTCCTTTGTAGATACTTGCATGTGATTTAAGATCTCACCGAGTAAATGGAGAAATCAGTAATAACCTCTCACTGAGACAAAGTTCTCAACAGTCTGTGAAACAGTTCACATTATTGTCAAGGAAAGAAGATTAGAAGAAAAACATCTTCACATTCAGGCATGAAACAAAAGGCCTTTTAGAGTTAAATGGTTACATTAGTCACATTTGAAAGTTAAAAATTGCTTCTTTGAGGCCCTATGTAGCTGATGGTACAAAATATAATGAGGTTGTAGAAGCCAATACTAAGAGAATTTCACTGTTTTGAAGTTTAAGTAATGTAAACCAAATAGTGCAGAGATTCTGGCTCCATACAAGGTACATAATGTAATATTCAAGGATATCTCTAGAGTTGTATTTTGTGTTTTGGAGAAGTACCAGAGAGATTTTTAAATTATCTAAGTTTTGCCTCCTCATTTCCTTTCTTTACAATGTACAGTATATGCCTGTGCTTTTTGATCTTTAAACAACGAAACAATATGAAAAAACCGCAGGGGCACAGCTGGGTACCAAATAACTATGTTTACTAAAAATACACAAACATGCAAGGCCTAGTTATATACATATTGCTGCTCCGGCTGGTTTCTGGTGGTTCTGAAACAGCTAGTACAGTGAGCAGCACTAGGAGGTTTGCAAGCTATTTAAAGGGAAGCTACTCTCTGCACATACACTGTGCAGGAAAAATAACATCTGGGAATGTTATCGTTCAATGGGATTTTTCTCTTACACATGAACCGTGTCTTTCTTATATTATTTATATATTAGATACACACACACACATGAATCATACACATGCCCTGTTGAGGAGCATCAAAGAAATGGTTTTGCCTCCCCAAACCTTGTCTGATGAAATGCATGATCATTCCCAGAAATCCAGCTCTTCCTATGACCTTTGCTCGCTATGAGCGCAGTGCAATTGTCTCAGACTACATTAATAAGATCACAAAACGAGGCACTTGAAAGTAAGGAAATAGCAGGGGGAAAAAAAAAAAAAAGAAAAAAGAAAAAAAAAAGATGCCTATGCTTTATTATTCAGTCTTAAATTATATGATCGCGTCCTAGTCTTTTCAAAGACTCTCATTTAGTTCCTAGGATGGCTGGTGATTAATAATGAGATATCTGATATTTTGTTTTCTTTCATCAATATGTCACCCTTTGATTTGTTTAAAGCTTTGCTGTAAGAACAGTGTGATTTACTTTTTAACATTCTCTTGTGTGGGTCTCATCACTGCTTCACGAAGAAGGGGGATAAAAAGCTGTAATTAATAATCCCACACATAAGCATGGCGCGAAGAGATGCCCGGTCAGATATGCTGTTTTCTGTTATTTTAGTTGTCTTATTTTTGTACAGCAGTTCAAACAGCATCCACAGAATTCCTTTGCAGCTGCAGGCTGTAAAGGAGGCTTGTGATTTTGCCTAAATTTGGGTGCACTCTCCAGAAACTTCCAAAGCCGCACGCGTGATTCAAATGCCAACCTTTGTCAAACTTCAATTATATTTCTTGGGAGTTGACTAATTTGAAGTTTTCAGACAAAACACAGTGGATTTCTTCGATGAAAAATAAAACAAAATAAGGTAACTATTTCACTTGCCCTGTCTCAGATATGGTCAGCCCCATTCTGAAAGATTCCCAAGTCCAAACCACGCTTTGGAAGAGTTTTGCTCAGTTCAATTTTTCCAGAAGTTTTTAGGTGCTGAAACTATCCAACAGCTTGACAGTGGACAATGTCAGTCCACCAAAACCCTGCATCACAGTGGAATTGGCGGCTTTACAGTCATTTGCAAGATGTGCAAAGTTAGAGCAATTTGAGGGCCAAGAGCATAAAGCGATTTGGTCGTTTGTGAGTTTACCCTGCGCTCATTCCCCTGCTCTTATTCTGCTGTTTTAAGTCACCCAGCTGAGAAAAGGCAGGACTTGACTTCAATTGTTGTGGCATATCTGTGTTTTATTATATACTTTACGAGTCCACACTCAGAGATGCACTGCATCGAAAGATTAATGGTTATGGTTTTGAGATTGCATACACTGAATTATTTTGTTCTATAGTGCTGGTACAGCATCTACGTCTGGCCTCCTTAGGCTTTGTTTTCATCTCTTGGGAGCATTTCATAATGTAAAAATAAAATAAAATAAAAACAAGCACAAGAAGGAATCAATACTGTATATGTTAAACTTCCTGAGTCCTTATCTATATTGTGCTACATCTCTAATTGTAACAAACTCAGAAAAGAGTAGGGATTATTGATTGTAAAATAGGGTTCATGTTGCAGATTTTACTTCCACAACTTCCTGAGCCAAAATCCGAGATTAAGTGAACAGTATAAGATAAATTTTCTTATCAGACTCAGATTTCAATTAGTTTTTTAATGTTAGAGCAGCAAATAGAAAATTTATCATGGAACTTCTAAGTGTTGTACAATAAAAAAAAGTGGTTAAAGTTTTGTGAAGGTTAAGGATGGTGCATCTTTGATTTTAGGTAGGAAAATCTATATGCAAAATATTTTTTCCTCAGTAAAACCAGGGAACCAGAATTTATTTTCAGAGGAAGGAAATAAAAAGAAAGAAAGTGAAAGAGAGAGAGAGATAGAGAAAGAGAGAGGCAAAGAGGGAAGAGAGGGAAAGAGAGAGAGAAAGACAGAGAAAAAAGAGGGAAAGAGAGAAAGAGGAAGGAAGGAAGGAAGGGAATAGGAGGTATGGTTCCATTTACACCCATGTGAAAATCATTCGGCTTTCAAGGCAAGGGTGTTGTGTCAAAGGAACACACCAGTGTCCTTCAGTGTTTTTCAGATCCACAGAGCCTTGCATTTAGTTTAAGGTGGATGTAGGCTGCAGTGATCAAAAGGCATTTTAACTTTAAAGAACTCTGTTCAAATCAGTAAATAAAAGAATGTATAGATGATAAGTCACTTTGGCCTAAATGAAGTTAATGTGTGAATGTTGATGTCACTGTGGTTATTCCTTATGATACAAAATAGAGACTTGGAAGACCTAACTCTACTGTCTTGATAGGAATTTAGGTCATTCATTGAACTAAGTGATGTGACCTATGAGAGCAATTTCAATTTATCTGTCTTTCATGGTGATTTTACCTTAGATCTGAAATTCAGATGCCAATTTTTAAATAACTCAACTGAGAAAGTTTGCCAGTTCAGACGTACATTTCAGTGTGAACCAGAGGGCCAGGAGACTTTGGACATTCTCTAATCTTCAAAATGACAATTTTCATGCACCTCCTTTTTGCCCCTGTACTGGGCATTGGTGAGGCCACACCTTGAGTGCTGTGTCCAGTTCTGGGCTCCTCACCATGAGAAGGACATTGACGTTCTGGAGAGAGTTCAGAGAAGGGCAACCAGGCTGGGGAAGGGGCTGGAGGGCAAATCCTCTGAGGAGTGGCTGAGGGAGCTGGGGGTGTTGAGCCTGGAGAAGAGGAGGCTGAGGGGAGACCTTATCACTGCCTACACTGACCTGACAGGAGGGTGCAGAGAGGTGGGCAATGGTCTCTTCATCCAGGGGACAGGAGATGGGACAAGGGGGAATGGTCTCAAGCTGCACCAGGGCAGGGTCAGAGCAGATGTTAGGGAAAAATTTTTCACTGAAAGAGTTGTGGGGATGTGGAACAGGCTGCCCAGGGAAGGGGTTGAGTCACTGACCCTGGATGTATTTAAAAGACAGGTAGATGAGGTACTGAGGAATATGTTTTAGCACAGGACAGGAATGGTTGGACTTGATGATGTTAAAGGTCTTTTCCAACCTAGTGACTCTGTGATTCTGTGATTCCATCCTGAAATCCATCTCTTTCCTTCCAGCTATTGAATGCGCCCAAGATTCAATTAATTATGTGTTTTGTAGTGTTTACTCAGTGAAAATTCAGGTCTGCTGAGGAACATTCAGAGTTATCTAATTTACTGACTTATAAATAAAAGTCAAGTACTAACATATGTAAGGAGAAAATAACATAATTTCAAATTCTCATGCAATTTGTTATATTCCCTAAATTCTTATATTTCTTAATATTTGCTATTCCACCTCATGGCTAGAAAATGCCTCATTCCAAGAAACCTTGTTATGCATACTCACTTCTTGAAGTGTACAACAAATCTTTTTACAGGATATTATGCCTGCTTGATCTCATAGAGAAAAACTGTGGGGTTTTGTCCAGGAAAAATATTACCTTGCTTCAGTTCTGTTCTCCTAGACTTGTATGAATATTGCCATTGTGTTGACCATAATTTTCAAGGCAAACATATCAGGAAGGTCACAGTGAGGTTTGAGGGCGGGCAACGTTTCTTTTTCAGTGGAAGAAGACATGAGGGTGAATGTCCTTTGCTATCCAAACATGTTAAGAAACTAATTTCTCATTGCATTTACCAAGACATCTCAAATCCTGAGCTTGACAGGTGCTTCATACCTGCAGGATAGGTTACACAGTGTCTGGAGGCACCCTGCTGCAGTCCCTCTGGTACCCCCCACAGCAGAAAATGTCCTATCTAAGCCCCTTCTTATTACTGATGGGTGGCCCATTGTATCCTGATTGGTGAGCAGGGATGCTCCAGTGACTGCTCTTCCCATTCCTCCACCCTCTATGTGACCTGGGCGTTGGGAGACACTGGATCAATCTCCTGCTCTGCCAGTGCTCACCCACGAGACCCGAGGAACTGTGCTTTAACATCTGATCTCAAAAACAGTGATAACAGTATTTTCCTCCCTCAGAGGAGTTCAGTGATAATAAATACATGAAAGACTTCTGAGGTTTTCTGGTACTACAGAAGCAGATAAGTTTCAAAAATAAATTGAGAGATCAGGGTTGGGTTGTTTTGGGGTTTTTTTATATGCTCCAATATACTGATCAGTTCAAGCCTAAAACTCCAGAAACTCAGTTTTCTTTCAGAAAATCAAAATAAAAAAGTCACACATTTTTGCTTCTAATAAAACATAATTTCCCCCCGCTTTAATTCCATTCTCCTTTCTTCTTCTGATGTATGTTGTAACAAAATATGGAAAGAAGATATAGAACCCCAATAATTTCAAATAGGAATGTAATCTTTTTACAGGAAGCCTTGATTTATAAAGCCAACTCCCTGAGGTACAGACAGGTTTATCATTCTGCTATAAATGTCTGAATGCATAATGGAATGCAGACTCTAATTTCTATAATGTGTTTGGATGATGCATTGCTCATTGAGAACTGCAGATGAAGCCAAAGAAGAAATCTCAAACAAATTCTTCTGAAATTTCAGTCTTCTAATGCATTATTTAGGATTTCAGATAACAGGCAAAAATGCCTCACAATCTTGTGAAGACAGAAGAGAGTTCATAAGTTAATATTTAACTGCAATTTAATCTGCAATAATTAAGTTGCTTTTGCTTTCAGGCAGTTACGAATACTGATAGAAATGCAGAGCCCCAGTGGTTTAGGCTGGAGTCAGCTTTTCATGAGAAATTGGAATTATTTATGATTATGATATTGTTTTGTTTGACTAACAATGTACATAGACACTAGCCAGGTCTAACACAAGGATAACAAAAGTTTGGTATGATAGTTAATTGAATGCACACTTTGGAGGCCCTGTTTTCCCACTGAAATGATTTGTAGAAATATATCTTGATTATGACTGGATTTACACCCACTATTAGAAACCCATCCAGATAGCTTCTTTCTTCTATTTTCTTTCCTTTCTTTTTTTAAGTGCTGAGTTGTTTGAGCTATTTCAAACAAAAGAAAGTAACTGGTTTTAATTAAAGCACAGCTAGAAAATAAAATTTGTAAGTCTTATTAAAGTGCCTGGGAAAGACGATTGCAATGTATAGATGCTATTCCTTTGTTGCCAGCTCTTGTGATGTTATCAGAAGAGTGGTAATATTTGATGTTATTCTTGAAATCCAAAGTTCCATGTATCATGTAGTATCTTAACAACTTCATCTTTCCTTTAAAAGAAAACATAAAAAAAGAAGATTACAGTCTCCATGTTTGACGAGGAAAATTCGGAAATTTGTGTACCTTAAAAGATGACAAAGCCAGAAGGCAGTGGAGACAACCCAACATTCTTTTTTTTTTTTTTTTTTTAAAAAGATCATTATTTTAAGACTATCTAAGACTATCTCATGGTTTATGAGGCCTGATTCATGAGTTTGGAATGTCTGGGTTTGGCCGTACTGCCGCACTGTACAATTTTAAATGATCTCAGCATCCACGAGTGTGTCATCTCCTTCCAGTCTGCTGCCTTCCTTAAAAGAAGTAATTAGCTACAACAACAACAAAGACTTTGAAATAATTTGTATTGTTTATAGAAAAATCATATCCTACAGTCAAAGCTCATTGGGAAGGGGAAAACCTTGTCTTTCTGCAGGCATGAGGGTCTTGAATGTGCTGGGAGGCATTGAGTAGGGTCCAGAGGACTGCAGCCATTGTGTGGGAGGTGGAGAATTTTGGACAGAGCAGCACTGTCCTGCCAGGAACAGTCCTTCTCTTTGGCTATTGCAAGAAGCTTGAGAAGCAGATCAGACTTGATGCAAAGGTCACACTTGCCTCTCCTAAATAGCAAAGTTTGGGTTTTTTTTAAAGAAAGAAACACATATTCCATCACGCAATACAATGTCTTTCATATCTGATACTCTTCTTGTCTCTGGGAAGCAACTTTTCAACCAGGAAGGACCAGGGGTAGGACTGGAGAACTGGTACTTCAAAATTTCTCTTTCTTTACATCCCTCCATCCCCCCACCCTCCTTTTTTTTTTTTTTCCACTCTTGTCAGTCTACTAAGGATGATTGACAACACAGTTGACAGCTTCACCCTGAAAGCTAAACTGATTTAAATATGAAATAAATCTAATGTCCACTAGTTTAGAGGTCTGCATTTGGAAACAATCTGAGGAAATGAACTGTAAGTGCAAACTAAACTCTTTATTAACTCTTTATTTGCATTCCTAACACCTGCTTGGTTTTACTAATTATTCTGTTTTATTGCAAATAATTTGATGGGCTTTTATAGGTGGAGTATTGTTTAATGTTTAAAACAGCGTTGCCTGCCCACCAGAGTTTCACCAATCACCTATGGAAGATATCTATAGTAAAAGGGACAGCTATGCTGCAACTTGGAAAGAACAGAGCTCCCATTTCCTTTAATGTGCAAGGAGACCTGCATGGATTCCTGGTCTGTGTTTCTGAGATCCTTTGGTCTTTCTTGAGACTCGAGCTAGCAGTGTGGTTGTAGCACATTTGAAAGTTAAGATAACGCATGGAAGCATGGACTACCGTGTCCACACTCAGACTAAGTGATAAATGTTAACCTGAAAGATTTTGTGAAAGCTGAGAGGTCACACAAACCCTGACACCTGTGTTTTGTCCGTGCCTCATGACCTAAGTAGCAGTCCATAATCTGGAAATTAAAAGGGACATTTAACAGGTCTGGTAGACTAGGCAGAACAATTCAGTCCTTCAGTGGTGTTGAGCAAACACTGGTGTCCCCATTGTCTTGTGTCCTATGCTCAGATGGAAGAGGTGGGTTTCAACTTGTTAATCCAAGGGATTGCCCTAACCAATGTCAACCATGGCTTCCAGAAACCCATCTGTCATGAAGAAGTTTGTTTCTAGAATATACTCAGATATTCTTTACTTGAAAGTATGGCCTTTTCTACTGCGTTATGTCTCCCCTCAAAATTAGATGTCAACTTCTGGAAGAATCATTAGGAATAAAACTGTGCATCACTTTACATTGGCCTTTTCATTTTTAAATTTTTTTTATTTTAAAATATTTGTGTTACAGGTGGCTTGTCATTACAGAACTTTGTACATCTTCATCTTCTGCCTTGTACTGGCTGATTGTTTGCATGGGAATAGTGGTTACAGCGGGCTAGTAGAGAAACTCTGCTACATCAGGTTAGCAAAAATTAGTATTTTCAGAGAAGCTGGGAAGACTGTCCTTCCTGAGCAAAATTTTGTACACAGAGCTTTCAACTGTCAGCCCTTGTTCAGCTTTCAGGTTTTTAGTCTCATGGCTGAAAGACAATTAGCGTTTGTAGTTCCAATAAGTGATGCTGGACTGTAGCTAAAGGCCATTCTTGTGGCTTGCAAATGCTGTGTACTTGATAGCTATTTCAGAGAAAAAAATTAATTACCATTTTCCATGTGAGGGTAATGCTCTTTCAAAGAAAATAACCCTTTAATTCTAAATTTATCGTTATGTAGATTTACTAGGGTTTGAGTACAGATTTATTTTCTCTTAATTGGAGCTGGTCATTTTTTTGTTTTGAATTATGGAGGGCTTCATAGAGAGAAGCATTACTGAAAGCCCAGTTTCAGTCCTAACAACTTTGATGTTGGTATCTAGTGATTGTGTTGAACGAAAAAGAAATATTTCTCTGCACAAAAGAATTAAGCATGAGATTTTTTTTGAATGTTAAAGTTTAATCGGATTTCTTCTAATTTATTGTGGCATGCACCTGCCTGTGTACAATTCCTGTGACCCATGACACATGAGCAGTCCATTTGGTGAGCCCCCAATTCTGTTTGCATGAAAGAACCTTTGCTGTGTAGCAGCAAAAGCAGCCAGAGAAACTTTTGCCTGGCCTGAGGGAAAAGCAAGGTGAGGATCTTCTCCATCTGACCTGCTCCACCACACCTCCCTTTACTCCTGCTCACAGTGTGTTGGTCCCTGTAAGTGGATCAAGGGTCGGGAATGGCCTTGCAAACCCTTTCCTGATACGCACGCTCTCAAAGGGGTTGTTGATGAGGTAGCATGAAGAGATGGACACTGTTGGGGCCTTTGGTGGTGATGCACCATCCTCGGGCACAAAGCTGAAATCTGCCATTCATTTTTTCATCCAATCTGGGTTGCACCTTGCTGTGCTGCAACTCTTGGTGCATGACCTCAGGAACAGCCCTCATGCACACTTTGACGAGCAAACCCTTAAATGTAAGGAAAAAGAGCACAAACAAGTCCATGTAGTCTGTTTATATAGCCCTAGAGATTCAGATAAAGAAAAACAAACATAACCTTTTCAGCTGTTCCTCACAAGGGAAAAAGAAAATGAAACATTTGATTATAATTGTTTTAATGAGCTTTGATTCAAAATGAAGTCATAATGGTCTGGTTAAAAAATATTCTGTTAATGAGCTTATATTTCTATCAAAGTGTGCAAGATGCAAAATTCTCTGAGGATAAAATTAAACAGCAAGCAATATTTATTTGCTGATGAATAAAATACTGCTTATTCCTCGAAAAAAAAAAAAAAAGGAAAAGTATTAGTAATAGTGGCAGCAGTGGCAGCAGCAGTTAAGGATGGCAGTAAGGCTGATAAGAGCACAGCAATAGTAATCTAACCAGATGGTCTCTCTTAGATTTCACCTTGAAATTAGAGAAACAATCTCAAGAAAACCTTCTTCTGCAGGTCTAAAACCTGATTTTAGACACGCAAAAGTCAGACCTGACTGTGGAATACATCTAAATACTGTAAACGCCTCCCTCCCCCTCTCTCCTGGTTTCTTGTTGATTGTAAAATACTATTTTTTAGAAAGATGCATAGGAAACCTGGGGTATCAACAATTGTGAAACAAACAAACAACAAAAACCACAACCAGAAGCAGGAGACGTGCAATGTGCTAATTAAGGGAATCAGTGTGTACTCCCAGTGAATAACACTAGCTCTGATTATTGTACTGTTAGAAGAGAGTGTTTCCATGTAGCTTGTATTTTATACTACTACATGGGGTGCAATGTAGTTTTCTATACCAGATACTCCAGCTAGTAACCCAACTGGCCTCCTGCCTTGGAGCCCTGGAGACAATATGGAATTTGCCCACTTAAAGAACATCCACTTTTAAAAATGATCCTATATATATAAACATACAGGATTATATAATATAATATATATAATATAATATAAAAAGCAGCATTTATATATATATATATATATATATTTTATATATATATTTTATATATATATACTTTTATATATATATATAAAAATGCTGTTTTCATTATCATGTGCTGCAGAGGGTAATAGTAATATATGAGGATAAAGGAATATATTTCATTTTGATACAGAATATTTTTATTCTGATTCAAATCGAATTCCTTTCAAATCTGAATGCAAATGTCTCTTTTAGATTTCCATGTCAAGATATTTCTGAGCATTGCCTTGTGCAGCACATTACCTCTTCAGTGCAACCACTCATTCTCATGTCACTTGAGTTGCCTAATCAGGCTCTGGTTAAACAATGCAACTTGTCTCATGTAAAAAGAGACAGCTACAATCTGTTGTGTTTGTAGTTTCCATTTCAAAAGGAAAACAAAAAAAACTAACATTAGCAGGATGGATTTCAAGACCAACTCTTAATTACATTTAAAAAATAAAATTTAATTAGTGGGATGCGGGAAGAAAGCAAAATTATATGCATGGCTCTATGAACACAGTGATGCTACAGAGGCATTAACTGTAAACCCACAAGGATGGCTGGATTGCATAGATGGAAGAAACCTAGAAAACCTTATGTAACGGGGGAGAAAAGGGTGTGAAAGTATAAAATTGATTTAACTTCTTCACAGTGAGGGTGACAGAGCACTGGAATAGGCTGCCCAGGGGGTTGTGGAGTCTCCTTCTCAGGAGATATTCAAGGTCCGTCTGGACGCTGACCTGTGTGATCTGTCCTAGGGAGCTGCTTTGGCAGGGGGGCTGGACCCGATGATCTCTTGAGGTCCCTTCTAACCCCTACAATTCTGTGATTCTGTGACTTAATTTCCTTAGATTCTGAATCTGCATGATTAAGAGGAGGTGGACAGATTGCAAACCTGGGTGTGTGGACTGGGTTTTCAAAACTCCTTTCCAAAGACAAACTTTCTGACAACGTAGGTACAGGTATTTGAATTGCCTGCAGTGAGAACAGAGACACTGTACCTTAGGGCTGAGGTTTGACAAACTTTGTCTCTGGCTTCTCAGTTGATGAGAAAATTACGTTTTCAGGAGAGCTTTCAGACAACCTGCTGTGCTTGGCTCATCCTTAATTACTGACTTGTGCAGTGTCCATTCCTGTTTGTTCCTTGGCACAGAGGAACTTTGGGGGTTTATTTTGTTGTTGTTTTGTTTTCCTTTTTTTTTTTTTTTTTACCTTGCCCCACCTGAGCACATTGTCAAAGACTATTTCTGGCCCCAGATTCAACCATCCTTTTAAAATAAAGAACAAACTGTTCCCGGAGCGATAATTCTACTTAGAAATGGATAGATTCTCACAAGCTTAAATCCTGAAAGGTATACGAAAGGGTCTGCTCTAAACCACACGTTGCCATGGCTACATCCTTCTGCGGCTCAGATGGGGATGGGGGCCAATTATCAAGTTTTGTTTGCTTGATTTTAAGTAGTTTGTTACCTGGATACTCAACAAATAAGAAAACTGAAAAAAGACTTGTTTTCTTCTGCCTTAACTGAAGGAAAGAGAAAACAGTCATACCTGAACGTTAAGAAAATCCAACAACATTCATATTCTTAGTCTCACAGTGAGAGCACTTCTGAACCACTTGCTTTAGGGAGGGTTGAGAAGAGGCCTCTGAATAGATTTTTGCGTCTGCATCGTAACTGGAATAGTTGAAAAAGCAATTGATCGTATGTATATATATATATATAAAAAAAAAATCACCATAAATCATGGGTGGGTGGAACAAAGGGGTTAAATGCTGTTGGTTTTCCTTCATTTTTTAAGCAATAAGGATGCATTTCTACAGGGATCACTCAAATATCTAATTAATGAAAGAAAAGAGGTTTTTTTTTTCCTGCTGGGTGGTAGCACACCGATGCTTACCTGGAGTCATTTATATTCCTGCTTTTTAAAGACCTCCAGAGGATGTTGTGTGTGGTACTCTGTTCCTGGGCTTAATCAGGAGCTTTGGTAAAAGGCTGAAGATGAAAGAGTGAAGTTGGGTGGAGAAAACGAGGGAGAGCAGGGCAAAATTAAAATACCATCCTGTCAGTGTCCCTAATAGTTTATGTGGGCAATGACAGAACAGTATTTTAATTTTTATCTGGTCTCCTTTCTACTCATTTATTCCATCTCCTGCTTGTTATCGAAGTTTCAGATTAAACTTAAAGATATGGATGTATTGCCATAATAAATTTATAAGAGGATATTTAAAGAGCAAAGATTTGAATGACACAAATGAACCTCAGTGTAGCAGAGCTGAAGAAAGGATTTGCAGAGAGATGCCACAGCAGTCAGAAATGACTGCTAGAATCTCCTTAATTAAAAAAAAAGGAAAAAAAAAAAAAAAGAAAAAAGAAAAAAAGGACTGGAATGCAATAGGCACAGAAGGTGTTTCATATAAATTTAGGCTTAACTTTAAATTATTGATGCTATTTTAAATAATCTTTAAAAAGGTTAAGAAAAAAACGAGTTTAAAGAAGATTATTGAAATGTAAGCTAGCTATTTGGAACACGATAAAACTAAGATGTTAGAAAAGGACATATATTTCTAATACACACCTAAAGTCTGAGTTGTTTTCACTTCATCCCTATTGCATCAGTTTGTTCTCCAAATGGCATGAAAAATGATGTTTAGACAGCATGGCCTTCAGATTTGCTATTGTTTTTTTCCTAGTGAATAGGACACATCTGTCTTAACAAAACAGGGAGCTGCCACTTTAAGGCAAAATCTTTTGGTTCTTGCTTTCTCAAATGAAAGATGGTCCTGTTTATGAATAACTAGTTTGCAATTTGTTTAAATTACAAAGGAGAATCAAAGAACATGGTTTTTCTCTGAGAATTAAACAAAATTGATAACCACCAAGAAGATGACTAGCACAAAGCAGAACTCTGAAAACACCCAGACGGGCGAGGGAGTGAAAAAAGTGATAAAAAACATATGCGACTCGTAATTACCTTTGCTCTGTAATCTTGACTGGAGATTTATTAAAAAAAAAGAAAAAAAAAATAGGGGTGAAAAAAATGTTACCAGTCCTATCCCAGAAATCTGTTTTCTAGGTCGGTAGAAGATGTTGGAGACAGAAAACCTATTAAAATCTATTAAAATGCAATGCAAATAATGGCACGTTGTGACAGATAGCATTTGGAAGCAGGCTGTTCAGGAGTGTGGGGAAAGGGAGAAGAAAGTGAAGCTGTAAGTGAAGGAGTGGGGAAAGGACATCTAAAATGGGATCTCCAAGGCCTGGAGCTTGTTAAAGCTGACGTGGCTCCTGAAGGGAAGACAGAGGTACCCAAAGAAACAGAACAGCCTCACCAAACTTGGATCCATCATGGATAAAATTTCTTTAGGGAAAGCTGAGAGGTCTACCTCCCTGTTACACAATTTTTCCAAAAAAAGGATTACATTTTTTTCCCACTTCTTCATTTCAGCCAGTTTTCCAGGCTGAGAACCTTTGCCCATCCACCCAGCTGGGAGCTGCCTGGAACATTTGCACTGAGCTCCGGCTTTGGCGTGCAGCAGCCAGGGCTTTGGTGAGCAGAGAGGCTTCTCCTCACCTCTGCATTTCCAAGGAGCACCCCATCCTGGCAAAGCCCTCCTGAGGAAGGGCTTGTGACCTCCCCCTTCCAGTGGAAACACTTGAGGATGGATGCAGAAACTCCTGCTGAAGTAATGAGAAAGCAACAGAGGGAGAGGAAGGGAACACCTCCCTGGGGAAGAGCGAAGTGAGAGCAGACACACAGGAAGGATGAAAAAGCTCCTGAGCAGCATGTGTTGTCTGGATGGGTCGGGGCACAATGGGCAAGAAAAGGCTTTTTCCATCTGAGTCAACTGTGCGAGCCTCTCTATTTTGTAACAGCTCTGGAAAGATGGGGAAGTTGTGTTTTCAAGGGCTGTGAGAGAACAAAGCAGGCTGAGAATGGTAAAAGGGAGAGCGTGTTGGTGGCAAGTTTAAATCTTCCATGAGATGACAGAACACAACAGCACATTGCACATACGGATGCTCACATTGCCTGCAGACATACCAATACATGTATACATGTACACACACACACACACATACAGGTAAGCAGAATGGGCGATTGAGGCTGCAAGCCATGAGCCCTTTTATTTAATAAAGTGATACCTGCTGCTACTTTGGTGTGGACTTTTAATGGCAAAACTTCTCAATACTTCTTTTGGGTTCACCTGCACATGGTCTACCTTTGGGACAGAAGGTATGAGAAACATGTATGTTCAAACACTACGGATGCAGAGAAGAGAGGCAGAAACAGAAGTCAGATCAGCTCCCGTTACACAGTCATTTTTCATGCTGAATATTCAGTTGCCATCAGCCAGGTGTTTCTATCACAAGGTAAAGCAAGACTTGCATAGGAATACTGCCCCGCAGCTACGAAGATGCTGGTGGGTTTCTTGTCATATCCCTATGAAAAAAAAAAAAAATCAAAAAGCTGATGTTAAGATTGTGTAGCTAATATTATGTCTTCTTGTGAGGGACAAATACCCATGCTTTCTTGGCTCTCACCAAAATCACCTGCAAAACTCATATTTGGGGGCAGAATTTAGCTTAGCAAGCTCAGACTAAGCTGTAAAACTTGAGTCATACTGGAGACAATGAAAATGCACAAATAACAACGAGGAGAGAGGAAAACCTCCTCGTGCAACAGAGGTATGGCTAGACAACTTCATATCCAGGTGACCTCTTTGTGCCAGCCTAGCTTATGAGGGGTGGAAATACACAACTCTTCGAGTTAATAACAAACAAACAGGCAAAAAGCACCATACAAACAAACCATGCTGCCAGGGCAGGTATTTGGCTTTGCAAGAACAGGCGCTTGTGGACCCAAGTTATTTTTTGCAGAGGAGGAAGAGCGCCAAGCCTCAGGAAGTTTGTCCATCCCCCCTGCCTAAGGTGATGAACGACCGCTGAAGGGGCGAAGGGGAATGGGGCAGTGACCAAAATCCGACACCAGGACCTGGGTGGCTTGGGGCTGGACTGCACAGGGATGAGAAAAAAAAAAGAAAACACAAGCTGGAAAAAAACTCTTCAGCAGTGGAAGGCTGCAGCCAGGAACTGGCAGCTGTCTCCCTGGCTTCTCAAGGCTGTGGAGCAATCGCAGTGCATTCCTGGGGATTGCAGCGCTGGGCTGCGGGCAGGAGCCTCGTGCCTAAATATTCTCTGTGGCTTGGCTGTTTCTTGGCTTATAGAATTTAGTCAGATCCCTGGCTTGCTCTGGATTAGCTTTACCTTTAAAGTTGGCTTGGACAACTCCAGTGGAGAAAAACAGATGTAACTTGTAACGGCATTAAAAAGTCCAGGAACTCTGCAAATATGTAATTTTCTTGAAAAAACAAACAAAACCTGTTTTCCATAAAAATAATTTTAGAAAAGACTATTTACTTTCCTTTTTTTCTTTTTTTTTTTTCTTTTTTTTTTTAAAGGCATTAATTTTCAGGGATGTAATTAGCCTGTGATGGGCCAAATTGACCCCTGGAGTAATATCATTTAAACTGCTTGTGTTTCTACTAATTTAACCCAGAGTGTAGAGTAATCATACTGCCCCTGAGAAAAAGGATGTGGCAGTCATGTATACATGCAACACCATTTCATTTCTAGCCTTACCTCCTGTGTATTATGCTTACATGTATTTCATGCCATTAGTTGGAGGATGTTGACAAAAATGCAGTCAGGTTTTGTGTCTACTAATCACATTCAGATTTAAGATATAAAAACTAAATTGGAAGCCTGGGCAACCTGACTTTGCCATTTTGGATATAAGGGCTGATTGATTGCTTGGGAGCAATGCTGGATCTGGTTCCTAGCTCATTAAAACACCCACTACATAGGGTATACAGGTTTTTTCATTGATCTGGCCCCATGGATGCTCTTCTCCATTCACCTGGGCCTAAGCAAGACTCCAGCAGCCCTTACAGCTCTGCTCTGTGATGCATCCTTCAAGGATTGTTGTGAGTGGGCTTGCTGAGATAGGACAAGGGTATCTCAACAAGCCTCAAGCTGCACCAGGGCAGGATCAGATCCGATGTGAGGGAAAAAATATTCACTGGAAGAGTTGTCAGGGCCTGGAACAGGTTGCCCAGGGAGGGGGTTGAGTCCCTGCCCCTGGGTGTGTTTAAAAAAAGGGTAGATGAGGTACTTAGAGATATGGTTTATTATACAACAGGAACAGTTGGACTCGATGATCTTAAAGGTCTTTTCCAACCTTGTGATTCTGTGAGTGTCTCACCTTTTTCAGAAAGCAGTTAATGACTGCAGTTAATCTGTAGTGGGTCTGTGGGATGCATTGCTCTTTGGCAATCCCAGTTCTTGCCTCTGTAATGTTTGTCAGATAAAAAAGCTATAACTGGGTGGGTATGACCTTTCAAAGGCAACTCTTAAAGGCGTGTGAAGGGGATCCAGGCAGTAGAGAGCTGAGGGAGAAGAGAAAGGGTTAATGCCCTCGGTTCTCAGACAACTCCTTACTCCTGTAGCGAAGCGCTCCTGACCAACCAAAATTAAGTCTGCCGTTTTACTTCGTTCACTACCCAAGTGCAAAGCTAAACAGAGCAAAGCAATTGCCTGGCTGTAAAATTAACTCTGAAAAAGCTTCTGTGATACAAGTACATATCATTATCTGTATTAACATAATTACTGGCCTACAGTACCACTGCTCTTGACACTGAATTAGTGTACCTCCTTGCATGACCTAGAAACGAGGCAGAGATTCTTATAAAAAGCTCTTTTAACAGATGTTTGTTACTTTGTGGTAGGCGTTCATATATTGGTGCCCAATGTGAAGAAGACGCTTTTATATCTTGCTGGAGAGTGAATGTAAAAGACAAGGCTTTTGAACATCCATGAATCAGTTGAGGCAAATAGATTCATATTTCAGGGCCAAACTTAAAGATTTTCAGAATTACTGCTCAGGTCCCCTGACATCTGCTTCCTCATACTTCCAAGTCGTTCTGCTTTCACTATGCAAAAGCATCCAGTGTGACATGATAGGACTATTCCTGGGCAGTAATTCCTTCATCAAAGGTGTATTCTCAGTGTGAGCTTTTATTTTTAGGGAGAACTCTCTATGTTCCACTAAAGTTGAATTCCCTGCACAGCACAATGGGGAAAAATGGACTGACCTGCAAACTGGCATGGACCAGGGGTGATACTAACATGAGAGAACGGATGAAAGGTTAAAACAATGGCTACAACTACATAAAAAGGCTAGAATCATAGAATCATAGAATTGTAGGGGTTGGAAGGGACCTCGAGACATCATCGGGTCCAACCCCCTGCCAAAGCAGCTCCCTAGGACATTTCACTCAGATAGGCATCCAGACGGGTCTTGAATATCTCCAGTGAGGGAGACTCCACACCTCCCTGGGCAGCCTGTCCCAGGGCTCCCTCACCCTCACTGGGAAGAAGTTCTTCCCCATGTTGGTGTGGAACTTCCTATGCTCCAACTTGCAGCCATTGCCCCTTGTCCTGTCCCCACAGACACTGAAAAGGGGCTGGCTGATTCCCCCTGCATCCCCTGCTTAAGATAATTATAAACATTAATTAGGTCCCCCCTTAGTCTTCTCTTCTCAAGGCTGAACAGTCCCAGCTCACTCAGCCTCTCCTCACAGGGGAGATGCTCCAGGCCCTTCAGCATCTTTGTAGCCCTTTTTTGGACTCTTTCCAGGAGATCCCTGTCCTTTTTATACCAAGGCGCCCAGACTTCTGTTTTTGGGAGACTATCCCCACCAGAAGCAGAAAAACAGAACAGATACACCCAAGAGGTAAGGCTCGTGGATCTGAGAACTTCTCAAAATCACATTTTCAAAATGTGACTACTTAGCCTCAGTTTGCTGTCTTGCATTGCATCAAGCAGCCACCCAGCTCTTCGTGGTCTGCTGTCACGGTCATGTCGATGACCAGCCAGAACTATTGTCATTTTCTGGGGAAATGCAGGGAGGAGGAGAAGTCACTGCTCTTGCATCAAAGACAATTTTGTGCTTTTAAACTTCTCTAATACCCCTTTATATTTTCCCGTGCCCCTCAGCCCAAGTATTAAAAATGTGTGATGCCAGATAGTTAATTCAGCTCTTGTAAAACGTGCAAGGTACTGCAGAGATGTTGGCGTGCGGCCTGCGGTGGTTGGGACTGTGCATGAGCAGAGTACCCAGTGACCCTTCTTTCAGCATAGTTTTTGAGACAACTTATCACTTAGGTGCTTGCCTTGGTATTCCTCCCTTATCTGTGCATGTGTGATGCGGAGGTTACCCAGCTGGAGGGGCACACAACCTGGGTCACTACTCCCTTTTGAGTCTCAGAGGGAATTACTCTGCTAAAAGCAGCCCTGTTTGATGCCTCTACGAATCACAATAATTTTTCTCTATAGATTTTCTGCATCATCCATCTGCTCGGAGGTGGGAAACGTGTTTACCTTTCTATGTCAGCCCGTGCCACAGACCAGATTCTCTGCGTGCATTGGACTAGGGTCAAGGAGGAGTACAGCATTTCGTGCTTTAGAAGGAGGTAATTGCTCTGTTTGTACCTGTTGTACAACCACATTCTGTTCTGGGGATGGAATGTGTGTTGAGAGTTTAATGCCATTAAAAAAGGGGATATCAGCCAAACTGCTGCATTAAGAGGCACTACTGCATTTACTACACTTCCCTCTCTTGCATAGCAAGGCAAAGGTGTCCTGAGGATTCAGTTATGGAAGGTGTACGCTGCATAATCCACAGAGTTGGGGGTCTGTGGTGGCAGCACGAGAGCCTTTCAGCGCATGATGAGACAGAGCTGAGCTATATAGACTGCACTACGGGGATGCATTTTCAAGATTTGCTGGGACATATAGCTGCCAAAGCTCCTGTCTTTCAGGAGCATTTCTTTTTTCTTCATAGAGATGAAGGTTTCTAAGTGATGGAGGTACTTATGGGAACCCTCTTCTGTCCCTGTGCATTTTTAAGTGTTCTGGAGAAAAGACGGTGCTATCAAACATCCTGCAAGCTTCATCTGAGCTTCTGAAATGTGACAGCACTTGCTTATTGTCACAGCATGAACTTCAACCCAGCTGGGTAGTGCTTCTTCAAGCAACACAAATGCCTGAATGTCAGAAATACCTTCAAGTATTAAACCCTGTGCCTTTAAGGGGGGTGCGTTTGGCATTAAACAGACTTTCCAGCTAATGAATTTCTCAAGTTACAAGAATAATGGCCTTTTTAATCTTAGCAAGAGTAATTAAACAGACATTTGTTATTAATGATGTTGTTAATGGCAGTAGATATTGAATTTTCTCTGTAGATATCACACTGTTGTATAGTGATTTTTTTGGAGGTTTTTATTAACTTGATTGGGCAGTGAAGCTAAAAATGTATTTGGCTTTTATTTTTCCTGCTTCTGGAGGTATAGAATTTCTCTGTGTTGTGAGACAACTGCTTTACCTTCGTGTTGTTCTTACTGGAGATCCTCATCTTCATCTTCCTTTGTTGGCCAATCTGATGACAAAAAGGACCAGACCCTGCTTGCTGCCTCTCCCAGATTGCCTGGAATGTTTTCTGCAGAAAGGGATGTGGGTAGCAGTGACTGCTTCTGCAGGCCTTTTACAGCGTGTTGAGGGGGGTGTGTGTCTCATCTCTGCTTCACCCCAGGGAAATATGAGTTTGCTGCACATCCAGCCACAACCCCAAGCTTCCCTGCTCAGATTAAAGAAACTCTTTTCTGCTCTTGAATCTGGAGTCAGACAAGACAGCAAGCAGAGTACCTTCTCTCTTTTCCTCACGTATTATGCTCTCTTTCTTGTCTTTTTGGCTCCATGCAAGGTGTGGAAAGGGACAGTATGCTTGGGTGCACTCATAGGCCAGAAGACCAATGGCACCATCCTGGGCTGCATCACAAGAAGTGTGGCCAGCAGATCAAGAGAGGGGATTCTGCCCCTCTACTCTGCTCTGGGGACACCCCCTGCAGTGCTGCGACCAACTGTGTAGCCCTCAGCACAAGAAGAACAGGGACCTCTTGGAGCAGGTCTAGAGGAGGCCACAAGGATAATCTGAGGGCTGGAGCACCTCTCCTACAAAGCTAGGAGGGGATAGATGGGCTTGTTCAGCATGGACATAAGAAGGCTCTGGGGAGACCTCTGAGCCTTTCCAGTAGCTGAGGGAACCTAAAGGAAAACTGTAACTGTTTGTGAGGGCATGGAGACTGGAGGAGGTGCAATGGTTTTAAACTAGTGCAGGGCAGGTATAGACAAGACATTAGGAAGAAATTCTTTACTCTGAGGATGGTGAGACACTGGCACAGGTTACCCAGAGAGGTGGTGGAGGCCCCATCCCTGAAGACGTTCAAGGTCAGGCTTGATGGGCCTCTGAGTGACCTGATCTAAGGGTATCCCTGCTTGCTGCAAGGGATTGGACTAGGTGGCCTTTAAAGGTCCCTTCCAAACTAATGCATTCAATGATTGAATTAAAGCTAAAGGAGGGAAGGTTTAGATTAGATATTAGGGGGAAGTTCTTTCCAGAGGGAGTGGTGAGGGGCTGGAACAGGCTGCCCAGAGAGGTGGTGGATGCCCCATCCCTGGAGGTGTTCAAGGTCAGGATGGATGAGGTCCCAGGCAGCCTTGTGCAGATTCATGCTTGGAGGTTGGTGGCCCTGTGATCCTTGGGGTCCCTTCCAACCCAGACCATTTGATGAGTCTATGATTCTGTGATTCTGTGCTTGAGTCTGAAACTCAGATCTCATGTGTTAGACCATTAATGAAGCTTCTGCTTTTAACCATTACTCTGAAGTGGGGACTAAGTTTAGGCTCCTCTTGGATTGCATACAAACCCTCTCAGGGCACACTGCATTCTCCATCAAACAGTTGCTCAATCTTGCTCAGTATTATGGAGCAGTTTGTAGCTGTGGAAACATTCAGGTGGATGTTTCTTCACTCTACTTTTCTCACATACCTGTTTCCAGTATCATGGCTTCAGATAACGCTATGTTAGGACTTCTGACTCGGAGCTTTGTGTAGCTTCCTCTTGGTTTAAAGCAATCACTTCCTAGTAGTTACTGAAATCACATCTCCTTTCTTACCATGCTTCAATATTCCTAGCAGTAATGATGAGTAAAATGTGGCTTTATTACCATGTGGGATTCTCAGCTCTTCCTGATGGGAAGACAGATTAATCAGAGTAAGTTTTCCATGAAATGAAGGACTTTCCCGATCAGACTTAGAAACATCTTTTGCTGTGACGTGGGACCCTGCTTGACTCCTCATGCCTTTCACATCTTAATTTCTCCTGAGAAAAATGCTTGACACAAAGCTTTAAAAAAAACAACCACCCTGAACTCTAGAGACTGGGGTTTGTCTGCTTGTGGATTGTCTGTGTCAGTAGATACTTTCCAAGCTCTCATGTTTCTGTGAATTCCAGTTTACACCTTTTAAAAGCTCTCCTTCTGGCTTAGCTTGCTCTCCTTCAGGGCTTGGTCTCAGCTCTGAGCCCTTTTCAATTGCATGCCTAACCTGCCTTTGCTTTCTCTTCCAAGGATTACTGTACAGTAAAAAGGAGGGGGAAAACTCCCAAACAAAGCAAGAAGAAAAAAAAAAAGAAAAGAAAAAAAAAAGAAAATAAAAGGAAAAATAAGAAAAGAAAAAAAGCCCCTGGCATCAGTTGCTAATTTCCCTTCCTCTGTCAAGATTATGCTAGTAGCTCTGAGTAATTTGGTCTCCTTTTCTCAAGGGAGTAGGACTGAAATAATCCAATGTTTATTTTTATACAAATTCTCACAGTGCTACAGTGTTTCAGAGACTTCCTGGGATGTTTCTAGTTTTTTCACAGGCTAAAAGGCCATTCTCAGAGGTAGCTCCTTCATGTAAACCTAAAAATGGCACTTTCCCACAATACAGCTTATCAGGAAGTTTAAAGTTCAATAGTCGCTCCCTCTCCCTGTCTCACACACACACATGAAAGCAAGAAATAAAAAATGAAGGGGCCGTTCCAGTTCTGCTGAGAGCTGCCTTTCAATCATTTAATTTCGGTGCTCTGACTGATCGCAATAGTATGATGAGAATCGTGACGGGCAGAAGGGAGGTGAGATTTGCCAGGAAAGAGAGCAGCTTTTATCCAATAAAGGCTATTTATCCACACAGGAGCTGGAGAGGGGAGACCAGAAGCTCTCAGAGTTGCTCATGCTTTGTGTTTATGGTCTTAGCTACGTATAGGCATAGGTACAAAATTAATCCTGGTGCCTGGGCATTAAAACGGGAATGACTTGATTCTGCTGGGGTGGTTTAGTTGAGAGTGACTGCACAGTGCTGGTACCCTGAAGATGGGATATCCTGGGCTGTTTAGTTTGGCTTTAATTCTGATTACTTCCATTTTATTGGTGTGGCTGCCAATAAAACTGTTGGATTTGAGGTCAACCAAGTTAGTGCCGGCCATGTCTGAAAAACAGGGGGTCCTCCAGTCCTTCTTTTCTCATGTTAAGCAGTAAGTTTTCTTGTGTGAACAGAGATGACTTGCATAAGTTCTGGTTTCAGGGTGGTGGAAAGAGAAGCCTGGCTACCTTCTTGTGTTTGTGCAAGGTCTCGTTGTGCTGCAGATGCACTGGAAAGAGATGGCTCCTCACTTTCTCAAAATTTCAGCCCGGTGTAATTCCTTGATTGCTTATTTCCACTCCAGGGACCCTCGCTGTTAGGTTTGTTGTTAAACAAAATTGCCTTGCTGGCATTGTGTTCTGGCAAACAATTTACACCTCCGCAAAGTGATTAGTGCAGTGGTTTTATCCTGGCAGCTAATCTGTGCCTCACCTCTCAAAGAACAGCTGAGGAGAACTTTCCTGTGCCCAAAGAGACAGGTCTGCCTGGGAAGGCTAAGGGCGCTGGAACCCGGATTACATAAAAAAGGAAGAAGTCTGGGGTTTTGCCATCATTTCCAGAATCTAAAGGCCTGCAGACCACCTAAGTCTAGAAACAGATTATTTCATGACACACATTTCTTGCAGAGCAGGACTGGGAGAATGGAAGCAGAAACCTGGTGTTTTTTCCTCCTGCAGTGTATCATCCATAAGAGAGGAGTGAGGCCACTTGGATCCTTCAGGGGATCTGGGTGTCATTGAAAGCAGACGTGACACCAATGAGGAGTTTCAAACATCTGATAGCCACTGACCACTGCCAGAAGGAGCAGGCACTGGCATACTGCTCATCTGGCGATAGCTCAAACTGGGAAGATCTCACCTTGGCAGAAGTGAGATGTCCTGTGAGAAACTGGGTTTGCCAGCTCCTGTGGTAATCCACGCTGGGAAAGGAAAAGTGGGTAAAACCTACACAGCTCCAAGCTGAAGTATGTAAATCTGAACTTGTCCCCAGCTCTGTCCCTTGCCCCAGATGGAGATGGGAAAGTCACAACGTCACAGAATGGACCACAATAGGAACAGGGGAAAAAAGTCACAAAGAGCCTTTGGGCAATGGTGGGGCAATAAAAGCAAGTGGAAGGTAAGAAGCCAGAGCTAACTTAACGCTTAATAAAGGAAGCAACTATGCCTAGATGAGATGGCCTTTGGAAAGTAGATGAAAGCTGTCACTAAATAGGAAAAAGAAAAGTGGAGTAATAGCTTCAGATACTATGAATAAACTAAATTCAGAACACAAACTCTCACCCTCATCACAAATTCTTCTTTTTTTTTTTTAGTAGTTTGAGAACAAAGCATAAAACTGAACAACAAAAGAGAGACAAGCAATAGATGCTATTTAATCCAGCTACAGCAGGTAGCATGCCTAATCTCTTATAATTTCAGAGAGTTTTTTAATGTTTAGGAATGGGATTTAGCTTGCCAAATTTTAGATCCCTTTAAGTGGTGTGTGTGTCTAGCATCAGTTAACCATGCAGGTCTTTCTGCATCTGGGAAAAGAAATCTGCAGGTAAATTCTGACACAGAGCCACCTTGGATGAGACAAAACCCACCAGTACTGCCTTTTGATCAGCTGAAATTACTTTGCAGGGGTAACTACAAAACACTCTCAAGTGTAAAATGGACTTTAAAAGGGTTTTTTTTTCCTGAGAAAGTCTACAGCTCTGCTAACAAAAAAATTGAAATGCTATTTTTTTCCAACAGTTCCAAGACATTTATTCCTGAACTTTCCCAAGTCTTGGCAAACTTCAGAGGTGGCACCTCAAGAATCTGTGTTTCCAGGTCTGGCCAGTCTGTGACTGAGAGCCTGGGACTTGGAGGATCTCAGTCTCTTTAGCAGTGTATCAGGTGAACAGGCAGTAAGTCGCACGGGATAATTTTAGAAACCTGTCTGAGCAAGAGAGATTTTCAGAACTGGCACAGCCGCCAGTTTCCTTGGCTTCAACCAGAACTTCATTAAAATTATTCTGTTCCCATGGACCAGCCACATTTTTACAAATCAGCATTTTCCAGTGGGAAAAAGAAAAAACAAAAACATTCAGTTTGAACAGTCGCAGCCGTTCCTACTAACAATCAAATGTGAGATGACAAATGGGAGAACAGCTCTAGCTGCAGACCCGTTATCACAGCACTGCGGTGAACACCGCGACACACCACATCGAGCGGAGTTCACTCCTTCTTGGTGCTTATCTGTTGCCCCTGTCTAAGTACAGGGACAAAAACGGTAAGGAAAGGAACCTTTGCTTCTTGATGGCATTCATTTCCACGTTTGCTGTGTGGATTTCATAAAATGACATGGAATTTTGAATCACGGGGGAGAAAACACCTCCTTCCTCCTTTCCTTTGTACTTTTTTTTGTTCACTGAAGTGTCAATCCACAGATTATCTTTTTTCTTGATGGGGCATACAAAATGCCCACCTAGAGCACATACACTCCGTATCCCTGTGCTTTCTTTGATGAAAACAGAACTTCCATCAGTCGGAAAGGTAACATGCACTCCTAAAAAAACATTTTGGGAAATAGGAGTTAGGTGCTTTGTGCATTATCAGTCTCTGGCAAAGAGGATGTATAGTAAAAGCAGACTCTGATCCTTAGAAAGTTGAATGAGGAGCCATTTCCAGCTGCTCTCCCAGGCAAGTCTCTTGATCAGTAATCTTGTTAGAGATAATTATGAATACATTCAGAGGTAATTATACCAGAAGCCTATTTTATGTGTGAGCAATTACCTTTATGGTAGTGTAAGAGATTTTGGATAGGTCAGCAAAGAAATAAACTCCTGAATTTCATTTCAAGCTTCTGTTACTGAAACAGGGGAAGAAGCTGCCAGACAAACACCCCTGGCATCTCCACGCGTGCTCACCTATTGCTAATTTTCACTTCAAGTACCCAGGAAAGTAGCCCTTTGGGAACAAAATGAAAAGGTTTGGCTGAATTTGTGACTAAACTGTCATCCCCAGCTTCTGGCCCTCAGTTCTGCCAGGGAAGGTGTTCCTTGCTCTTAACCTCTTTTTTCTCTCTTACCATTTTAGGAAAAAAAAAAGAGAAAGGAATTTCTCCTTGGAAAGTTTGCAGAGAAAATGGTGCATCAAAAATGCTGCTCTGGAAAAGATGCTTATGATAATAGTTGCCTCCATGTTTTCTCAGGGTTATTGCTCTAAGTGTGTACGTATCTACGTAGAAGAAGCAGCTCTCCTTTTTTTTTTCCCTTTTTTTTTTCCTTTTCTTTCTCCCTCCATTTCCCTTCCTCCCTCCTTCCCCTCCACCCCCCAAGTGAAATGACAATCTGGTTTACAATTATTCGTATTATGGTAACATATTTGATGCTTCCCTATAAAATCAGAGGGCTATTGTATCAGGGGAGGAGATAGTCCCAACAGTTAAGCTGCTGCAAATGAAAAGCATAGACAAAAGTGTGGGAGAAGGGGATATTGTATTATTGCATATTGCGCTGCTACAGATAGGGAGCTGAGACATAAAGAGATGAAATAACTTGACCAAAGCCGCACAGGAAGTCTGTGATAGACACAAGAATTAAACACAGATCTCCCAACCCTCAGTCTGGTTCTCCAGTCATGAAGCTATTGTTCCTCTCCCCCTTGTCTCCTAATTGGATCCATAGGCACCTCCTGTCACTGACTTCTGCTAAGGATTGTGCCTGTAGGTAGAGCCCCCACACTTCTTTTTTTTTTTTACTGCTGATACTAAACTTTAATAACTAGGGCATCCTTCCACTTTTCTTTTCCTGATGCCTGACAATAATGGCTCAGTAATTACCGAACTAATGTTATCAATTCCAACAGATATCACATTTATTAAACAGAAAATGCTATGTTGCTGTTCATCAGTTAGGAATGTGTATAATTGAAACATGCAAATGAAGTCTGTAAGAATATGTGTGATTCATCATGAATTCTGCAAGCCCTACACTAACTCTTCTTTTCTTAATTAAGCTGTCAAATGGAAAACTTATAATTAATGCAACAGCATATTTTGTAGGAGTTCTTTTCTACCCCCATATAAAGCTCAATTCAGCAGAAACGTTACAAGGATTACATGCGTGGATTGGGCACCCTTGTCTTATTAAGCAAAAAATTTGCTGCCCTGCTTTACTATTTTTAGCCCATTCCACCGGGATCTTCCATGAAAAATGAACATGGGATTGAGATTCACTCATTATTTTTCTTCGTCCCTTTCTACACACAAATAGGGATCCACTTACAATGAGAAATTCACGTTACAGGCCTACTAGAGTAGTACAGTAAATTAAGCCTGCTGTGATAGACACAGACAACATCTTGGTTTCTTAACTGCCCAGCGCAGGATGAGCAATTTGGATCCTAGCCTGGATCTGGACTGATGCTCACCTCCAAGCCCAACCGTGACTTAGAGAAATCTGCACTCAGGACAGCTCAGGGGATTGGGAATTGATGTGAAAAGGCCCAGACCTCCTCAAACCGTAGGTTCAGGTGCTGCTGGGCTTGGGTCCGCTCGTCATTCTTGCTTGACAGCTAAAATGAGCCCTGTGCTTTTCACTTGCTGTGCGTCTTTCTCAGGTGGGATTAGATGCCAAAGCGAAGGCCTGCCTGCTCTGCATGTACAGTTAAGATAACATAGTCCTCTCTCTAATGGGTTTCCACACTGCATTTCACTGCTGCTTGTTTGTAGGCAGCTTATGAAGCACCTTGCTGTGCTTATTCTCCTGCTAGTCATAAAAGATAGTGCTTTAAAAGTAACCTCTTTGGCCTTTTATCCAAGACCTGAGTGTTTCACAGGACGCTTGCATTTTCCACTGTAAATAACCTCCAGTATGCCATCTTCTAGGCAGGGAAAGCACAGAAAGGTTTGGGAGGAAAGCTCAACCTCTGAAAACAGACAGCACTGCACACAGGCATGAAGAGCTTCCAGCCAGGGATGCTGTGGTCCATCTAGCCACTGTGTCTGCCTGGTCCACCACCAACGGTGGCTCGTGCACTCTTGGTCATTTGTCCTCTGTTTGCGGTTATTTTGCTTGTAAGTTGTTAAAACAGCCCCAGATGCCAGTTTCCATCATCAGGAGTGGGGTGATG
The DNA here is from genome assembly GCA_027925045.1 of Hypotaenidia okinawae. NCBI lineage: Eukaryota > Metazoa > Chordata > Aves > Gruiformes > Rallidae > Hypotaenidia > Hypotaenidia okinawae. Next base: position 64,292,855 of record BSDF01000005.1, read on the forward strand.
GGCTTAGAGCAGGGAAAGACTTTTCTCCTTTACCAACCTCAAAGCCACTAGATTCCCATATGCTTTTTTGTTGGGATTTTTTTTTTTTTTTAATACTTTACATCTGATTACAACTGTTTTCACTTTAGTGCCAAAAGAGAATACCTAAAACAGTGTAGAGAAGAGGAAGACACAGGGGTTTGTGGGCACTTGCAGCTGCCAAATAGAGCAGCTGTAATGCTGCGGGTGCTTGGGAAACCAATTAGAAACACATGGAGTGACAAAAAAATGTATGTAACATAAGATTAGCACAGTGAATGCAGCCACACTGTGTGAAACTTAGGCAAGCTAGGGCTGGCTGGCACCAAGGATCAGTGAAAGTAAAATGCAGTTATGATGCCTCAAAGAGAAATTGAACATTAGTGCTGGGAAATAAGGAAATATTCTCACTGTGATCCTAACTGTAGCTTAAGTACATGGATATATCAATGTCAAGAAAATTGTTTTTAAAAGTTAAGTATGTTAAAAGCAAGTCTAGTGTTCACAACTAGGTTCTGTGGGAAAACCGTTACCTTAAAGGATGCCCTGACTTTTTGTGTGGCATGGGTCAGGATCTGTGAGTCCAGACAGAAGCCCTGTCTTTTAACCTTTGCTAAGCAGTGGATCAGACAAACTGAAGGGAGGTGTCAAGACAATGGTCAGACAGATCCTCTTAAACAATGTAAAGAAAAGTCAAGATTTGAAGGGTGCTATACATTCATTAGCTGGCAATGTATTTTTAGGCACTCATTTGGAGATACATATTTTTTAATACTGGAGAAATGATCAAGCCAGACATTATTTTATTCAGTTATTCAGTGGAAAGCTGTGCTTTTCACTGTCTTCATTGTCTATCATCAAGAAGAGAAGGAACTTAGGGCGGAAGTTTTCACTCTGCAGGTATGGTTGGAGATCCAAGAGTTTTGCTCCAAGAACAAAGTCCTGGAGATGAGTCCTGGATTTATTTATTTTTTAAAATTTAATTTAAATTTTAAATCCAAAAACACAGAACGGAGAAGTTTTTATGACAGTGGTCCAAAATTTATAAGGCAAATATTACAAGGATTGAATGGCGATGTAATCTTTTAATTCCTTTACTTGGTTGGCAGAGCAAAAATGAAGGTTACAGAAAACTGGTTGCTCAAAGGAATAACCAGGATGGTAGGAGCAGGGACTCCTGGGTAGAGGCACAGATGACATCCTTTATTACTGAAGTCCATTCAACAGTTATAAACAGGATTATTTTGTTTTTCTATTGAGATACTGCACAAGTCTATAGAAGAAATTTTCAGGGTCTCATTTTGTGGACTTCAGAGCAATGTGCTGCTGACAGTTTTATTTTTCTCTCAGGGAAATAGGAAAAAAATCCAAGCCTCCCACAAGTCTTTGCCCTCCTGCAAAACTAACATGGCCAAGTGTAGTGTATGTCCTTCAGTCGGCCCCGAACTTCATTACTTCATGGTGAGTGAACAGAAAAGAGTTATACACCCTACATATACTTGGTGAAACATTTGAAACCCCTTATTTATTAAGCCAGCTGTGTAAGCTTTGTCTTTGTCCTCCACGCCGCGTGTCCACAGTGCATGGTTTAAGTATGTAGGACACTTACTGCTGTTAGCAGAAAATGAGCAGGGAGAACAGGCTGCATTTATCTTCGCCAACTGCAGAATAATAATTATTAAGGAACAAAACTTATAAGATTTTCACAGCCTTGAAAATTGTCTCCACCTCTACTGCCAGCAGAAAGCATGCTGCATTCAAGACTGACAAGTAAGGGCGAGAGCTTTGCTGAGCAGAATACTTATAGATCTCAGTAATTCGCCTGTGCCGAGGAGTGGGAAAGATAGACAGAGGAAAGAGACAGCACTATGGCCCATCTGTGCAAACCAAAAATGCTGCTAGTAGGTCAGAACGAGTTGTACAACTGCCCCCGATAATTAAATCTATGGCCTCCATAAAGCTTCCTAATGAGAGCACGTTACTGGCTTGGCCTTATATCGCTGGTAACAGTTAATTTGCATTTTAGAATGTTTCTATTTATCTACTGTTTGCAGTTTTAATATTTGTCTTTGCAGAGTGAGGTACAAAAGTCTGATTTGTTTGCTCAGGATTTACTTCTCTAATTTTGACTACCCAGATGGAATAGCAAAGCTTTGAATGAGGATTTTTGTAATATTTCAAAATGGACCAAAAAAACACCCCCAAAAAAACCCCAAAAAACCCCAAACAAATTTAATTTAATTTAAATTGGTGTTTGAATATATAGCCCACAGAACTTAGAAAAAGATGCTGGATTTTCCATAGCCTTGTTCTGAAAAATCTGATCTCTAGGTATTTCTACTGCAAACAAAATATAGCCCTTGCCTTTCAGGTCTACTCTGCGCACAATGTGCTGAACGGTTGCTCCTAATCCAATTTCCAGCCAAACCTAAAGCAAGATCGCTTTAGTCCGAGCCGGCAGAGGCAAAGTACAAAAGCTAATCCTTCACAATTTCACTTTCTTTAAAACAACAACAGCAAAAAAAAAAGAAAAAAATCAGAATACCAGATGCGGATGTTTGCTCAGACATTTGTAGAAGTGAGAATGCGTCTGGCTGTTTGGAGCATTATTTCTGCATCGTGATGTCTTTTGTGCCATGGAACCTGCTGTGAAACCTGCTCTCTGTGTAACAGCTCATATGGAAAGATCAAGGGTGCATTGCTTTGCTGGCATGGCTGCAGGATAAACAGTTCTTAACCAGACTATCACACACTGCTAGAGTTTCTGAACAAGAAGTTACGAAGTTAAAGACACTGGGTTTTGCCCTCATTTAAAAATAAAATACTGCCTGGATGGGCTGAGATTAAGGAGGAAAGAGAAGGGATTTGAAATCCACATCTGAACCTGGAAGAAATTTCTCCCGATAGTGCCTTGCTCTCTGACCAGTATGAAAACCTGTGTTGGCCAAACATCACCATGTATTTTGGCAAGAACAACTCTCCATCAGGACAAAATCTGGATTAGGGCTTTGTGGAGTTCCCTTTCTGGTCAGAATTTCATCCGATACTACTTTCAGTTATGGATAAACAGAGGAGCTCCAGGTGCAGATTTGCTTCTCGCTGTCTATAATAAATTGCTTGCTAAATCCAGAAGTATTTTGTGGCTTTAAAGACCAATTTTACAGGTGGAAAGACCGAGGTAGAGAAGTTCTTTATGTTACTTGCTTTATAATACGGTGGTAAGAATATGTTAAATCTGCTGTGGATTGACTTGTAGGTGTGCCTATTAGCAGCAGTAGATGGCAACGACATCTAAACAATTCCTTCTACAGCACTTTACTTGTCCCATGCTGGCAGATGGCCTTGGGTATAAATATTTCCCATGAGTTTTGAGATATGCAGTATAAAAGCCTCAAACCTGAAATAGGTTCAGGATCACAGAATCATCATAGAATGGTCTGGGTTGGAAGGGGCCCGAGGATCATAGATTGTATCTTTTCCCAGAAATGCCCAGTGCTTCTTCAAGCCCATGTTTCTAGACACGTTTCCTCCACGCTTTGCACAAAGTCCCACCATTAGTCCTCCTCCACTGAAGAAAGATGATGACCAGACAAATGTCTCGGACATCTCCCAGCATACACCCAGACCTGCCTTTCCCTGCTGCCCGTGGTGTGGTGAAGCAGGCACTTGACAGTGAGTTATGGGGGAGACACATCTTCTGATGATAAGGTTGGGTGATAAATGTGCAAAACCAGCATGGGACACATCAGAGGAAGTGCCATAAATTTACCGCTGAATCAGCTCTAAGGAGGAGAGCTGGAGCTAAAGAATCACAGCTGTCATTTGGCTGTGGGAAACAGTTCAGGGATCATTAGTATTGGTCATTCCCATGAACTTGAGGTTCGCAGTGGGGAATGCCGGGAGGTGACACCTCAATCTGTGCAGATCTTGAATCCCAAATATGAAAGATTGCCTGTTCTTAATAAACAGGTTACATTTCATGTTCAAAAACTGATTTTTTTCTCAGTTCTTAGTTTTGCTCTGCTTTCTCTGCAAATAGCAACATCAAAAAAGGTAATTGATAAAAATGGGGGCGAGGGGGAGGCTAGTTGTTGGAGTTTTCAGCTTAAATTCAGCTCGGTACAACGTCATTTTTTTGTATAACAATGTCTGGTAGTTGGAAAATGCTGCAGCACAGTCAGGCTTTAAATATTTTATATTACATATCAAGATAAGTCAGAGCTTTTTGGTCAAATGACTTTTAAGAGAAATCTCTTTTCCCAGTATTCCCTCTCCCCATTCTCTCCCAAACAGTATTGCAGAGAGAAAGTTGGAGAAACGCAACATCATCATGCTGGAAACCAAGAAAAGGGGACGTAGTGGACCTCTGGTACCTTCTACCTCTAAGCTATTTGTATCGTTGGTGTTTCGACTCTATACTTGATAGAGAGAAGCACAAAAAAACACTCTTTACCCTCCTGCAATGGTTCATCCTGACAATATTCTTTCCAGGCTTCACTGCAATGTGCCTCAAAACAGAACGGGCAGAGCTGCTAGTAACTAGGACAGATCCATCAAGTACTGGGGATGAGGTGGTGCCGCGGAGTGCGCGTTGTTTTTATGGGACAGAGTTAATTACGCCATCCCAGGGAACTGTGTGGGTCTAACTGGGGCAGAGAGATAAACCCTTTGGGCACTTCATTTCTGCTGTCGCCCCAGCAGAAGGACAGCCCGTGGGAAAGCAGCTTCCTAGGGGAAGGAAAATAAAACATCTCGGTCGTCTTGTCAGTACAGATGATGGACTGCTATTATTACTATTTTATAACAGAAAAGCAGAAAGGAAAGAGGAGGGAAGGACTGTATGAAGGGCAAAACTGGGAATCACTCGGTAGCACTGGAACAGATGATTTGATCTCACCATGCCTGCAATTCAAATGTATCGGGGCTTTTAGTTCAATGTTGTTCTCGTAACGTGGAATAGGTTTTCCCTTCTGTGCTACAAAACCAGAGAAACCATGTCTAGTGCAATGAATGTTGACTTGCAAAAAACCTGAGGCAAAGCATGGGAGAAGGTTAGTGTGTTGGTCCCCAAACGTCAGCACCTTAAGCATCATGAGCTCGACACGCATCCCAGTATTAGAGAGGGTTTGCGCAGCACTGACACCTGACATCTTTAAACATACATATGTTCTTAAACACATCAGACAGGATCTGACTGACCCCCTCCTACTTTCAAAAGTATCCCGGACACTGCAAGAAAACAGTGTGTGGGTTGCTGGGTGTTGCAATCACAATCACTTCTCATTCCACATGTAACATTCTGGCTTCCTGAATGAAACCAGAATAGAGCCTTTGGCAAAAAAAGCTGACTCAAAAGCACTGAAGAGGCAGTGTTTCTGGTGTAACTTCCTTATTTTAATGAAGGCTTCTGCTTAAAAACACATTTCATGGTACCTCTGGAGCTTAATTTGAATGTTATAATTAATCCTTACCCGTAGAGACAATGGACTGGATAAAATACCAAGTCTGTGGTTTTGGCGAAAACTGCCTTTTTTTTTTTTTTTTTTTAAATATATATATATTTAAATCAAATTAGGGGAAACAAAGTAAAAGCTTCCTGCTTTATTCCTCTGTAATGCTGATAAAAGTTGTATATCTGCCTTTCAGGAAACCCTCATGTTTGACTCTTTGGGACAAAAAATCGGAGAACTGAAACTTTCCATTGGTTCAGATGAAAATACTTTCCAGAAGGATTTATGCCTATTGACCAACCCAGCATTTGAGCTACCTTCAGTTCAGCCTGAGAATGAAACAGTACCAGCTGATCCCAAAAATGTAGGCTGGGACCTTCACAGAATCACAGAATCGCTAGGTTGGAAAAGACCTTTGAGATCATCGAGTCCAACCGTTCCTGTCCTATGCTAAACCATATCTCTAAGTCCCTCATCTACCCATCTGTTCAGCACACCCAGGGATGGTGACTCAGCCCCTCCCTGGGCAGCCTGTTCCAATGCCCGATAACCCTTTCGATCAGCAAGCCTCCCATGCTTGGAAGGACTTCCACAACGTTTGATCAACTAAAGGATTTGAAGGCAAAACATTTAGGGGGAAGAAGACCAGGGTAATTGCTCCAGACCATGGTAGGACAAACAGTAGCCCAGTCCTGTTAGTGGTACCAGCTCTTATGAAGGGATTACAAGAAAAAAGGGTGCAGTGCTTTAGTCCACGTCAGGCTAAATTGTAAATCCCTACCACCTTTGCCTGGATCACAGGGTCCAAGGGAATTATACAAAAATTACTACATTCATGGTTGATACAGCAGAAGAGTTCAATGGCAAAAACTGTCTGCAGTTGCAATGCTGTCTTTGCATGATGAAAAAAACACCTTCAAGTGCTGGTTTCTACCTAAGCTACTATTACTAAAACTTATTTACAAATATTTTTCTGTGCTAAAATTATTTTAAACTGCATTATTTATTAAACGTTTGCAAAATTGTTTTATAACAAACAGTCTAGGTGCCAACATAGCAAATAAATACAAAACTCCTGTGCATCAGGAAAGAGATCAGGTATTCAAAAAATGCTTGAATTTCTGTTTAAATGACATAATCCCAGCACATGAATTGTTGTGGCATCTATCAAAACAAGCAAGCAAACAAATATGAGAAAAAAAGAAAAAGATGAAAAATTCAAAGTCAACAGGTAAGAAGAAATGTTGAAAATTTAAAAAAAAAAAAAAAGATGGTAACTGAGATAGAAGGAAGTTGTAGATTGCTCCTGTTTTAAATCCAGGTGCCCTTCAGGCACCTTCATCCTGCCAGTTCTGGGGAAAAAAAAAAATCCCAATGGAACAACTTTTTTCTGTGTGTTTCTGCTTTTTGTGTGTGATCCCCACCTTCGCAGAAAGACCTGCAGATGACTACGGGTCATATCTCAGAGAGGAGGCTATTTCCCCCATGTATGAGAACCATCCTCTTCTTGTGAATGGATCTTTTGGTAATCCCCTCTGGTACAGTGACAGTCTGTAACGGTCGGGTGTTTCAAATCTGTTTCAGAGTTAGGTGGATTTCCTAGAACTGAGGTAATTCTTCTTTTAAAGAGATCTGGAATAACAACTAATGGCCCAAATGTAACTCAGAAGTTTAGGTTTTTCTTCTTTCACTCCTTCATCATTGATACTGGATATAATTTTAATACAGTACAAAGCATTTCTGTGCTTTGCAGCTCAAAGATGGTGAACTTTTCCTAAACGAGATACAGCCACATCCATTATGCAACAGCTGGTGCCAAGTGTTTTGCTGAGGTTTTTATTTCTCTGTTGCAGCTATGGCTCTTATATGGTTAGGAGAAATAGTCTCTAGTACCAGCGTTTACAGGGACTCCTTACATGTTGTTTTCTAACTTCAGGGTTTATTTTCTTCACCTGGTGCTGGAAGGTCTGCACGTCATGATTATGGATTTGTCTAATTAGGGAACAACAATTTAGCCCTTGCTGAAAGAAGGGCAATGGGCAAACCTGCTTATGGTTGCAGTGAGGTTGTTGGAGAAGAATAAGACTTTCCTGCACGAGCTGAGGTTACCATGTAGCTGTTCAAATTGACATTATGTCTGTCCTAAGAGATGGAGAGGTTTCTGTTTTCTGGCTCATGATGTTGATCTGCAGTGTATTGTCATAGCACTGGGGATTGGACTCAATGATTTCTTGAGGTCCCTTCCAACCCCTACAATGCTGTGATTCTGTGGCACACTCATAGCTGTTTACATGATGAGGACCAGGGATATCTGATGCTCCCAGACCTTCTCCACCATGATGTTTCTACTAGCCCAGGAACTTCTGGGGCCTCAGTTGTCAGTCAGGATGCTGGCTTTAGCAAAATTTTAGTTAAGGAAAGGACCTGGGTGGCTCAGGTGACTTTGGTTCTATCCCTTGCTTCAAAGTCATCAGCAAACACTGCTGTTTGGTGTGAGAAGCCCCTTCGTAACTGAGGACAGCAGTCCTGTGAACAGCTTGTGTGGAGACATTGTCTCCCTGTGGAAATGCTTCTGAAAAAGGAAAAAAAGGTGTCTGCTGTGTTTTTTTGGTTTTCTTTTCGGGGGGGTGGTGTTGGGTGGGAGTGACAATGACATGAAGATGACCAGATGAGAGGTGGTGCTCATCTTGAATACTTCACTGCTACAGAAAGAAACTCTCCAGTACCCTGATTGGAGCTGTGTGCTTCCACCCTCCCTGGTATCATCACATCCCAGGAGATAGGATGGACCTGCTGGACTCTCCGGGCTGGCAACACACAGAAGGGAAACTTTCAGCAAATTCAATGAGCTGAATTTGCTCAGGAAAAAGGTCCACGTCATTACAAGAAGGACAAGGCAGTGCTAACGTGCCAGGGGCAGAGATGGAGGTTGTCCTTCCTTTTCAGGGCTGAGCAGTTAGAAGAGCTGATGTATTTTTTCTGTGTGTGGTCCAGGAGGTAGTGTAACCAAGCTGAACTTTGCACTATGTCTTGGTATTGTAGCTGGTGGAATTACTGGGGGTTTTTCCAACTTGCCTTTTTCCCTGAAACATAATGATACTCTACATGCTTTACATGAGAAACATAACCAAAAGTACAAAAGGTTTGTTTTGGTTTTTTTTTTCATGGACAAGCTGGCTTTGATAGGGAAAACTCTGATTAACTTAGTCTCCATCTATATTTTGTCTCCCTGGAGAGAAAGCAGGCTTTTAAGCCCACATAATATCAAGCATGCAAGATCCTGATTAGGCCTCAAAGTTCTAACCATGACTTTGTGACCATTATCATCACAGCACAGTGGAGAAGAGCTACTGCTCAGCATTTGCTACATTATTCAAGTATAATTGCAAATGCCACATGGTATTTTGTGACCTTATGCTTTGGAGAGTGGCTAGCTTCTCTGGCCCTTGGAATATTACTCACCCTGCAAGACAAAGTTTGAGATACTGGCTATTGACTCCTTAATTGTACCTGCCTTTCACACTTAAAACCTCAGTTTTAAGTCTTCTCTCAGTTGGGAAGATGGGAGAGATTTTGCTGAGGCTGTAGCTGTGCTTAAATGTATAGGTAGTCATAGAATCGCAGAATGGTCAGGACTGGAAGGGACCCCAAGGATCACAGAGCTGCAACCCCCTGCCACAGGCAGGGACACCAGCCTCCTGGCCTGGAGCTACACAAGGTTGCCCAGGGCCCCATCCAACCTGGCCTTGAACACCCCCAGAGATGGGGCACCCACCACCTCTCTGGGCAGTCTTTCTTGTATACCAGTTCAAGCTGATGCCATGAGCTGTAACATCCAAAGTTGGAGGAAAATGTAGCCTTTGTGGCATTCCTAAGTCAAGGAGCAAGGAGGGACTTTTTTTTTCTTTTTTTTCTTTTTTCTGTTAAACTGCTCTTGGAAACCAAAACAGGCTGTTGATATTTTGGGAAAGTTTTCATTAAAAATTAATTCAGTGACCATAAACCAGGTTTTGCAGAAGAATTCGGCTGTGTGTAGGTTTGCTCAATCCGCACAATAAACAGTTACAAGACACGAGGTGGCTGCAGAAGGATGTGTGGTTGGGGTACAGGGGAGCACGGACAACTGCACAAGAAAATCAATTACGGGCAGTGTACACCCCTTTTATTCTCACTCATAAGGCCAGTACACATGTTCACGGTGAGCAATACACAGGGTTGTATTTATTAAGACACACAATTCTTTCATTTGGCTGGTCCCTGTAGCAAAACCACAATGCCACCGCAGAAGAGACAGGCCCAATCATGCTCACCTCAGCTGCCCTTTCAGCCACCGCAAGCCCTGCTTCCCCTGAACAAAAAGTCAAAAATGTTGTTGTTTGCACAGCCTAAAAACAGATTGTGCCTTAGGAAAATAGCCAGAGGAAAAAACTACTTCAGAAACACTGAGAACAGGCTCAAAGTTGTTATGTCGCCCTCAGCTATGCACTCCTTGCAGCAAAGATTCTTTCTGTTTGAAAGCCATGTGTAAGCCCGTAGCACGTTTATAGGACTGCTGCTGTTTGAAATTTAATTCTTCCGTGCGTGTTGTTCTATGTGGGAATTTTATTTTACATAGGCCACTGCTGCTGTAGGTAGCAGGATGTTGGTATTGTAATTACGGTCAATTCTGCAGCATTCCAGTCAATAGACTGTGGTGCTGCTTAGGCATGCTGAGAGGATTAAGAGACAAATGTCATGGATTATCTGTTACAAGAGAGCTGTTTTGAAAAACACATGGAACAGTAGGACTTCAGCAGCAGCACTTCTGACCACTCTTTTCCCTTGCGCTTACCCATCCTTCTCTTTCTTTCTCCCCATTTCTTGCCTCACATTTCCTCGCTCCCCTCACTTCGTTTCAGCTACATAATGACTCCTTTTTCTTTGTCAAGTCTCCTTCTTTTCCCATGTACCTCCTCTGTTTCACTTTCAGAGGTAGAATGGTGAACAACAGTTAAGCCTAGACAGTTCTAGGAGAGCTGCTTCAGGAGTTTGATCCAGAGCTAGATACCTCAACTTTGGAAGTCATCCATAAACTCTGTGATGTCAGAGAGCCAACACCACGATGTTCATGGCAGATAGCATGCTAAATGCAGCCTAACATTCTTGGAGGTGTGATGTCCCTTTTATTTTGGCTCCATTTACGTCTACAGCTCCATCTTCATAGGGACAGTGAGTCCAGTCATGAAAAGAGTCCCTAAAGTGTTGTAGTAATAAAGGCTAGATTCTGCAACTTTGTGCGTGTACATAGCACTGCTCCACATCACACTTCAGATAGTCTCAATGTCAGTTTGGCCATGAGGCCTTGAGGTGAAGTTCTCATCAAATATGACTTTTGCAGAAATCCATTTCTGCCTTTAAAAAAATATTTAGCCTCTGTTTAAAGTTCTGCTATACTCCCCTTCTCCCTTTTCTGCCTTTCATTCTAATAATACATAAATTGTTTGCCTAACATTTGGGGAGATGTTTATTTTTTTCCTTTGCAGAAGAAATTCTCATGGAAAACACATTAGCAGTCTTGGAACAAAAGGCGCAGAATGGGGAATTTCCCAGTGCATTCCACCGCCTGATTGTTCTGCTCCGTGTTGAGAACCAGTTGGTGTGCTCATTTATAACTACATGTTTTTGTAGACAGTCATCGGGCTGCTGAGTGGAAAACACAAGAGCTTGTGCGAGCAAAGAGCATCTTGAGAAGAGCCGAGCTGAGCGGTTGGGTTGGATTGCACACTTGCCTAGCGGTCCCTGTGCGGATTCAGTACATTTCAAAAGCACCAAGAGCTGGGAGACGTGCCCCTGTGGCAGGTGTTTTGTCATTACAGCCCAGCAAACGCAAAATATATGTTTTCTGAGACATGGTAATTCCTGTGTTTATCGGGTTATTTGACTGGGATTCTGTAGTGCATGAATTTTTGGAGTTCATATAACTGGTAGGAAAAGAGACACCTGGTTTCATTTAGAAGCTGATGGAGGGACCCACCCTAGCATGAGAGAAGAGGTTCCTTCCCCCTGCTGGGGTAAGTCCTCCCAGACCTGTGTTGGTATACTTCAACCCCTTTTGCCACGTCATAAAGCTACCAGGAGTCTGAGAGGTGGCATCTCTCCTGCCTTTGTGTCAATTGTTTCACCCTCCTATCTTTAACCTTTATGGAGAAGGACAGTGTAAGATGATGGTAGGGGATTTCAGAGGCAGCACAACTGCTAAATGAATGGGGTGACTGAGGTTGAAAGCTTCTGAGTGCTTATTCTATGGGATCAGTGGTTGTGAGCAGCTTATGCCAACAAAGAGTTAGATTTTAGTACATCTAAAGTCTCAGTGATGTGGATATAGTCACACGTGCTATCATCTCTGAAAGTTTCTGTAGGAAAAGAGCAATTACTCCTAGAAAGATGCATCTGTAGATACCCACGGAGAGCTGCGTGTACCCTGTGTCCTCTGTCAACATTACCTCTCGGAGGGTGGGGGAAGCACACACTGCAGTCATTTTAGTCATCTCCCTTTTTTTTGGCACAGCCGGTTGTATGAATTCTTTGCTGTGTGTTTTCCTCTCCCTGTGATCTCGTGCGCGACCTGAGCCGCAGCGCTCCGATGGTAGGCAGCCGTTTGTCTTCCCACGCCGGTGGTGTGTGATGGTTGTCACCTCCCCGTAGACTGGGAACCTCTGCGGGCGAGCGTGTTCCCTCAGCCCCGTGACTCAACTTCTGGTGACGCTGCCGGAGGCAGAGATGGAGTCAGCCTGAGGAGTGTGAAGGAGTGGGGCCGACTCTCATGACTCTCCACCCGGGGCCATAAGCAGCCGTGGCAGCCAGTGGGGTGGATACAAGGTGGGCATGGATCTCTAGCAGTGGTGGTGAGGCAGGTGACAATCTTTCAGGAAACATTTGCAGCAGCAGAGTCACAGCGAATGATTATACCTATACTGCAGAATAAACATGTCCTGAATGCCAATGAATCATAGAATCATCATAGAATGGTCTGGGTTGGAAGGGAACCCAAGGATCACACAGTTTTGACTCCCCTGCCTGTGGCAGGGACAACAACCTCCAGGCCTGGAGCTACACAAGGTTGTCCAGGGCCCCAGCCAACCTGGCCTTGAACACCCCCAGGGATGGGGCATCCACCCCCTCTCTGGGCAGCCTGTTCCAGCACCTCACCACTCTCTCTGTGAAGAACTTCCCCCTAGTATCTAATCTAAACCTTCCCTCCTTTAATCCATTCCCCCTTGTCCTGTCATTGTCTACCCTTTTAAAAAGTTGATTCCCCCCCTGTTTGTATGCTCCCTTCAGGTACTGGAATGCTGCAATGAGGTCCCCCCACAGCCTTCTCTTCTCCAGGCTGAACAAGCCCAGCTCCCTCTCTTCACAGGGAGGTGCTCCAGCCCTCTGATCATCTTCCTGGCCCTCCTCTGAACCCTCTCCAACAGTCCCACATCTTTCCTGTATTGGGGCCCCAGCTCTGGACACAGGACTCCAGCTGGGGCCTCACGAGGGCAGAGCAGAGAGGGACAATCCCCTCCCTGTCCCTGCTGCCACCCCTCTGCTGACAGAATGAACTAAAGATCTGAATTGTGTAACTTGGGAACGTGACTACTGTACCCCACTGAGCCTGGAGTAACTAATGTTCTCCTATACCCTGTGCCAAGTTCCCCAAAACAGGGAGAGCTTTCTGACTGCACTCTGTGCCGCAGATTTCTCGCTCGGTTAATGCCCTTTAAGGGAATTTGCCCTAGCAGTTCAGCAGTGCTGCAAGGGAGAGGGATGGATGTGAAGCCTTCACTGCGCAGAGAATTAGAGAAGACCTCACCCACTGAGTCCTCTGCCCTTGGTGACTAACTTTACTTGGCATGCAATAGGGTGGAAAGTTAAAACCCAGACCCTGCAGCCAGCCAGGTGGTAAATTATCACCATCCCACATTCTGCCAACTTTGTTTTCATTCTGTGAGCAAATTAGAATGGGGGCATAGTAAACCAGGCTGCACGGAGAAGTCCAATGAAAAGATGGAGGCATTTCTCACCCCTGGAATGAAGTTGGAAGGAGTTAAGGACACCAAGGCGGGCTGGACAGGCACGATGCGGTGCATTGGCAGTAGAGCAGCTGAGCAATGTGTGTGCATGGGATCAGAGATGCAGGTCTGAGAAAACAAGCTGCATGGGAGGTATTTCTTTGGCAAGGTCTCCAGGCCAAACCTTTGGCCACAAAGCAGCATTACCAAAAGTGATCTTAAAGCTTAAGAGGGCAACTCCTGTGACTCAGAGATGATGCATGCTGGCGTGGCCAGCCCTGTCAGTTTTCATGACAGGCTCTGAATGCATCGGGCAAAATGCTTGAGAGCATAGAGGAGACACCTTTTAGCAGGGAAGGAGCCTGGCAGAGGTTTGATGGGAAAGGTCTGAAGTTCAATACATGCTCTGATGTCTGAGTGGTGTGCTCCTCAGGGGTCCAAACCTGCTGGTGTAAAGTAGAACATCTTTATAGCAACTCTAATTTGTGCTGATGGCTGAGTTGGCCTCCGGCCAACGCAAAGTTGGGGCAAGCAGAAGGAAGGCTTGCAATCACCTCTTCCTCTCCACCAGAGCCGTCGCTGTGCCGAGCATAAGCTTGGCTCAGTGTGGGACTGTGTCACTGAATGCTTCATAACAGAATGCATCGGGTCCAAAGCATGCATTCTGGTCTATCAGATAAGCAATATGCCTTTTTAAAATTGTCACCGGCACCTTTATCCATGCCAATTCTGGTGATAATTGCTGGATTTCTACATTTAGAGAAAGCAAGAGCTTCATTCATATCACAATGTGCTATTGTTTATTGCACGTGTTCTGGTCCTTCTAAATATAGAATTTAGGTAATTATCACTGTGGCTATTTATTTACTCATTATAGTTCAAATGTAGATACATAAGATCTTGCAGTAATATTTATTTTTAAAAGTTTGGAGTCTCTGAAAAATCTCTCCCTGAGACGGGTTCAGCTCTTAGCTTCCTATAAAAATTTCATATCGCATTTTTGGATGGCCATCTGGTTTGTTGAAGCCTGGAAAATCTGCCTTACACCAACGCAGAAATTTTGCTTAACAAAAAAAAAAAAAAAAAAAAAAATTACCAAAAAAAAAAAAAAAGCCCAACCCTCAAAGAAATCAAAGGGCTTTTTGCTGCATTCATAGCAATTAAAATAACTTTGCATCCATCTTTTATTATTCCTTAGTACTGACGGATTTCAAGCACTTGACAAAATTAACATATAGAAAATAGTTGAGGAGATACTTGTATTTTTCCTCTCTTGTATTAGTCTTGACAATACACTTATTTTTTGTCAAAAATACTGAGGAAACTTGGACTTAAAATACCGGCTTACCACAAGCTGCAGCTGCCCTGTGCACCGTATGCCAGTCAGGATTTGACCAGACAGGCAAGAGTGTACTGAAATTTGAGTTTTAGACTACCTATAAATTAAGCTTTATTCTTGCAGATGCAGTGCTGAGTGTTTCTAGCAACAGCTTGGCTCTTGTTCTAACTGAGCGCAGCTTGCATCACGTTGTTGCAGGAGAAAAGGGCGGGTAAAACCCATTGTGTAAAGCCCCAGAACCATGGATCTGTGCAAAGCGTGGTCTGGAATTTCCCCGAGAGCACCACATCTGCTGGGTCCCGGATGATGGCAAAAGCACTGACAAGGGGACACGGAGAGTGACAGATGACTTGCTTAGAAGTCTGCTTTAGTGGAAATGCAGCCTTAGGGTGTCTGTGGCCTTTTCCATTAGAGCTATGTGGGGCTCTAGTTTAGGATCTCATCTCCTTGAGTCAGACTACACAACATAGGTGCTGGCACAGGGTGCTCAGAGAAGAGGGGACTGGTTCAAGGCCAGGTTGGATGGAGCTTTGGACACCCTGGGATGGTGGAGGGTGTCCCTGCCCATGGCAGGGGGTGCACTCAGCGGGCTTTAAGATCCCTTCCCACCCAAACTGAAGGGGCTGGAGGGCAAATCCTATGAGGAGTGGCTGAGGGAGCTGGGGGTGTTCTGCCTGGAGAAGAGGAGGCTGAGGGGAGACCTTCTCCCCACCTCCACTGACCTGACAGGAGGGTGCAGAGAAGTGGGCAATGGTCTCTTCAGCCAGGGGACAGGTGACAGGACAAGGGGAAATGGGCTCAAGCTGCCCCAGGGCAGGGACAGATTAGATGTTAGGAAAAAAATCTTCACTAAAAGAGTTGTCAGGCCCTGGCACAGGCTGCCCAGGGAGGGGGTTGAGTCGCCATCCCTGGATGTATTTAAAAGATGGGTGGATGAGGTACTTAGAGACATGGTTTAGCATATGACAGGAACGGTTGGACTTGATGATCTCAAAGGTCTTTTCCAACCTTGTAATTCTGTGATTCTGTGACTTTGTAACTTTGTAAACCATCCTATCACTCTGTCATTCTCTGACAGATAAAAGCTCTTTCTGCAAGGAGATTGCACTCACCCATGCTTAGTGGGGAATTGTGAGGATGAACAAGAGAGGCTGTGGTATCTTCACACTTGATGTTCCTCATAGGTTAAATAAGAAGCATCATTCCAGACTCTGAGCTGTGCTTGGTGTTAAAAGCAGGAGTCCTGAACAGTGGCATATTGTCACTTGCATGCTAGTTACTGCTTGTGCCTCTGAAAATCTGTGGAAATTTTGGGTGCAGTATGTACTATTCAATACATATACTGCAAAGCAAAGGCAAGGTAGTAGAAAGAAAGAACATATCTCTTTGGAGAGCTTGGATGAAGTAATTTAGTAATTTTCCGCTTCTGGTGATAGATCACTGTCTTCACTTTTTGGGCAGGTATAATAATAATTAATTACTGTCAATTATTTATATAGCTCCAGAGAATTGCAAAGACTTTCTTGCAAAAATTACAGGTCAATGACCCAAGGAACATTAAGATCCACACCAGCATTAACGTAGAGGTATTGCATTGAACAAAGGGTGGAGGGGAAAACTGACATTCCTGGAAGGGAAAAAAAGGTAGTGTTGCTGTTCATTGGTAAGGGTCTGCTGTTGAGGTAATTGGGTAGGTTTCCTCTAAAAAAGTGTTTAAGCACATCATGCACCTCTTTAGCCTGGAGGAGACTGAAGAGTGAAGTCATCAATGTCTGTAAATATGATAAGGGTCAATGTCAGGAGGACAGAGCCAGGCTCTTCTCAGGGATGGCAGCGACAGGACAAGGGGCAGTGGGTGCAAGCTGGAGCAGAGGAAGTTCCATGTGAATGTAAGGAGGAACTTCTTCCTTGTGAGGGTGACAGAACCCTGGGACAGGCTGCCCAGAGAGGTTGTGGAGTCTCCTTCTCTGTAGACATTCAAACCCACCTGGATGTGTTCCTGTGTGATTCAGTCTAGGTGATCCTGCTCTGGCAGGAGGGTTGGACTAGATGATCTTTCAAGGTCCCTTCCAATCCTGATCATTCTGTGATTCTGTAAAGATATGGTCAAGACAGTGTCTGCTCTTCATGCAGGGAGCCCCTGAACATCTCCCATGTGTGTCTATATGACTTCCTTCAGTGTATTTAAGGTCATTTCCTGTGCTGCTGAGCTGGTGTATTTCCAGCCACTCAAAGACTGACACAGGTTAAATCAAACAAGTCTTGGTTATGGCTCTGGTATTTGTCTACAAAGAATGGGTAATTAGGCCTTGCCTCATGTTTGCTTACATTTAATAAAAAGAAATTTGAATGCAATGACCAAATAGGTGTCACCTTTGCTTTAAAATTACATGTACTGGATTTATACTTTTAGCAGGTTTGTGCTGATTAATCTTTATCATTTTTTGGCATCTGTACTGACAGTGTCAGGTATCAGGTCATAGGCCTGATACAAGATATGATGTGCTTTTGTTCTTTTTTCTTCTTATTTCAAGTCTTGAAATTATTATTGTTCCGTTCTCCATGTATTTATTCATTGTCTTAGGTACATACAGAGAAATAAGCAGTCCTGTGAGGCGTTGCCTTTTCATGCTGTGGTAGTGCGTTTTGCCTTTCTTTGATGTGTGGCATTTAAATTGTTTGCTCACCTCTCTTTTCCCTCCTGCCAACCTCCCATTACCATGAGCTTGTCCTACATTTGTTGGAACGTGCTCAATTAGAAACCCCTCTGCTCTTTTTTGTCTCTGCTCTGTACAATCTCATGTGCATTTTGAGTGTTTCTTTTGCATAACCCTCCTTGCGGTGCCGTCATCAGCGATTTTCTGGTTCCTCAAGATTGTGTAGAATGCAGCCGTTCTTTGTACAAAAAGAATATGCACTTATTGGAAATTATTTTTAATACTCCTTTTAAAACAACTCTTTTGGTTTTGCAAAAGAAGATAAGGTTTTTAATTTCAGGTTTATAAATTTTTTGGGAGTGGGTTCTTTTAACACTCATTGCTTGTTCCATAACAAGGTAGTCACCTCTCTGGCTAGAGGACATCAATTGTTTCAGATGTGCACCAGAAACTTAGTGAGGCCTTTTACAGTGTCTTACATTTGATCTAAACTAAAGCACTAAAATCTATTTGCAAAATGTCGCTCAAAGTGGTTATCAACTGAGTTTCTGTGAGGACCACTTTTGATCTGGTATTAATGAAAAAATCTGGAATCCTGGACTGGTTGTGTTCATCAGCTTTGTGCACAGCATGGGAAGTTGGAAGAGTCCTGGAGGCTGAGGCTGGGAAGCAAGAAAGGCTTTGGCAGATTTGCAGTGCCGAGACTCTTATTGATGCAATCGAACAAGAACCTACGTGAGGCAAGCCTAAATATCTGCACATGCCTACTGTCTGAAGAGAATGAGATTCAGGGTTGTGGAGTCAGTTGCAACTGGAATGAGTTGTCTGCATTATCTTGTTATGGGGAAAAAAAAGAAAAAATGAGCAAAGAAAAGGCAAATCTATACTGAAAGAAAGTTTTTCTATGAGAGATGAGGATATCAGTCTGTTCTGGTTCATGACATCATAGTTGAAGGAAAGTCCAAGTATTAATGCCTTCCTTCAAGGAAGTCTGGATTCATGGCTTTCACCATGGCTGTTTTCAGAGTGTTTGCAGATCCAGAAAATATGACCTGCTAGGAATGAATTTGGCTTATGGGGCTATGATGAAGATTATGGTGGCAAAGGGTTTAGTAACACACTAGTTCTGTAGTGAGAAGAGTGACAAGTTTTCCCTGTGCCAAATAAATAGGTTGAAAAAAATAAATTAAAACGGCAGCAGGGAAATTTGATTTGTAGGATTGGGACAGCAGAAAAGAGAAACACTAGGAAAGAGCTCATGGTCTCTCCCAGCAGTGTCCTTCTTCAAAGACCTGTAGGCAGGAAATCCGACACAAGTGCAGGTAGGATGAGGGAAATCTGGGCTTGTGCTGATGCAGGAGGATTCACCTGCTACAGTTCCTCCTGCTATTACATTTCTAATAGAGACACTGCTTAGGTATCCTGAACTGGCATAGTGCACCCATATTCAGATGTTTTAAATGCAACCTTACGAATGTAGCTGTGTATGTCAAGCTGACTGGTTGAAGATACCTCCACAGCACATGTCATAATGCACTCTGAATTGCACTTGAGGGAATTTTACAAGGACCTAATGCCCTGGGGTGTGATGTTGATGTGATTGGCCTGTGAAGTGTTTTCCTGAGGACTTGTCAACATTCAGACCTCCTATTTGAAAAATTTGATATTTACCTACACAGGGCAACTAAAACACCTTATGGTGGAATAAAGTTTTCTGCTGTGATGAAGGTAGGATAGATTTGATATCTGGGTAAAAATTGGATAATCCTAAAGTCAGTTGAAATGATTAGTCAGAAAAACGTAGAACTGTTTGGAAGTAGAGAGTGGCAATCTTATAAAAAATGTTCAGATCTAGATGGTCTTTGGGAAAGTTCTGCCTTTGTTACTGACAGGGATTTTTTTAAGATAAAGGTTTTTGTCACTCCATGTTCCTTAAACTGAAAGTAAAGTCTGTCTTAGGTCTAAAAACACTATATTCACAAGACTTTTTTTGAAAAAGAAAGGTGTTCATACCCTCTCCCCCCCAAAAAATAAACAGATGGATAAACTTGAAAGTTGGATGTGTTGAACAGTTGTATTTATGATTTGTCACACTGCTTCCTTTCCTGTATATCAAATTTAGTCCACCACCTTCTAGCCATTGCCCTTTGTTATTGTAATTATTACTTTGGAAATCTACTTTTTAAAAGAAGTTTTAAAATGGGGATCAGAGGGTCTTGATCTCCTACTAAGGATTAAAATATTTGGATAAGTTTTCAGTGAAGAATGTTAAAGATGAACAAATACTTTCTGTCTGATCAAGTGTGTCCTTTCTTGCCTCTCTCTGCAGTTTCAAGCAAGGTTCTGTGATCTGTAAGATTAAATTAAACTTCTGCAAACGCTGATCTACAAATAATGAGAGCTATTAATTTTGGGTTCAGGTTATGCAAGAAAATGTATCTCTTCAGACTAGAAATTCTGATTTTTCTGACCATTTGCAACGCCCTCCCCCAACCTGCTAGGTCACTGAAATGAAAAATGCTTTGTTGACATGAAAACAAATGTCAGAGCTTTCAAAATGGAGTATTAGAGCTTTGGTTGGCAATTTGAAAGTAAATATTTTTGCTTTTCCAGCCTGAACAAATTTAGTTTGTGTTCACTGAGATCAATACTATTCTATTTACAGAACCTATATTGGAGCAGAATTATGCTTTGAGGTTTTATGAGGGTATAATTATTCTATTACTAATTTTCCTTCCCCCTCCCCCCTTCATGGATATTGGGACTAAGTTTGCTGTAACTGGACTATCTGAGGACGGAGTCTCAACCTTTGCTTGTCATATTTCTTTAAAGTCCATAGTAAGAAGAAAAAGATAGTATTTGAGTGTGGTAGCCTTAATACATAATCTGCTGTTAACAGGCACGAGGATTATTACCCCTTCAGACCCTTTCTCATATAAAGGCACAGTTTTAAATTACATAGAGCTGGCTGCTAGTTTAGTGGGAAACCGCTTAGATGATGCTAGATAAAATGAACGTTCTTTATTCTCTCTTGTGTTCGTAAATGAAGTGCCATTAGTATTTAGGATTAGTAAACTCAGGAGGCAGCATCTACTTAGGGTGTTTGCTCCCAAGGTGCAGCACTATTACAGCTCAGGATATTTACACACAAGCTTATTCTGGACTGGGTTAAATTAGCGACTTTGTTTACAAAAATACCATCCCTCTCCGATCAAGTGAAAGTACAACGCCAAATCACAAGTGTATCTTAGTCTTTTATGTTGACCTTAATGAGGCTTCAAAATTAATCCAGGAAGCATATGGTATTTTTGTTCTTTTAAATAGCCTTTTACCAGCACTCCTCCACACAAAATGTTCCCACACTTACAGGTAATAGAGCCTTGAAAAATAATCCTTACAAGTACAGCAATATCATGGTGGGGGACAAGGTGGGGAGGAGGGAACTGCTAGACGAGGATTGGAGACCTTCGCTTTGTTCTTGGCTCTACCACCAGATTACTACATCACTAAAGGCAAGTTACTTATCCGTCATATTTGGTCTCTCTGTGCTGTAAGCCTTCCAGATGGATTTCTTTTTTTTTTTTTTTTTCCTCCAACACCCAGCACAGTGGTCCTGTACTCCCAGCAAGAATGCCTTTGACAAATTACATGGCACCTTCTCTCCTTGAATCTGTAAGCCCACTCAAGGGAAAGTCCTACTTACCACAGGTGCTGGTGCAGGAACTGGGTCACAGGCACTCAGAACTGGTTTATCTTCTGAGGCATTTCTCATGGTCTTCCCATGTCTGAATTTAGCAAAATTTATGGGTTTAAAGGCACCAAACCTGTTGTGTGGAACAGTACCTTGCAATGAACTGTTCCAGGAGAAAGCAGTTAATGTTTAACTGCTGCAAGATGTGTATCTGAATTCAAAGCGCCATAATCTGTGTATATTCAGAGGTGAAGTCCTGGCTTTGCTGATATCATAGAATCATCAGAGAATCACAGAATGGTCTGGGTTGGAAGGGAATCCAAGGATCACACAGTTTAGACTCCCCTGCCACAGGCAGGGACACCAACCTCCAGGCCTGGAGCTACACAAGGTTGCCCAGGGCCCCATCCAACCTGGCCTTGAACACCCCCAGGGATGGGGCACCCACCCCCTCTCTGGGCAGCC
This sequence comes from Hypotaenidia okinawae, assembly GCA_027925045.1. Classification (NCBI taxonomy): domain Eukaryota; kingdom Metazoa; phylum Chordata; class Aves; order Gruiformes; family Rallidae; genus Hypotaenidia; species Hypotaenidia okinawae. The sequence continues at coordinate 64,314,511 of BSDF01000005.1, forward strand.
CCTGCCAGCCTCTCACCACTCTCTCTGTAAAAAACTTCCTCCTATATAATGAATCTAAACCTTCCCTCCTTTAGCTTCAATCCAACCCCCTTGTCCTGCCATTGTCTACCCTTTTAACAAGCTGATTCCCCTCCTCTTCCTCTGCTCCCTTCAGGGACTGTGAGGCTGCAATGAGGTCCTCACAGCCTTCTCTTCTCCAGGCTGGACAAGCCCAGCTCCCTCAGCCTGTCTTCTTAGGAGAGGTGCTCCAGCCCTCTGAGCATCTTCATGTCTCCTCTGAACCCTCTCCAACAGTTCCACATCTTTCTTGTATTAGAATCCCCATATCTGGACACAGTACTCCAGCTGGGGCCTCACAAGGGCAGATATGATAAACACCTTGCTACAAAAATCAAGTTCTTCTCATTGGAAGCAATGTCACAGGTACACGGATTCTACCTTATTTATTTTTTTTGGCCTGTTTGTTTTCCCCTCTTTTCACTCAGCTGTGTGTGTCCCTTACTCTCATCTGATAAAAATTGTTAAATGCCTCAGAACTGGCACTCAACAGCAGGAACTAATCCTTAGGGATGCGAGGCTCTCCGTCGCAACGCACAATCTGTTTCGTGCCACTAATGACAATATAAGACTATTAGAAGTGAACTAAATAGATGAAGAATAGTCTTTGCATTAGGGTAAGGAAGACTGTCACTCTGCTGGCAGCCCTGCAGAGCATCATATATCAAAGCTCACACTGAGCTAATACTGCACTTATCCGGCAGCTATTCCAACGTCCCATATGTACTCACTGTGTGTAGGGTGGACGTGTGTGCACAAGGGGAGCTGACAACGTGTGAGAAGGAACTGTAGGAGATGAAATGAATGTAACTTTTATCTCTACTTTTTTTTTTTTTTTTTTAAAAAAAAAAAGAGAAAAAAAGCCCACCCTTGTAATAACAGCATACAGTCAAAGTCTTTAAATACTTTCCCTTTTTTTTTTTTTTTAGTTGCCACTAAGTAATGAAGGTTTGGAGGGTTTTTTTTTTCTATTTTAATGTGTTTAAGAAGACGTGAGGGGGAAAGTGGATAAAAAGTAGGAGTGGTGTCCTAAGAAGCTACCTCAAAAACAGGTGGCATTCTTGTTTGGGTGATGGTCACTTTAGAAATTAGAGGCATTTCCTGAGCTGCTGTAGGTTTTGGTGTGGGACTTTTTTCCCCCCACTATATCAGAGAGAAATAGTTATTTCAGTGATAGAAAATAGTGATTTTCAGAATTTTGTCACTGCATACAGCAAGGGTGGACTGGTGAAAGGGTCCAGATAAAAAGATACAAGTGGCTGAATGTGTGATGGTCATGGTAAAAACTCTGTGAATTCTGCAGCCTGAATTGTAAACTAAGAATAATTAAAATATTTTGGATGCTGAACATCCAAACAACTGTGACTTACGTGTCTCTGTTTCCTGAGGATCTGGGAGATGTACAGTACAGCTCCTGTGGTGTGTACCCCATTCTCAGAGGGCGGAAGGTCCTTACAGGCTCCACTACAGCCAGAATTCTGACCCTGTGCAAGTGTCAGGCTTCAGAGAGTACAAAGATATGTGTGCAGTACTCATATGCTCTTGTGGGTTTTAAAATCCTAAGATTAATTTTCTTCAAAAAAGAAATATTTACCCATTTTAAGTTATATCTGAGAGCTAAGATTTTCTTTTTTCTTTTCTTTTTTCCTCAAGCAATGCGGTATGGCTGGTTTATTTTTAAACTCTCAAATAGCTGGGAAAAAACCCAAGGACAGCCAGAATAAATTCATATAATCTAGATTTCTAATTTTATCATTTACCTTAAAGGAAATAATTTAAAGACAACGATATATGGTCTTGAACACACATAAGAGATGACTTTTTCTTTTTTTTTTTTTTTTTTTTTGAGGGGAGATTTTTGGGTGAATTTAAGAATTTTACAGAGAGGGTTAGTTAGGTTAAACCATGCTAAAATGGTGTAATGAGAAAAATCAGACTGTCTGCTCTCTGTGACACGATGAAAAATCTTTGTGTAGTGTTTTTGTTCCTCTTAACAGTTGCATAAGGAAGCATGATTTTTTATTTTTTCTTTTGTTTTTCTTCTCTTCTTCATCTTTTTTTTTCTTTTTCTTTTCTTTTTCTTTTTTTCTTTTCTTTTTCAAAGTGAAGTCAGCACAATTCTTTGGGGTAAATAAAACTTTTTATCCCTTTTCTACCTGAAATGCATAGTCAGGACACTAATGAAATCAACCCATGGTGAGATGCTACACATCTCCAGCAGTTTCAGACAATGCTTTCCCATCACTTGTTGATTCCCATTTCTATTGTCTTGTCAGCTGATGCTCACTATACCCAACTATTCAACTCTAGATCAAGACGAGGTTGTGATCTCCCCATGACAAGGCTGCAGCTGGCAACTGGGGCTCTAGAGGCTCTGTGACAGGGCTCAGCTCGTGGTGGTATATTATTTCGGGGGGGCTAGTGCCGGCCAACAGAAGACAGTGCATTGAAGATGCTTGTGTCACTGCCAGCACTGAGAGACATTTGGTTCCTGACCCTGTAGCCGTTCCTTTTCCCTCAGTGATGTCCTGCACAGACATTCAGTCTGGTCCCCTGCGGTGAAGATATGGCATGTCTCATTTAACACCCTCTGACCTGTGCCTTGGAAGTTGCAAACTCTAGTTCTTACAACTCTCTTCATGGGTTTAATGCAATAACTCCTGCTTTAGACTCTAAAAGCATTTGTGCTTGTATTTGGTTTCATATTAATACTTTTAATTAGCATTGAGAGATTTTCTTCTTCACTGATGCTCATTCTTTGCAATTAGACGCCGCAGTCTCAGCCTTTTTATCAGGCTAATCAAGGCAGTTTGAGGTCTCCACTACATAGCAGGGCACTCATACTGTCTATCTGCATGCGCTGAGCCTATTTCAGGTGAAATTTAGTTCCTTTGGGCAGGAATAAAATCAACTGGGCAGCCTTCCTCCCCTTCTTTATGTCTCTATCGTTCCTTCCTCTGACTCCCTCCTTTTCCTTTCCTCATTCTGCCTTTGTCTCCTTGAAATCTGCCTTCCACTGAAGCTGAAGCAGCTTCTCATTTCGGGTTTCATGTGACAGCAGTGAGGAAATGCCTCAGATACGAAGGGCCGGAGGAACAGCCCTGCCCTGCTTCATGCCTGTCACCGAGGTGCCCCATCGCTGCACCTGACTGCGCAGGTACAATATCTCAGCAGGCAAATAAAACACGGGTGATAAGGGGAAAATATTGGTAGCTCACTGAGCTCACCCCTGTGGATTCAAAATCACAGCTGGTCTGTCCTTAGTCTCTGCTCCCTTTCTGATAGGGAATAAAAGTTGGTTCAAAGGGATTATACAACTTTTGATTCAGCCTTTTAACTATTGAATTAAAGCTAAAGAGCCTGCCAAGGGAGGCGGGGAAGCCAGATTGGAGGGGGAGGAGGTGAGAGGTGGGAGAGGGGGAAGCAGAGAGAGGAGTGTGGAAAGTCTTAAAGCCAAGAAACTTGAAGAAATGGGTGGTGGTGGTGGTGGGGGAGTTAGTAAAAGAAGTAAGAGTTATTTTCAGATCATTCTCTCTGTAGTTGGCATCATTTTTTATTAGAAACTATTTTTTTGGTATACACTGGAGAGAATTAGTTAATGAGCCATTGTCTTAGCCTTTCCTCCCCCTCCTGAAGCCTCCCACAACACTGAAGGGGCCTTTTCAAAATTGTGGCAGCACTGTAGGTTATGCTCTGTTGGAGTAGCATCTCTCCTTCTGTGGGCAGAGCGCTTTGCTCTCGGCAGCATCCGGCCTCTGGCATCATCTCTGATAACCCCCCTGAAGCTTAGTGATAGCCTGGCACGACATATATACTCCCATGTCATCTCATGTGGAGACACAGTCATTCCTGCTGAGTGCATTTCTGGAGACAGTAGCTAGAGGTCCAGTTATGCTGTCTAATATTAGATATAGAGAAAGCTTCCTAATGTTTTTGGCAGGCAAAGCCTGGCAAGAGTGATTCTGGCTCTCCCACTTCACTCAAACCTCTTCAATAGTTTCTCTATCAGCTCTTTGATTCATTTGGCTGTTAAATGGGGGAAGCAACGGCAAAAGGCTTGAAAGTTTTGGTGTAGCTGTTATCCTGAGTAGGCTCCTTTGCTGGAGTCAGTTGGCGCATCGGTAAGCTGTATATCCCAGCAGATGATCCCTCCTGCTGCATTAAATTAAGACTAAGTAGAGAACGTTATCAGTGTCTTCTAGCACGTGAGATCACAAATGAGTTTATATACATAATGGAACGGTTTAAATTTCCACAGAAACATATTGCTGATTGAAAGAAGGTGGATAAGACTGAGCTGGGATGTTGCACACCATTTTAGTGCAGGAAATGAAAACACTTCAATTCAACCATTCAATTAAACTAAAGAAAGAACTCAGGTGGGTGGAATATCGCTACTTACACTTGGCACTGTACATGGGATAATACCCCTGCTACTGTTGTCTTAAGTAGTTTTAAAGACTGGGAATGGCCAGGATTTTCTTCAATGTATTGCTTTTTGTTGAGTTAAAACTAATTTTCAGATTCAGGTTTTTTTTAAGCCTGTTCTGAAAGGAAAAGGGTTGGATTTGAGCCTTTTGCCTTAAAATGTGGGGCATTTCACGCTGACATTACTATCAGTGGTGAGGTCAAAAACGTGGTCACTTCAAGAACGTAGTGACCAGTTTGTTTCTTTACCGGAATTTAGAGGCTTTGGAGACAAGTGTAATGGTCTTAAAGGAAGTAATTCTGTCCCTCTCACTAAAATGACGTCTGATGAAGGAAAACTCTTTGCAGAGGTCTTGTAGGAAAGCCACCTCCAACCTCAACTATGACTATTAATTAATGCAGTTACAAATGGTACTAACACTGCTACCCTTGAGCATTTCTCTCCTATACACCATAAATCACCATAAATTAGGTCTTTCCTGGAAGAAGATGTGTTTTCATACTGTTGTGTGCTTCTTCGGTTCCAGTTTCTAGTGGGAGTCATATCCCTAAAGGAAGAAACTTTTGAAAACCATTCATTAAGGCTGCAAGACAGCTCTCACTACTTCCAGCTTCGGTCCACGAGTTTCTCTGGCTCTCCTCAGCACCTTTGTCTTGTGACACAAAACTTTCCATTCTTGCAAACTTAAGGATACCTCTTTCTCCTTCACCAACATTCCACGTTCACCTGGTGCAGTGTATTCACAAATGACAGCGAATGTGTTGCTCTCCCCCATCCCCACTTTGCCTCTGGTGTGGTTGCTTTCTGGATTCTGTAATGTGTATTTCATTGCACTTTTTCAGAAGCCAAGATTAGAACTCTTTGCCAACTTTTTAATTTACAGGAATCCTCTACTGAAACCTGCCATATTTAGAGAAAAAGAAAAAAATATGCAGATTTGATCAATAATACCTTTACTCTTTGATAGATTAAAAAAATTAATAAATTAGCTGAGGTAAACATTTTTCTCCTTTTTTTTTCTCCTTTAATTTTTATTCAGGTGAACATACTGAATAGGAATGTATACTGAGAGATGAATAAGGCATAGGTTTGTGACTGAGTGAAAACAACCAGTGCAAAATCCTCATGAAGCAGAAGGTGATGCTCACTCAGCCATGCAGATTTTAGCCCTGTATGGCTCCCAGTGAACACTGTAAAGAATGGTGGAATGGTAAGGATAGCAGAAGGATTTCTCCATTAGCTTTCCTGATGTTCATTTGATCAATAACTCTGTCTTGCTGGCCTGTTTTAGAGCAGACTGTTGATGTCTGCTTGCTGCCTGCTGCTGTGTGTTTGTCTCACCTCCTGCTTTGAGAGCAGCACAGGGGTGGAGGAGCTACTTCTTCTGTATGTTTCCACAATGCTTGTAATGAGAGGCTCTAACTGCACCTCCTAGGTGTCCAGATATGCCCAGAAAATCTGGCTTTTTATAAACAGGGCTCTCTTGAAATGGTATTAGGTCATTTCCTTCATCTTCTCATCAAGAATATTAAAAAGAAAAAAAACAATCCCAAAACAAACGTGAATCTTAAAATTGCTCCCTGCCATTTACATGCGTCTGGGAGATTTGGAGAGGTGGAACAGGCTCTGTATTTTTTCTCTGCTGTGTACTTAAGTTCAGTACTTGCAGAAAAGGCTGTCAAGAACAAGATAGCCTATGGTAACCTTCCGAACTTGCTTGGATTAGGCTAAAGTTGGGGTGCATATGAGTATTGAAACTTTTAAGAATCCTATGGCATATAAATCAAAATCCTGTTGACTTTTGTTTAAATTAGGTGCTTGAGGCTTAAGTTCACACTGCAGACACATTTTCTTACTGCCCAGGAATCAGGAAAATATTTCCTGTAACTTGTGTTGTCCCTATACCCATTTTTTAACTGATTGCTTCTGGTCCTTGGAGCTCTTTTCAGTGCAAGTAAGTAGTGTCAACAAAGAAGGAAAGCATGACAAAAACACCTTTCTGTTTTATAATCTCAGCTTTGCAAAGATGTGTTTAGATTAAAAAAATAATAATAGGAAAAAATAGACCCACACCAAACAACCCTCTGAAAAAATCAACCTGCAAAAGTAACTTGTGGTAACAGGCACAGGGAGGGGTATGTAACAGTTTTTCAAGCCGTATGAACTTATAGTTTAGAATACTGTTATGCATGTGTCTGTCAGGCAGAAGGAAATAGGTATGAAAAAAAGTGGAAAAAAAAGAATCCATCCCAACTGTTATCAGAAGAACCAGAGTTAAAATCACTTTGGGCATATGCAAAGGTAATGATCATAGAGTCATAGAATTGTAGGGGTTGGAAGGGACCTCGAGAGATCATCGGGTCCAACTCCCTGCCAAAGCAGCTCCCTAGGACATTTCACTCAGATAGGGGTCCAGACGGGTCTTGAATCTCTCCAGAGAAGGAGACTCCACACCCCCTGGGCAGCCTGTCCCAGGGCTCCCTCACCCTCACTGGGAAAAAGTTCTTCCCCATGTTGGTGCAGAACTTCCTGTGCTCCAACTTGCAGCCATTGCCCCTTGTCCTGTCCCCACAGACACTGTAAAGGGGCTGGCTGATTCCCCTGCATCCCCTGCTTAAGATAATTATAAACATTAATTAGGTCCCCCCTTAGTCTTCTCTTCTCAAGGCTGAACAGTCCCAACTTATTCAGCCTTTCCTCACAGGGAGATGCTCCAGGCCCTTAATCATCTTCTTAGCCCTCCTCTGGACTCTCTCCAGGAGATCCCTGTCCCTTTTATCCCAGGAAGCCCAGAACTGGACACAATACTCCAGGTGGGGCCTGACCAGGGCAGAGCAGAGGGGGAGGATCCCCTCCTGTGACCTGCTGCCCACACTCCTCTGGATGCACTCCAGGCAGGACCCCCAGGTCCTTCTCCACAGAGCTCCTCTCCAGCAGGTCACCCCCAGCCTGTACTGATACAAAGGGTTGTTCCTTCCCAGGTGCAAGACTCTACACTTGCTTTTGTTCAACTTCATTAGGTTTCTCCCTGCCCAGCTCTCCAGGTCTCTCTGGATGGCAGCACAGTGTTCCTGCGTGTCAGCCACTCCTCCCAGCTTTGTATCATCATGATGCCGCTGAAAATCTCACAGGACAGGAAAGCCAGGGGACAGAGTGAGGGAGAGCTGTAAAAATGACCATAAATGTAAAAAAAAATAAATTTAAAACCCAAACAAAATGGATGTTAGTGTGTGTCTTGGAGAGGGAAGGTGACTTCTCTGAGATACTCACCGCTCTGCAGCCCAGGAGGTGCAGCGGGGCTGTGGTGCTTGTTGCAGCATAGCTGCAGAGACTGATTCCTCCTGGCACGGTTCCTCGCACGGACAAATTTCTCCAGTATTGTGTGGGCGTGTGGAATTGCAAGCAAAGGGAAGGAGAAAGAGAGGGAGGAATTTTACCCAGAAGGATCTGAGAGATTTTACTTCTGCACGGGCTGTGTGGTTGGGACATCGCTTTTTGAGGAAAGTGAGATTTTTGGGGACTATCAAATATGTTGGTGACCCTTTACTGGCACTTCCTAGTTCTTCAAGGTATGCTGGGGTTTATCCTATACATTTTCCTGCACAGTGACATGTGCATGAAACCCAGCTGGCTTACAGAAGCCTGAAATATGTTTCAGCTATAGGAACTGGGACTGATTAGGTATGGTCATTTCCATGTGACTGTTAGGTTTTGGCTCTCCGCTAAGCGCAGGTGAGATGCCTGGGTGGACACAGACTGTGCTGACTGACAAGCCTTATACTGTGTGTATAGTAGTGTCTATAATGTAATGTACCAGATGATGTGCTAGATTAAAGACATACATGACTCAATGGCCGTGTTTTTCCTGATTTTATGATTTTTGCAGTTTGTTTTGTAGTTTCATGTGTTTAACAGGCGGGTAGATGAGGTGCTCAGGGATATGGTTTAGCACAGGACAGGAATGGTTGGACTCGATGATCTTAAAGGGCTTTTCCAACCTTGTGATTCTGTGATTCTCTGACAGTTTGAAGACAGAAGGGAAGTACAAAAACCTCCTTTGAGAAACCCCACAAAGTCTGACAGTGGGTGTTTTACAGCCCAGATTACACAGAGCTGCACATCACTTTAGGTCAGGATTACACGTTCTGCTCATTTCAGTCATAATGGTGGTCTCTAGCAGAATTTGCCCAACTCATAATAATTCTAGTAATATAAGAATGCATTATGATGCTCCATTAAGATATGACCCCTTCTGCCCTTCCCAAGACAAAGGAAAATTTAGGCTTGAGTCACATCATTAACAGTGATCTGAATATTTAACTTGGGTTTTATGTTTTACTATTTCTGAGTAATATAAAAAGGGTGCTAACACTACTGCAAATTATTTATATCCACAAACAACCAAAAAAAAATGCAAGCTGAGTTCTACTTCGCATATTTTACGTATCATGAGACATATGTATGAGATAGATCCTTCCAGTTATTGGAATAATATGGATAGAAGTGTTATCTGAGATGAGATGGTGTTAAGTGCCACTCTAAATGGAGAAAGTAACGATATTGACAAGTATGGGTGATGGAGTGGTATGAGATACCTGGGAAAGCTGAAGTAGAGTAAACACAAGAAGCTGTTAGTTCTTTCCAAGACACCAGAAATGCCCCAGGTAAGTGCCCAGGGCAACTTTGAGTCTCTTATGCTGGCTATGTGCTGAATGACTACCTCCTCATCCACTTGGATTTATAGCCAGTTGTGGAGGCTGATCTGTGTGAACTTGCAGTTTAACTTCAGCAACGTTCGTTATAGGAAAAGCCTACAAGTGTAGGTCATTCTGAGCATCAAAATATTATGAATTGACTGAAAACTGACGAAAAAAACAGAGCTGAGAACTTTCTGAAGGGAAACATTCATCTCTCCTTCTTCCTGCTCCAGGCATTGAATCTGCAGCCTGTAAAAAAATGGTGGCCTTGCTTCATCACTTATTCCTATCAGCACAGCTCAGAGGGGAGCCAGACACAGGTAAAAAACATCTCTTACTGGTATACAGTTTAGACTAGAGGAAAATAGGGTGTGGTTTCTCCATTGCTCAAACCCCACACGAATTTCATAGCTTAGAAATAAATCTTCGTGCCATTGAAACACATGGGAAGGCACCTGATCTTCAGAAAGTGGATTAAAACTTTTCTGTGGCTATTCCTGCCAGGACCCAGGCTTTGTGGTGGTGGGGTTTTATGGTGTTTTTTTGTTTGGTGGTTTGGTATTTTTCCCTTTCTTTTGTTTTCTTTTCCAGGGTCGGGGGTGTTGAGCTGTATTATCTTTGCAATCGTTAGGGAGTGCTCTATATAAAGTAGCTCCGACTGTCAGGTGCTCCATATAAAGCCCTGCACTGCAGGTCACAAAAGGAAAGATATATACGGGCTTTGTTTCATTGTTCAGATTTCCATCTGCATGTACAGCATGAGTGGGTGTAAATCATCACAAATTCTGGTTTGGTGCACAGTCTTGGAAAATCTACAGCTTTGTAAAAGGAACCTGTGAGTTGTTGACAGCCAGCTCTTTCTGGCACTTGATGGGGAAAAATCAAACAAAATCAAGACATTTGAGAGGATAGTATAATATGGCAGAATAATCAGCTCCTCTCCTAGTGACTGCTTAGCTTTTCTCTTAATAACTGGAGTGATTTGTCTTTATGCTGGGGCAAATTCGTTGAGTTTGCACCAGGATGATGCAGCTGCTCATCAGCCATTGCTTTCACAGAGCAACACTAGCAACCAGCCAAAATGAATGATAGCTTTAATTCCTTTATTCTGCAACCTGTGGATTCAGGATAGGAAAAATCATTTATTGGCACAGTGGGTTTCACCTCTGGGCTCATGTTTTGGTTTAGATCACCAGTGGATAAGTTTGTTGGTCCCTATCTACCCATAGAAACATGAATGTTTGAGATGGAAAAGTATTATTAGTACATGTTTATCACCCTTGCCAAAGCAAAATTTTCCCCTATAAATCCCTAGCAGACATTTGCTACAAAAGAAAGAGCCACATAATTTGGCACAATTAAACTCCTTCTCCAGAGCACTACAGATGTGGAGTGCTGTATATGTTGTGTTTGTGAGAGAACACGCACCGGTACCCTATGGTTGTCTTTACAGAAATAAGACTTCCTTGAATAAAAGCCAGCAGGATTGAGCCCTTGTGTTTTGAGATTTGCAGTGTGGATGTGTGACAGGTTGTAGGGTTTTGTACAAGCGTGGAGCTGGTTAGTTTTATTAGTCTCTCCTTTTCGCGAACGTCAAATTCGAAACAGAGATATGGGAGAAGTAATCCTCTGAGAATTCGTGAAAGAAGGCAGCTTTCTTACAGTGACCTAAAATGGTAGCAAATATCCAAGGGACAGATTTTTTTTTCTTTATGTTATTTTTTTTTTCTTGGATCTCATTAGTCAAGTGCAACAGCAAGTTAATGTGACAGGTTAACTGTTCTGATTTTTTCCATCTCTCTCCATATTACCTTAATGTTGTGGGCCTTCCCTTCCCTTCCCTTCCCTTCCCTTCCCTTCCCTTCCCTTCCCTTCCCTTCCCTTCCCTTCCCTTCCCTTCCCTTCCCTTCCCTTCCCTTCCCTTCCCTTCCCTTCCCTTCCCTTCCCTTCCCTTCCCTTCCCTTCCCTTCCCTTCCCTTCCCTTCCCTTCCCTTCCCTTCCCTTCCCTTCCCTTCCCTTCCCTTCCCTTCCCTTCCCTTCCCTTCCCTTCCCTTCCCTTCCCTTCCCTTCCCTCTATACCAGATATACCACACTGCCATTTTTCCTACAGGATCATTTTAGAAATTGGAGTATATTGTGTGCATAACGAGATACAGAAAATTATGTGATTGGGTGATTAATCACCATTCCTCACCTCAGGCCAAAATTCTGATGATTAAACCCACCTCTTCAGCATTGTAACTTCTGAAACTCAAATCCTTCCCAACCTGCTTTTTCAGAAGAGAAATTTTTAAAAGTGCTTCTCATCTTCTGAGCATATTTGGGGCTGAGCAAGACTTTTCAGTTCTGAGAAATACTCACTGATGTGTTTAAGCCCTTCTGACATTTACAGCAAGCATCTCCACACTTTCTTATCTGTGATGATACACTGGAGTCTGGGTAAAGGGCAGGGAAGTGTAAGGGCTGGTACACAATACATGTAACTCTACTGCAGAAAGGAGTAGAGTTGGAGGCTCTGCTATTTAGGAGCAATGCAATAGCTTCAGGAGAAGCAATTAGCATAGCTTCTCTGTAGACTTACCTGTTTCTGGATAGTTAAAGAGCTCATATGGGAAAACTCATTCAAGCTTCCTTAGGCAGAAAGGAAATTTGAGCCTGGCTTTCCCACCTTTTGCTATTGTATCATGAAAGTCTATTCACAAAAAGATCTGCCACCTGCCATGCCCCTACCGTGCAAAGCAGGATGACAAGGGCTCTTTAAAACACGCTTGAAAAGACATCTGCAGGGACAAAATACTCACCTCTTTGGCGGAAGTGAAGTCGGCAAGTTTGGGAAAACTTGGCATCTATTTGATGATGCCTGCAATTTAGCAATGAGTTGGATCGTGACAACCCAGAGGGCACCATTGACATGGGTTCTGCAATTCTGGTTTGTGGACCTTTCACTGACTCAAAGCCGGTCTGACTACACAGTAACTGTCAAAAAATTAATCCCTTTTAGGCACCACATTAGGAATACTTGAAGTTTTGCAATACTCCCATTTTTTAAATAATTTTTTTCCCCAGTTCTTCTACATTTTCACTTCTTTTGTTGTAAAGCTAATCACAGGTCCACATGTATTCTGTCTCTGCAGTAATTAAGAATTAAGCAACAAAACCTAGTACATCATATGTTGCTTTGGGATTCAGTGTTCTAACACATGTGCGTTGGAGGGTAAGGTTCACTCCAGCTATATTATGTATATCTATCAGTTATACTCTTAAATGGCATGGCATACCTGTAAAAATAACAATTTTTCTTTTAAAAATTTATTTTGTCTATGTGTTTATTGGATTCTAATTTAAAATAATTAAAAATAACTAAATGAAAAATGTTGGATTCCTTCCCATTTCAATGGCAATAGGAAAATAAACCCAGTTCCCCCAACTGCATTATGAAGGGCTATATTATGTATTTATATAGCACTGAATGGGGCTGCCTGGGTTTATTGACCCCAGTCTGGCTGGTACTAAATGTACAGAAATAAACCCATCCCCAAAAGATTGCAATCAAATGATAAAACAAGAAACAGATGGCTGGTCCTGCATGGGGACTGTTAAAAATAAGAGGAAATTGACTGGCACAGTAGGCAGTGGTCTTGGCACACCAGCTGCTTAACCATGGACAGGGTTTTTTTTTAAAGCATCATGGCAGAGGAAAATTTATAAGGTTAGTTTTGAAATAGAAAAATTAAGTGGTTCTTAGTGTTTGCAGGCAGCCCTGTATTCTCATGGGCAGCAAGAATGAAAGCAGGAAGGAAACGTCCATCACTGGCTGTTTGGAGCTGTTGGCAGTGGTGGAGTGCACACTGGTACCTGGACACCAGTGGAGTGCACGCTGAAGATCACATCAGGGAAAAAAAGGGCAGACTAAGAGGACTGCAGGGAAGGTGGTGACACCAAAGCAATGGACTAGGGATAATTTTTGGAGAGTAACAGGTCTCTACTAGCCTTGAGTAGACACAACCTAACTTCAGTGTTTATCTGGCCTTGGTTAGAGCAGTCAAGATGGAAGGGGGAGAAGTGGAGAAGGCTGTTCACCAGGGACATGGATAAGAAAGATCTGCTGGCAATCTGCTGTCCTCTGTCATATATTTATGTGAAACATACAAACCTCTGGGAAGTAGCAACCACAGAAGGAGCACTGTACATCTGTAGTCCTGCAAAAGCCACCACCAGTGTTATAAAGTACCACAGGATCATAAGAAAGCAGATACAGCCCAAGGAAAATAATTAGCATATTTCTAACCTTGACCTTTTACGCAACTTTAAAAAATTGTAATTCTGTTCTCCTTAACAACTTTGGTTTTTGTTGTTTGTTTGGTTTTTTTTCCAGAGCTCTACTGAAATTTCATTGTTTTGCTTTACTTTAGAACCTTTTCTCTGGGAAGGGACTATCTAATCCCTCTTTCTTCCAGTACATGGTACATGGAAGATGTCTGCCTGTGAATCCAGCAGCTACACAAAACTGGGTCAGGTAGCTTGAACTATTTTTAAAATTATAATCTTCTTTTTCCTTCAGTTCTGCTACTTCCAGTAGGTATTACAGTCTGTTTTAGTAGTAAACTGGCTTATTTCAGTCAGTGCTGTATAGACTTAATTCTCTGGAAGAAAAGAAGGGGGGAGAAAAAAAAAGTGCCTCAGAAGTCTGAATTACCCAGATCTCTCCTAATTGGTGAAAGAGAATGCTGAGTATGGATGGCAGATGTTTCCTTAATTAATATCCTACTGGGTTAATCAGCAGAACCTTGGGAGCTGCTATGAGACTTTTGATGTGTTCAGAGAATCCAAGCCTTGATCTGTAGACTTTAAACTCGTACTCATAACTGCTTTAGCTATTTGACTATGTGATACTTACAAATAGTGTAGAGTCTTCAGTCAGAAGTTGTCTTTTGTATAACCTTATTCTGTGAACATTTCAATGACATTTGTGTTCAAAATTTACAGTAAATCTTGCATGCAAATTGAGCTCCTCTCTAAATTTGAGATTTCTTACAGGTTTTTAAAAATTGACTTATTCACAGTTCAGAATGTTTGCCTTTCAATCTCTTAAGAACTCAATACACTATTTTTAATTTTGTGAAGTCTGTGCTTTACCATAAGTAGGTTTGATACTCAGAAAATTTGTCACGGACCTAATGGCACTCATTAGAACCGCATGTGCTCTCACTGAAAATAGAGCTAAGTCAGGAGGAGAAATTGCAATCTCTCTAACTTTCACAAGCTGAAAACTTGGGAAAAGGCAGTCATTTATAAGTTGCATTGTTGGGTTGTTTTGGTTGGGTTTTTTTGTTTTGTTTTGTTTTCATATAAGTCTTTGTGTATCTCATGAAAGCTAAAAATTTGAACTTTTCACAAAAATAACAATGAAATCGGATAAAGAAAAGATTTCCCATTTCTCCCTCTGGATGTCTCATTTTGCAATTACCTGTCTTATGAGCAGTCAAATGTTAATCAATTCCCATCTTCTGGAAAATGCTGAAGACACATCCTCACAAACTCCAGTTGTAATCTTCCTTACACAGCTGCATACGGAGAGGGTTGAGGGAGGGCAGAGTGGGGGAAAGCTACACAAAAAAATGCTTTTGTACCTGAGTTAGTGATGGCTACCTGCTGGGGCGAAACACCTGTGGGGTCTGAAAGTGACACAGGACAGCTTTACATTTCCACATATGCCATGAGCTTGTTTACTGGCTTGGATTAACTTCCCTTTCTTTTTCCCTTGTATGTTCAACCATGCTTCCCCTAACCAAACCCTTAGCCTCTCCTTTGTAAGCTGACGGAGGCACTGCAGCATGCGTTTGCATGATGCTGCATGATGCAGAAACCATTGGATCTTATCTAGGTCATTACTCCTTCTTGGATCAAAAGCTCATACCCGTGATTAAACTCTCTGTAGAGAGGGAATGGGCAAAAAGGGTGCGTGCAGGAAGGGGCACTGCAGAACCCTCATTTTGAACAGTTCATCCTTACTTTGCCTTCCATCAGGTCCTTAAATAAGGAATCTAAACCTTTTGTTTCTTTTTCTTTTCTTTCTTTTCTTCATGGGCACCTTTTCTGCTTGTCTCTGCTCCTCTGAGGTCCACAGCCATATATTCCACCAAGTGAACCTCCACCAAGCAGGGGAGATGCTGAACTTCCCTTCTTCTCGCTTTTACTCTTCTGATTTGCATCATTTATGTCTTGGAAACTTCAGCAACTGCAAAGTGGAGGCAAACTTGCCCTCAGTGAGTAGGAAGCAGAAATAAATGTTATACTAACCAAAAGGGTGTTTTTGGAAGGACGTGCCACCTACAATAGTGGGGAAGAATATTGGTTCTCACTGGCTTGCCTTATTATTTTAAGCTGTTCTTTGCTCTTTTCCTCACTAGCTCACATCCCACTAGCTGTTTACAGTTATTTCACACATCTTATGCCAGCCTTATGCCATTCATTCTGTTGGGACCTGCTTGAAACCTCCTCCAAAACTTACTGCTATAGATTTTTTTTTTAAAGAAAATTCTTAGCTCCTGCCCATCAAAACTGATTCCCCTAAAGCAAAAAAAAAAAAAAAAGAAAAAAAAATTACATCATTTAGTATATAAAACATGTCAATGATTATGCAAGATATTGGTACTACTCATGTTCCCTCTGTTCCTCCTATCTGCTATCAGCAGTCAGGTTTGCAGGTGCTTTGGTTAGGATTGCAGACCTGGGTCTTTCTTGATTTAAGGTCACTTTTTCCTACTGAGATGCATTTATTCTCCAGGATGACCCTGGGTAGGATGGGGATAGAGGTAAGCTCTGGGTTTTACCTTCCCTCTGTGGTGTTTAATAAATCAAAATCTCAGTCCATAGCTAAAGGAGTCCTCCTCATCTCCTGTTTAACTCCATGTGACTGGAGGCATTCTTTACGGCTTAGATCCATTCAATGCAAGGCAGGATTGATCTTGTTATAAACGTTAATATTGCGTCATTTGGGGTGGAATGGGGGTAGCTTCTTCCTCTGCAGTAACTAATGAAGAAATAAAATGGAATGCTCTACAGTACTCAAGAAAACCAGAAATATTTTCTCCAACTGGCTTGAAAAGATGTAACAATTCAGCATATGATTTTAATTAATGTCCATGTAACTAAAAATGTGTTTAATTCACAATAGCATTACAAGAAAACATATTGACATCTAATTATGGATCATAGAATTTGCTGCAGTGAAACTGTAGTGCATCTGTTCAATGAAACACAATCATGGAGAATGCTAAATGGCAAAATATAATGAAAATGTGAACCAATACACAAATGAGGCCATTAAATACATCAGTGTGAAACAAAGTGGGGATATTCAAGAGAAGAGCTCATGCATAGGGTTTGGTAGATAATACAAAGTAATATTGTCTAGTAAGGGGTTTTTTCTTATTATTTTCTTGTGAATAGCAGGATTTCAGCTGCTGGGGTTTCTCAATGGAGACTGCTGTTTCCAAGTTAACATGAAAATGCTCGATGTTTAGCTGACAATTGGTAAAATAATTCTCATGACTTCTCACAATAAATGATTCATTTGCTGCAGCTATTTTGTCAGCTCTTGTGCTCGAGTCTTCCCTCCTAAATACCAGTTTTACCTCACCAAGCTGATTGCACTATCCTTACGCCATACCCATCATAGTAAAAACCCAACTGGAATCATAAATTCGAAGCTAAAGATTATCTACCTGCCTGGTAACAAATCACAATAGTCAAGAGCTACACTGAGCTAAGTGCTACAGCAATAGACACTCCTGCTTGAACAAGCCATTAAAACACTACGTCCAGAAATATACTTTAAAGTCTAGTGTCAATAGTCCTCTTGTCCATGTCTTCTTTTGCCATATTCATAGGCAAAAGCATTCATAGAAACCTATGGAGTGAGACTGAGATGGGAAAGTTTTCAAGGAGGATCCCTTTTGGGTGATTTCTCCCAGCCAGCTCTAATGTTTGAGTTATTAAACTACATGCACCCATACACAGAGAAAAAAATATAAACTAAAAATCATCATATAGGATGATTTACTCCTCAAATCTCTGCTTATTCATCAAGGAACAAAAGCATTATGTGAGATAGGAGCCAATCACAACTGTGCTAATGAGCTTGAAGGAGTGAGCCTTTTAGTAATGAAAACTGAAAGCAGACCACTCCATCTTTCAATCCTAAAAACAGACATGTGGTAAAGACCTTTAGTTCCGCTGCTATAGAGAGTTTTTAAGGGTTTGGTTTTGGTTTTGTTGGTTTTTTTTTTAAATCTGGAGATGAAGAACCTTACATTAAATTAGGTGTTAGAAAGTGCTTATCCACGTGTACATGCAGCTTGTAGCCCAGTAACTGGATCCCTTACACACAACTGAATGCCACAGCACAGTTACCCTCAATTACAACGCTAGCTGAAACACAGCTTCTGGGCTGGAAAAGATTGGAGTTGATTAAACTGCCTGTTGTTCCTCTTAATCTATCAACCTAAATCAGACAGTGATTAGATTGCTGTCAGCTCTGAGCAAGCCATTTGGATGGACACAGTTGTGCTTTCAGTGAAATAAAACCAGATATGCTAAAACGGCAAGCAAATTTCTCTCTCCCTTTGCTGTTGGATTTACAGTGAACAGTTAGGCCTGCAACACATGCCTTTTTCTCTTTCCTCTTCAGAGCACAAGCGTGTGAGTGATCTGCTAGGTAATGACTCTACACCTGCAAGAGATTTGGAACCACAGCTGATCGTCTCCGCAGTCTCCATTTTCTTCCATCTCTTCCCATCTGCTGCAATATAGCTTTCATTTTTTAGGCAATTGCTATTGCTCAAGTTGCAAGATGCAAGATCAACAGATATGAATCCTTTTAGCTAAATGTTCTTGGGGGAAAAAAATAATCCAGGAAAGTATCTCTGGAGTAACTGTAACTGTGTAGCCCCTGATGAAGTTGAGCGGACACTTGAAGGGCAGAAAGCAAGTGATTTTCCTCTGAATTTCTTGTTTAGTCTTTGAAGTAATAAAAAAGGGGACCTCATGTCTTTGCATGCATGGTAGACTGTCTTGAGTGATACAAATCTCAGTTTCCAGGATCTCCTGGAAATCCTGGAAATGGATAAATGGCCCAGTAGCTGGTAGAGAGAAATCCTCTGCCTGTTGCAAAACATGGCCAATAGCTTTCCATTTACTTGCTGAAGTTACGTCAGCTCTCCCCAGGAGAAGCTGGACATGAGTCACCAGTGTGCATCTGCAGCCCAGAATGCCAATCTGCATCACAAGAAGTGTGGCCAGCAGATCAAGAGAGGGGATGCTGATGCTCTGCTCTGCTCTGGGGAGACCTCACCTGGAGTGCTGTGTCCAGCTCTGGAGCCCTCAGCACAAGCAAGACATCGACATGTTGGAGTGTGTCCAGAGGAGGCCACAAAAATGATCCAAGGGCTGGAGCACCTCTCCTATAAAGCCAGGCTGAGAGAGTTGGGCTTGTTCAGTCTAGAGAAGAGAAGGCTGTGTGTGTGGACCTTATAGCAGCCTTCCAGTCCCTGAAAGGTGCCTGTAAGAAAGCTGGTGAAGAACTGTTCCCAAGGGCATGGAGAGATAGGACAAGGGGTAATGGTTTTAAACTAGGAAAAGGGAGATTTAAGTTGGATATTAGTCAAAAGCTCTTCAATATGAGGGTGGTAGATCACTGGCACAGGTTGCCCAGGGATGTAGTGGAGGTCTCATCCTGGGAGATTTTCCAGTTCAGGCTTGATGGGGCTCTAAACCACCTAACCTAGTGAAGATATCCCTGCTCACTGCAGGGGGTTGGACTAGATGACCTCTAAAAGTCCCTTCCAACCTTACACATTCTTTGGTTCTATGATTCAGTGACTTGGTTTTGCAGCCCAATCAATGCAGGCAGGTGCCTGACATGCAACAGTCTCCTGGCTTTCATGGAAAATGGCACAAAACTACTGTGTGCAGTGTCAGAGTCACTAACAGCTGATGTTCACTGACCTAGTTCACAGACCAGATCATGCCTGAATATTTTGAAATATTTACAGCAAAAGATATGAGGCTGGCTTGTCTGTTGTGAGGCATGGGAAATTTAGGCAATTTTGAAGTTAAAAGTATTCTGTCTTGAGCTATTTGTTTTTCCACAGAAGATGTGGTCCAAAAAATAAAATATACCTTGAAGATAAATCATAAATAGTACTCTGTGAGTAAGAACCCTTTCCAGACATGGTAAAAGCCTCTGGGAAAAGTTCCTCTGGACAAAATACCCAAAAAGGACTTTAGGAAATAGCAAAACCTGACGGTTTATTTAAAATGCCAGTAAGTGATTGTACCTCTAGCAAATATTTTATTTTTAAGCAAAATTCTTGATCAAATCATTGCTGTTCTCTCTACCTTTATGCTGAGTTCACGATCCCAAGAGATGCACAAGTCATGTAAGTTACTGTGCATTTTACTTCAAGTAGGAAAATGAACCCAGTTTTCTAAGTATTTCACTTAGCATGGCAGTCTTCTAGTGGAAGGCAGCCTACTTGAAGTGAAAAAATTTCATTTATTGTATTTAAATAGAACGTACACTTCAGCTATCTGCATTTAAAAATGAATAAAAGATAGATAGATAGATAGATAGATAGATAGATAGATAGATAGATAGATAGATCGATCTATAAATAGATGATTTTTGCTATTGGGAATCTCTGGAGGGAAAAAAAATTGAAAGCAAACAAACAAAACATTTCCAATTGAAGCAGCTGAAAAATGCATTAAGCACTGACATAGGGAATACCTGTAGCCAAGCCCTACCCTTTCCCTTTTCTTTTAGTATTCTAGGCAGAAAGAAACTCAATGACCATAGCATGCCTGGTATCAAATCTACCTCATCACTGATGGGTATACTCTGCACCGAGTCTTATCAGAGCTCTCTGAGAGCAATTCCTGCAGAGCCCTCAGCTACAATTGAATCTCCTGGTCACAAATGCATAGTTAACTTTGAGGTCTGCCATGGAGAATAAAGGTCACAACCTTATTACTGCATGCAGATGGATTAAAGCACTTTTGGTTGTTGCTACATCCCTGGGAAACCAAGAGGAGCTCTGAAAGAGCCCCTAGACATCATGGTGATAAGCGTGCTCGTAATGAATGGATAGAGGAATTACAAACATTACTGGAAGGAATTAATATTGTGCAACTTCTATCAGATCCTCCGGAGGGGATAAAGAAGCCGGTAGAAGTCATGTTGAAAGCCAGCAGAAGAAAGCAGCACTCATGATGTGTTTTTGAGCTATGGGAGTCCTTGCCAAAGCAGAGTGTGAATGCTGAGACAACATGTGACCAAATAAAAGCTGCTGAGGTCCAGGCAATAGCAATCCACTGGAGTTTACTGACTGAATAAAGGCCTTGTTGCTCAAGGCCCAGAGCTGAAAAGGTCTGGAGGCTGAGAAAGTGTTAAGGGAACAGCTAGGTATCCCTTAGTATTGAGATTTGCTCTGTGTTTGCTTCTGATTCCCATTGGAAACGTGCTGCTGAGTGAGATCAACCTGTGGTTGGATCTAGAAATGCTTTTCTTGTACATTTCTTTTCAGTGCAGCTTCTTAACTTATTTTAATGAATTTTTCACTGCCTCCCTCTCTTCTGCCACCAGTTCTGTACAGTGTATGCTGTACAGTCAGCATAACAACAGGCACTCAAATTCATCACTTGCACTGTTTTTTTTTGCCCCAAACCAACACTGGTAATCAATGTGGATGATGCAGAAAGAGGTAGGGCAAAGAATTATTTTTTTCTTTTTTTCCCCCTAAAACAGAGGCTGTAGGCATAAAGGAAATAGTACAGTACCAACCCCTTACTTCTGAGACGTGACTACACCTGTGACTGAAACACTGGATGCTGATACAGGGTTTGGCCACAAGATGCTTTCTGGTTCAGTTATCAGGCTTTTTCATTATTCTGGTTTCTTGTTAAAATGTCAGCTGAAAACTTCCAGTTTCAGGTACCTCTACCAGTTTAGCATGGGGAGGTTAGTTATGTCATTGAAAGGGTACCTCTTATCTCAAGCATTTGTGCAACTGCAAATTAGTGTCCTCTAAACAATTCAAATGTCCGATTAAAATGTCACCTTGAATTTAAGTATGCACTGCATTTAATGACAATTCCTGTGGACATTTAAGGCTTTTTCTCATTTCTTATACTTCAGGTATGCAATTTCCTGTCTTGACAGACGTTCTTTTTTTACCCTGTAGTTTTGGGTTTGTTTTTTTTTTTTAAATTCTGTTATCAACAACAGTTTTTTTCTCCTTGCTGTATTGATTTTCAGTTGCAGGAGTGCAAGAACATGTGTAGCACACTTTGATATACTGAAGGAGCTCACGTTTCTGAAAGCTGGTTGATCGTATCGGGGTGGTGAAACACTGGACCAGAGAGGTGGTAGATGCCCCATCCCTGGAAACACTCAAGGTCAGGTTGGACAGGGCTCTGAGCAGCCTGATCTGGTGGAATATGTCCCTGATCGTTGCAGGGGGTTGGACTAGGTGAGCTTTGAAGGTCACTTCCAACCCAGCCTGTGATTCAATATAAGGGAAGATTTCAACGGATGAGCATGTTCATCATCCTGTAGTGGGGAAAGTTTACAGAATCAGTATTCTTGAATTATGGAACCTACCTAAAAACATCTCTGCTTCAGGACCTTCACTGATATCCCCACATAATCTTCCCATGGTGTGTGACGTTAAGTCAAATGGATTTTGCCATTTCTGGGCATGGAGAAATAAATGTAGAATATTGAAGAGGCAAAGAAGATGCACTGCCAGCTGAAATGGTGAGCTGCAAGAGAGTTACTTGAAAAGGGAAGAGCTGCAAGACAGTAGTGATTGCTGAGATTACTTCCTGAAACAAGAGAATGTAGGATGATTGTTTTCCAAACACTTCCACTTGATGTTTTCTGCAGATACTGAGAGAACAGAAACATGAAGCAAGGTGGGTAATGTACCTTCAGCAGTGATGGACTGCTATTAGCTGACCTGAGTGTTTGTTTAGTGGTGTTTGATAAGATGGACCAAACTGAAAATGGAAATTACTAGAAGAGGGCAATGATTTATTAGAACTCACATGGCACATGGGACAGACTTTTCTCTTTTTAACAGAGTAGAAATGATAACTTACGAAATAAATTTAAATGAAGCACATCTATCAGGGAAGCATATCTATCAGAGAACTGTTGCCTGGAAATAGGCTGTGAGACAGCCTTCTAACTGCAGGTTGAGGAATAAAAGAGGGACAGCTCTGCGTAAGACAGAAAAGCAGTCAAGTGCAGTGTGGTGGGCTCACAGTGGGCTCATGTAATGCAGTTCACTGCTACAGTCATTTCAGGTGAGCTCTATGCTAAAGGATACCCCCGTCTCATGGGAAGGTGTGAGACTAATGTAACTTAGAGTACGGGTAACATTTTGAGTGACATTTTGTTTTCATTGACTCTTGAGGTATCTCTAGTATTTCTAAGGGCAGAGCAGCATCTCTTTATACGAAAATAATTTTATTATACTGATGTTTGCAAAGACCTATGTATAGTAAAATCAAAGATATGCAAGGTGTACAAAAGCAGAGGATTGTTCCCAGAGTAGTGTAAGCTACCAGGGAAATGGTCTGGCTTAAAAGCAGATGGGAGATTTCTCTTGACTGCAAACTGGATTGTATATGCACAGAGACCTGTGTTATGAGTACGAGTAGGTACTTTACTTGTGGTTTATGTAGGTTGACCATTAAAAACAATACATATATTTTTTAAAAAATTATTATTTGGAAGTAATCTTTTCTGTGTAATTCTTCAGAAGAAAAACTAGGATACGTCGTTAGGCTTGTGTACATCAAGGAGATACTGCAGAGGCCAGGTGATGGAGACGTAGGATTTTGCACACAAACCACTGTCCTCTCACAGCTCCATCTCTATTCAACCTCATCTCACTGCATCATGGTCACTGCCCTGGCCAAATGTGTCAACTTCTGACACCTCCTCTGTTTTTATTCCCAGAACACTTGCTATGCCACATCTGATTTATGACTCTCTTCTGCTGGAACACTTCCAAAAAAACTAGACTTATTTTGACTGAAATGCAGAAAGCAAAACTTATTCTTGTGGAAACTTACAACCTTATGAAAAAGCCCATAGTTTATAATTATCTTCACAAGTTTATCTTTGCCTGCCTACTGATTCCTGAAGTTAGAGGGGACTCATCCTTCTGGCATCTCTGTGAGATTAATATCCTTTTCATACTTTCTTTTTACCTTAGACCTTCCTGCCTGTAGCAGTCATTGGTCATGTCCTCTCCATAAAGCACAAGCTCTCTGTGTCCAGCATCTGCTCTCCAGCCTGGCTGAGGTGTTCCCTTCACCTCACACCTCTCAATAGATGCAGTGTGCTCAATCAAAAGATGGTGGGTTGCTGGATATGTGAGCTGAAAATCTTACAAAGAGAGCTTTCTGATCAGTCACAGCATTGCTGATTAGAGCAGAGCGCAGGGTGCCAGCAGGGGTTATACAGGATAAATTTATTTAGATGCCAGCCTGGCAACACCTTGAGGTTTCAAGTGATTTAACAATCTACCTGTGAAAATGATGCAACAAGGGAAATCAACTTAATTAAAGATTTATTTGACAAGCAAGGGAAATGTTTAGATTTTGAACAAGCAAAAAAAAAAAAAAAATTCTAAATACTTGCTATTATCAGTGAATTCATAGCTTTACAAGGAATTTTTCATAAAAGATACCTCAAGCGACAGATGAAAAAATGCTGATCAATCATTGAAGCAATTCTTCTTCCCAGTAGACCCTAAAAAATGTTGTCATGAATCAATCAATTCTTTTCCATCTTACTTTTGAAGATGATGTCTGAAATGTAAGAAAATTGGGTTATAGACCTTAGGTTAGATTGGAATGATACTAATTGGAGCTCATTATGGTCTAATATAAATGCTAATCTTATAAATATTAAAGACTCAAATCTATCTTAATGTATTACACAGTACTTACATTACCTTCAAAAAAGTCAGCTTCATATCAACAGAGTGGAAACTCCAGTTGTCAAAGTTGTGGAGGAACTTTTGAAATGAGCCTTCAATGTCCATAATTAAAAACCTCTGGTAAGGCACAAGGACAACTATTGGCAAAAAATGGTTTAACTGTAAAATGAGTTTATTGACCTGCCAAAAGCCCTGTTCTTAGATGCTTTCTGGGGTTCTTCTTGTTTGATTGCATTGGGTTTTGCACAAACTGCTTTTTGAAAAGCCTGCCATGTCACACCTAAGCTATCATCTGGTGGGAACGAACTTCATTTTGGCACACCGTGGGAGTGACTGCTTGCTTGAAACAAGATTATATGTAGAGGAATATAGAGCTGTATTTTTATCCCTTTTGGTTTACTACTCTTACAGCATAGTTAGGTGACCAGAAATTCTCATCGTGCTGCTATGTGGTGTGCTCCATAATAAGAAGAAAACTCAACTTTGCTTCTATTGTTTTCCCTTCCTGCCCCTTAAAATCTTCCTGTTCTTCCCTCAAAAAAAAAAGCAGAAATATGTGTTTCTACATTGGTAAATTCCATCTGCTGTCATCCAAGCTCAGATAAAAAATAAAAGAGGGATTGTTTGTCTCCTTCAGGCATCTTCTCTTTGTGAAACCAAAAAAATTATTTGCCTGACAGGAGGAAAGGGAGCACGGGAATGAATTAGAGGCTAGGCTGTGATGGAGCCGAGTACGTACGATTTACTTATGGGAACAGCGAGGGGGGAGAGGGAGTGTTTGGAGGCGGGAGGGAAGAGCATTGTGCTCTAATTGTAAAATTAAAGTAATTAGTTGGAAGAACAGAGACTTGGGCTCTCGGCCCCAAACCAGAATATCTATTTAACATCTGTGCACCAGTATTCTGCTGCACAAAGCACGGAAACTGGTGTTGAAATGCGCATATAATCCCAAACACACTTTTCAGAGCACTTCTCAAACTTGTAATATCTCCACTCGTACGTCTTTCCATTCACTGCTAGTGATAGGGTAGCCCATAAATGCCTTTCCCAGGAAACCTAAATGAGTATTTCTCACTGAATTATCTATATGCACTTTTTCACCTGATCATAGGTTCCTCAGGTTTGTAATTTAAATTTGGTTGGAAACTTCTTTCTCTCTGTGGACAGTGAGAGGACAGCTTGAGAGTATATAATGGTGACTTGATATTTAAGCATGCTTATTAATAATGGCCAAGAATTGGCTAAGGTTTTTTTTAAAAAAAGAAAAAAACCCCAAACCACTCAGCCGACAGGAGGAATAAAGTGGTTTGTTTACTGCTCACTTTAACACTGGTTGCAGCAAACAAGACAAAGGACAAGAAAAGAGAATCTTCTGCAGACAGTTAAGGATATTTTTATCTTTTGTTTCATCTTTTCTTGCTAAAAAAACCTTCGTACATTTTTTTTTGTTGATTTTTCTATCTTCTAATTGTCTATGAATTTTTAGCTCTTAATATAACAAAAGAAAGGGAAGGGAAGGGAAGGGAAGGGAAGGGAAGGGAAGGGAAGGGAAGGGAAGGGAAGGGAAGGGAAGGGAAGGGAAGGGAAGGGAAGGGAAGGGAAGGGAAGGGAAGGGAAGGGAAGGGAAGGGAAGGGAAGGGAAGGGAAGGGAAGGGAAGGGAAGGGAAGGGAAGGGAAGGGAAGGGAAGGGAAGGGAAGGGAAGGGGACTATTGAGTTTTCATGTGGAAAAATAAGAAAGGCTGCAAAACTTGATTAGAAAAGTGACTGGGTGCATGAAATCAAATTTCTAATGAAAACATTTGAAGAAGCTACAAGATTTTGAAGCAGGTTTTGTTGTTTAAAATGAATGGCATTTCAATGAAAACATATATAAATATATGTCCCTTTTTAGATTCTGTCCTGTTGCTTACAAAAGTTGAGAACTTTTTCTAATGGTAGATGAGGAGTTGGAAGACTAAGAGGTCAAAGTGTTGAATTAGAAGGGGGAAAAATAAATAATTGTCTTGTCAAAGCATTTAGCAAAGTGAAGAAAATGGAGGGAAAAGAGCTTGAGAGATAGCTGTTCAACTTCTGTAAAAACATGAAAAAGAGGAAAAGGATCTAAGACTGTACTTTTCTTTCTTTTCTTTATTCATGAAAAATAAACTTGAAAGCAGCAGTTCCTACTTCTCTCAAATTCTGAACATGCATTAATAATTTTATGAAATCTGGACCCTCTATGAATTTAACAACTTTACACTAACAGTATGTCTACTGTTTTTTCCCCTGAGTGCTCAACAGACTACAGGCACACTGTTTCACTTACGAAATACTGATAGTTCCAAAATCAGAAAGTTCTTTGATTGTGATATTTAGGTATTTGGGTATATTGTAACCTGATGTTTCTACTGAGTAAAGGAACTGTTAGTGAAGCCCGAGGTAAATTTGTATCTTATATATTATTTAAATTAATATCTCAAAAACCTTAAAAATCATTTGGCTGATGTTTTCCCTCTTAAAATGGGGCTGCTACAAGTGAGGGTAACACTTGATGTGTTACTATTTGTTGTGAAGTGGTTTAATAAATGTTTAAATATCTTACTGCTGCTGTCTGATTTTTCATGAGAAGTTACAGCCTGGAAGATTCATGTGAGTTGTTCTACACCTCAAAAGAAAGATCCATGCAAATTTTCTGCTTCAGTTATACAATACTGTGTGATCCATTTTTCCTCTCTCCAGAATGTCGATTTTTATTTGGCAGTGGCCAAAGATTGCAGCTAGTTCAAAGTCAACTAGCCATAGGGTGCATGCATCAGGTCCTCAATGCCAGTGGCTGCATTGCAGATCTACTATCACTTTGCAGTATTTGCTCAATCTAGCCTTGGATGACAGAACATGTATTTGTGTAAATCCACAGCAACCTAAATTTTTAAGTAGGCTGGTTTTGGTTTTTTGGGTTGTTTTTTTTTTTTACAATTGACTCCTAAAATTCCACAAAACTTAATGCTGATACAAGATTTGGCAGGAAACAAATTTCTTCCTTAGAGCTTGCAGTAGGTCTACAAGTCAAATGTGGAGTTATTTCTACCGTGGCATCCACCCTGTTACTTCTTAACAGAAAAAGTTATTCAACAGAGCACAGACGCTTAAATTAGAGAGAGCTAGCAGTAAAGCTCCAAGCTAATGTGTTTTAAGTTTTGCATTATGGTTATTATAGAATGCAATTAAGGCTAAGAAATACTAAAAAAAAAAAAAAATTAAAAATTATTCTGATTAACTTTTAAAGGAAATGGGGAGATCAAAACCAGAGATGTTCATTGGTTGTGGGGTCACCCAGGCTGAGATGCTTATAAAATGATTTTGCGGTGTTTAGCCTACGCTCCTCTCCATGCCAACAGCAGTTCCTACCCAGACACTCTGTCTTCTGCCTCAAAATCATTTTTCTTCCTTGTGTCAGATCCTAGCTGAGCTAATTCTTCTGGCATGGCCTTATTTAACTTCTCTTCCCCCACATTTCTACTCTTTAAGCAGTCATGGCCACATGTCAGGGCTGATGGCGCAGAGTATGCCTGGCTGGCCTCCCTCCCGGTTCCCTACTGCTCCAAATCTCTTGTTTGTTCCCCCACCTCCCCCCTCTCTACCGCAAGCTGGCCTGTTTGCAGCCCATGAACATGCCGATCAATCCATTGTTTGAACAATACGATCTTCTCAGAATTGGCCTCCCTGGAGTTGCAAACGCTGAAAAAGGAGATGGTGGTTTTGCCATCATCCATATTAGCCTGTATCTCTGCTTGCTGTTAGACCTCTTCTTGCTCCCTCCCTGCCACCAATTCTCTCCCTTTGTCTCTCTTATCCACCTGCTTCCCCAGTGGGGTGACAAGTCATGGCTCTACTCCCATTGTGGCCATGACAGGAAGAGAGGTCCTCATGTGTCAGTTGTCGATCTGATTATTAGGAACACAAGGTTTGGGGAGCAGTGGTCTTGGGAGTCGTCTTTCTCATTTTCAAAACCAAAGACTTGAAACTCTTTGCTTGGAAGTGGAATTTGAAATGGGTGAGGGGACTGCTCGTTGCACGTGCAGAGGTCCAGGTTGGTAACGTTCATTTGCAAAATTGTCAGCTCTGCCTAGAGCCAGCTTAAACCCAGGCCTAGGCTTCAAATGGGCCAGAAATTTACAGTTGAATGCAGGATTTTGTCAGGCACTTTAAGAGGGGTTACTGTTGTACTCAATTGCATTGTGTTAGGAGCAACAGGGAGCCTGGGGTAGTAAATTCTAAGGAGTAATGATATCCACATCAGATTTTAACAAACCCTACAGTGTTTTATTTGTAATCAGGGCAAAATGAATCATCCTCCCCTTCTCTAAATCTTGCTCTACTTTATTCTACCTCTACTCTATATTTTATTATGAAGAATGAGCAACTTCGTTTGAGGTACTAAAAATTTGTATTGAACCATAAAAAGAAAAGAATTCATCACTGCTTGCCAGGATGTATTGTTGCTGGGAAACGAGTCACTTACAAATATTTGGTAGTCAGCACATATGAGATAAATGCTGATTTTTATCAGACCCTTTCACAATTCTGTTTCTCCCAGTAGATAAAATATTTCTGTTCACTTCTTTCCACTCTTGTGCTGGGGCTGAGATGTGAAGTTTCCTTTTCCTCAAAGAAAATAATAGAAGGAGGAGGAAAAACTGTGTTAGGTTAGAGCTGCGGGTGGAAGCAAGCTAGGGCAGACTGTGATGGATTAAAAACAAGCAAAAGTGAGTGAAAAACAGAAAAGCACCAGAATGGGAGCAGAAGGAGAAATAGGAAAGTTCTACAGCAATCTGAGGATAATAAGAGCTAGAAAACACAGACCAAACATCTCCCAGACCCCAAATAGTCTTTTTTTAACTTGAAATCAGATTTTACAGCAATTAGTCACATTATGACAGTGACAAGTTTTTAGTTTGATTCACTCTAGCTCACCCTTCAAAGGGACCATGACTGAAAGCTTGAGACGTGAATAGTAATTGTTGTCTCCTTAATGTTACCCAGAACTTGAGCAATACCTATGAAGTTATCAGATCATTAGTGGCTTACCATGTTCTTTTTGGTTTTGGTTTTGGGTGGGTTTTTTTGTGAATCTCAATATGTGCTTGCTTTTCTCAGCTTTGCAATATCTGTTCTATTAGCACTTTTGTATATAATGTTGCTATAAGTGCTCTGCATATGGTATTCCTTTGAGTTCACACACACAAGAAAAGCTTTTCTTGGTACTCCTTTGAGTTCATGCATACAAAAAAGCTTTCCTTGAGAGCAAGGTATCCTTGTAATACAAGGTTCTTGTAATATGTCACCAGAAGAAAGCTAAAAAAGAAAACTGAAGAAAACATTTGGGTGGAAAGATGATGAAATCAGTACCAGACGGGTGGCTGTTATGGTATCATTTTCCTTTTTTCTCTTGAGGTCTGCAGATTCATTCATGTTATTTGCTCTTGTGTCAACAGGCACACATTTCTTAGTTACAAATAGCTCTAATGGAAATTTTTATTTTGAATCCATATTGATAGAGAGGTTTGAATTGCATTTAATTTGGGGACCGAGTAAAACGATTAAGAGAGAAAAAGAACATTCCTGATCTGTGACATTTTTCAGATGAACTAAACCAGATTTGCAAATTATATGGTCTTCAGTAATGTGTCTATTCAAGCAAAAATACAACACCCAAAAATTACTCTTTTTTCCTAAAGATCATCGAATCACAGAACACCAGGTTGGAAAGGATCATCTGGTCCAACCTTTCGTGGCAAGAACCGTGACTAGACAAAAGCCTTGTCTGGAACAGACGTCCCAGCATGCCACTAAGCTGAATTTAAGAATTGTCCAATGTTGGGGAATCCACCACTTCCCTGGGTTGGTGACATTATTCCAACGGCTGATTGTTCTCCCTGTGAAAAATTTTCCTCTTGTGATTAATTGGAATCTTCCCAGGAGTAACCTTCACCCACTGCTCCTCATCTTTTCCATGTGACTCCTTGTAAAAAGGGAGCCCCCATCTTCTTTGTAGACAAAGACTAAAAAATGTATTCTGCTTTTCACAGGTCATGTCTCTTATGCTTCATTTCCTGATGAAAGCAACTCACTCTCTTTCTTTCTTTCTTTCTTTCTTTCTTTCTTTCTTTCTTTCTTTCTTTCTTTCTTTCTTTCTTTCTTTCTTTCTTTCTTTCTTTCTTTCTTTCTTTCTTTCTTTCTTTCTTTCTTTCTTTCTTTCTTTCTTTCTTTCTTTCTTTCTTTCTTTCTTTCTTTCTTTCTTTCTTTCTTTCTTTCTTTCTTTCTTTCTTTCTTTCTTTCTTTCTTTCTTTCTTTCTTTCTTCCTTTCTTCCTTTCTTCCTTTCTTCCTTTCTTCCTTTCTTTCTTTCTTCCTTTCTTTCCTTTCTTTCCTTTCTTTCCTTTCTTTCTTTCTTTCCTTTCTTTCCTTTCTTTCCTTTCTTTCTTTCTTTCTTTCTTTCTTTCCTTTCTTTTTCTTCATTAATAATGAGACTGGCCAGTGTGCTATGCCAGCAATAAAATCTGAAATCACAGTAGCGCTCATTCTAAGTGATATAGGAATGTTCATATTCTCTTTTGAAATTCAAAGCAAAAAAATAACGTAAATAGTGCGCAACTCACTGGCATGAATAAAGATCTCAAAGCTGTTCCCAGATCCTTATAACAGTCACTGCTGAGGTGACACAGGAATGTCAGAGATCAGATACACCTTTTGCTGGCAAACTCTGCTGTAATTGTTTGTCATACATGCGAATTGCCTTCAAAACACAGAAAATTGAAAGTGATTTGTTGAATAATAGCAGGAATATATTTCATTTTTTTTTGGTTTCAAAACTGGATCTCTTTTTTTTTTTTTAGGTCCCTGGATAATCAAGATAGGTCAAAAGATTATTTAAGAGAGGCAGAGACAAGTGTATTTTTGGTTGATGTAAGTTTAGATGGCTCGTAAGTATCATTACTCCACAAAGATTTTTATCATATCAATTCTTCTGTATGACAGCTGCAATGGAATTAGTTACATGAACAAAAGATAAGAAAATATCAATAATGACAGGTAAATTACTGACCTACTTGTATCAGAGGGAAGACTTTATAGTAGAGCTTGGTTTTTATTTGATTTTCCAGACCTTATATACACTATCCCATAAACGCCAAGATCTTGCTTAAACAAGGGTTTTGGAAATATACCCCATATTATATAGTCTTAGAAAATCGGGATATATTGTTTATTTTTGGTTTATCTTGATCTCTTCATGTGAGAAGTAGAATTGAGTCGTACAAGAAATTATTTATTTGAAAATACGAAAGCACAAAAAGACCATTTAGAGGGTGAAAAGAACTAAAGAACAGGACCAATGTTTTTCTCACTCTCTCATGCAGTGAGATCCTTCCTGGTATTGGAAGGAAGAATATGGACTTGAAATGGAATATGAAATGATAGGTCAACTTTAACCTTTGGTGCAAGGTTGATGAGTGGTGTTGCATATTCCAGAATATTTTTTTCAGTCTTACTCCTGCTCCACTCACTTGGTCAATCTTTCTCTTCCATCCTTTTCCTCTACTCTGCTTGGCATGCATAGCAATAAACCCTGAGCAGGGAGATAGAATGTTGCCTTTTCTCTGCTAAGGCCTTTGTCTGATCTAGTCCGGCACTGTATTTAAGAGCTTGACCCAGCGTCTGTGCAGTGAATGCTACACAGGGAGGGTGGGTGAATTAATGATGTATCAAGAGGCTGGCTCATACGAACTGTGAGAAAATGAGCAATCAATGTGGAACAAGCCCAGGGAAGTCAATAAGTGTGAATGGTTACGCTTTATGCTGCCGAGCTCTCATATTTGTCCTTTGCCATTCCTGTTAACTGACCTATTTAACTTGCCATACGGGCATATGTAATGCTATAACTTTATTGTGGTGGCAGTGAGAGGCATTTCTAAATGGAGATCACAACAACAGCAAAAGACTCTCCACGCTTTTTCAAAGTGAAGCTTTCCCATGTAACTTTAAACTTTAGATGTTAGCATTTTACAGACACATTGTGCTTTTTTTAAAACAAAGACCCTTGTGCTTACTTTTCATTGACTTCCCTTTACAGGTTCTTTGGAATTACATCCCTGCTTCAAAATAGAAATTACGTGTAGAAGCAACCCTCCTGATAATTTGTGCTTTCAACAGTTTCTTTTTACTCTTCTCCAGTTTTAAGTTGTTTTGATTTATTTAAAATTAATTTTAAACTAAATAAAAAATGGATTATTTTAATACAAATTGAGGACTAGACCTGGGCAGGAAGCTATTTGTTCATTACAAAATGCTTTGTTATGTCTAGACTCTTCTATGCCATACCAAGTTAAACCCAAGCCCTTTAGCATTCTCCCAAGGAAAAAAAAAGAGTCAGAGGGACATCTTAACCAATTCTACCAGTGACACAATTATTCCCTAACTGGGGAGCAGAGGTTTGCAAATGCGTCAGGACTCCCAGAAATGAGGTCAGCAGTGATGGAATGTGGAGCTCAATAAACAAGGTTTATAAAAATGGTTGAGCCTTATTATGTGATTCCTACCACGTTCTGCCCTGCCTCATGTCTTCCTAGAATAGCCAGGTGATTAGGGTACTAACCCCTGGTGTTGAAGCCCAAAATTCAATGAATACTTAATACAATTTATACAAAATAGAGCTGCTCTAATAGTTGAGATTGAAAATGTTCCATCAAGAGTAATGGATAGCCTTGAGGGCTTACTGGGGAAAGACTGAAGTTGAAATCTTTGCTCTAACTCTGGTGGAACAGAGCCTGATCTGGGTCTCCTGCCTCCAGGAAGATGCACTTATCACTGTACCTCTTGGTTATTCTGGTACTCATAGTATAGTCTTCGCAAACGGGTAGTCTGTATTTGCTGCAACAGATAGATTCTCTCCTACACGTCTTGGCATCAATGGGTTGACATTTTCCAGTGAATTTTTTTAAATGGAAAACTTGGGCACATTAAACTGGAAGACTACTGAGGGTGGAAAAAACAGCATCACAGAGTCATGGTAGACTCCATATTCTTCTAGCGTCTGTGTTTCCTACCTTCTGTACACCTGTGTGACCATACAGATCTCTACCTGCTCACAGCAAGGTAAATTGACAATGATTGTCTCTAGATATATTACTGTTAAGATGAAATCCCTTTTTTAAAGTCCTCTTGTGCTTGTTCTAAGTTGTTTAACTTTGCTAATTTTCTTTCCTCTCCCTGAAGTGATTAATTTTTAGTTCTCAGTTTTGCTTCCCCTACTGCTGCTGACATCATGGCCCTCATTAGCTGAATGTCCTCTCATTTTCCATCTCCATCAGAAATACTCCTGCTTTCCAAATCCAAGTCCCTTCTCTGCTTCATGAGGAGTCTTTCTGTTTCTGTGCATCTAGAGAGACTTCTTAAGTTCATTGTTTTACTCATTATTATAAAGGAGCGCAGACTGGGAGAAGAGCATGTACTGGCAAAGGCTTGGTCATTCAAAGCTTTACTCAACACCATTCTAACATGCAGCTGACATTTGTTCTGACTTTGTGACTCGAAATTCCTTCCATCCTGAAATCTGAAGTTCATTGGACTCCTCCTTCTATAGGAAGCTCCAAGCAGAAAGATTTCAAAGCACACTAATAGCCTGAAAGCAATTATTTCCTGGGACCATCAGCTCGATTTAATGTATGTACTTCTGATACTTCCCTCTTGCTACTGGTGCAGGGCAGAAATAGCTAATCATTTTCACAAAAAATACTAGAAAACACTGCAGGAGCATCTTTGTATATTTTAACAGCCAAAATGGTTATGTTATTAATGCTGAAAATTTTGTCACTTTTGCCATGAAATTGAGCGTGGCTCATGTTTTTGCCATGATTGACAGAGGATTCTTGCCTGGAGCCAGCTGTTTGCTTACTGTGCACCACAGAAAAAGCAATTGAGATGGGCCTTGGCTATCACATTTTCATGTGATGTGCACTCTCATATACATGTGCATATTACACAAAGAACAGAAGAGCTCACAGCAGCCCCAAAATGGCATCTGTTCTTTATAGTGAGATAAAGAAGCTGCAGAAGGTTTGTTGAAACTTGCTGATGCTTGTTGTCACTTAGCAGGAAGTGTTTAGGAGTTTGTGAAGAACAAAATTACAATTTGTCAAATGTTGCAAACCTCGGAGTGATCGCATACTACTTGGTTTCACTGTTCCTATAAATAGGATTTCACTTTTTGGGATTGCAAAATGACCAACTTTCCCTTCAGTAAAGTATTAGAGTTTTGTGAAATTTTCTTTTTTTTTTTTTTTTCTTCTTCCCCTCTATATTTTTCCATAATCTAAAAGGTGAAGTTACCACTGCTTTTGTAACCCATAGCATTCTCCTGCCAGCACACATAAACATGTGAAACCCAGGCACTATTTAGCCATCTGCATGGTGACATGACAAGCCCCACAGTATGATGAGACGATTTTCACAAATGGTGGTAGTGTCTTCTATCATGGCTAGTAGTGTCTCTTCTTCTAGCCCTCCCTGAAGTACTGGAATAGAAAAACATCAAAATATGAAGCTTGAATGAAGAGACATTTTGGCCAACAGGAATAATTCAATTCTCTCAAGCCTTCTTCCATTCGTGGCTAGCGTAATCAGCCATGAAGATCTATATCTGTCAGCTTCACTTGTGGCCCCGTGGAATAATACAAGCATTTCTGTTATGGCTACAGCTGCCAATGGGAAACATCAAGTAAATACACTGTGAAAGCTGGCAGTGCTTTTGACTTTGGGGAAAACATCACGTGTTCTCAAATACATTCGGGAAGGAAGTTCTGAAAATAAAGGATGAATGGGTCATCATATATTTATGGTAAATGGTGAACACTGTTTCACTTTTAAGCAAATGTTGTTAAGCTACAATTTTCCTGTGTTTCCTCACATGTAGAAAACTAGTGTGTATTTTCTACAGAAACACGAAACGAAATTCATTGAGTTTTAAGGAATAAGCAGGAGATGAATCCCTTTGAGATTATAATATGAAGAAAACAATGTTTTCCAGGACTAAACACACTGATTCGGACTGCACATACATTTAAGAGTTGTGAGTGAGGTTTATAAGCATGACAGAAAGACAGTGTTGTACTGGACACCTGAACAAGACGTTATGTCTTGGGTATATCCCTATCTACTCCCCCTGGCATTAGCTCTGAGCTGGCAGAAGAGCCAAGAAATAGACAGCAAAAATTGGAGCAGTGGGTACAAGGCACTGCTTAGGAATGATGCAGAGACCTTCCAAGGACCGATCTCTTTTCGAGTGCTTCACTGAATAATGGGTGACCACAGTTGAAATTTTCAAGTGCTAGCAATTGAGTTAGACCACTAGAGATGCAGACCAGATGTAGATGACTCCTTTCCCAACTGCAGTCTCCTCTGGTTTGGTTCTGCAAATGGGAACCAATACCAGTGAAGCTTTTACCCCCAGGTCTGGATGATAAAGCTTCTCCAGCACTCCAGGTGGTTTGTGACCTGGAGTGTGCTTTTCCCCAGGCAGCACTAATGGGAGGGCTGCAATCTTCTAAGTGCTTCTTCTAAAGCCACCCTTGGTTACACTGAGTCATTCACCGTCGCCCATAACAGCCAGATGTACTTGTTTTTCTTTACTATCAAAATTAATGGGCTGGATGGAAGCAAAAGCTGTCACTGCATTACTGACCAGCTGAGTCTACCTTAAATCAAGCTTTTGACACAAATGGAATAAAGGTAATCAAAAGCTGTTTTTTTTCTTTTCCTGAGGCATGGTAAACAGGCTTTCAGGCCAAAATGAAGGCTTAGAAAACCTTCTTTTCCTTCCTCAGCTTCACAGTTTTCAGATAGTTCTGTGTTTCAAAGTCACTTTGGGGTCATGCACGTAAATTAAGTCCCTCGTATCCCTTACTGCAGTTCAGAATGGAAATTCAGTAAAAGTGCTCTATGCTGCTTCTGTTGCTTACTGACTCTAGAGCTGGCTGAAATAACTTTCTGAAGAAATGCAGAAAAAGTTGTGTAGAGCTCTTTGTGAAGAGTTTCCTGCGTTCTGCTGGAAACAGAGCAATGACCTGAGAACTGGATGGACAGCACACAGGTGTGCACAAGGCTTTTCTTTCTCTTGTCCTCTGCACAAGGCAGACTGGCTAAGGGAAGTTCCAGTAGAGGCTGTGGGTAGTAAGGAGGGACAATGGGGTAACAAGACATAAGCGAAGTGAAAGACACAAAAAGAACTGGCATTAAAATGACACTAGCTATTTAGAAGATTTGCTGAAAGGCTAAGTATTTAAATTTTCTCTTATCATCAGACAATTTCCAAAGGAACATGTTAAATCGGAACTGTAATATTGTAAACAGTGGGTAAGCATGTTTCTGCCTTGCACAGACAAATAGATGTAGGAGCAGCTGAGGTTTAGCACCTCACTGGTGTCAAGATGGACTGTCAAGAGCCTCCATGCATGTCTCTACTTAAAGGAGGTCCTTCTACAGCAAGGATTTTCCTGTCATGGTTAAAGAACTCCCTATTCAAGCTGCTATTTCAAGCTTGTTGGTTGCATTTAAATTCAGAAATATTCAATGGAACATTCATTCTGAGTACAAAAGTTTATTTTTAAAATACACATTTCAGTTTAACGTTGCATTGGATTGTGTGTTTGTGCAGGGTTTCTAGAAAGTATCAGGTATTAAGCTCATTCTACAAAAAGCTTTTTGGTATCAGCACCAACCTCCCCCTGGAAGGTGTTGGAGTTTATAACCAAAGTAAAACCAGAAGCATGGTTGAAAGTTTGAAGTATTGGTGGAAAAAAAAACCTTGCCTCTAGGGAGGATGTATGTCATTGAAAAAGAAAGTGTGGTAAACTGGAAAGAAAATGAAGGTGAATGAATGCCCAGACCTGAGTCATGTCAACATAAACCATTTTTGACTAAACCCTGACTGGGCAATGATACCTCAAGCCAATACAAACCATTTTAAAGTTGCCGTAAACTTGTCCTTTGGCAATGAGCTAAACCAAGATGAGACATATCGTGAAAGTAAAGGGATTGGGGCAAAAAGTGAGCCATGTCTACATGATAGCAGGGATATTTGCAATTTAGAATTCATTTTGCATTGAGTGTATACTTCTTGAACTGTTCCTGAAATTCAGAGACTGCCAAACTGTGCTTTACAGTTGAGATCGTGCCACGGGAGCCAGACCAAAAGTTATGAGGAACTCCAGGAAATTCACAAATCTAAGTCTAACGTGTGCACTTGCTTTTTTCACAACACTACAAATTGACTTGCTGGAAGAGGAGTAAGTTAACATAGTCATAACAATAATATAAAGGATATGGATCAGAAATTTTCAGAAATCATTGCTCTTTTATTTTTTTCTGTTTTGTCTGCTTAATGACTAAAGCACAACCAGTAGCTGTTAAGAACCTAATTAGAAATGTGATATGTGCAGCATACAATACTTGTGTTTTGATGATGCTAGCAGCTTATTAGTATTCTTTAGTGTGTGAGTCTCACAAACTGCTTGTGCTTACATTCACTGCATGCAAGTTAATGTAAGTTTTACATCTGTACTGGGACATGTTTGTAAAAAATTGAAAGCACTTAAGTATGTTATATAAAATGTAGACAGATGTATCTAGAATCCAACCCTGGAACTGCAAAAGTCAAGTGTTCAGGTCGTCCAGGCAGTCAAATATTGCTGAAGGACTTTTATTAGAAGTGTCCTGGTTTCGGCTGAGATACAGATCAATTGTCTTTCTAGCAGCTGGTGTAGTGCTATGTTTTGAATTTAGTATGGGAATGAGGCTGCTAACACACTGATGTTTTTAGTTGTTGCTGGGTAGTTGTAGTGCTTGCACTAAGTCAAGGACTTTTCAGCTTCTCACACCCTGCCAGGTGCAGAATGAGCTGGGAGAGCACAGCCAGGACATCTGACCCAGACTGGCCCAAGGGATATTCCATATCACGTAACATCATGCTCCATATATAACTGGGGAAGTGAGCTGGGAGGTGGGATCACTGCTTGGAAACAGATTGGGTATCATGTTGGGTTTTTCCCTCTGTGAATGGTGAGCAATTGTACTTGTGCATCAGTTGTTTTATATATTTTTTAATATATAAATTTTATTACTATTAGCATCATCCCCGCCACCATCATCATCATCCTTTGTTATATAGAACTAAATCTGGCCAGGGATGTAAAGGGCAAGAAGTTTTTACAGGTATATCAATGAGAAAAGGATGATGAGGGAAAATGTGGACCCTACCCAGAATAGAACAGGTGACCTTGTTACCCAGGATATGGAGAAGGCTGAGGTACTCAACGACTGTTTTGCTTCAGTCTTCACTAGCAAGATCTTTAGCAAGATCTTTAGCCATGTCACCCAAGTCACAGAGGGCAGAGGTAGGAGTTGGGAGTATGAGGAACTGCCCACTGTAGGAGATGTGGTTCAAGAACGCCTAAGGAACTGGAAGGTGCACAAGTCCATGGGACCTGATGAGGTATATCTGCATGTCCTGAAGGAACTGGCAGATGAAGTGGCCACGCCACTCTCCATCACATTTGAGAGGTCCTGGCAGTCTGATGAAGTCCCCACTGACTGGAGAAGGGGAAACACAACCCCCTTTTTAAAAAAGGGAAAAAAGAAAGGCCCTGAGGAACTAAAGGCTAGTCAGTCTCACCTCTGTGCCTGGCAAGATCATGGCGCAAATCCTCAGGGAGACTTTGCTCAGGCACATGGAAAATAAGGAGGTAATTGGTGACAGCCAACATGGCTTCACTAAGGGCAAATCATGCCTGACAAATCTAGTGGCCTTCTATGATGCAATAACAAATGGTGGACAAGGGAAGGATAACAGACATCACCTTCCTGGACTTGTTCGAGGCATCTGACACTTACTAGCACAACATCCTTGTCTCTAAATTGGAGAGACATGGATTCAATTGATGGACCACTTGGTGGATAAGGAACTGGCTGGATGGCTGCACTCAAAGAATTGTGGTCAATGGCTCAATGTCATCTTTGTCAGTGACATGGACAGTGGGATCCAGTGTACCCTCAGCAAAATTGCTGATTACACCAAGCTGTGTGGCAAGATTGACATTCTGGAGAGAAGGGAAGTCACCCAGTGGGACCTTGACAGGCTGGAGGATTGGGCCATGCAAAATGCATGAAGTTCAACAAGGCCAAGTGCAATGTCCTGCATGTGGGTTAGCAAAATCCCAGCACAAATAGAGATTGAGCAGAGAATGGATTGAGACCAGCCCTGAGGAGAAGGACTTGGGGGTGCTGATCAATGACAGGCTCATCATGGGCTGGCAGTGTGCTAACAGATCAGAAGGCCAATCGTGTCCTGGGCTACATCAAGAACAGCATGGCCAGCAGGTCAAGGAAGGGGATTCTGCCCCTCTATTCTGCTCTCATGAGACCCCACCTGGAGTATTGTGTCCAGCTTTGGGGTCCTCAGTACAGGAAAGACATAGAGCTATTGGAGTGAGTCAAGAGGAGGCCATGGAGATGGTCAAGGAGAGCTGGAGCATCTCTCCTGTGAAGACAGGCTGAGAGAATTGGGCCTGTTCAGCCTGGAGAAGAGAAGGCTCCAAGGGACTTAATTGTGGCCTACCAATATTTAAAGGGGTCCTACAGAAAAGTGGGAGAGGGACTGTTCACCACAGACCGGAGCGATAGGACAACAAGGGATAATGGCTTCAAGCTGAAAGAGGACAGGTTTAGATTAGATGTTAGGAAGAAATTATTTACTATGAGGGTGTTGAGGACCTGGCACGATTTGCCCAGAGAGGTGATGGAGGCCCCACCAGGTTGGATAAACCTTTGGGCAGCCTGGTCTAGTGAAGGGTGTCCTTGCCCATGGCAGGGGGGTGGAACTAGATGATCTTTGAGGTCCCTTCCAACACAAACCAGTCTAGTGATTCTATGATCCTATTAAACTTCTAGCTCAAGCTGTGAGTTTCCTATCCATTCTCCTTCCCATCCTCTTTGGGGGATAGAGATGATCCAGAAGCAGTGTGGTGCTTAGCTGGGATTAAACCATGACAAGAACTGAAGTGCATAGTTTTCATTGTCCTGGTCAAGAAACCTGGTACGGGTTTTGCAGTCTTTCCAGGAAGAAGATTGTCTCGACCATAAGAAGTAAAATTTTAAAGGTATAAGTACCTTAAACTAGCAGACTTGAAATGAAACAAAAACATCTTGAGTAGGAGTCATTCCTGTTCACACTGTGTTGTTTATAAAATTCAAGTTTTGTCAGTTAATAATTGTATTTTTAATAAATATTCTAATTTAAAAACTGTGAAGATGCTATTACAATGAGTGTTATCTGTTTACTTGTCATAAATGTTGCTATTTTGTCTTGCAGATTCAGTTATAAAATACAACTAATTAATATTAGAACAATATATCTGAATGATTCAGAAACTTATTAGACAGCACAATGATCAATATTAAACTTGTATTAAAAAAAAGGACATTGGTTACTTCATAAAATACAGGCTAATGCCTCTTTACCTAAAATAGAAGTGTGCTTAGATTTAACAGTATTGTGTGGTGCATCTAAAATAATTTTCCAGTACTACAGTATTTATAGTACTCTGTTGTTAATTATTTAATTTGATCCTTGCCCTTTCCTCAGTCCCTGATGAAGTGCCCTTATCTTTACAAAATTTAACTTGCTCACATTCACACCCACTGTGCTAGATCAAACCTCTGCACCTTAGGGTGGTGCCTTCAAGGAGATGACTGTGTGGGGTGGATGAGTGTGAGGACACAGAGCAGTATTAATTAAGAGCCAAGACATAAGGTGAATATTACTTGATGAAGGGTCCCCCATCTTGCAGTCTGTCATGTTAGCTGTGGTGGCTGCAGTGACAGTGATAATACGAGTCAGAATGTCCTCAAGTAAAACATCCTGTAGATGACCAACTTGGTTAAGAAGATTAGGGGTAGGATGGAGATAGATTTTGTACCTAAATTAACTCCAGAAAACTCTGGAAGTTCAGACAAGGCAAAAGCAAGAACACAAAGCAAAGGGAATCTAACAAATCTTTTTATCAAATAATCAGGTTATTGGAATGTTAACATTAACTATGAAAGCTGTATGTTTGAGGTGTAAAGACAACCCAATTTAACAGGCTTGGGGCAGAGTGACTGGAAAGGTGCCTGGCAGAAAAGGACCTGGGGGTGTTGGTCAGTAGCTGGTTGCCATGGTGAACCAGCCATGTTCCCAGGTGACCAAGAAGGCCAACAGCATCCTGGCTTGTGTCAGGAATGGTGTGACCATTAGGACCAGAGCAGTGACAGTCCCCCTGTACTGGGCACAGGTGAGGCCACCCTTCAAACGCTGAGTTCAGGTTTTGGTCCCACACCACAAGGATGTTGAGGTGCTGGAACAGGTCCAGAGAAGGGCAAGGGAGTGGGAAGGATCTGGAGCACAAGACTGAGGGGGAACGGCTGAAGGCCCTGGGGCTGTTCAGCCTGGCTGAGGGGAGACCTGATGGCTCTCTGGAGCATCCTGGAAGGAGGCTGTGGCCAGGTGGGGGTCGGTGTCTTCCCCCAAGTAACAAGCGATAGGATAAGAGCAAACAGCATCAAGTTGTGCCTGGGCAGGTTTAGGTTGGATAGGAGGGAAAATCTCATCTCTGAAAGGGGTGTGCAGTGCTGGAACTGGCTGCCAAGGGCAGTGGTGGAGTCACCATTGCTGGAGGGGTTAAAAAAAAAGTGTAAACATGGAACTTAAGGACATGGTTTAGAATATACACTGGTGTTGGCTTGACAGTTGGACTTGAACTCAGAGGTGCTTTCTGACCTAAATGATTCTATGATTCTATGATTTTTTAATCAACTTTTGGGCTGAGACTGTCCTTCCCCAAGTGTGCAACTGCTATTAACCTCAGTTGTGCTGCTTGACTGAGGGCAGGGCGGTGCCTAACCTTCTATTGCCACTGCAGAGAGGTGTTTCTGATAGGTGCTGCTTGAATCCAGGTTCTGTCAGAATTTCCTATGGAATTTATACCCAGCCTATAAAACACACTCCGTTGCAGGTTGATACACAGCTTGCCTCCTAAAGAGTCATTACGATCTATCACTTCAATGATCTGCTGATAACGGGGGTGTATCACTTATGTGTGTAATGGGTCTGAAAGAAAAAGGTCTGTTAAAATTGCACCGAGTCTGCAGAAGACGTCAGGGAATCAGTGGGAG
This sequence comes from Hypotaenidia okinawae, assembly GCA_027925045.1. NCBI lineage: Eukaryota > Metazoa > Chordata > Aves > Gruiformes > Rallidae > Hypotaenidia > Hypotaenidia okinawae. Next base: position 64,356,950 of record BSDF01000005.1, read on the forward strand.
TGCCTGTACCCTCCCTGAGATCCTTGGGGGCCATTAAAACAGAGGAAGAATATTAACAGTCTTCAAATGGGGAAGCCTGCTATAATATCCTTCATTAATCAAAGAAAAAAATCAAACATGCCAAATCTGAGCTCTGTGTCGTCTAGACAATGGTAGGTACGATTCAGGATATTTCTTTTTCCTGACGTTTGATAGAGGTGGGTTGACTTCAGCATGGCCCTTCCGGAGCCCTGTGAACTCAGCCAGTGCTTTTCCAGTTGGATTTCACTCTGGGTCTTAGCCCCAGACTCTTTTTCTTTCACATATCAGCTGTGCTCGTGGGCTGTTTCTAAGCATATCCGAGAGCTGTGCACAGCACGGGTGAGCTAAGGACAGAGCAACAAGCCTTAACTCTGAGTTTCCTGGCTGCTCTCAAAGCACTTGTGTTTTTTTAAACATCCTTTCCTATTTCATGAGCATGCAGCCATAGACATAAATATAAATACGTCTGTCTTTGATAAATTAAAATCCTAACAGGTGTGTGAATCCTTGCCAAGGCAGTTACGAGCTGGTCAGTATATATTGCTTGCACTTGGAAGTGGTACGTTAGAGAATACTCTACTGTTTCGCTGCTTTATAAATAGATGGATTTGGCATTTCTGCAATCATCTGCGGAGGGTAAGAAAGTAATAGATGGATAAATGTAAGTATAGATCACATTTCAGAGCCTTGCAGATGAAATTAATTGATTCCAAAACATGTTCATTCCTGTCACTAGCTTTGATGATCTTTTATGTCATTTTAGGTTCGACGTACACTGCGGAGAGAAGGAAGATGTTCTAGTGCTGTGGGTGCTAGTCCTAGACCTCAGAGACCCCAGATCAGTTTCCTTTTCTGCCATAGACTTCCTGTATGACCTTGTCTGAGTTTCTTATTCTGGTTGACATCCAAAAAAGCACTTAGGAACCCAAAGTGTAACTGGAGCTCAATTTAGGCATTCTTGTTCAGGGGAGAGCTCCATGAAAATTCAGCTGCCTGGGTGCCTGAGAGGACATGGATGCCATAGCTGTGCCTAGAAAACAAAAAAAAAAACCCACACAACAATAAAACAAACCAGACAAAGACCATTTAAATGTGTTCAAAGGCACAACTGTCCTCAGATGGGATGAGAATAGAAGTGGCTTAATTTGGAGTCTACTTAGAAATGACAAATTTTTTGTATACCTGAAGGTCCTGTTCTGCTACGTGTCCTCTTTGTTCCTAGTGTGTAAAAAAAGCATTGATTTCAGCACAAAGTGTGATAGTTTAGCAATGTGTTCATATATTTTTTCAAGTTTGGAAGGAGGAAGACCTATTGTCCCCACTTGTACATCTTCACAGTGGATATAGTGGCCTGAGAAGTGGAAGGAAATAGCTTGTAGGCTCTTTTCTGTTTGTGGTATTTAAAATTTGCTGCCTCTTACTGTGGTCTGCTCTGGGACAAGAGAACTTCTGTGCCTATTATGGAAGCTGTGTTGCTCTGCAGGAAAGATAATCAAGGTTCACGAGCAGAGAAATCACACGTGTAGGACAAGACACATGGCTGCAAAGCCTGTGGTTAGAAAGCAGAGCCCTTGGTTCTGCTTTCTGCTTCCACAGAAAAGGATTACCCTTTTCTCCCAAAAACTAGTGCAATGTAGGGAAACTGTCCCTGAGGCAAGGTGCTGACAGGTTTTGTGTTCACTGTAAAGCACCAGAGATTAGAGTTTGAACTAGAGTAGAGGTCTTAGAGTCCTTTCCTAAGAGTGTGGAGAGATGGGTCAACTTCAGAGAGGACAGTCCATTGCCAGGAATAGCCTGTTGGGCTACTGTTGATAATCACAACACTTGTTGTTTAATCACAATTTTTGCTATTTTTGATCTACTCCTGGATGTACTTCTCTACCTCCCCTCTGAGGTGAACTTTGGGAAGAGCCCATGCTTGAATTCATGTTTATCTGCTCTCCATCATATTTGAAAAGTCATGGTTGTCAGGAGAGGTCCTCAGGGACTGGAAAAAGGGTCACGTCACTCCCATTTATAAGAAAGGGAGCAAGGAAGACCCAGGGAATTACAGGCCGGGCAGCCTCACCTCTGTGCCTGGGAAGATCATGGAACAGATCCTCCTGGATGACATGTTGAAGCACATGAGGGATGAGCGCCTGATCCGGGACAGCCAGCATGGCTTCACCAAGGGAAGGTCGTGCCTCACCAACCTGGTGACCTTCTATGATGGAGTGACGGCATCGGTAGGCAAAGGGAAGGCAACCGATGTCATCTACCTGGACCTGTGCAAGGCCTTTGACACAGTCCCCCACACATCCTTATCTCTAAATTGGAGAGATGTGGATTTGATGGGTGGGACCATCCAGTGGATAAAAAAGTGGGTGACAGAACATAGACAAAGGGTGGTGGTCAATGGGTCTGTGTCCAGGTGGAGGCCGGTGACAAACAGGGTCCCCCAGAGGTCTGTCTTGGGGCCAGTGTCCTTTAACATCTTTATCAATGACATCGATGATGGGATTGAGTGCAGCCTCAGCAAGTTTGCAGATGACACCCAGCTGAGTGGTGTGGTTGATGCAACAGAAGGAAAGGAAGCCATCCAGAGGGACCTTGACAGGCTGGAAAGGTGGGTCCAGGTGAAACTAATGATATTCTACACGGCCAAGTGTCAGGTGTTGTGCTTGGGCTGGAAGAATCCCAGCCATAGATACAGACTGGGAGAAGAGCTCCTGGGGAGCAGCCCTGCTGAGAAGGACCTGGGAGTTCTGGTGGATGAGAAACTTCCCCTGAGCCAGCAGTGGCTCTGGCAGCTCAGAAGGGCGATGGGATCCTGGGCTCCATCAGCAGAGGGATGGCAGCAGGGACAGGGCGGGGATTGTCCCTCTCTGTTCTGTCTTTGGGAGGTCCCATCTGGAGTCCTGTGTCCAGAGCTGGGGACCAAATAAAAGAAAGATGTGGGACTGTTGGAGAGGGGTCAGAGGAGCCACAAAGATGATTAGAGGGCTGGAACAGTTTCCCTAAGAAGAGAGGCTGAGGGAGCCGGGCTGGTTCAGCCTGGAGAAGAGAAGGCTGTGGGGAGACCTCATTGCAGCCTTCCAGTCCCTGAAGGGAGCAGAGAAACAGGAGGGGATTCAACTTTTTAAAAGGGTAGACAATGGCAGGACAAGGGGGAATGGATTGAAGCTAAAGGAGGGGAGGTTTAGATTAGATATTAGGGGGAAGTTTTTTACAGAGAGAGTGGTGAGGGGCTGGAACGGGCTGCCCAGAGAGGGGGTGGATGCCCCGTCCCTGGGGGTGTTCAAGGCCAGGTTGGCTGGGGCCCTGGGCAACCTTGTGTAGCTCCAGGCCTGGAGGTTGGTGTCCCTACCTGTGGCAGGGGGTTGGAACTGTCTGATCCTTGGGGTCCCTTCCAACCCAGACCATTCTATGATTCTATGTTTGGACTATATCCATTGCTCACTCCTGTACCAGGACCATGTATTTTTATTTTGCTGTGTCCTAGCTAACATTGTTGTACCTGCTTTCTGCTCTGGTGAGGCATCTTGCACTGTGTCCTTCAAAAAGGAACACTCGCTCCTCTTTTCTCTCACTGTTTCTTTGGTGATTAAGAAATTCTAAAAAGTCTGAGACATGAGCTAAAATTCAGGTTTAGGAGAGCTTGAAGTCTAGACCTCCTGCTTTCCAGGCAACTGTACTCCAAAACATTTATCTGCCATCCTGCTGTGTCCTCTGTTGTTTTTATTTTAAAAAAAAATCCCTTTTTCTGCATCTTAGTCTTTGCTCTATGTGTCTCATTCTAGTCCCAGTTTTGCAGCTCTGAAGGTGCAGAGACACCAAACTCACAAAAGTCTTTAGGTCAGACAGGTAGGATTTGAGAAAACTTTCAGATTTAGTGGTTTGTGTTGACCACTGTGAATCCTCTTCTAATAGCTGGGCCTGCTCTTTGTTGTATCAAGATCCTGAGGCTGAGAATTATATGTTGGTGCTGGTTGCTCAGTCATGGTTATGTTCCTCTGTCTCTGGGGATTTTGTCAGTAAAATGAGGATGGGATAACTTGTACTAACACTGAATGCCTGACTGTTTTTTTAGGGTGGGACAGTTATAATTTAACCACTATATGCTGCTTGGATATCAGAGTAACAGGGACCAACTTGGAGGGAAGGATTATCCATTGAAATTGAGAGAGTTGCATTTAGCTTACAGCCCTTTCCTTCTCTTTCCAAACATTTCTTGACCTAATAGAGGATCAATAGAAATCAATCAAGGCTCTGGTGTACAGCAAAGTGCTCGCTTACTGCTGAAGCCTTCCAAATGATCTCAGAAGCATGAACTGGTCTGAAAAAGATTTTTTAAAAGCTCTTCTTTCTGGACACCACACTTTGTAATGCTCTTGTCTCTCTTAGAGTACCATTTTTCTATCATGTGGTGTATCCCTTTAGATACGTTTACGTTGGAGTCATTGCAGCTTATGTGCAGACACTTGCATTAGCAATCAATTGGCAGAGATGTACCTGCAGCAGGATGGGACTAAGGGTGAGCTTCACCACCTGGGTGCTTATAAAGCTTTCTGACTGCACTTTGCAGGTGGCCTTGAGCTCCAGTTTGCTGTAGCTGCACTTACAATAAGCTTATGAGGCATGTTTGGTTATCTCTGCACAAGGCTAATCCGCTGTGTTTGCTTCAGACTATTGCATATTTGATGTGGGTCCCTTCTTAAGTGGACTTTTGGGTGGTCCAAGAGTAAACAAAATAAGTATAATCTTTTTTTCTTTCTCCTATTTCCACAAACACACACACACTCTGAGTAATAAAGAGAGCTCTTTGGGCAAAAAATACAGAGCCAAAACCACGTCACGTATTTTAATAACACACTTGCTCATAAGAGCATAACTTATACATCCAAATGGACTTTGAAATTGCACTGGACAAAAGACCAGGAAATGTTCGTTAAGGAGCAAGTCTATACTGGCAGGAATGGCTCATCTAATTGACATTTTCCAATTGTGATGTCCATGAAGAACAATTCCAACACATGTACCTTAAAGAGTATTTCAGAACCACTTGGCAAATGTATGACCAAACTGAAATATATTTCATTGTGAGCATCAGTGGATTAAGGTAATTTCAAGATGAAATCACTTGAGAGAGGAGAAAATAATTTCCTTTCATATTGTACTCTAGCCAGAACACTGTGGGCTTAGGTCAAGATATCAGATGTTATTAGTTTTATGGGAATTTTTGAATGAATATTGGTAAATGTTTCTATTCTCCTTTATTTTCTAAGAGGTTTCATTGTACATGAAAATCTGTATGAGAATTTACATCTATTCTTGGCGAATTGTTTATTTTTAATTGGAGATAAAACAGCCTCAAATCACCATAAATTTCAGAAACTGTATTTCTCATCATTCTGGATCCCTAATTTATCTATAACGTTAAAGGAAGCATGGGAACTCTGATTTGGCAAAACTGTGACCCATTTGACCTGTCCATTAATTCCCACTGTTACAGCTAGAAAGGGTTGGGCACAACGTCTAGAACTGAAGTGACCTATACATAACCAGACACAGAACAGAAATCCCTATCAGTGCAAGTTGGTTATGTGTCCTTATACTCAGTGAAGGAAGAAGTGTACTTTCAGGGGTCTTGGGTCTTCTGACCAATTTTAAGCAACCCTGGCTACAACTAATGAGTTTCTGTCGTTTCTGTTTGCTGTGCAAACAGTTCAGGTAACTGGTCAGATGCAATATGCAAAATTAAGTGGCCTTCTATCCCAAGGACTTTGCAGGGATACTGCAACTCATGAATTTATGAAGTTGAGAGGCTTTGCCCATTGATTGTCCTCTGAGCAAGTGGAAAGCCTAACTGATGAGGTTACACTGCATGATGATACCACAAACATAAGGCTGTGCCTTAAAGTCATAGCTTCTTCTGTAGCTTCTTCGGTGATGATCTCAGCTTATATTAGAGATGAGATTAAAACCCTAGACTTGGAATAGAGATCGGGAGCAGATCTTCAACTGGTGCAAACCACGGTAAGGCCCCATTTGAAAGCACTGGAGTGATGCTACTTACCTTGGCTGAGGGTCTGTTCCATCTGTTGTTGTTTAACTGTAGACAGAATGACATCTCTTTGTTTGACAGCTAGCAGAGAGATAATCATAGCAGGCATATCTCTCTCTGGAGATGGATTTGTGCCCGGGTTATCACTATTCAGATATATCATCAGATTAACTTTGTGCTTGGAAGCTTGGAATTGTATCCTGTAGGTTTATTTTTTTTCCCAGTACTGTACAAGTTGGGATTCTTTTTCTCCAAAACTTTTAAAATAGATTAATTTGTTTTGAGGTTAATTTCATCCTTGAACTTTCTGATTCCTGCTTTCAATAATTCACATTTAAAACAAAGTGAATCATTAGCCTGATCTCAGCTGTGTTGAGATATGTTACTTTTTAGCAGTGATTGCAATTATTTCTGTTGTGTGGTCACAATGGTTGGGTCCTGTGCTCCAAATTATTGATCCAATTGGACCACATTTCCTCCCTGAGTTTTCAAAATGGTTTTTCACTCTTATACTCAAATATTCTACTGCCAGCAAAGCCTTTTCAAGACTCCTGGTATTTATTTTAAGTGATTCCAAATCAGAACAAAGCTGCAAACTGTTTCTCTTCTATCTCTCTCTTTCTGTACCTGCAATAATGAAGGTTGTTACCTGTGAAAGTAGCCCTCTTGCCTTGGCAAAGGTTTACCAGCTTTAACTAGAATGCATTTTACTCCTTGAGATACCTCAGAAAGAATTTTGAGCACCTAAACAGAAGCTGAGGAAGAGGCACCTTTCTGTCCCTGAGATCCAAACAAAAAAACCCCTCAACCTATAACAACAAAAAGATATTTGGGGGATCAGATGCTGGAGGCCAGCCATGCTGAGAGGGATTTGGGGGTCTGGGTCAACAGTGAGTTACTCATGAGCCAGCAGTGTGCCGAGGCAGCCAGGAGAGCCAACCCAAGTGCATCCTGGGGTGCATCACGCACGGCATGGCCAGTCAGTCCAGGACGGGGATTGTCCCACTCTGCGCTGTGCTGGGGCGGCCTCACCTCCAGTCCTGGGGGCAGGTTTGGGTTCCACAGGATAAGAGGGATACAAAGCTATCAGAGAGTGTCCAGAGAAGGGCAATGAGGATTGGGAAGGGTCTGGAGGGGAAGGCTTATGAGGAGAGGCTGAAGTCCCTGGGTTTGTTCAGCCTGGAGAAGAGGAGGCTGAGGGGAGACCTCATCACAGTCTGGCTTTCTGACAGGAGGGACCAAAGGGGCAGGCACTGATCTCCTCTCTTTGGGGGCCAGGGATAGAACCCAAGGGAACAACATGAAGCTGGACCAGAGAGGAGGTTTAGGTTGGCTGTTAGGAAGAGGTTCTGTACTGAGAGGGGGGTTGGGCACTGGCACAGGCTCCCCAGGGAAGGGGTCACAGCCCTGAGCTGGGCTGAGGTCAAGAAGCATCTGGACGATGTGCTCAGTCCCATCCTCTGACTTGGCTGGGCCTGTGTGGAGCCAGGAGTTGGACTTGATAGTCTTTACAGGTCCCTTCCAGCTCAGGGGTTTCTAGGATCCTATGGCCTTACTTTTCTTCAGCCCTTGGGCAAAACTTACCAGTCTTTCTCCCCTGTTCTTTCTCCAGCAATTCATGTTGTGCACCATGGACATGTCATTGAGTCCTCACCTGTGGAGAGCAAAGCCACTCAAAGCAGCCAGCAAGCCTTTCTCCCCTTCAGGACCTACTTGAAATAACTCTGGATTTAGTGCCTTGAATAACTGGCCCAAACAGTCAGTGCACATTTAAGTTGAGAAAACTCATATGTTTTAGTAGTCCTTGGTTTTGCAGTTCTGCTGTCCCTCCCTGCAGCAGGAATCCATCATAATCTAACTGTATCATTCTGATGACAAGAACTATCAACTGGAAGTATAGATGATACAAGGTTTTCTCCTGTCCATGCAGTATGTATGCATTTTGATTTGGCATGGCACTTCAAAGCTAACTTTACAAACTCTACCATGATAAAATATTGATATATACTACAGCACTGCAAGGGTGGGAATGCTGCATATCATTTTTTCTCTACGTTGGTATTTAATCCAGTTCCCTTTTATGAAGGATTAATTTTTTTTAAAGAACCACCCAAGGGTCTATAGCAGGGTAATTAAGGAGAAGTTAAAAAGGTTGTGAATCTATACTTTTATCTATAAAAATAAGAATACTTTTTATTGATTTCTAAACTGGAATTATTAAAATGAGTAATCTGAAACACTGACATTGAAGCCTGGTGGGTCTATGGTTCAGCTGGTGCAGGGATGGGCTGATGCTGTAAACCCTCAGATTTCTGGTCAGAAACTTCACACTTGGAAACTGATCTGTCTCAGCATCAGGGTGGATCTGCAGTTTGGATCTGGTTTGACAAAGGTGTAAGAAAAGAGGTCTTACCCCTCCTGTGACTTCCATATAAATTTCAAGGAGAAGGCATGAACTCTCTTTTTTAATTTGGGGAGTTCAGGGAGAGCCGATGTTCTGAGGATGTAAGTCTACTTCATCTGAGAATGCTTAAAAACACTTTTTTTCTTCTTCTTCTTTGTGTTGTCATTTTGGTACAATTGCTGGCAGCTGAAGTAACCATATTTCTTCATATTTTAGATTGTCAGTGCTTGTTTTTCTGATTGATTGTAAAAACTGTGGAAATGTTTAGGGAATGGATCTAATCACTCCCTGAAACTCACTTTTCAACTTCAGAGAAAAAAATTCTTGATGAATTTCTAATTAAAACATTAAAAAAAAAATCCATTTTCAAAGAACATCATAAAAAAGAAGACACAAGCATTTTTCCTGTGAAAGTACAAACACAAAATGGGAAAGTAATTTAGAGGCTGCAAACCATGGGGAAGGATAGCATTCCTGCTGAAAAGAAACAAATCATTGATGCTTCTTTCGTTCCCTGTTCCAAATAGATGTGGTTATGAAATGCTGTTGGGGGAAAAGAAATAATTATTTGAGGTCTGAAGAGACAGAATAATTCTACAATGCCAAGCAGAGGTAACCAAATGTTAGATAAACTTATATGTCTACCTTTCCCCAGCACTGCATTCAAGGTATCTGGTCAATCTGGCTATGCCTATGCTGCAGAACACATTATTTGAAGAGTAGGAACCATAATATGCAAAGGAGCCTAATAAATCCCAATTCAATTGCAGCCCTTTCCAGCCTTTGCCCCCATATTTCCCAAACAACTGAGGACAGTGGAAAGGTTTTGAGCTTTGGGCTGTTTCGGTCATGGAACTGGGATTTAGCTGGTGCTCATTAAGGATGGTCTTGTCACCAGTTCCCCTTCCACAAAAAGAGGTGGCTGTACTTAAGGTTGGACTCTTCCAACCCGGGTGATTCTTCTATGATTCTACTCCCTTGCTTCATGGAACCTTCAATCGGGATCTAAGAAGTGTCACCTGACAATAAGTAGCTCAAATCTCAAGAAGGCTATCATCCCTTTTTTAACCCTGCTTCTAGTCTCGATTTGTTCATTTACTTCAGTGCCTAAAAAACGTTGTTGAACTTTCTTTAACCTGATGAAAAAATCATGCTCTTTTTCTACACAAGAAGCAAACCAACCAAAAGGCTTATCTATTTATTTATAACTTTTCCATTTACAAGACTCTTTTTGGCAATATGACCAACTGCTATCCTGATATGATTGTAGGAAATATTTATAATTCTGTTAAATGAGACTGATTAATCTTGACTTGCTTTTCACCAAATTTTCTATAGTTAGATGATGGACTTTGGAAGCTAATCATCTCAGAAGAGAGCTGCTACAGGCTAATTCATAATACATTTTGTATCACTTGATTTAAGTTTTAAGATAGAGTTTCCATGTCTTCCAACAAACAGAATTCATGTGACACATCTGGAAGAAAACTCAAGAGCATCAGTGAGAAGAGGTGCTTGATCTTAAACTCATTTGCTCCCCTTTGTTTTGATAGGGGGAAAATGTGACCTGTAGCTCTACAATCACACTTCTTCACGCTGCTGGGGTGATAAGAAGTCTCCAAAACTCAGTTTAAATCACGAGTTTAGGACGGCAGCAAGATTGCCTGTAGACCTTCACTTCCCAGAGAGGCTGCCCAGAGAGGGGGTGGGTGCCTCGTCCCTGGGGGTGTTCAAGGCCAGGTTGGATGGGGCCCTGAGCAACCTTGTGTAGCTCCAGGCCTGGAGGTTGGTGGCCCTGCCTGTAGCAGGGGGTTGGAGCTCTCTGATCTTTGGGCTCCCTTCCAACCCAGACCATTCTATGATTCTATCATTCCCTTCCCTGCATGTGCAGAGATTGAGCTCGAGCTCGAGTTTGCAAATGCAAGGTCCTGTGGCCAAAGAACACATTTCCAAGCCCCATCCAGCTCATGGGCAGCTCTGGGAGCTGCACACGGCTAGAAATGCTTGTCCAATGGTTCAGGACCTATTTGCAACTCAAATTCAGATGGGGATGAGGTGTTTCTTTATTCACTCTAGGGACCACTTTGCTTTTCAGCTCATTGTATCACCTTTCGGATTGGCTGCTTTTGCAGAGCTGGCACTCAGATGTTGGTATTGTATCACCAATGGCAGATTGAGTCACTTCACTAGATTTTTTTTAAAGTTTTCTATAAGAAGCAGAGGGAATGCTATGTGACTTTTATTTTGTCATTCAGTTATGAAAAAATACAGTAATTTCCTTGGCAATGTATAATAAATGATTAAAATGAAGTAGTTAAATGTCCCTTGCAGCCTTTTGATGTGCTGTGTAGATTTTTGTCTGCTATCAAAATGAAGAGTGCTATGCTGTTATGTTGCTGGTATAAGCTGAGATTCTTTTTTTCCTCTCAGCATCTATCCTAAATACAGCCAGAAAGTTTTTATTTGTACAGCACCTGAATTAGCTCAGCTTTCTGTTTTACTTGGAACAAGGATGCTAATGATTTTAAACACCATGATTCATGTCTGGACTTTATTAAACAATATTCTCAGGCTTCAGGCTTCCCCTTTCTTTTTTCAGTTTATTTTCTTTTGTTTTCCCATAGGAAAGTTACAGAGTATAGTTTCACTAACACCATATATCTGCTCTCAAATCTACTTATGGACACAGCAGCCATATTTTCTTATTAAAAGTATGAAGCATATACAAAAGAACATTTTCAAAGTGATCACATTTGATTTTTTTTGAGAAATTGTAATTTCCTTGCTGACACCACCATCATCATCAGTGTTATTGGAAAAACAGGTAGAAAACCACTTAAATTCAGTAGATTACATTTTATCTGAGATTTTTGTTCCTTCAAAAAGCAAAAAAAACCCCCTCAGAATCACAGAATCAGAGAATCCCAGAAACGTTTGGGTTAGGAAGGGACCTCAGAACCCCTGTAGTTCCAACTCCCCTGTCATGGGCAGGGACACAGCCCCCCCGCCACCATCCCTGGATGCCCCAACCCCCATCCAATCTGTCCTTGAGCCTAGCAAGGGATCCAGGGGCAGCCCCAGCTTCTCTAGGTAAATACTTCTGCTCCTTGACTTCATTAAAAAATACAGCAGCACTTCTTGCTTTTATCTGCAGGTTTGAGCCTGGCATATATTCTTGATATCTCCCTGAAAAAGAGCATTAATTGTCAGTTATAATCTTTCAAGATGATTCTGTGTGATAAGTACCAGTTGATTTAAATTCAACTGACTTAGGGCACCAAATAATTCTGGGTGATAGCTGCTACTGGCCACTGGATGGGTTGTACCAAAGCAAACTGACAATAAAATACCCTGCTCCTTTGCAAATCTTTCACAGTGCAGTATTGTCATAGCAAGTCATAACATCTACCTAATTCCTCAGAGCTATCCTTCCCACCTTACTTAGTACAAATGACATGACAATCAATGTCACAGATTCTTTCTTTGTGGGTTATTATTCTAGTTAATTCCACATGTTGCATCCTCAGCAATATCTGGAAACTGTGCCTTGCCATTCTCAGCAGATGAAAGCTTCAGTACACGGAAAACACTGACTATTATTCAGGTAGACAAACATTTCCTTATTTTAATTTTTAAAAAGGAAATGAGGGAATCAGAAAAATCAACAGCCATCCTAATTATTGTGAGGCAAGGGTTTGCTGGAAAGGCAAACTCAAGTCCCTGTTGCTCATGCTTTTGTTAGAACTGGCTTTGCAGTAGTCTTGCTGTTATGAAGATGTGAGATTGCACTGGATATGGACTCTCTCCTCCCTGCACAGATCACAGTGCTCATGATCTGGCAGAATGTTGCAAAATTTATACTAGGAAAACTGAGCCTGTTCAAACCCTTAAAGGCAAGAGCCTTTGGAAGCTGATCGCTGCACTGAAGGCCAGCATGTAAAATCCAATTGCACCTTCACTAGTCTGACTGGAGCTGGTTTCTGCCTTATCTCTTTGTGTTTGACTACAAGAATCTACAAAGTTTTCTTTATTTTTTGCTGTACTGCACAGTGTGCAAGATACAGGAGTTAACCCAGTGGACAGTGCAATGGTATCTACTAGGTGTAAACCAGGACTGGAAGAAGATAGTTGTCACCTTCAGGACAGGTTGTTTGAGACACTCTCTTTTCAGGTGAAAATAAAAAAAAGAAAGAAAGAAAGAAAGAAAGAAAGAAAGAAAGAAAGAAAGAAAGAAAGAAAGAAAGAAAGAAAGAAAGAAAGAAAGAAAGAAAGAAAGAAAGAAAGAAGGAAAGAAAGAAAGAAAGAAAGAAAGAAAGAAAGAAGGAAAGAAAGAAAGAAGGAAAGAAGGAAAGAAAGAAAGAAAGAAAGAAAGAAAGAAAGAAGGAAAGAAGAGAAAGAAAGAAAGAAAGAAAGAAAGAAAGAAAGAAAGAAAGAAGGAAAGAAGGAAAGAAAGAAAGAAAGAAAGAAAGAAAGAAAGAAAGAAAGAAAGAAAGAAAGAAAGAAAGAAAGAAAGAAAGAAAGAAGGAAAGAAAGAAAGAAAGAAAGAAAGAAAGAAAGAAAGAAAGAAAGAAAGAAGGAAAGAAAGAAAGAAAGAAAGAAAGAAAGAAAGAAAGAAGGAAAGAAGGAAAGAAAGAAAGAAAGAAAGAAAGAAAGAAAGAAAGAAAGAAAGAAAGAAAGAAAGAAAGAAAGAAAGAAAGAAAGAAAGAAGGAAAGAAAGAAAGAAAGAAAGAAAGAAAGAAAGAAAGAAAGAAAGAAAGAAAGAAAGAAAGAAAGAAAGAAAGAAAGAAAGAAAGAAAGAAGGAAAGAAAGAAAGAAAGAAAGAAAGAAAGAAAGAAAGAAAGAAAGAAAGAAAGAAAGAAAGAAAGAAAGAAAGAAAGAAAGAAAGAAAGAAAGAAAGAAAGAAAGAAAGAAAGAAAGAAAGAAAGAAAGAAAGAAAGAAAGAAAGAAAACCAGCGAACCTGCTGAGGCGTTCTTCCAGCAGTGCAGCAGCACTGGGAGCTTTAAATATACCCATGCTTCCCCACATTAATTCCTGCTAAACCACTTGGAAAGTGGGTGAAGTAACTACTTTAAAGGAAAGGACGCCATAAATAAAACTGTTCTGGTTTTGTAGAAATCAGCTGGAGTACGATCAGGAGCTGATTTTGGTTGCAAAGCTTCGTTTTGATTTGTGTTTTATACCTCGGAAGAGCTGATGGAATGTTCAGATGTGAGAGGCTTGACTTTTTTTTTATTTGGTTGTTGGTTTGGGGTTTTTTTTGATGTCCTATAAGCTTTGGCCCCTCACTACAAGAAGGACATCAAGGTCCTGGAGCGAGTCCAGAGAAGGGCAACCACACTGTGGAAGGGGCTGGAGGGCAAATCCTCTGAGGAGCAACTTATGCAGCTGGGGGTGTTTAGTCTGAAGAAGAGGAGGCTGAGGGGAGACCTTCTCCCCACGTCCACTGCCGTGACAGGAGGGTGCAGAGAGGTGGGCGCTGGTCTCTTCAGCCAGGGGACAGGAGATGGGACAAGGGGCAATGGGCTCGAGCTGTGCCAGGGCAGGGTCAGCTCAGATGTGAGGGAAAAGTTCTTTACTGAAAGAGTTGTCCAGATGTGGACCAGGCTGCCCAGGGAGGGGGCTGAGTCCCTGCCCCTGGGTGTGTTTAACAGAGAGGTTATCACCCATTCTGTGATTCTGAGGTAAGCGACTCTTCTGCCAGAGGGGTCTTTAATCATTTAACACCTTTAAATTTATGAGGTGATAATGGCGATATTTATTTTTTTTCTGCACAGTGGACCTTCTCTTTAGAGTGCTTGTGGCAAAAATATAGATGCATGCAAATGTTCTACTATCAGTGACTTTCTTCTTCAGGTCTGGAGCACCAGTTATGCATGACACATCCAGAGACAAGCATAATATCTTCCTTTATTAGCTGTGGATATCTCTGTCACATTCTCAGTTCTCAGGTTTAGGAAAGTTCTTCAGGTTTATATCAGGTTTTGGGAGGATCATTTTGTTGGTGGTGGTGGTGTCTTGTAACTGTGTATTTCAGACTCAGATCTGGTGGTGCATCCCTGTGTGTGCAAGGTGGTGGGTGGAGGAGGTATGCTTCTCCTTACAAGAAGGAAAAAACGCCAGTGGTTTCACAGAATCACAAGGTTGGAAAAGACCTTTAAGATCATCAAGTTCAACCGTTCCTGTCCTCTGCTAAACCATATCCCTGAGCACCTCATCTCCCCATCTGTTAAACACACCCAGGGATGGTGACTCAGCCCCCTCCCTGTGCAGCCTGTGCCAGGCCCTGACAACTCTTCCAGGGAAGAACTTTTCCCTCACATCTGATCTGACCCTGCCCTGGCGCAGCTTGAGCCCATTGCCCCTCGTCCCATCTCCTGTCCCCTGGCTGAAGAGACCAGCGCCCACCTCTCCACAACCTCCATTCAGGTAGTTGTAGGTGGTGATAAGGTCTCCCCTCAGCCTCCTCTTCTCCTGACTAAACACTCCCAGCTGCATAAGCTGCTCCTCATATGATTTGCCCTCCAGCTCCTTCCCCAGCCTGGTTGCCCTTCTCTGGACACGCTCCAGGACCTCCATGTCCTTCTTATGGTGAGGAGCCCAGAACTGGACCCAGCACTCGAGGTGCAGCCTCACCAATGCAGGGACACAATCACCTCCCTAGACCTACTGGTCACACTATTTCTGACACAAGCCAGGATGCCATTGGCCTTCTTGGCCACCTGGGCACACTGCTGGCTCATGTTCAGTCTGCAGCTTGGTGGGGTATTCCTCCTGTGGAAGCCTGGGAACAACAGGTCTGTAGAGGACTTGGGACCTGGCCATGAACTTCCATGATTCCACCTTTCCACTTGAGCTGCTGACTGGTCAACAGCGGACACCGTTCTGTTTGGCCTATAGACTTTAGACCACATTCACTGCATAAACTAAGATTTCAGAGGAACTTCCCTGGCCTTGATCTTTCACTTGTGAAGCTCTGCTGTTAAATTAACTGCTGACAGTGTCACATAGAATTGGGGTGAAGATTAATGTATTCTGCAAGGATTAAATTTTCTCATTTTTCAGACCGGAATACTCATGCAGTACTAAGCACCCCCCTGGCAGACCCACCCCTGAGTTAATGGTGTAGCATAGGATGACAGCTTAGTTCTTCTAAAATCCTCTCTATTGCTTTTTTTTTTTAATTTTCCCCCCACCCCCCACCCCGTTGGAGCTTTATATAGTAGATGGCATAGTAATATATCACAAGCTTGGGACCAAAAAGCTTCTCTCTTATTCAGGGAACTCTCTTAAACCTTTTTTAACAGTTTCTACTTGAAATGTTGGTTGGTATCCGCATGAGTTTCCTTTCACATTTCTGCCTTGCTGCTTCTTGTAACTTCCCCTTATGTCACACCCTGTCAGTGTGATGACAGGTCTCAGTGCTCGAAGCGTTAACCAACACCTGATACACCAAGATCTGGGAAAATCCCTCAAACAGCAGCTGCAATTTTTGACCTAAACCGAGACTCTCAGAACCAAACCGCGGGGAGCAGCGGACTGGAGGCACTGTTCCTTCAAGTCATTCGCACATCAAACCGTTGTTTACAAGAGGAGAGAAGGGAATTTCTTGACTATATATATAGATATATATTTTCCTTTTGCCTCCTTATCTGTCCTGAAAACATTCCATACTGGTGGATTTCAGCTCTCATAATTTGCTGGCATTTACATTCGTCACAATTAAAATTAATGCCCCCAAAACTAAAATTAATGCCCCAGAGAAGAGACGGGGCGCAGATATTTGTGGCAGAATAACAGCCAGGAAGAAATGGAATCCAGTGAAATATAAAATTTAAAACTGTGCAGCGGCTTGTGCACATAAATGCATAGAAAAATGTTTCTAAATATCACAACATTTGGTAATCGATCCCGGAATTATTTATGTATGGACTTTCAAATCACCACAAATAGGGATGGCATTTCTTAAAAGTAAACAAGTGAACAAAACAAACATCCCTTTACTGAACCTGGTCCAAAATGTGACAATTATCGTGATACAGCTTTTTCAATTTTTTTCCCTAATCATGTAATTTTCAGTTTCACTTTTTGGGGAATCTAGCTTTTTGTAGCAGCTGTGAAAAAAAAAACAACAACAACAACCCAGCTTGTTTGAACAATGAGTCCCTGTGGGATAGATGAATATGTGGGACAGGCTTTTTTTGTTGGTGGTGGGTTGGGTGGGTTGTTTTTTTTTTCATCTTTTGCTATAGCTTACAACTGATCATTTATTTGACAGTCTGCATGGAGTCACACACACAGGGTCCATATAATGGCTCTAAGTGACTCGTCAGAGACATTGACATGACCGTAATTTGGGAGAAGGAGGGCAAGAGAAACGAAAGCGTAGGATAATGGGCAAAGTAGCAGCACATTGGTTTATTGGTTTTAATAAACATCATTTGTCCTATACAGCTTCTTATAACTTCCTGTTCCACTTCCAGTAACCCCACAATCCCTTACCTCCTTTTTCCATGCCTTTTTTTTTTTTAAATTAACACCCTTCCCTTAAGGACTGAAGTGTTTGCTGAATCCAGATGCTTCCTCCAGCATTGAGAAGGAAAAAAGAGAAAATAAAATAGCTGTGGTTTACTAAAGATTATATTTATTAGTGCTTATGTTCACAGGGAAGGACTGTGAATATAATAAAAAATTGCTGCATGCTCTTTGAAAATGCCTGAAATTTACTGTGCTTGAAAGAATGTCAGAGTTCTGATATCAAGCATGTAAAAGGGGGAAAAAATGCCAAAAAGAGGATTTCTGGTCTCACTTTGAACATTGCCATTATGGTACAATCTTTAATTAAGCAACTGCCTACTGCCACTTAAACTAGTGCAGAGTTGGGAAGAAGTATAGGTCATCACAACCCATGGGACAAAGACACTGGGCAGATCTAGATGTAACTGGTGCTCTTTAAATGGTACATAAAAGAGAGGGCACTCAAGGCTGGACATGTTCCAGGTGCAGGAAGGGACTGTTCTGTCCTCCTTATGGGCCTCCTTTTCCTTTTTTTCCTAAACCTACCCAGCCTTACTGCCAATTCACAGCCAAGCTAAATCCAAACCTATAGCTACATACGTACGAATGGAAGCTGTTTTACTGGAGGCAGATCCTGGGATGTGGGGATAAAGGGTTCACGCGAAGGACATACTCTTCTTTGCCAAATTTCACATTGTTATTCCAAAGTATGAGGTACAGAAGTTTCAGTAAATCGTTATCCTTTCCCCTTTGCTGTTCCATATTATACATTTTCCATTGTAATTCCTTTCATTTATGTGACAGAGTTTTTTCTGTTGTTGTTCCAACTTAATGGTTGCCATTCCTTTTCCTACCTTTTATTAGTCTTTGGTTCCTTTCCTACGTGATCCCACAGACCCCCTATTTTTATAGACATTGTGTTAACCCCAGAGTTTAAACGAGCAGTATACAGAGTGTGGAGTTTCCCCACAAAACCACCATGCCTTTGTGATTTTTCATGTAGGGCATAAATGCCTCCTCACTTCATCTCCTCCTCTCCTCCATCCCCCCCACCCCCACCCTCCGCCACCCCCGCCTTTATGTAAAGGATGCAGAAATAAAATTAAAACACTCTCAATAAAATCTTTACCTGTCAAATAGCACAATTTTAAGCCAGTGTAGCCTGCCAATGCTCTTGATTCCACTCCAGGAGCTGTAAATAAGAGAGGATATCTTCAGTAATGATCTTTTATTATGAGGCTCCTGTCATTTTTCCGAATACATTTTGCAAAAGAAAAGCAAAGAAAGAGCTAACAGCAAAACAGAGAATCATCATGTTTCTTCACTCCTTTCATGCTACTTATGCAAGCAAGGATGTCACTGTAAGGGAAAAGCTCCAGGAGATCTCAGGAAAAAAAAAAATAGCAAAAAAAAAGCCATTATTCGTACAATGTTTACAAGCCTCCCCCGAGTATAAAATCGAGACCACTGCACAGGTGGGAGCAAAGGTCTGAGGGCTACTGAAACTCTACATTTCAGCAATGCATCACACTGAAAAGAAGCACCTGCGTTTCATAATTTTGTGCTGACGTGCAAGCGAACCATGGTCCAAGGGTCAGGTACCTTTCTGCACCCTGCTCCAGCTTGCTTCTTGAGCAGCGAGAATCCTGACCTTCACAGCACATTTGAATCATCCCTGCCAGAGGGGCAGGCCGTTCTGGAGGAAGGCTGAAAATGGAAATGAGTACCTGCCAGTTTGCAGTGCATCATGCTTCCTTGCTGATAATTAGTTGATTTGTTTCTGAACCTAAATAGCCTCAATGAAACACAAGGCTAAAATTAAGCGTGGAATAGTCTAAAGACTCCAGCAAGGCAACGACAAGGGACGGCTGAAGAGAATGTGAATTAATGGGAAAGAACAAGAGGTCAAATCCCATGAATGCAAATTGCTGCATTCTTTATATTTGTAGAGCCCTAATTTCATGAATCCCCAATTTGCCCTGAACCTTTTATTGACCATAAAGTAGGAAATAAGAAGCACAAGAATGCTCACACTTGTCAAGCAGTTACATATTTGTATTGTTCCTAGTCTTGTGGGACCCAGGTTCATGACTCAGAGCCTTGCATCCTAATGCAATATTAATAAATTTTGAGTATAAAGTCAGTCTTAAGCCCTAATTTTACACTGCTTAGTCACAGTTTCCATCTCTGTTATATGCTATAGCCAGCAGCTGATTAACAGTGTAGGCACTTAATGCAGGGCAACAGTTCAGAAAAACAAAGTCTAGTCCAGTTCAGACTGAGACACCTTAAGAATCTAGGTTTCAGGCAAAAACTCCATGGGTGTCTACAACCAAGTCTTTGGGACTTACTTAGTGGTTTCCTTGTTCACCAGGAAGCCAGCTCAGCAAACAAGCATCTTCTTTTAGGATCAGGAGACCCAGTATCCAAATACAAGGCCCTCTCATGAACTCTGTTGTCTAGTCCTGACCTGAGCTATCTAATTATCCTGCACTGATTAGCATAGGCTGCTAATCTTTTAAAAGAGTAGCTTGGTCACTTGAAAGCTTCCCAGAAGTGAGACTAGGAGTGGTCAGGTGTGTCTGACTGAGAATGGTTAAACTGTTTGTGAGAGTATGGGTTATATTTTTAATTTTACTCCACATCTCTGTTCCCCCCTATTGAGATCTCCTGCTAAGCTGGTTTTAGAGGAAAAGATTTGAGTTCTTATTTCTGACCAGCTTACAGAAAAATCTGCATCTCTTAACCTTTTAGTTTCCTGACCTAAGTGAAGAAGAAAAGAGGTGTGTCCTGTTGACATCAGTGACCATCCTCCCCATCCCATGTGGCCTCAAAGCACCCAAGAAGAATTTCATTCAAGACCAAGAGAGAGGTTAAATGCCATGTAGAGAAGAAGAGTAGAAAGCAGGTGTTACAAAAGAAATATGGCAGGGTGAGAAATAGAGCTTGCATCCCCAGTCCTAGCTGTGGGTCCTTCTCAACAGTGAGACTGCACCAAGAGGGATGTTTGGACTGAGCTTACAATTTGGTACATGTGGTGGTGGATATCTGTTTGTCCCCTGCCTTTATCATAAAGATATATGGATTCCTGTACACTTAAAGCCCTTGTGTCACATCTGTGCTTTAGTGAGGTCAACAGGCATGGGCTATCCTTACCTGAAAAACCAGGCCAAGCATCTCCTGCAGCTCCAGTCTGGCTGCTCCCAGGGCTGAGCTTGGAGCTCCCATCAACCAGGAGGGAATAACATCTGTCCAATGCTCTGTGTGCAGACCCTCACCTTTCCCTCCCATTGAAAGACGGCTGCTAGCTTTTGAAGGATTCATGCATCCTGTAATAAGGTAGTTATTGATAAGGAACTGAATTCTCCACCTCCTTTTCCTTGGGAGCACATCCTCATTCCTGCCTGGAGCCAAGCTGCCTTTTACTTCCTGTTCTGGTAACTCCAAGATTTATGTTTGTGGCTGCGTGAGGTCCCAAGAGGTATCACAGAAAGAGTGGAAAACTTTCACCTACATGCTTCCTTCTGTCCCCATAGGAACATGCCTAGAGTGAGCAGCTTCACAGCTTGAGCACCACCTCCACTGAGGCCTAAGCTTCACCTGCTCATGAAACACCTTCTTCTGGGCCTTTTGGGGACTGTGGTCTAGACCCTCACTTGCTGATGTACTGACTCCCTCTCCAACCCTCCTAATATATAAATGTTGTGTACAGTACAAGAAGAATTTGGGCAATGCTCTTCATTCATGGATCTGGATGATGGATTTTAAGCGCTGAAGTATCAAAAAGCACAGAAACTTGCCATATCACTGGTTCCAAACTCTGTTGTTCAGTACATGAATGTCTCATGATGATCAGTTTCCTTGCCAAATGAGAACTGAAGTTCTCTTGGGTCATTAGATGCCTAAACATCACTTTACAGGCCTGCATTTCAGAGATCCAGGTATTCCCACGAAATCCAAGGGATATGATGCTCATCATTTTCATAAAGACTGGAGCATTAGGGCTAAATACGAACCCAGCTGTGAAAATGAGTCCCAGAAGTGGAAGGGAGGGTTGATATTAATTAGATTTTTTTAAAAACAGAAGAGAAAATAACCATTTTCGGTACTGTGCCCTTTTGTTTATCTTGGTCTTTGTGCAGTATGGTTGACAGGAATAAAAAGAGCTCTGATTTCTTGTTAGTGTTACATGCTAAATGCTTTGCTTTATCCTTGGAGTTCATACCAATTTATTGTGTGGGTTTTTTTTTTTTTCTTAGAAATACATATGTGAAATACCCCATAAGGTTAGACCTCATTACTCTGCAACAGGAGGTATATTGTGTTGTGTTTTCTACTCACAGCAAAGTAGACACATAGTGTTTTACATAGTGTGATTCCATTATAAGCCTGTAAACCACTGTAATCCCAACACCCACCTTCCTAAAACACACGCACATCAATCTAAAATGCTTTTATTGTTTCTATGGTCACTTTCCGGAGGTGGAATATGTCAAGGAGATACCTTCAGAGAAGGGGCTTTGAATAGCACTTAACATCTTCAGAGGCATCTTGAAGAATTGGTCTTCTTCCAGGGACTCTGTTGAAGCCCGTTTTGTTGAAATGGTCTGGATTTAGCCGGGGGCAAGGGAATAAGGTCTATACACAAGGATAAGACAAGGAAGACTAATTGCACTCCTGGGAAATCCTGGCTGGGATGATTATATTGTCAGAATCATTGATCTCAGTTTTGCTATCCCTCTCTTGAGAGGGAAAAGGGAGATTCTTGTACGTTATAAGCTAGAGAAGGAATGATACTAAATATCGTTTCCTTTATATAAATAGCTATGATGGGAATTGAGCGCAGAAGAATGTTTGCTTCCAAGTGAAAGGGAAAATGTGTTATGAGGGGAAAAGGTATATGTTTTGTTCAGTGCCTGCAGGATTTAATCATAACCCAAAGGTGCCAATCGTATTTATTTTATGGGACTAACATCTGTGTTCTGCAATGTAATTGGGATTTCAGGTTCAGTGTGAAAGAGCTCTGTTTATTTTTCCACTATTGTAGATTATTCCCTTGTTTGTGCTAATTGCCCCTCTGCGCATGTGGTCCATATTGTCTAACTCTTGCACTAGATAACTTCATTTGTGCTGCGCTAGTCTCAAGCACACCTGCAAAAACCTGTAACAGCTTCTAAAGCTGAAGATGTTTCCCCAGCTCCCTGTAGCAAAGCAGTCATGACTACCTGAGGTATCATCCTGAAAGGATAGGGTAATTACAAATGAATATACAGAGGGAAGGAATGCAGTGGTAGATAAAATACAGCCATTTAAGTACGAGGAACAATCTGGGCCAAATAGCAGTGGTTAGTGTCATCGACCTGGAATTGCACGGTTATTTCTACCAGCTCCTTTCTTATTATTTAGACATACACAGTGCTCTGAGTTTAATCTAGTTTAACAAACAAAACAGTTATTTTCTTTGGAAAGAAACCTTCCTGCCCTGGATTTTGCAATTCTTAAAATACCTTACACTGGACATGAGCTGAAAAGCAAATGTGGTTTGGATAAAGCGTCATGTTTTGGTCTGGGAGAAGATTGCCTAACAGCTGTGTGCAAGGCTAGTTCTAACTGGGAATGCAAGAATGCCCAGAACGCTTGCTTTCGGGGTTTGATTTGTATTGTTTTGTTTTGGGGTGGGCATCTTTTTTTCTTTCTTTCCTTTTTTTTTTTTTTTTTTAGGTACTGCTAGTGTGATGGATTTAGTTATGAATGCTAACAGCTCTCTAGGAAAAATCCAAAAGCACACAGAACTGGGTCTGGACTGGAATGATGAATTCTAAAACTCTTTATCACAGGATTACTATTCACTTTTTTTTTTTTTCCTCTTTAAACCTGAAAATGCCAGTTTCTCTGACCTAATGATGTTGCTTTGCATCATTCTGACAGCGTGAAGCAGGCTTAACCGGCCAATTGAGGATTCCATTTTTAAGGCTATAATGACTCTTATCATAACCTGCTCTGGCTGTTGTCTCTGGGTCAGAGTGTGGCATGTTGACTTTCCGCTAATTCCCTGCCTGCTAGAACAGCCTTCTGGGGTCAAAGGCCTTCGATGCAAAATGAGAGGAGCTGAGTGAGGCTGCTGTAATTCCCACCAAGTATCAGTAACACAGAGAAGGGTTTTTTTCATTCTCCTTTTCATTTCTTCCTATGGTGTTTGGCCATTTCTAGGTTTCATCCTGTTTATTCTGTATTGTTCTTGAGAGCAATTTTGGGACATATGTGAGAGAAAAAGGCTTCGAGGTCTGATACTTGACAGCAGTACAGCGTCAGACGGTTGCCTGGTCATCTAAACCAGTGCAAGTGCTGAAGCCTTGTGTGCAAGTATGAAAAGAGGATTCTGATGAGGAAGAGCATTTTCTAAGCACTTATGATTAAGGCTATAAATGATCCCATAATGTGCAAAGCCATGCAGACTGAGGCCTGATATCTCCTTCACATGAATAAGTGATTCTTGCTTTTTATTCTACTCAGCACACACATTTGAGATATTTTCAGTAAGGAGCAAACACATTCTGCTGAAGAAAACCATCTATTTGCATCCTTGTAATCTTTGCACAGCTGTATATCATGATTTCTGATCTATAGAGTTCTTCTGAAATGGATGAAACTGGGACACCTGAAAGTCAGCTGAAGATGTGTAGGCAACGTCTCTGCATGGGCTGCCTTGGTTCATTTCCTGTAATACAGGACTCTGATATGGTTTGTTGATTTGTCATTGTCAAGAAGTGTGCAAGAAGGCTAATAAATACAGCCAGGCTCCTTTTCTAATCTCCAGTGTCATCGGTATTGCCCCTTCCTTCCATCTCTTGTTATTAACCAGTTTGCAGGTATGTTTTCATGAAAACAAGTTATTCCATGGCACCAAGAATAGATTTCTCATTTTATGCCAGTATGCTACAAAGTTGCAGTTTCCCCTTAGCCACTGACTATTTACATCATTGTAGGTCAAGGTACAAATTTCCTGGTTTCTTGGTTCCTTTGCTTTTGTTGTTGTTGTTGGGTTTTGTCTTTTCTTTTTTTCTTTTCACTGCATCAGAAGGCAGCATCAAGAAGAGTTCAGGGCATTTTGGGGTGTTTTGCTACTGTAACAGGTCACTATAGAGATCATATGATATTCATGGACCTTGGAATATCTAGTTGCTAATTTATTGTGATAAACATGCTCAGAGAAAATGGAGTTGGCTGGAACTGTAAAACTATAGTTGTGTGACAGTGAAGAATCCAAAAGCAAAACTAAGCATCTCTTCTGGTGGGCATTAAGGTATCTCACAAGACCACTTCTCCAAAGTTTGTAGTAAACAACAGTTTATATTAAATGAATTTAAAATGGTATGCAAATAGCTTTTGAATGATATTTTTCTTGTGAAATGTCAAAGTTAAATAGATAGCAAGTGGAATAAAAATGTCACAGTGCCATCAAAACTCAAAAGAGGTTCAGGATGTATTGAGTACTGGACAGAATTTTCTGCCTATTTCATTTGTACCATTTTATCCATCTTGAGCAAGTACTCTTACTTCAACTACTGGGAAGTGCTTTGAGTTGCGTCCTTTTCCACTGCACAGAAACTGTACGTTTCCCTTAAAGGGCCGAGCTGTTCATGCTATTTCCCATTTATATACTTAAAAGAAAGAGGAAAAGGGTCATTCTGAAAGCCTTTGTTTTCCCCGTGCCACTAAAAATATGGGTATCTTTTTGCCTTCCAGCCTGTTAATTCTGTGACAGATAGCGGTGTTATTTTTAAAGGTAGCCCACCCAGCTCTGCCCCCCTGCGAGAACACCCCGTGTGTGGGTTGGTCAGATGATAACCATGTGGAGCTTTGTGTGGGCCCTTAGTCAAATGGGCGCAAGTATCGTTACTCAAATGAGTATTCATAGCCACTACTTGCTTTATTTTTTTCTAGAGCAGCAACAAAATGGCAGAGACGACAGCTGCCACATCATATACATACACACACTCCTACACAAACTATGCTTTGTACATCAGAAGCAGCATAAATACCATGGCATGTGGCAGTTACCATGGCAACGTGTTTTTTTAATGAATAGCAGATGGAATAGGCATGTAAAACTTACATAAGTTGTTAGTAATTTGTAAGTTACTGCAGACCAGCTACTGCAGTAAACTTTTTGTTTTCGCTGTTTCTATTTTTTCCGCGTACAGTGTTCAGTCACTCCTTTTCTTCCCACTGAGTTTACCCTGATCTGGAATATCGGCTATGGTGGTGCATAATAAATAGCAATGGCTAATTTTTTTTTAATTTTTTTTTTTTTTTTTTTTGTGGGTGAGGTTCCATAATAGAGGCGACACAGGAAATAACACAGTGTGGAACTTCTTTAAAATTTATTTTTACAGAATTATTTTGATGTAGCCCTTAATGGTAAAATTGCAAGACATTGCAAAAAAAAAAAACCAAACCAAAAAACCCAACCCAATCCAAACCCAACCCAACAGCTCTCCTTTATAGATGCAAACTCCTTCTGAGTGGAGAGTGAGCATTAAAAATGGGGTGGATGAGTGAAATTATGTGCATGAAAATTCATGCCTTCACTCACTTTCTGACTGTGGTTCATTAGAAGACAGAATTTAATAATTTACTGATCAGCAGGAACTGACCCCTCACTGCAAAATTTCCCCAGCACAACGCTGAAAAAATGGATTCTTCCTGAAAATTTGCATTGTCAGCTCCTTAGGAGATGTGGGCAACTGGCCTCATCTTTATAGGCAAGATCAGACAATGGTAAAGGCAGAACTGGAGTTGAAATGAAGCTCCCTTGGACATGGGTAGCTCGCTCACCTTCAGCATGTCCCAACCATGCCATACAGGACCAAACCCATTATGACTTCAGTTCCTGAATCCTATTTAAGTGAGTGATAGTAAGTTACCTGCCTACATGTTCCTAAATGTTTTGGTTTTGTTTTTTTTTCTGATCTGGGCTGTGCACCTTGTAAAAGAGGCAGCTTCTATAATTAGAGAGACACTGGTATTATAAAAGGAGTAATGTCATCAGGTTCCATCTCCAAAAAAGGTGACTTCCCAATATGTATGAACAATATGAAACAACAAATATTACTGGTTTCTGAGTGGCCCCCAGTTAACAGATATGTATGGTTAAGATTTTCAGGCAGCTTTAAAAGAGTTTGTACTCTTGATTTTGGCCAGCCACCCTTGGCATTTGATGGATCTAGGTTGTGAAAGTCCCTTAGGCTCTTCTAATTTCGGGTTAGAAGAGTGATCTTTTTCCCTGAGGCTTAACTTTTCAAACTCCCTTTTGTGTTTGCTCTCTGTTGGGAAATTTGGGGCTGGTCTCCCTGCTGAGGAATATTCCCCCATCTCAGTGTGGGACTCAGGAGTGCTGAAGGCTAGTTCTTTTTTTCATACAGCTCGCTGGTTCCTGACAGACAGTCCTGGAAATATAGGACCCCATTTTGCTGGCCGATGCCACCCATCTTCCTTCCTATAAATCTACCCCTGATTTTCCCTATGCAACCACTTCTCTGACAGTTTCACCATTAGAAGACCTTACTTGCATGAAATGCTGGCTGGCATGGCTGTCTCTCTTGGGCTGAACCACCTCTTCCTCTTCATAATAGTGATAGTCACAGGAAGGCTTATTGCACAATATAGCCATCAAACAGGGTTTTTGTAAGAAGAAACCCACAGTGTCTCTCCTGTCTTCTAGCTGAGATGTGCCAAAGTAATATTTCTGCTGAGCTCCATAGTGCTCAGGAACCTTCATCACTTTTTTCACAATTTTATGCTCATTGTAGAGGATTAGGACCAGAAAGAGCAAGGTTATCACAAAAGAGAAAGTAAATAAATCAGGCTTTTTTTCTTTTTACTGTTATTGAGAACTCCAAAGTCTTTCTTTTATTCTCCAGGGGTATATTTTCAAAGCAGTAAAATTAAGCACACCATTCCCATGCATTAACCATAACTTAAGATACACAGGTAGATCTATGCTAATTGTTCCTTCTAATGTTCCAGGGGAGTTACAGCTAGGTAAAATGAACACTTGATTTAGGCCTCAGAATTCAAAGTCTTAGAAGTTATTTTCACCCACGAAACGGCAGATAAGAGCAATTACTGCAGTCTTCTTATCTCTCTTACCAAATTAACCCTTCATTCTGTGGGAAGCTAAGTGAGAATTAAATGTTCCATCTTCATGATGGTTGCATGTATTTTTAAATTTACATTTTATTAACAGAGTAATTGTGGACTTAAATTTTGTTTAAATGGTATGCTTCATATAACTGCTAAGTAGCTGTTATACAATTGTAGAGAAAGCTTTGCAAGACATTGAGACACTAATGGCTTTTCAACCTCAACAAGACACCTAATATAAAAAGATGTGAGAGCCTTGTAATTAAAACAATCTTCTCAGTGAACTGTTGATATAGAAAACAATCTGCTCTCCTTTACATTTTCCATATTAATTGACTGAAAAATTATGGATAGTACGTTTTGCAAAGGTGCACTTTGGTAATTTTTATGTTATTGAGAGCACTTTAACTCACAGTGCTACCATGAAATTGTATTGAATATTGCAATTTATCAGAATGACTATGAACTAGAAGCGTATTGTTAGACACCTCTGTCACTAATCCCAGCGTCCTTCCAGAATGTTAAGCCTTTTCATTTGTGTAACAACAGCTGAAATCAGCATGCCTTGATGCAGTACATGGCTAGCCTACTCTGTGACTCCCAGGAGTTGGAGGTGTGGGAGCCACTGTCCTCTAAACATCCCAACCAGGTGACATAAGACACAGTGAAAATATAACACAGCAACGAGAGCAAGTATCAGAGCACTGGCAAGTCCTTCTTGGGCAAAGCACTGCATGTAGTGAAGGAACGTCACAGGAGGAAGACAGAACTGGAAGAAGTCTTGGATTAGAGTAAATGTAACTCGCCTTGCCTATGAAAACTGACTTCAAATGGCACATGCTGCAGAAGTAGAATTTTTGTTAGAATTAAGCCTCAAAATTTCCAAATCAATTAAAGAAAGCTCAGCACACTCAACCAAAGCTTTAGACATTCCCTTGCATTAGAACATGTACATGCTGTCTTCCTATCTACCAATTAACAACATCACGGGTCTCAGTCTAAACTTATCTAAAGGCTAGAAAGAACTGCCTTGGTTATCTAAAGTGCCTTAAAATGTTCCATTATTTCACTCATATTAAGGTCTTTGGGCCATTGCTGCATGTCAGCCATCGTTCAGTTGCCACCATGAAAAAAGTTCAGTGATGATTTTGCAGCACTAGTCTCAAAAGACCCTAGCTGACACTACCAATGTCAGCAGGGTCTTGCCTGCATGTCTACCCCGTGCTGTGTTGCTCCTCGCCTCCTCAAGAGCTGTGGAAAAAAACTCTGTGAATGATTTTTTTGGGTTAAAACTGTTTCCTATCATACTCTTCTTCCATCTACTTGCTGACATGCCAATAATCAGCACGCTATTTATTCCCTGATTACACCAGTTACAAGCTGGGCACACTTCATATGTTGTGCAGTGCGGTGTATCAGTGGTACTCGCTAACTAGTAATTGATAGTGTCACTGAAATGATAGTGGTTTTTCTTCATGCGCATACTTATCAAAGATTCTTTGTATCCACAGATGAATAGTCTCCTAGAAATGAAATAAAACCTGCCCGCTACATTACTTATGAGGCATTCTGCCATCTCAGTAGGATCTCTGACTCTCAAAATGCTTGCAGTGTCTAATAATTAGATTTGGATAATTCTTTCTCTTCCAGGCATCACGTTTTATTTTAGCAAGTATTTCCCTCCACAGTAGTGCTGTTGAAATTTCATTTTAGGAGAGACACAAAAAGAGCATGTGTGCCTCTGTGTGTGTGTGTGTGTGTGTGTGTGTGTAAAAGCCCTTAAAAATGCTCCTTGGGGTGTGGAGTCTGCTTGGGAGGAAAGAAGTGTTACAAACTTCTAGGTTCTCGACGTACAGTTGCAAAAGGAAATTATCTCCTTTGTAATTTCAGGCAGTCCCCCCATCCCAACACACACACACCATTAATAATGACTTGAGAGGAAAGAGATCCGGTGTGCATGCCCGCTCAAATAGAGCGTGTACTTAATAGTCCTGCTCATACCCTGCTCCCCAAACCTGCCCGGGATGTCTCCGGGGACTCCGCCAGTGCACAGCAGCAGGAGCTCTGTGGCAGGAGGATGCCATCACCCCACCCATTCCACAAAATCCTTCCTGAAAAGAATAAATTAGGCTAGAAAGCCACTACGTGATTAGGGAAGACAATGCAATCCTGCATAGAAAGCAGCAAGATACTATTCCCCTCCCTGAACTCTGCTGTGTGGGTTCCAGCCAGCCCCCTCCGTGACACCCTCCCTGTTTCACAGGCTCAGGTGATACAGTTGTGGGTGCGGCGTCTCCTCAAACCAAATCCCCAAAGGTCTAACACTCCCCCCATTAGATCTGACTCAGTGAGTTTCCAGAGATCAGTCATGTGTAGGTGGGAATGAGCAACAAAAAGTGGGCCAGAGGACGCTGCCTTCAGCATCTGTGGGATCTTGGGCTTCAGGGGGTTTCTTTGGGGATGGTGAGATAGCCTGTATGTACCTCATTGGGGATATCTTGGTTGTTTTAGTGGTATGACAAATGTGTTTCAGTGTATTTATCAAACAGGGGGAGGGAGTTGATTTGGGGGGTGGGATTTTTTGGTGGTTTTTTTTTTTAATGAAAGAACTTGATTTTTGAGTAGCAAATTTTTGGTATTAAATTAGAGGATACCAAACGTTGCAGACAGGGGTCCTCAAATTCTGCCAAAGTCAGTGTATGTAAAGGAAGAATTATATAAACTGAAAGCTGCCCATTTATTCCTGTTACTGAAGTTGCCATCTTGGCTGTGCTTTTTCCTTCTTTTTCTTTTTCCTTTTTCTTTCCTCCCCACACGCCGTACAAACCAGAGAGGCTGTAAGCTAAAGCTAGTTTACAGGGGCAGACAACCTAGACAAGACAGTGAATATCCACTGAGAGTCCTGAAAAACAGATTTACAATGACCAGGATAAAATTGCAGGGACCATCAATCTTTACACTTTTTAAGACAGAGATTGGTCACCAGCTGGGGTCAGAAAGTAATTCATAACCATTACTGTCAGGGCTTAGCATTATATAATTTGATGCACTCTGGGTGCTTTATTCTCTTACCCAGAATAGAGAATAGTTTTTCTGTATGGATTCCTGTTATAACATTGCAACTTCTCTTTGTATTTGGAAAGAAGCAGGGGAAAAAAAAAAATGTGGAAGACCTCTTGCAGGAAGAGAAAGCAAGCAAACTCATATTGGATCAAATGCAGTCAACCTGATCTCCTCATATTTTTCTCATTCTGTATCATTTAGAGCAGACAGCTTTTGTCTCCCCTTTCAGTTTTATACGTCAATGCTCTTAATTGTCCAGGATACAAGAAAATCAAGTCTACTGGTAAATCTACGTATAACAACCATCCAAAACAAACATGCAAATAGGCACATTAACCTAAAGCCTGGATAGATCACAAATGTGTTAAAACAAATAAGAATTATATTGAGACCAAAAATACACAAGACTGCATTAGAAGGGAGTTCTATTCTTATGATCTTAAAATATCCCTCTAATTTGAACCATAATGCCCTTAACACACAAAGAAATCCAACTCCAGCAGATGTGTTAAATTCATGTAATGAAAAGAAGCCCCTCTGCGGATTCACCCTTTGCTGGGACCCGATTTCTCCACCCTGTCCCAACAATTGATGCGAGTTTCAGCCATAACCAACTCAAAGCAAAAAAAGTGAAAGCCAGCCAGTGCTTGAAGCCAATCATCTGAACAATAGACAGCATGCCACCATATGGGACAGCTCTTGAACATCCTGTTCTTGCAGCCTCAGCATGAAAGCCACAAGAAAACCAATGACTGGAGAGTGTGACTGTTCCTGCAAAGAAAAAGTAAATGTCAATAAACAAGGGTGTCTTCTGCGGTATGTCAATAGCCATCCACCTGGAAGTGTTAAAGGCTGACAAGGGGTTTCTCTCCCCACAACATATTGACCTTTGCTCTCCCAGAGGTTCTCTCTCCTTGTTTCAAAGAGTTAGACTCAGAGGTGTCTCCTTTCACCAAGCCAACCTTTTTACCGCAGCATGCCCTAAATACTGACAAGGTCTTGTTGCTTTGCAATGCAGTTTGGTCACAGAGTTGTGAGGGGAGGGAAGAGAAGAGCAAACAACAGACAAACTGCCCTTTTGGCTATGGTGTTTTCCTCCTGGGCAAAGACCCCATGGTACTGGATTGGACACACCTCGATTACTGTGTCCAGTTCTGGGCCCCTCACTACAAGAAGGACATCAAGGTCCTGGAGCATGTCCAGAGAAGGGCAACCAGGATGGGAGAGGGGATGGAGAGAAAATTATATAAAGAGTGACTGAGGGAGCTGGGGATGTTTAGCCTGGAGAAGAGGAGGCTGAGGGGAGACCCTATCACCACCTACACTGACCTGACAGGAAGGTGTAGAGAGGTGGGTGATGGTCTCTTCACCCAAGTAGCAGGTGATGGGACAAGGAGAAATGGCCTCAAGCTGCACCAGGGCAGGGTCAGATTAGATGTGGGAAAAAGTTCTTCACTGAAAACGTTGTCAGGGCCTGCAACAGGCTGCCCAGGGAGGGGGCTGAGTCACCATCCCTGGATGAGTTTAAAAGATGGGTGCATGAGGTACTTAGAGATTATGGTTTAGCCAAGGACATGAACGGCTGGACTGGAAGATCTTAAAGGTCTTTTCCAACCTTGTGAATCTGTGATTCTGTGATTCCACGATGCTGTAGTAGCACATGGATGTGGAAATGCAGTGCCACATCCATGGTAACACGGGAACGTGCCTCTGCAGAAGTCTGATGTATGTGGCTCTGAAACATCTGTCCCCGGTCAAGTTTAACTTTTCAAAGAAAAAGCTGCACTTGCAGTCCTGGCAGGACTTTGTGTTTGTGCTCACTGTGACACTGGGAAGAGGTGCAGCATCCTCCCCCGAACAAAGCAGCTTAAAATGTGCAGATAATGGGAACTAAACATAATGTTAACAAAACAACTTTCAGAAAAATCAATAAATTCACTTCAGGCATTTGAAATTATGCAGAAGAAAAAACATAAAGCACAATGCTGTGCTGCAGCCTGCGCAGAGTGAGTCGTGTCCTCTCACTGGTAGGGCAAAGTGACACAGAATGTCTCATGGAGAGTGAACAGCTCGTACTTTGAATGGTCCTGGCTTCATGTAAACCAAGATAACAGTATCCCAGCTGTTGAAGTGATGCTGTTTTTCCATAACCAGCCCCAGGGTCCAGCTCTTCCGACCACAGATTGAGAGGTTTCTGAGGCTGATGTCCTCTGAGGGACTGGTGTCCTTAGGACTTATCTCCTGCTCTTGGAGAGTGAGAGGATGGACAAAGGCATTTTAGCACAAAGAGTAACCCAGCTCCTGTTCATTTTTTCCAGTAAACACCCTTCATCTCTGCACACAGTTGCCACTCCAGGGACATATGGCTATCTCTCTTGTTCTGCCACCTGAGCAAGCAGCAGCACCAGTGCTCTCAGAGGAGAAGTGGACTGTGTTTGGGTGGGAGGGAGGTTATGGTGTATTTTTGTTAATGCTATGTGTGTTTTGACTCAGGCATTTCACACAACCATGACCCTCAGTGTGAAGACTGTAATATTCCTCAGTGTGAAGATTGTAATATTCTCACCCCACACTCCTTTATGTTCTATAGTTCATGGGTATCACTGCTGGTTTCTTATTGCAAGGACCCTTGTGTCTTCACCACTGAAATCTACTGCTTCTCCCGGAGGTTGTCATGTCAACAATGACTACTGAGACCTCCGTGGTCTGTAGAAGGTCAATGGCAGTAGCCTGAAAGTGCACTTTTAACCACTTTCTGCTTTTGCATCAGTGGTTAAGTAGTGTCTGTCGTGGTTTAACCTGGCCAGCAGCTAAAACAACCACACAGCCGTTTGCTCACTGCCCCCTCTGCCCCCTCCCTTAGTGGGATTGGGAGAGAACTGAAAAGAAAAAATAAAGTAAAGCTCATAGGTTTATATAAAAACATTTTCATAGGACAGAAAAGGATGATGATTATAATGATAATAGTGAGGATAATAACAACAAAAACATGATATTGATAAAAGAATATGAAAACAAGTGATGTACAGCACAATGTCTCCCCACCCAGAGCTGATGCTCAGCTAATTTCTGAGCTGTGCTGCCTTGCAGCCAACCTCCAGTTACATACTTGAGCTTCATGTCACATAGTATGGAATATCTCTTTGGCCAGTTTGGGTCACCTGCTCTGTCTGTGTCCCCTCCCCAGCTCTTTCATCACCCCCCACCTTCTCATTGGCAGGGCAGTGTGAGAAGCTAAAAAGTCCCTGACTGCTTGGCAACAACTAAACCACCCCTGTGTTCTCAACATTGCTCTCATCCTCAGTCCCAAACACAGCATGACACCAGCTGCTAGAAAGCTGCTAGGAATAAAATTAACTCTGTCCCAGTGAAAAACAGGACAGCCACTCCATGGTGGTAGTGTGGAAATGTCAGGATTCATTCTACAGCCATTTTACTGCTCCCGAGGAATTTCTGTGTTAATAATATCTTAGATATGAAAGGGGAGGATGCAAAAGTATCAAACTGTAAGCCTGCATGTGATTAGTCTGGTTTTGAAGTCAGTTCTTTTCCTTCTTCCCTTCCTCAAGCTGGGAATCCTCCTTTCTGGATTTGAAACAATATTTCTCCTATAGTTTTAAATGTATGACACATCTTTTGCTACATATTTTATCTTCTTCCTCACTTGAGCAAATAGAATCCTTAAGGAAGCTAACCAAATTTCCTCTTCTTGGCCAGTGATGTTACTGGGCATATATATAAAATGCATACCTGTGTGTGTGCATATATATATATGTATATATATATATGTGTATGCATTTGTGTGTTGTATTTAAATTAGGTATGTATTATGTATGCATGGTGGCCAACACATACAGAAGTAGGTATACATGTCCTTACGCCATGTATGTAAACAGGCTCCCCAGGGATGTGGTCACAGCCCAGAGCCAGACCGAGGTCAAGAAGCATCTGGACAATGCGCTCAGTCCCATGCTCTGACTTGTCTGGCCCTATGTGGTGCCAGGAGTTGAACTTCTGGGGTCCTTATGGGTCTCTTCCAGCTCAGGATACTCTATGGTTCTACAATTCTATGATTTCTAAATATACACATGGACAATGTTCCAGCTCTGCCGTGATGTATCGTTTAAGCAGGGGCTCCTGGTAGGATTATTCCAACAGTGGATAAAATATACTCCCTAACTTCTGGAGCGTTTCAGTAGGAACAAGACACAGCATATGCTCTGCTTCACGACTATTTCTGTTGGTTTGTGCAGAAGAGGTAAGCACTGCCGTGTCTCATTGGCTTGTGGGGCAATGCCGAATAAGGAGCGACAATTATTATTCAGGTGCTGTAATGACTGCACTTGACGACGATCCTTTCTACTGAGCCTGGAAGTCTCACTGGGACTATCTGCGTGCATAAAATATTTATTTCTGTGCCAAAGGGTGTGAAATCAGCGAGTGCTAGCTCCATCCTGCGAGGCTGGTACAAGATCTTTAAAAAGTGGCAACTTGCCATGAAAAATGTGGCAGGCGGTAAAAAGGGATTTAGCAAAGGCCAGTTACTGAGGGAGCAGGACAGAGAAAACATTGACAGAAGCTGGTGTAAGGGGTACCCAAGGAGGCCGTCAGACCCAGCAGGGTAGTCACTGCACCAAAGGCTGGTTTTGGGAACAGAGCAGCGCCTGAAAGCTACGGGTCGGTGCATACCTTTGCTTTCCATCTCAGTCTCCCTCACTGTCGAGCAGCATCTGTGGGCAAGACAGTGATGAGCGCTATCTACAGCTCTGAAAAAGAAGGCTGGGGCAAGGCAGCAAGCAAGGCAAAGAAACTGTCTTGCAAAACAGCCGTGCTTTTCAGTGCCTGCTTCTGTTTCTGTCAGAGGGCTGTTTGTGCAGCGAATCGTGTATCAGCCGTGAGAAGTTAGCTCTGAAGATAAAATGCCATGTGCATGAGGTCACTTACTGAATGGGATTGTTGCAATAACTGTCTGCAGTCCTCTACAAAAAGGGGTTTTTGAAGGGAGCCCACAGCTCGTGGGCAGCTGGGGATCAAATCTCTGCCTCCTCTGCAAAACGGCAGGCGTAAGGTCAGAAACTCCGGAAATGTAGAGAGGCATTTACACTGCTGCCAGCCTCCCCAGGCTCCGCTGTGAGATGGAAATTGCTAGAAATGGGGTTATTACATTACGTAGCCAATGCTTTTGGCTTGGGGAAGGCTGGTTGTTCTGTAGGTAGCATAAACATCTTTTTCACAACAACTAAGATAACGAAAAAGAATCCCCTTACACAAGCTGCTAACATCTTTCTGAAGATTTAAGTAGAGGAATTACTCTGAGAACTGTCTTGGACCTCGTCAGTTTTAGGATCGTACAATCACAGGGTAGCGGCTGCCTCTCCCCACCCCACAGCAGCTGCCTGAGGCCATGGGCATCCTATATGGCTGTTTGCTCCTCAGCTTGGACCCAACTCTGACGCTGCGAAACGGTGCAAACTTCCCTCATCTGGAGGATCAGGTAGGTCATTCCTCTCTTTAGCTCCTAGAATACATGAGGTATCTTAAGGGTCCCTATGTTGTCCTTAAAAACCGCAAAACTCTGTGTCTCATGAGGAGATTTAACCGAGTGTACAGTGGGTACATAGGTTCTTCCAAGTCCAGTTGTGCTGGAAGACTAATGTCTGTAGGGCTCTTTGCTTTCCTCTTTCCAAAAATTGGACCAGCTATCTTGGAAGACCCACATGTAGTTGGTCAGTCAACTGATTTCTCCTGAATCAGATTCCCTCATAAAAGCTGCTTTGTTGACACACTCATGTTCATCCCAACACCTCACAGGAGTGTAGGTTTCCCTTTGGCTACTACAAATCCTATTGGTTTCATCTCTCATTCCCATTTGTTGGGGTTTTTTCCCCCATCTGATCCTGTTGCCTGTAAATTTCACTTGGTAATCTGTGCCTTTACCCTATTTTGTTGCAGAGGACAATATTTGGAGGACGCTTTAATTATTTGGAAGAGAAGAAGTTTTTCCACTCATCCATTCAAATATCAGCCACATAAATGTCTCTGGTATTACAGAAATGGAAGATTTTTGTATAGGACTAAGTAAAAAATGTGGATGAACGTCGCAGCCAGCCAGAGAAGAATGTCATGTAGCTGATTGAGCAAAGACTCTGGATACACACTTGAAATAGAGAGTAAAAACTCCACAAAGTCTGAAATCCCACATATTTTTCTTATTTGAAGCAGTAACTCCAGGATACTGGGGCACCCCATTAGCCATACTCTGTGTGTGAGGATTTCTACAGCAGCTGCCAGGTTTCTCATGTCTACAACCAACTCTTGACACAGGCAAACCACCCGGAGCCAAGGCCAGAAGGTTTCCAAACCCTGAGCCTCAACAAGAAATCCAGGGAAAAGCCAGGCTGTGGATTATCTTTCCAAACAAGCGGTCCTCTCCTCAAATACATTTGTCTGAGTGGAAACATCTAATTTTTCAAATTTTTTTTCCTCCTTAGTTTAATTAGTTTTGGTGAAGGGAAGTGTGCAAGGCTGAAGCTATGGAGTGGGAAGAATTCAGATAAGCACCGTTGATCACCTTCTCTACAAGGAGAGGCTGGGGAAGCTGGACTTGTTCAGCCTGGAGAAAAGAAGGCTGTGGGGGGGACCTCATTGCAGTCTTCCAGTCCCTGAAGGGAGCAGAGGAACAGGAGGGGAATCAACTTTTTAAAAGGGTAGACAATGGCAGGAAAAGGGGGAATGGATTAAAAGTAAAGGAAGGAAGGTTTAGATTAGATATTAGAGGGAAGTTTTTTACAGAGAGAGTGGTGAGGGGCTGGAACAGGCTGCCCAGAGAGGGGGTGGATGCCCCATCCCTGGAGGTGTTCAAGGCCAGTTTGGCTGGGGCCCTGGGCAACCTTGTGTAGCTCCAGGCCTGGAGGTTGGTGTCCCTGCCTGTGGCAGGGGGTTGGAACTCTCTGATCCTTGGGGTCTCTTCCAACCCATTCCATTCTATGATTCTATGATTCTATGCTCAGTCCCCACCGCTTTAGAGCAAAGGAAAGCTGGTGCTTTCTCTTGCACTATCTGCTTGACAGAAAGTTAACGGAGGCACGACAGCGCCAACTTTCCCGAACAAGGAGCTGCTCCGATTCGCCCCACAAAGCTACATGGCAATCAACAAAATAATGTTGTTGCACTTGAGAGTGTGTGACTTGATTGATAATATCTAATTTTACATGACTTTTTAAACAAAACCAACAGAAAGATATGGAGACTTTTTAGGAGCAGTGGGAGAATGAAAAGCTGAATGAAGAAAATTGTGCTGCACATCATCTTGTCTTATTACTGTTAACGCCAGCAGTCATAATCAAGAGTTTATTGTACAGGGCAATCTGGATGATTAGAAACTGGATTCAAGTTCATAAAAAACATCTTGACATAAAACTCTTTTTTTTTTTCACCAATAACACCAGGAGGCAAATTCTCTCCCTCCCTCTGCAACCTCTTTTAATTCAGTGGAATTATACCAGAGATAATTTTAGCCAAGTATCATCAGGATTCTTTTAAAATCATATTTCAAATAAATGTACATATGCAGAAATACATTATGTCATGATGAAAGGTATTCATATTGTAAATTTAGGTTACTCCTCAGTCTACCATTTGTGTGTTTGAAACTTGGAAGAAATAGAATGTAAACAGCTTTGAAATGCTAAATCATATTACCAACCTGGGTAGGACTACTGTCTTCACGTAGAGGAATGCGGGTCTCACCTTTAAAGCTGCGTCAAAGAAAAAAGCATGATCAACATTTTAATGGCAATTTCTCTTAGGACATTGGTCATTTTCAAATATTATTCTTCATGCTGCTCTCCCACAGCTTAGCAAAACAGCCAAGATTGAGGGGAAGGAGCTATGACCCCCACCAAAAGAGAAGCCCCGAGGAGGGAGGTTTGCAGGCAAAATTGTGCCGCTGCTTCATGGGTCAGTAATGTTGTGTGGTATGATATAGACATACCATGTGGTTATCCAAGCCTTTGTACTATATATACACCACTGTATTAAAAGCATTTCATTCTTTGAAAATGCAGTCACGTCTGGAGCGGTACATGGATGCTCTGCAACAATGAATAGCAACTTGGTGTGACAAGACAGGAAAAGAACAAAACGTTCAGAAATATATTTAGAGTGCAACTTGATAATATTGAAAACGATGTTCCTGTACTCTCCTAGACCTCCAGATTAGGCATTATGTGGGATTTACACGCGCTTGAAGTACCTTTCAAATTAAATGACTGGGCCTATGACATGATGAAAATCACTCTGTGGCACTACCAGAGCTACATCATATTTATTTCTGCGCTGAAACCTTCATTTTATGAACAGTAGTTGCAGACACCACAGATGGAGATTTGAATGTGGTGTGATACAGCACATCAGGAGCTAGTTAAGGTAACTGTTTTGCAATCTGCAATTTACTCCTGTGATAAGATCCCATGGCACTTTATCCGAGGGTAGGGGTGTTAGTCCCTGCGCGCTGGATGCATTCCAAGTTCTGCTATGTGCATCTGGATCATCTCTGCAGTTTCAAGTGGATACGCTACTCTTCCCTTCACGTTCTCAAAGCTCATGTATTGTTCCTGGGAATAAGGTGGTGCTACGAACACCCCGACCAGAAATCATTTTAATTTAAGAAATAACCACACTTCTGCCAGTACAGGTTGTGCTTCCCAATGGAAATAGGAACATTTTATATGATAAATGCAATGCTATGCCTCATTTTGCACTTTTTAGGTCTCCATTTATTAGCAAAAACAAATTAATCATTCTCAATCTCCAAGCAGGTTCAAAATAATTTCATTTAAAAAAAAAAACAAAACAAACAAAAAAAAGAATTATTCCTTTTTTTCCCCCTACTTGAGGATGCAATGCCACATTGCATTATCTAGCTGATAAACTTTCCAAACAGTGTAATGAAGAGGTGTGCTAGAACATGTGCAAGTCAGTGTTTTTGCTGGAGAGTTCATCTGGCCCACAGAACTACACCAAGGCAGGAAGTTAAGTTATATGAGGAGCAGCCCTCAGGCTGCTGCTCTCCATCTAAAGATAAAGCTGACCATGGACCAGGGACATTATTTATAACAGGTGTCATGTACAGCACAACCTAGATCACAAATGTTCCTGCTGAGAAACTATGCACTGAATGCCACACGACATCAGAGACAGGTGATGTAACCCATACACACCCAGACTTTAAAATTTCATTCTCTACGGTCAAAATGCAGTTAAATAAACTACTTAGTTATCATGACTGATAACCAGAACCAGAGATAAAACACTGCTGAAAAGTCTTAATGGTTGTTTAATGGGTTTTGCTGGGTACCACCAAGTTTCTGCAATGCTGAAAATGCTAGGAAACTCTCAGGCAACACCAAAAGCTTCGCTTCGGCTCAACAAGTATGTCATAATTCTCCTTATTGTGAGAGTTACAGTGACAGAAAGATAGTCAAAGGAGAAATCAGAGTCAGGAAGCTGTGTACAAAGTCTAATAGGCAAAAGAAATCCCCCCTCCCTGCCCCGTTTATTTCCACCTCTGTATTTTAAACTAGCTGCCTTACACAGGAGATGAGATCCCGGCAGGAAGAGGATGATGAGGGTGGGGAAAGAGAGGAGAGGCCCTGAGAACTAAGTTTCATCACCTTTAGCAACCTAGCCAGGAGGCGAGGAGCCTATGCCGGTGCAGCCCCCGCTGCCGAGCAGTGCCCCAGCACAGATGCGCGCACTAGGAACCCCGTAATTTACTGTTTTATGGCAAAGGTGCCCCAAACACTGAGCCTCACTCCCATTTGCAAGACAAATAACACTTCCATACACCAGGCTTTAATGACTCTTCAGGTCTTCCGCCACTGCCAGGTGCAAATGAGTTTTTGTGTAGGCCAGCAGCACACTTCCCTCTCTGAGTTGCGGTTTTCTGGGGGGTTTGAAATGTGTTTTCCCCTTTGGGAGGGCCCAGCAGCTTATTCCTCTTTCGGCGGCAGCACGTTTGGCTCAGGGATGAGTTCTGGGGGTTTTCGGTTTGGGCGCAGCCTGTTTCCTAAAGCTGCTGCTGCCCCTGGGGCGTGACAGAAGCTGCTCTGAGCTTTTTGATCCCAGAGAAAAAGCCTGAAGATGAATGGGGATGCAAGGAAGCTCTGCTAGCTGCTTTTGGAGCTGTATCATCACCCTTGAGTTTAAGCAGGGTAACATACTCTTCCTTCCAGTGTTGTATTTTAACCCAGAAGCCAACAAAGAGATACAAGGGGCTGATCCTGCCGAAGCTATTGCACAAGCACTTTAGGTGAGATGATGCCTGATGAAAAATTGTAAAAGGAGTTGCCCATTTAGTAATCATGTGGGTTTTTTTTCCCCACAGAAGATTAATCCCTCTATTGTTATGTCAAGCACTTTCTGTTGGTTTAACACAACAGAGCAATCAAAGTCTTACACCGGAGGGAGGCTCCTGTTTCTGTTTAGGATTCACAGCTGTAGAGGTAGATGTGAATTTCTTCCAAGAAACAAGCAGGATTTAGTCTTTTCAAAACACGGTGGTGGCAGCTCAGTGTGCGATGTTTACCTAGGCTATAAGAACACCAGTTTTAGCTTTCCATTTGGCTTGCAGAGATGGGAAGCCCTGCAGAGGTGTATTTTCTGCCAGCAACAGAGTTTTTGGTGGTGGTATATAAATCATTTTAGGTCTTGAAACTGAATGACCAAATTAATATCTCGGGGTGTTCAAATTAAGTGCCTGGCAGAGCTGCTTTTGCAGTTATGTGGCCTCATGGACTGGCACCAGCTTGTGCCTGGGACAGGTGGGATCCATCTCAACCCATCCAGATAGACATGTGCAAAGTTCCTCTTAAAACCTAAGTCTATGTGCCTGACCACAGCATTCGGTCTTCTAAAATCAGCTTTCAAAATCTGGTCCTTTGTGGTCCTCACTTTGCTTTTTCCGGTGTTTATCTTGAATGATCAGGTGTCAGACACATTGCTGTCAGCTGAGTGTAACTTTCTGGATTGGATTCTGATGTTCTAACAGCCACTGCCAGGCAAGTGCTCCACAAAATTGCTGTGCAATTATTTATTTTTTTTATTATTAAATTCTAAGTGAATCCACATTTAATGTCTTTACACTCCTTTATTTTTTTCCCCTTTTTTATTTTTCTTTTGGTCTGTTTTTCACATAGAAGCTAGTAAATAACTTTGTTTGCAGAAACGTGTTCAGAACCAGCAAAATTTTAAGTGAGAATGAAAGATATTTGTGGAAAGCAGATTTTGTATTCATCAGGAACCTGGAGGTGAGAAAGGCCCTATCTATTCAAAAAGTATGTTAGGTAGCCTTGAATTAAACCTGCTAAAATTTTGAAGATTTGACTATTTGCAAACAACCTATAAAAGGGCATAGATATCAAAGACTTTGGATATCGTTGGCTGTACCATCTTGCTGCTTCCACATCATATTGCAATAAATTTTCTACGCTGGCTTAGTTACATCTTAAGGGTGAAAGGTGCTTTGGCTCCTTGTGCTCCTGCTGGGAGTCTGCAACGGCATTTATGAACAAGTAAAAGTCACCCTGGGGAGAGACAGACAAAACCCACAGGGCAGCAGGCATTTACAACTCCCAAATTTCTGCTCCCATCTTTGCTGCAACATATGGCACCATTAGCAAACATCACTTATGTTCTAGTCTTTGGTGTATGGGTCTCACTCCTGTTGACAGCCCTTGTTGACCAGTCCTGGAGGAAATATTTTTTTCCTCTAACAACATAACATTTTCCCTCCTCAACATCCATCTCTGGTTCCAATGAATCTGCTTCCAGCAGCTGTTTCTGCAGTTTAAGCCATGGGGCCCAGATTCTCCATTCTACTTTTTGCTGCTCAGCCCTGGGCTGTCACTCGGAGCAGTGAAGCAGTTGCTAGCAAACTACGCTGTATAATAAAGTTCAGGAGATGCAAAGGACAAAAGGGGTCTGAAAAATGACCACATGCTACTTCTACCTTCACCCAAAAGCTGGTGTTTGCCAGAGTGCAGCCAACTAGATTTAAACTGGATTACCCAAAGGACAAGGCTCTATGTAATAGCAGTTGTAGAAGAAAATTCCTATTCAGCACACCTAGTATACTCATATGGCAAGACTTCTGCATCTGAGTTTACTCAGAAGAGATTTATTTTTCCTTGTTTTAAAAAACAAAACACCTTCAGATCGCATTTTCACTAGTTTCTCAAGCCCTATACA
The DNA here is from genome assembly GCA_027925045.1 of Hypotaenidia okinawae. NCBI lineage: Eukaryota > Metazoa > Chordata > Aves > Gruiformes > Rallidae > Hypotaenidia > Hypotaenidia okinawae. Next base: position 64,399,391 of record BSDF01000005.1, read on the forward strand.
AGGTAGACAATGGCTAGAAAAGGGTAAACAAGGGGGAATGGATTGAAGCTAAAGGAGGGAAGGTTTAAATTAGATATTAGGGGAAGTTCTTTACAGAGAGAGTGGTGAGGGGCTGGAACAGGCTGCCCAGAGAGGGGGTGGATGCCCCATCTCTGGAGGTGTTGAAGGCCAGGTTGGCTGGGGCCCTGGGCAACCTTGTGTAGCTCCAGGCCTGGAGGCTGGTGTCCCTGCCTGTGGCAGGGGGGTTGGAACTCTCTGATCCTTGGGGTCCCTTCCAACCCAGACCATTCTGTGATTCTATGATTCCATGATTCAAATGTTTAACAAATGTATACAGTACACAACAGCACTTCCCTAATTTCCTGTATTAGATATTGAGATACCATTTTCATTGAGTTCAAAAGAAAGGCATGAAAGTTTTGCCCATTCCCAAGCAAAATTCTTCTTCCTTCAGCCTGTTCTTCCCTCTGTCTCCACTTGTAAGGCTTTGCTTTATCATTGACACAGGTAGATAAATTTGTTGAATTCTGCACATTTTACAAAAGTGACAAGTTTGGTCTGTGGGGGAAAAAAAAAAAGCAAAACCATCTCCAGACTCCAGTCTGAGACTGTCTCCTTTCCAGGGCTTTCAAATCATCCCAAGGTACTGCAGTTTATCAAACAATTTCCTCTTTAGTCCTCATCAGTATCAGATGCAGGAAACCTGCCAGCGCTTTTTGTCTTTAAATTAAAAAGTAGAGTTTCTCATGATTGAGTGGAAGATCCATTGAATGGTTCATATTAAAATGATGTTTTGGCAAAGAACCCAAACGTACCTATGGATACTTGTTGCGTGCTTTCAGTCAAACATTAAGCTTTTGGCACAACTGCTTTCACGTGTTTTTTTGGTGTTTTGTTTTTGGGGTTTTTTTATGCCTTGATATGATAACACTACAATAATACTTAAATGCTGACACAACAGAAAACATTGCCAGTTTGGACTCCCAGGCATTGGCAAGATTTTTGTTATATTTGCAACCTAGCACTCACTGTGAGCTTCACAAAATTTTTCATCGCTTTCAATGGAGGTGGAGTGAAACGGAAAAAAAAAAAGAAGAAAAAAAAAAAAGAAAGAAAAAGAAACAAACTGCTTTACAAAGTGTTGAGTTGGAGAGGCTAAATATCACAACAAACGGAAGATCTGTGGCACATCAGAACCTTTTTCTTTCTTCCTTTTCTTGAAAGCGTGAGGTTTTTTTTCACTGGGTTTATCTCTATAGGTGCAATCCATTTCCATTCCACCATTATGTCATCTATAATTTAAATTTACGAGACAAAACTTTAGGCTTGCCAGGGGAGCAGCTGGAGCGCTCTCTTCCCTTTGCCATAGAAAATGTAGATGTGCTGAACGTATTGTGTCTGACAAGCCCCATTGAAAATACTCCTGTCTTTTCTGACAAATATCCATCAGCATGTAATATTTATTCTTTATTTTAGTTTCCCTGCAAATAATTGACGGTCCCTCGGCAACGAGCGGGTTTCCTGCTGAGGCAGCACCACCTGGATGGCTTTCCCAAGCTCACATCAGATGCTCGGAAATGGAGGCTTTCACGGGGCTAATGGATAAAATGAAAGAAGCAGATGCAGTCAAATGCAGGGAAACAGATTTTTTTTTTCTCCTCAAAAGCATGAAGTTAAAAGTTAGCTTTGCTCCACAATGACACCTTTCTATGACGTTCATTGCAGGTCTGGAAAGGCCTTTCAGGCTTCTTCACTTCTCACAGTCTATCGGTCAAACTAAACTCATTCTTGGCAGTATAATTGTAAACTTTGAGTGTCCTTAAGCTCACAAGTTTTATTTTACTGATGTAGACTGTATCTGTGGCATTGTCCTGTATTATCACCCCCTTAAATGAATATTTTCAAGGGTGACTAGATATCATGTGGTTTCTGGTAGGGAGCGGGAGATATGTTATGAGACCCAGTCTTCTGAAAACTCTATCTATTGCCCCCTGGAAAATGAGATTCTTCTTAGGAATATTTCAGTTTGATCACACACCCCCTCCCCCCACCAAAGAAGACCCACTCATTACCTTTGAATGGTGGTGACTGAGGTGGCTCATGAAAGCATAAACATTCATGTAACTGCTCAGGATGGGGCCACATGTGACATCAGAAGGGCCGTTGCATCACTGAAGAGCACAGAAATATCCCTGCCCTTCCCAGGGAAAGATTAAAACAAAATGGGCAGCGGCTTCTGAGCCTGCCACAGTTACTGCCAGTGGTGATGTAAGCCACCAAAAGAGCACAGATTGATCCTTCAGGTGCCAGAATTGTGTTCGTAGATCTGGTAGCTGAAGAAATTTTTTGTTGCACAGAAGCTAATGTCCTTAGTGATTGCTTCTCTAACTCTAAGTGGCATTTTAATAAACTCACTAATAAAAGTACTCAATGCACAGCCAGGATGACAATTACTGATTCTTTTGGGGACAAACCCTACGGTATTGTACGGCAAATAATTGCCAATAAGTGTCTTCTATGTGTCTACCTCCATACTTCACACACACAGGTCAACCATCCCTTGTAGCCATGGTGACAGTCCCTGCTTCCTTAGGTCACCCTCTTCCTCCTAGCTCTGAAGGTCTCATTAGGTGAGGTGTGGAAAAACAATGTCACAAGAATTAATTTTATGATTACTACTTGTTTTACACTAGAGATCTCAGCAAGAAAACTTAACCTAGATTGAAACCATCTCGTGCTAGCCCCATGCAGCACTCCAAAACAATTCCAGGTCTGTACTGAAGAGAGAAGTATAACATCCCAGCAATCATAGAAAATACATTCCCAAGGAAATCAGCTGCGATCAGAAGTGCACAGCAATGAGGCTGTGAATAATATGATCATCTTTATGCATGTTTTAAATCTATACCTCTGCTTTTAAGGGTTGGGCATTGTTTTATTGTGCTGTTTTGTTTGTTCTAACAGGATTTTGTCTATTTCTAGCCATTTCCAGGAGCTAGAATGCTAAAAAATAAGGATATATATAGATTTGATATTAAGAAATTAAATTGCATTGCTATTAAAAGTAAGTCTAAAGACTTGACCAGACTTGGCTAAAATCTTGTGGTCTGTTGACCTCGGCTAGGCACTGGGTGCCCACTGGAGCCACTCTATCACTGCCCCCTCAGCAAGATGCGGTGAATGGGTGGAAGATCAGATAGAAAAACAATTGTGGGATAAGGTAAAGGCAATTTCATAAAGCAAAAGGCCACACGTGGAAGCAGAGGAAAACAAAAGTTTTATTCTTTACTTCCCATCAGGAGGCGATGTCTGGCCATTTCCTGGGCTTCACTAGGTGTAGCGTTTGCTCCAGAAGACCAACATCATAACTAACTAATGCCCTCCCTTCCTTCCTGCTCCTTTCTCTCAGCCTTTATTGCTGAGCAGACACTACACGGTATGGACTATCACCTTGGTTACCTGGGGTCAGCTGTCCTGGCTGTGTCCTTTCCCAAGGTCTTGTCCACACCCCGCCTCCCGGTGAGGGGGGTTTGTTGGAAAGAGAGAGAGAGAGAGACAGCCTTGGTGCTGTGCCAGCACTGCTCAGCAGTAGCCAAAACACGTGTGTTATTCACGCCATGATGGCTACCCATACACAGCACAGCACTCTGAGGGCTACTATGGGGAAAGTTAGCTCCATCCCAGCCAGACCCAATACAAATCCACAAGGGATGAGGTTGAAGAAGATGAACTCCTGTTGCCATCTGCAGTGAAAATGAATCTAAATATCTGGATCTACAAAATCGTGCTCAACATGAGGGAAATACCCCCTGTGCTCTCCAGGGCTTTTCATGCACAGAGAGCACTAATTAGGCTGAAAGAAAGGTTCTTCCTTTGGTTAGAGTCAAAAGGTATCTTTGGGTCACTTTGTGACTCAAAACACATCCAAGGTATGGATCCTTGTATGGTTCAAAATAAAATAACCAATGGGACTCAGCCAACAACTGGTGACACAGAGGATGGTCCTGACCATGAAGGACTGGAGCGCTAAGCTGTGTTTGTACAAGCAAGCTGTTTATAAAGTTCAGGGGCCTCATAGAAATCATTTTTACCATGACTGAAAAAAAAAAAAACCAAAAAAAAAAAAAACCCAAAAAAACCACCAGCTAAAGTTTCTGAATTAATGCAGCTTAGAGAAATGCAGTGTTTTCTGCGTTTGGCAGAGACATGTCAAATGCTCAGGGGGAGATGTCCCAAGGCAGAGCAATGAATTAAGACTTAGTTGTAATTTTTCCATCTCCATTACAGAATGAATTGACTTCACTCTTCACGCCCGGGAAGGAAAGTGGTCTTTTTCTGCTCTAGCCCCAGACGTTCACATTCAGAGCAGCTATTTCTTTTGTTACTGAGAAGTGGGAAGGCAAAGCTTTTTCTGAATGTATTCACAGTCGGTTCTGTGGCAGAAATGAGCTCTGTGATTTTTATTGCTTTGGATATTAGGATAATTATCAGAAGCTAATGAGTTTTTAAAGGTTCCTAATGTGAACCTATGATTTTAGAACCTCTCTCCTGTCAGAATCTAACTAGGTTACAGACAACATGACATGATCTATGGCCCATTTCTACTAATGACTAAAGTGTGAAGGTACAGCCTCCTATGAATAACACTCCTCCATGCCCACGATGGCAAGGAAGCTTTGGAAATCTGAAATGTGGGGCTCATGCACTGTCACAAAATTGTCTCAGAAGTTTCTGGAAAGCCACAATAACAACAAAATAGAAATCTCTACCCGTGTGATAAAACAGAGGCTTGTCAGCATGCAACAGTGCTGAAACCCGTAGTTAGGCTGAGCAAAATTTGAGAGAGGGAACTCGTGGGGTTTAAACTGTATTTCTGTAGAGAACTGGCTCATGCTGATGCGCAGTGAAATCTGTTACCATTTTATGGCTTCATACACATGAAGCCGGATGGTGGGGCCAGTCCACTCCTTAGCGGACAAGGGCAGGCATCACAATGAAGTCTTCCTAAAATGTGGCACCCTGGCTGGTGGTCTCAGCAGGACACCTAAGATAAAATGTGAATTAGTCTCCAGTACTTAGGTGTTTTTCTCCTGAACTGGGGCTGAAGCATCCTGAGAGTGGCTGGGAGAGGAAAGATGCACTGCTGGTGTCTCTTCGTAGAAGTGATTACGTGTGCGACTTCAGTCTGGAGTGCTGTCAATTTTGTGCCTATCGAGAGTATGCATTTTCACTAAAAAAAAACCAGAAAAAGGGAAGAAAAACCCTTAGGTAATGGAACAGTCAGAGTGGAGTCTCATCCATTATCTCCTGAACATCTCTTGAATTTTGCCACCTTTCATAACACTTGAAGAGTGTTGCTAGTTACAACTCAAAAGATACTTAATGCTGTGCCTTGCTGGTATTCACCTTAATTACTGCACTGACAGTGTTTTTGTTAACCGTGAGTTATGAAATGACAAAATTAGAACCAAACCTCATCCTCTGTCACACACACTAAACCACCAGAATAATAAAGTGCGGAATACCTTCCCATGTCAGGTACCGGCGTATGACTGCTCAAGCTCTGCTTATTTCTGTGGCAGTGAGTGTAGTGCATGACATGAGAAGATCGCAACAAATCAAAACCAAAACAAAACAAAGAAAGAAGAAAAAAAGTGTCCTCTGATTCATGATCATTTTTGCTCTGAAGAGGGCTGGGGGGTGGGTCAAACAAAGGTGCTAGCAAGAGTGATAACTTACCAAGTATGTCACAAGTACACTCACTCTGCGCCTTTCCTTTAAAAAGAAAGAAAAAGGAAAAAGAAAAGCTTTCTGTATAGAAATGCTCAAAAGTCATCCAAGCTGAATATAACCTATATACATCCATGTAATCTATCTATATTGGACTGAAGTTCTTTGGTGCCTTGAGACTCCATTATGTTGCATGTGGTTTCCATTCTCCTGTTTTTATAGCTTTTTGGAATTTATTTTAGATCTTCTGAGACCCCTAACCATTCCCTGGCTAGAAAGACTGGGTTTCAGACTGCTCGGTTTGTTTCGGAACTTCTCATTTCTTGCAGCAATTCTTTGTGTGTTTAATTCGGTGTTAGACTTAATATTCTTTGATTCCAAGCATTGCATCATTTACTAGCCTCATTTTTCCTTGTGCCAGAATGTACTAGTCCTCTAGAAATAGTGTCATTTCTTAATAAAATACAGTTTAAATTTTATTGGCTTTGTTCCTCCTGTCTTTATTGGGGAAAGTTTTCCCAAACTCTAATTACTTTATTGCTTTTGTTTGGTGATATGATTATGATATGATATGATATGATGGTATGTTTTTCTGGCTCCACTTTTTTTCTGGGAGGTAGGGGAAGAACAACCAGGTTTGCTGGGGCCCTGGGCAACCTTGTGTATCTCCAGGCCTGGAGGTTGGTGTTCCTGCCTGTGGCAGGGGGCTTGGAACTCTGTGATCCTTGGGGTCCCTTCCAACTCAGACCAGTCTGTGATTCTATGAATGGACCAAACACAGGATTGCTTGGCAACTTTTGTTGATGCTTCCACTAGGAAATTTAATAGGCTGTGGAAAATAAACTGTCAGGATGAGACAGACCCTGTCATAGGCAGGATCCAGTTGCGGAAGTAAACTCATCTAAAGCCTCACTGAAGTCACCAAAACAGAAATGGTGTGTGAGGAGATCAAACAAAGGCTCCCATAACATCAGTTGCATTCTTTCAAGTTATTTGCTAATCTCCTAGAGAATCTAATCACAGACCAAAGAGATTAAAGGAATTATTCCTAGAAGTAAAGCAGAGACTTCTTTAACATATTATTTCTTACTGTCTCTGACTTGTATAGTTTTGGAATTTTAATTTTTAGTAGTGTTTCATTCTGCTGGGTCTCTGGATTGTGAATTCAGACCTACTTTAGCTATGTTAAGCAACTGGAGGGAAGGAAACTTCATTTCAGGAAAACACAGATGACATGATGGCTAAGTTGCATCTTTCACCTAAAACATTTTTATCTTTAAAATTCCCCTAACATGCAGTTGGAGGAATGAACTACTTTACGTGCATATCAGCAGATAATAACAACAACCACCATCCTCACATGTCTTATACATCACACAGAGCCAGGTCTCTGCCACCCTTTCGCATTTAGGCTGGCGTACTCTATTCAGGGGTAAAGCAGCATCCACATGTGGCTCCTGAACCTAAGATATCCAGCTCAGGTCTCAGGGAGTTTTTCTCCTGTAAGGTCATGAAAAGGTACAGGTATCTGGATTAGGGAATCACCCAAAGACTGGAGGGCTTGAACTGGCTGTTTTCCTTCATATCCACCATTCTAGATTTAAAGGCACAAACCCAGCTGGCATTTAGTGAGCAGCCAAGCTGCAGTAGCAATTCATGTCCTCTAACCCACAGCAATTAAAACTGAATCACAGAATCAGAGAATCCTAGGGGTTGGAAGGGACCTTGAGATATCATTGGGTCCAACCCCCCTGTCAAAGCAGGCTCCTTAGGACAGGTTGCACAGGTTGGCATCCAGATGGGTCTTGAATATCTCCAGAGATGGAGACTCCACAACCCCAATTGTTTTTGCTTACTCATAAAAACGGGACCCACAGCATCTCTAAGGCTATCTGTGAATTCAGCAGAGCTAAGTACAGGAACATCACCTTTTTGGTGACAACAAGTATTACTTGGGTCAGATCTACAGTTGCTGCTTGTGCTAGAGAACGTCACCACAGAGCACTAAATACGGCACTGCTTCAATATACATCTACTTTCAGTGGAAATAATCTCTTTAAGCAGGGGCTATGCATATTTATTTACATCTCATACTTGTGTTGTTTTACAAATCAGTGGAATATATAATCAGATACTTAATTAGGAGCGTGCACTGCTGAACAGGAAGCCTGTAGTTACTTTACGGATAGCCTGTATAGTGGTGCGCCGCATGACATGGATGACTGGGAATCAATGTTTCCATGTGGTGATCGCAGTGCCAAGTACACTAGTTAAACAAAAATTGCATGCTGAGACTGACCATTATATGGTAATTTTGAAATGAAGCATGAGCTTTCTGCTCATGAGATGAGGCATCAGTTTTCTATTAGCCGAGCACACATCGGTGGCCATAAACAAACAACGACGAGTCACTACAAATTAGGTGGAAAATCTGAAACTGAAAGCTCTCTGCCTCAAGACGGTTTTCTAAGGGATAAGATACTGGCCAGCCCCAACAAGAGTTCTCTGAGAAGGGTAGGATGCATTCAACCCTCCCTTTTTACACCTTTCCACAGCCCCTCGGGGCTACCCAGAGCTGTGGTACAGCACACACTGGGGAGCCAGGATGGGCATTATTTCGCAGCACTCCAACTTCTGCTCCTGTCAGCTCGTGAGGAGGAACTTAATAATCTTGCCTTCCCTGTTTAATTTTCTATCTGAGGGTAAAGGACATAGTGTGCCACGCAATGCTGATGACTAGCCAGGCTATCCTGTAATTAATAGCTGCCACAGACACTACGGTGAGGTTCCTTCTCTAACACCGTCCAAAGATTTGCTCGTTTTCTCTCTGCCACTGTAATTTTAAAGGAGTTTCCAGCTCAGGAGCTCCTGGATTTCAGCCATTTTCTCTCTCTCTCTGCTCATTTCAGCTCCTCCAGGGAGAGGGTGAACAATGTCTCTGGTTGGAAGCGCTCCCTGGGGACCATGGGGTTCTTCCACGGGGGAGCATCAGCGCCACTCAATACTTCGGAGCCAGCACCGTTCCCACAGCAGCATGACTTGCTGCTGTGTAAATGCCATACACACAAGCTTGTTATTGCCTGCCATGTAAGACCACTCTGCAATTCCAAAACCCTCTTTTCTTGCTCACACTTTCAGGAAACTGTTTCCAAAAGTCAGTACCTACCATAATTATTTTCTTCAGGTCTTCCATTGTACTCTCTTGAAAATTGCTGCCTATTTGTTCTCCTTCCTAGCAGAGCAGAACAATTGGCCCAGTCTCTGATAAAACAGCGATGACTGAAATTTTCCACTGGCACGTTTGAACCGTGGTTTTATTTGCCTAATACCCCTGTTTACATTCTGACTGCAAGATTATCTGCAGACATTGTTCAATGATTTTATATTTTTTTTTGTGGTGGTGGTGGTAAGGGTTTGGGTTTGTTGTTTGTTTTTTTTTTTACAATGTTGATGGCAAAGTAGCTCCTAGGACCGCAAGCCTTAGCATGGTGTGCTCATCATGCATATATTTAGCACCCTAATCTCTGCAACCAGTGCTTGTTATACTTTTCTTGACGTTTTCTGGTATGCTTTTTGACATTTTCTTGCAAACTCCTGCAGCCTTTTCAGTCCTGATATGCACTTGTTTCATCTGATGTTGTTTTCTGAGTCTTTAGATATGCAGATTCACTGCTTTCCTTCAAGTCCTGTCTGCTCAGTCATACTGGGACAGCCAGTCCTGAAGGCTTTTTTGTTGTTACGCAGCCCCAAAATCTTCACAGAGCCTTTTGGGAACAATATATTTCACTGGTATTTTAACTTTATAGTACTTTTCCTTAAAAAAAACCCCAAAAACTAAAAAAAAAATCCCCCAAAACCAACAAGCAAACTTCAAATTATACACTAGTCCTATCCTCTGAGGAGTTGTAAGGACACAAGACTTAAAGCCTTGTTTTCCTACATAAATCTGACAATGTCATAGTATGTTGTCAAAGTAGGAGGGGTCGCAAAAATTCCTTTGGAATGTAAGAGGCTGAATCAAGGTGGGTTTGTGTGTCCTGTGGCAGTACATCTTATCTAGCCCTACCACTTCAAACCATGGAAATCTCCACTAAGTGCCATGAATTTCTGGCATCACATGCCTCAAATGTCCATTTTCACCTCCGTCCTCTCCACGTTGAAGACATTTGAGCATTTTACAGTGCTTCCCACTAGTACATGGGTTTGTTCACCTTCCACGCAGCAACGAGGCACAGCTTCCCTCATCAGCTGTATGTCTAAGCACAGTACTTATGTGTGCAAATATTAGGTCTCTCGCAAGGAAAACCTTTGATATTTTGGATCATTCTCCTCACGTGATTCTCAAATTACTCTGAAGTAAACCATTAAGCACCACGTTCAGATAAACAATTCACAACAAATGTTTTGACAAATCTGTTGCCTTTTCTGTTTGACACATATCTGCGAAGAGATTTTGCATTTTCTCTTATTTGTTGCTGAATTTTTTTATTTTTTTAATTTTTTTCAGCCATGAATGCAGTAGAAGAAGAAGCATTACCCCACAGATACTTAAAAGTACTCTTTGCTACAGTTTTCTCCCTGGATGCCCACACCGTAACTGCCCACACTGCATTGCTCCTGCCCTCGTACCTCTTTTGCAGAACAGGAGGATGGGTTGGCGACGCAATCTTTGTCAACATATGTATGACACAGGCATAAATGTATGTGAGCTTCTGTGATGCTGCCTGCATTTATGCAAATGCGTATTTGTGAACCGGCTTCCATCGCTCATGCAAATCCTTAAAAACCCATAAGCATGCAAACCAGATAGGGCCTGGAATAATATCCAACTCAGTTTCTGGTTGGTTTTTTTAATTATTATTCAAAGAATAAAAGTCAGCTGGAAATTATAGACCTATACCAGCGTATATACCCTGATCCTGTTCTCAGTTAGGCATGTCTCCAGTCACGTTGGCATCATTTTATAGTATTACAACTCAGGTTAGCGCTGGCTAGTAATATTTATAGAACAAATGAAAAGCAATCAATAGTAGTGTATTTTTAGTTATTTTCCTACATCAATTGGCCAATAAAGCAATTTGGAACAGAGGTCAAATTATTCATATGCTCTCATTGTAGCAAAACAAAAAAATAAAGATGGTAAACTGCTATTACCTATTGTGATGAAGTTATGTAGTATGTTAGCTAGAGATCGCTGTGTTTTATGTTGCCATATTAATATACAGATGAAATTAGCATGGCTCTGAAAGTTATAATCCACTTCTGAACAGTGGATATCTATTGCTTTTGCTTTGTTCTGGTATTGTTATTTGATATTGATCATTAAAGTCTTGAGAAACCGAGCAGGAGAGTTTTTAATTAAATGATATGATTTCATATGCTTTAAATGTCCCGGTATCTAATTGCTTATCGCATATTGTAAGTCAGTATGTAACCGCAAAACATAATCCTTCAATTGTATTTTTAGGACCCCTGGTTAGGAAGGGGTGGGTGTTGTTCAGTCCATCAAATTTACTGTCTTTTTCTCTCCCTTGCAATGTCTACCAATATCACCTCTTTTTCCTGTTTCATCAGTTTACTTTCAGAAAATTTATAAGAAGCCTATGTTCAGACCTCATGTCTGCTGTCTTTCAGAGGTCCTCCCACCACCCACCCAAGGCGAATTCCTGGACCAGACTGTGCCACAAACAAGATGACTTCAGGCAAGTGCTAAAGAGGTTGACCTGCTGCCTTTTGTTTTATTAGGAGTCATCTGAAAAGCCCATGAATTTTTCACAGCCTCTTCTAAACGGAACACATCTCCAATAAAGTCTGTGTTACAGTCACACTTTGAAACTTGGTGTTCAAATGGGATCAAAATTAGGCAGAATGAGTTCATCTGTCTTCCTTGATTATTTTTTCCCCTCAGACACCAGGAGAGAGATCTCCCTTCTAATGCAGGTTCAGCAGCAATTGTATACAGTATCACGGAACTGAAAACTAATGATTTTCAAGGCAGGAGACACAAAGGCATAAGTAATTGGGAGCAAGGGAACTGTGAAATATGTAAGTGATCTTGCAAGGCTTTCCTTTTCTCTGTATGCTTCTACACATGAAGGTATTTTTAAATGAAAAAGCAGGGCTCTCATCTTTTTCTTCCCCTATGAAAAATTGCAAGTAATCTGAAAACTCGGTCCTGTGTTCTACAAAGGTAACTTTCTTCAATACTGAGTGTACAGCTTTTTCCCTCCTCTTCAGAGGTTCTTAAAAATCCTCATGGTTTTAACTGGGATTTGTGTTTGGTTTTGGTTGGTTTTTTTTTTTAAATCTGGTAGAAAGGGCTTTATTCAATATGAAGGAAGAACTGACAGGGTTTTTAAATCTTATTTCATACTGGCAAATATTTTTACACTATGAGAAAATATCTGTAAGTGATGATAGCCCAGACCTTACTGTATAATTTTAGGGTAGAGGTGGGGGAGGCCAAATGAGGAACTGATTTTCTACAGAAATTGATGTATCCTTAGATCTGTAAACATTGAGCTAAACTACTTGACTTCCTGAGGTGAAATAAGTTACTTCCAGCAGTTGCTAAGATATCATTAATAATCATACGTGCAATAAATAACAACATGCGAATTAGCTCCTAAGAGATATATGGCAAATTGCAGCAACAAATCACCGCGTGTGTAAAAGAATGATCATTACTCCAGTGTGTACAAAAGCTGTTTTAACAACTGTATTCTTTATGGTGAAGCTCACCCTAATTAGCCTTTCAGATTCCCAAGGGAAATGTCTGCAGAGCATTTGACATTGTGATGTTTGATCTAGCAGGGAGGGGGAAGGGAGGTTTGTTTCTAAACCTAGAAAGCACGAGGCCAGGAGCTTAGCTTTCAATTAGGTCACTTCTATTAATGGGGGTGGGAAGTAAATAGTCCTTTCAGGAAAAATAGTTTGGAAGTAAATGAATAATTAATCGGTTTGGTGTATGTAAATGTTTCACAAGATAGCTATTTAGTGGTAGGACCATTTTATTATTAAATGCATGAACATAAGTACACATGTGTAGGTAGTAAAAAAACATCACTGCTGTGTTACTTTTTCTTCTGCTAGCTTGATACCAGGAAAAGTTTTCCCATTGGCCTAATTGCTAACAAGTGTTGGGATTTTTTAGAAAGCTGCTAAAATAACACAGTAGGTCACTTTCTGTTACCACAGGTATCAGGGATTCAGATTGAGGTTTTGGGATACAGAGACATCCACCCCCCACTCCCCAACCGCTCCCCCTTGCCAACGATCCTGGGCTGGAATCAGTCTGGTATTGAAGTGTCCAGTGGTTGGATACCCCCATGCTTAAATTGTAGGGGGCGTGTTTCCTAAAGGAAGTCTGGAATCCAGTGCTGAATATCTGAGCTTGCATGGGAGCTTTAAAAGAAGGCAATCCATAATATTTGCCATATTGGCACATAAATACACAAAGAGGTGCTTAAAAAACTGGTGCCTCTCCCATAGATGGTAGATTTAAATGAAGTCACTTCCAGGGCTGTCTGTCTCTTTTTGCAAAGCACCAACCGTTTACCAAAGAGAGGGAAGGCACTGATGGTGGCAGGGAAGATGCCTGTGTGTCACATGACAGGAGCTAGCGCATTGCTCAGCAGGCCGCATGCCTGAGCTCACACCAATATGTCCAGCCACCCAAGGAGAACTGCCAAACTACAGGTTCAAGAAAATGGGGTTGGAACATAAGAAAGGAGAAAGATTTAAGCTATTTGGTTTTTTTCTTTTTTTTTTTCTTTTTTTCTTTTTCTTTTTTTTTTTAGAGAAAGACCTTTCCTACTGGCTCACAGAAAATCAACCTGCCCCTTTATTCTCATATGCTTTGTAAAGAACTTAGAAACCTTTATGAAGCTATAGATTCTGCCATAACTGCGTTACCTGATGTCCTTTTGTAAGTTTAAGCCTGTATTTGATACCTATATAGTGTCCAGGAAATGGCTTGAGTTAGCAGCGTTATTTGCTCAGGATCCCTGACCATAAAGGCATGGACACAGTGTTTGCAATTCCATTTGACTAAATAGATATGAAAATCAAAGAGAAACTACTTGGTATGTACAGCATACACATATAAATTAGCACTTTTTCAAAAGGAAGTAACAGATAGGTTTGCTAGCCTATTGATTGTTACAGAATCATATTTCCTACAGCAAAAATATTACACGTTTTCACTGCATGCCCCAACAGCTCCAGCTCTACTGAGAACAGCTTTTTAAAAAACCTTCTAAATAGGTTGTCACTGTGAAATGATGCTAAGAGCTCGGTAAGGTGCTGGAATGGCATGCCCAGAGAGGTGGTGGATACCCCGTCCCTGGGGGTGTTCAAGGCCAGGTTGGATGGGGCTCTGGGAAACCTTGTCTAGATCATGCCTGGAGGTTTGTGGCCCTGCCTGTGGCAGGGAGTTGGAGCTCTGTGATCCTTGGGGTCTCTTAAAACCTAGGTCATTCCACGAGTTTATGATTCTAAATGCATCGCAGCCAGGATTTGTTCCTCTTTTGAAAAAGCTCCTTATTCTGGAGACAGAGGAATCGTATTGTGGAAAACATTAATCGCAGTTTAAGTTTGGCTACTATCCTAAACCATTCTCATGTTCAAACCTGACCTGGTTCCCACCTTGTCCTGGTTTCAGTCAGGATAGAGTTAAATTCATTTGTAGCAGCTGATAGAATGCTGTGTTTGGGAGTTAAAATGAAAGCAGTGCTGAGAACACCCTGATGTTCTTAGTTGCAGTCAGACAGTCAAGGACTTTCTCAGCTTCTTCCTATTTCTCTATTCTTGAGAAAGGAGGGGCGAAGCCAGGACAGGTGATCCAGATGGGCCAAAGAGAGTATTCCATGCCAATGACGTCCTGCCCAGGAGAACGGGGGGCTGAGGGGAGGAAGAAGAGGGGCGGTGGCAGGACGCGTGCTGCTTGGGGGGACGGTCGGGTTCCGGGACAGCTCTGGGTGGTACCTGAGTTGTGTGGGTTGGGGAGAAACTGCATTGGGGATCAAGAGTTTCATCTTCTTTTGCTCTAAAGTCCTGTTAGCATTGGTATATTTGATCTTTCTGTTCTCTTAGTAAACTCTCCTTCTCCCAACCCACGGGCCTCTCAGTTTCTTGGGTTTGGAGTTATTTGCCCCTTCCTTTTCCCTTCCCTTGTTTCCCCCCTTTTCCCTCTTCCCCTGCTCTTTTACTTTAAGCAGCAGGCAGCTGCGTGGATCTCGGCCCACAGCCGGGGTGAAACCATGACACACCTTCCCTCCAATCTCCCCAGGCCCCACCATGGTTTGTATTCATTTATTTTTATACACAACAGATGCAAACTTTGAACAAGGTGTGATGGGCATCATATTTTCAATGGTACACAGTTCCTTAAAAAGGTCCGTGTTAAATGCCATAGCGTATATAAATGTGGCTCCAGTGCCTTTTCTTTTATTGAGCATGGAAATACCTGTGATATCCTGGGGGGGTCTATATGGTAAACTTTGATGTAATCAGAGCGTAAGCATTAGCGTTCTTAGTGTAACAATTACGGACTCATTATAATGTCTTTTTCTTTGCCCTCTGATATTTTATGAAGTGGCACAACAACGTAGATTAAGTGGGTCCCTCACCACTTTGGAGATTTAGTTTCCATCCTATCTATAGTACAATTTTCTGTAGTTGCCCAGTGGAAATGAGGTAACTTGTAAATTCCTAAGTCCATTGCAGGATAAAGCATCAATCCTGCTGTTGGGGAAGGACTTGTAGGTGGGCCCGAGAAAGTTTCTGAGCTAGGCATTCCTTCCTGAGAGGGTCAGGTTGTAAGAAGCCGAATCAACAAGCACTTCAGCATGTGAATAAGTCCCTTTGAAGCCAGCCAGGCTCAGCACATACTTAAGTGCTTTGCTGAATGAAAGTGGCAACTAGTGTGTTTAGCTTTTAGCACATGCTCGAGAATTCTTTTTCCAAACCAGGGCCCTAGTCCCTTGGAAAGAAAGAAAGAAAGAAAAAATAAAAAATAGCAATTATACACACATACACTGGCACCACATGCTAGATAGTTTATGAAGAGTAAGTTTTTCCACAACAGAATCAGCAGGAACTATTATTAAATGCAGTCATGTCAATAACGCGTAGCGTGGATCTGCGAGCCAAGTGGAAAATAGCTCTTGTGCTCAGTGATCTGCTCTGACGGGAAAATGGGACTCCCCAACACCAAAGCAAAATAAGAGACTACAGAGTGAAACTGGTAAGTGGAAAGGGATACCAATAAAAATCCAGATGCTTTCTGGAGCACATGTGAGTACACAGGAAGCTTGAAAGCGTGTTGACTATTAAAAAAAAAAAAAAAATAAAAAAAGAGGTTTTTTATTTTTCTCCTCTTGACTTGGCCCTTTTTTAGTGATTGCTATTTCTCAAGCTGTGTAAAGAAAATACTGGGTTTGGTTGGTTGGGGTTTTTTTTTTTTTTGCTACTGTACAGGCCTCCGGGTAACGTCCTTGCTTGTCCTTTTCCTTGTTCTTTCATGTGTCAGCAATTATTGACCTGAACCTTCATTTTTGATGAGCTATATAAAACATTAATAAATGATGAGGGGGGGGGAAATATGTTGTGGCGCATGATAAAATCACCTGTATTACAAATAAAATGTTCACTTCTGAGATCTCTGGCTATTTTTGCACTCGATGCTCAAAGCATTTAAACACAGCACTGCTTTAAATGAAAAGGAGAAGAAAGCCCATTGACAAACGGGGTCTTTTTAGAAATGGGTAAGAATAGCTGTTTCTGCACCCAGGAATGGTAAAATATAAAGTGTAAACCTTTTTTTCAGTGAAAGCTATGAACGTAGCTGCCATGCTCGGCTTTTAGAGGATTCGAGATGTTAGGGAAAGTCAAAGGGAAGACTGGATTTCATATTTTACTGAAAGCAGCCCAGGGGACGGGAAGAGATGACCCTACAGAACATTTGCTTTCCAAGAAGGAAATCTTGTTTGTCCCTATTCCCCGAGTCGTGTGTCTGCTTTTCTAGCAGAGGTAACAGCATCTCTGTGAGGAAGGCACCTTCTCTAGCACAGTGAGTTCACAGACCTGCAGCTGCTGAGTTTATCTGAGCCCGTCGCTGTCTTTCTGCAAAATCTGTGTCAAAGAGGAAACCATTAGACTGTCGATAAGACTCTGTCTGGCAAAAACCTGTCGTTTTCGTGCTATGGCAAGGCATCCCACAGGATCTGGATAGAGGCAAATAGTATTTGTTTTAGACTTGGTTTGCTCTTTGGAGATTTCAAAGCTTGATTGATTCATCAGATCTCAAGCTGACATCTTGTCACAGCTCAGTCTAGGAGTTTGTTAAATACAAAAGGAAAGGATGTGCACAACTTTGTTGTTGTTGTTGTTGTTGGTTTTTAGGACATGAGCAGTGGCCAAGCCAGGCTGCTCTGGCTACCAGTCCCCGGAGAAGCCTGTGGAAGGTGTCCTTACTAGGAGACTGAGGCATGTGCCTGGGAGAAAGGTATGGATCCACCGTGGCATCCCTGTGCACACTGTACCACCGCGGGTTCCTGAGGCTGAGCCCATCTTCCTCATCAGAATAGCCCACCTCCTTCACCACTAGCTTCTTTCACTTCTCTTCTTCCAAGGCGCACTCCTTCCTCCTTAACCCGTGACCTCCAACTCAGAAAGAGAGTGAAACAAAAGCAGCTCTTTTTTTTTTTCCCAACATGAAGGAGCCAGGCATACACTCTGGTCAGGGCTACCCGAGGGAAAGGAGTCTTCCTTCTCCATTCTTTTTCACTAGGAAGGGGAGATATCTCTCAGATCTGTGGCCGCCTCTCCTCGCTCTTTTCCTGTCCCTCTCAGCTGGAGGCAGGGAAAGGCACAGGCAGGACAAGTCCCACTGGACACTCCTAGCTCTTCTCCACAGCAACGATGGAAGCCGGTGTGTCAGGCAGGTCTAACAAAATTATAATATTCTGCTGTTGCCAGGCAGCACCCAGCAAGGAAATTCCCCAAAGTGGGACAATCTGGGATGTTTACTCAGCGAGCAATTTGTGGGAAGTTATTCCATGAAATAACACTGACTTAAGTGCATGATCAAGTTGTACTGGTATAGGATACACTATAAAAGAGGAGTTATTAGTCTCATATGTCTTCTACATTTTTTTTTTGATGGTAGAGGGAGGGAGCCTTTCTTAGAAAAGATGAGGGGAACTGTGGATCCTGGTTGGTGTGCCAAAGCATCTCTGTATCTGGGACCAACTGCCAGCTTCTGGGTCCAGGCATGTGCTGCACCCAAGCCCCTGCCCCACACTAGGACAAGACCCAGGTTATCCCCTCCACTGGCTGAAGATTATCTGCAAAAAGTCTATGGGGCATTCCTCAGAGGAGAGCTAAGGGTGCATTTTAGCCCACTCACAATGGCTAAAGGACTGGGGTCTGGCAGAGGGCTGCGTATGGAGCAGGAGTTAAGCACAGACATACGCCCTGAAAATACACACGCTTTCATCACAGATGTTTTCTGACTGGACTCACTGCATTGTTGCTGGTTAAATTTGAGTGAAGTGGCATTTTCCTGAGATCACAAACTATCTTGAAGTGTTTTGTGTGGGAAAATGAGCAACACTATAGTTAACAAAAAAAAAAAGAAAAAAAAAAAGAGTAATACAGTGTGACTAAGTTTAGGCACCTAAATCCATATATAGGTTCCTAAAAATAAATCTGGTTCTCAGAAGGTCATCATTTTTTGAGGGTGAAGCTAGCAATTTAGGTAAGTAGATGTGAACCAAGGTGCCTGAGTTTAGCCAGTTGGGCAGTAACATTTTTGACTTAAAACCAAGTCTTTCTGCCTTTGGAGAACACATCCTTGGTGGAAATGCAAGAAATTCATATATACAGCATCTTACAGACATGCTCTGTTCTTAATTTTTTCCACAAAGAAACAATGATTTAAAAAAAAAAAAAATAAAAAAAAAGTCTGTGAGCTTTTTTAAAGTAGAAGATAATTAATGTAAATCAGTCCTTAGAAACAATACGGGCTTATTTTCACATTTGTTTAGGATTAAGCTGCTTCCACAAAGTACTTCCACATGTATGCTAATTAGTTTTATAACAAAACCAACCATTCCACAATGAAGAGTGAAGGCAAAAGTCTTATGAACCGTGCCTTATTCAATCAACATTTATCTCCACGTTCCAGGCCAGTGGGGTCCCCTTCGGGGTTAGCTCCTGCCGAGCACAGTAGACTCCCGTTGCTCAGCACCTGACCGATTTCGAAGACCTCTGGGTGCTTGGGAGCAGATAAGTAGCACCCTCTTGGAGGACCGCAGACTACTCAAGTGCAGGAGGTCACACACGCCCCTCCAGAATGCTGTCAAGAAGCTAACCTGTGTCTCAACAGACCCTGTCCTGCAAGAGCCAGAGTTGCAATACCCCTTGTCCCATTGTGGGGTTGGCCATACATGATGCTCTGGTGGTTGATTTTTAATTTCTTCAGTATGAAAAAAGAAATTATTTTATTTTAATATTGGTCCAAAGCAACCAAGTGTCGATAGCCTGTTGAAGAGGTTATTGTCATGGGAAAATTGAATATTCTCACTTTTTTTTAAACTTGCTTTTTCCGTCTTCACTCCATTCCCTCTTTTGGGACCTGGTCAGTGCAGGATGACAGCTCTCTGTCCCAGCTGTGACAGAGTAGCTCTTGGTCTACATACTTTCAAACCATGGAAAACAGATGCAACTCTGACTCAGTGACCCTCAGTTTTTGCTGAATTACTTTGCATAAACCAAAAATCAAATCTGATGGGATCTTTATTGTATATCTGAGTCTAAAGATGCAACCAGGATTCAATTTGATGGTGGGGGAGCATCAGAGCTGCAGTAGCCTGGTGTAGTGCATGTGGCTGGGAGCAGCACAGAAGATGCAGCAGTAGCCTTGCTCCTTGTTCCTGCCTACATGCTTGGCTCTGCCAATGTAACTATTTATGTCTCCACATGGTAAACTGGAACACTAAAATGAGTAAGGTTAATGATAGCCTCTTTTCTGTAGGGGTAATGAAAGGAGACTTTCTATCCAGCCTTGCCTGTGAAGTCAGCACATGGTGTGACCGAGCCATTGGAAAAATGAGCAGCTCTTCCAGTTCAGCCTGGTCTCACGCCTATTCTAGTAAGTGCACCTCTTCCTGTGCACTTTGGCAGTCCCCAAATTCCCGGTTCCTTCATAACCCAAGTCCTGAGCACCCAATGGATGTGTTGTCACATTATCAGACAAGAATTTTCTTTAATAGAAACCAGAGCATGGGGTCAGGTGGCAAATGCATAGACGTCACATACAGATGGGCTATGCACCTACCAGCAGGAATAAAACCTAGTCCGGATACTATAATTTGTTTTCTGTTTCCTCAGAGATTTTCTTGTGTAGCAAAAAAGAACACTATTTGGTCCTATCATTGTCTAAAGGACAAAAATTATACTTTTACACAGTTTCCTCAGGGCTAGGGTATGCTGCTAGATGATGGAAACATAACAGTGATGAGGCACTGGAACAGGCTGCCCAGTGAGGTTGGGGAGTCTCCATCTCTGGAAACTTTCAAATGCCATGACCAAACCCCTCAGGACCAAGTGCAGAGTCCTGCATATGTGACATAACAACCCTGTGCAGCGATACAGGCTTGGGGGAGACTGGCTGGAGAGCTGTCAGAAAGAGAAAGACCTGGGGGTGTTGAGTGACTGAAGAATGAACATGAGCCAGCAGTGTGCCCAGGTGACCAAGAAGGCCAATGGCATCCTGGCTTGTATCAGAAATAGTGTGGTCAGTAGGTCTGGGGAGGGGATTGTGCCCCTGTACTCAGCATTGGTGAGGCCACACCTTGAGTGCTGGGTCCAGTTCTGGGCCCTTCACTACAAGAAGGACATTGAGGTCCTGGAGAGAGTCCAGAGAAGGGCAACCAGGCTGGGGAAGGGGCTGGAGGGCAAATCCTCTGAGGAGCAGCTGAGGGACATGGGGGTGTTTAGCCTGGAGAAGAGGAGGCTGACGGGAGACCTTATCACTGCCTACAATTACCTGAAAGGAGAGCGCAGAGAGGTGGGCAATGGTCTCTTCAGCCAGGGGACAGGAGGTGGGACAAGGGACAATGGGCTCAAGCTGGGCCAGGGCAGGGTCAGATTAGATGTTAGGAAAAAATTCTTCACTGAAAGAGTTGTCAGGGCCTGGAACAGGCTGCCCAGGGAGGGTGTTGAGTCACCTTCCCTGGATGTGTTTAGCAGATGGGTAGATGAGGTACTTGGGGATATGGTTTAGCATAGGACAGAAACGGCTGGAGTCGATCTTAAAGGTCTTTTCCAACCGTGTGATTCTCTGTTTCTGTGATCCTGGACGCTGTCCTGTGCAGCCTGCTTGAGGTGATCCTTCTCTGGTAGTGGGATTGTTTGGACTGGATGATCTCCAGAGGTCCCTACCAACACCTACCAGTCTGGGATTCTGTGATGGATGCTTTTTTCATACAGTTCAGTATGTCACAATCACTGGTTGAAAATTTAAGCCCATATCTGCCTCCTGTAGCAGCATCCCACCACCCAAATATGTCTGATTTCTGTGTCCAGCATGTGTAGAGCATAACCATATTTCAATATTTTGAAGCAAGTTAGCAATTAGTAAAGAACAGGCCCCACAACTGCTGTATTTTGGATGCTGTGTTTTGGATTCAGATCAGGATACACGACTTCTTTTCAGAGTGAAGAGTGATTCTGCCTTATCAGACATCTGTCGATACTGCTATTTCTGAACTTCAGTGGATGCTGCATCACACAGCCACTTTTGGGGTGGTTTTTTTTTGTTGTTGTTGTCAAAGCAATTTCTTCTGCAGCAATTCAGCTGCTTCTCTGCTTTTGGTGCCTGATGCTCTTTGCTGTCAATGACTGGGTGGACATGTGTTATTTCCAGCAGCGCGTCCTCTTTGCCACAAGCACGAGAACCTTCAGCAGAGCTGCTGTGCTCTCTGAGCTGCACACAGATATGCTCTTAGCATCTCACATTGACCTAACCCTCATGGTGGTTACAGCTTACCAAAGACAAATCTGGTACCAAATACCAAAGACTGCAAAGGGGAAAAGAAGATGTACTCTCGTTCATTTTCGCTAGTTCAACATCAAAGGGTGAAGGTATTGATAACGGCATACTTACCTCCTTGAGATTTCTTCTGGGATGAATCCAGCATGCTTCTACTTCATGCAACTTGTCAAATCCAAAACTGAGGCCATTTATATCAAGAATTCATGGCTGGGAAAGCTGCAGACTGTGAAAACGGTGTGTTAGCACCCATGCTTTTTTGGGTGGTAAGAGACTATGGACATGACGGGTATGGTAAAACAGAAACGTAAAGTACTTTCATCTTCAGAAAATCATATAAGGGATGTGAGAAGCAAGGTGAAAGAGAAACCTTTCAAGGCTACAATAGACAATGGCAAGGTGTCAGCACTAAGTGCAGGGCCATGTTTAAATAGAGTGATGTATTTCCAACTTCCCTATATAACGAATAAAGTTGGTGCAATTAAAATTTTGTCCTTATCTGCACATATGTCTGTATGAAGCTTGTTTTTGTACTGAAACAAGAACAGCTTTAGTTAATGCACTTTATTTCCAAAGCAATGTAAGTCAGGAACCAACAGAGCCCAAGTCCAACAAATGGGTTGGGAGACATGTGCATGGCTGCAACCCCTTTGCGCTTGAAGCTGTGTGGGTGTGATTCACCAGGCTATGGGATCTGAGAAGTGGGCAAAAATAATCTGCAGGCCCCCACTAAACTTGAGTTTATCTGAAACAGGAGGGACCTCTGCACAGGAGCAGAGATGGGAGAGCAGTGGATGTTATCTACCTTGACTGCCTCAAGGCTTTTGATACTGTCTCCCATGACATCCTGATATCAAAGCTGAGAGAGCATGGGATAGATGAGTGGACAGTGAGGTGGGCTGAGAATTGGCTGTTGGACCGAGCCCAGAGGGTCGTGATCAGTGGAGCGGAATCTGACTAGAGGCCTGTGACTAGCAGTGTTCCCCAGGGCTCAGTGTTGGGTCCAGTCCTGTTTAATGTCTCCACCGATGACCTTGATGAGGGAATAGCATCCACCCTCAGCAAGTGCTGATGATACAAAGCTGGGAGGAGTGGCTGACAGGCAGGAACACTGCGCTGCCATCCAGAGAGACCTGGACAGGCTGGAGAGCTGGGCAGGGAGAAACCTAATGAAGTTCAACAAAAGCAAGTGGAGAGTCTTGCACCTGGGAAGGAACAACCCTTTGTATCAGTACAGGCTGGGGGATGACCTGCTGGACAGGAGCTCTGTGGAGAAGGACCTGGGGGTCCTGGTGGGTGACAGGTTGGCCATGAGCCAGCAGTGTTCCAAGGGCCAAGAAGGCCAATGGGATCCTGGGGGCATCAGGAGGAGTGTGGCCAGCAGGTCAAAGGAGGTGATCCTCCCCTCTGCTCTGCCCTGGTCAGGCCCCACCTGGAGTGTTGTGTCCAGTTCTGGGCTCCCTGTTATAAAAAGGACAGGGATCTCCTGGAGAGAGTCCAGAGAAGGGCTACAAAGATGATAAAGGGCCTGGAGCATCTCCCCTGTGAGGAAAGGCTGAGAAGATTGGGACTGTTCAGCCTTGAGAAGAGAAGACTAAGGGGGGACCTAATTAATGTTTATAAATATCTTAAGCAGGGGATGCAGGGGAATCCGCCAGCCCCTTTTCGGTGTCTGTGGGGACAGGACAAGGGGCAATGGCTGCAAGTTGGAGCACAGGGAGTTCTGCACCAACATGGGGAAGAACTTTTCCCCAGTGAGGGTGAGGGAGCCCTGGGACAGGCTGCCCAGGGGGTGTGGAGTCTCCTTCTCTGGAGAGATTCCAGCCCCTTCTGGACACCGACCTGTGTGCCCTGTCCTAGGGACCCTGC
This sequence comes from Hypotaenidia okinawae, assembly GCA_027925045.1. Taxonomy (NCBI): domain Eukaryota; kingdom Metazoa; phylum Chordata; class Aves; order Gruiformes; family Rallidae; genus Hypotaenidia; species Hypotaenidia okinawae. The sequence goes on from BSDF01000005.1 coordinate 64,423,047, forward strand.
TTTGGCAGGGGGTGGGACCCGATGATCTCTCAAGGTCCCTTCCAACCCCTACAATTCTGTGATTCTGTGGTTCTATGATCCCGAAGGATCCCAATACAGCTCTCTGATAGCATATACTGTGGTGATACAGCTTCCACGCATGTTTCTCAGAGGCTGCAGTGAACATCGCCTCTTGGCTTCCTCCTAGGAAAGTATATGACTTCTACTGGAAGAGCTCTTCCACAGGATCAAGGTAACAAAAATGGATGAAGAATTTACTTTGTTCCACACAGGCAGAACTTCATCTAAATAAATTATTGGCACAACAAAAATACCTGGCCCCATCACTGTTTCCCCTCTGGTTTGTTGTTGTTTTTTTTTAACAGGAGCACATACTGATCTCAGAAGATAAGAACAGTTCCACTGCCTGACAAATTCAGACTTATTCAAGGTGTAGATCTTTCTTTCATGTCCTGAAGGGATTTATTTTATTTATTTTTTTTTAAGAATTAAATATTATCGTCAGTTCATAGGCTGATGTGATTTCATAGCACAACAGGGATTCCCAATGCAGCTTAGAATAGTTTTTAATCTTCTACACAGTATTGGAAACAGCTGGATTAGGGCGGTCACAACCTTGGAGAGATCAGCCAAGCAAGGTCGTAAGGGTGTATTTTCGGAGCAGTGTATAGTCATTTAGCCACGTGACTCCCATTAACACAAATCACTAAATCACTATGCACCACTTTTAAATACATCCCCCAGAGTCACTTCCTTAAGGAACCTCATGAAGTAGTTTCAGAGAGCAGGTCTGAGAACTCTTTATAGCACCATTTATTTGCCTTAGCCCACTCCTAAAGCAGTTTTCTTTGCACTACTGATTAATTAATTTGATGCTCTTGAGAAGGTGTTTCACACTCTGTCATTGATATTTGAAGTCATCTTCTAGGCTTCAAATAAGACTTCTACAGAGAGGTAGGGTTGCATATTTTTCAGTTTACCTTTATTAAAAAATGTACATTTCACAACTTTATGTATGTCTGTGGTTATTGTTAATGAGTTGGTGGACATCTTTTGGACATTTTTTTAACAGACCTAGATAAGCAAGTATGATTTTTAAAAAGCCAGCATGGCTTCACCAAGGGCAAATCCTACCTGACCAAACTAATGGCTTTCTTTGATGGAGTGACAGCAACAGTGGACGCCCACAGGAAGGGCGATGGATGTAATCTGTCTGGACTTCGGTAAAGCATTTGATACAGTCCCTCACAACATCCTTCTCTCTAAACTGGAGAGATATGGGTTTGATGAGTGGACTGTATAGTGGATAAGGCATTGGTTGGCTGGTCACATTCAGAGAGTAGTTGTCGATGGCTTGATGTCCAGATAGATATCTGTGACAACTGATTTCCCTCAGGGATTGGTTCTGGGACTGGCTTTATTTAATATTTTCATTGATGACATTGACAGTGAGGTTGAGTGCACCCTCAGAAGGTTTGCAGATGACAACACAGTGCCGTTGACACTCCGGAAGGATGGGATGTCATCCAGAGGGACCTGAACAAGCTGGAGAAGTGGGTCCATGTGAACCTCATGAGGTTCAACAAGAACAAGTGCAAGGTCCTGCACCTGGGTCAGGGCAATCCTTGTCATCAATACAGGCTGGGAGATGAAGTGATAGAGAGCAGCCCTGCAGAGAAGGACTTGGGAGTGCTGGTGGATGAGAAGCTCAACATGAGCCAACAATGTGCACTCACAGCCCAGAAGGCCAACCATGTCCTGGGCTGCATCAGAAGGATTGTGACCAGCAGGTCGAGGAAGGTGATTCTGCCCTTCTACTCTGCTCTTGTGAGACCCCACCTGGAGTGCTGTGTCCAACTCTGGAGTTCCCAATGTCAGAAAGACATGGAACTGTTGGAACGGGTCCAGAGGAGGCCACAAAGATGATTGGAGGGCTGGAGCACCTCTCCTATGAAGACATGCTGCAATTGGGATTGTTCAGCCTTGAGAAGAGAACACTCCAGGATGATCTTACTGCCCTACCAGTACCTGAATGGGCTACAAGAAAGATGGGGAGGGACCTTTTAGAAGGGCATGGAGTGATAGGACAAGGGACAATGTTTTTTTAATTGGATAGATGTAGATTTAGATTGTATATTAGGAAGAAATTCTTCACTCTGAAGGTGGTGAGGCCCTGGCACAGGGTGCCCAGGGAAAGTGGTGGTTGCCCCCTCCCTGGAGGTGTTCAAGGCCAGACTGGATGGGGCTTTGAGCAGCCTGGTCTAGTGAGAGGTGTCCTTGCCCATGGCAAGGGGGTTGGAACTTGATTATCTTTAATGTCCCTTCCAGCCCAAACCATTCTATTATAAAATGGAACCACCATGTACATTTTTTTCTCCTTGCTTAACAGTTAAAATACTTAAACCTGAATCTTCTATTTCAAAGTAAACTGCTATCCACTTTTAACTAATAATACATTTAACTGCTTGACACATCAGCTGGAATGATTAAATTATGTAGCAGTAAAGATATCTCAGGAAGCAATGACAGGTGGTACAAACCTACCAACAGTAGTTTGAAACAGTGGGGGGTGGGAGGGGGGAAGCATTTTCAAATGTCAAGACACCATCATCAGCCTCATTGTTTTCTTCTGAAATATGGCTACTGGTTTATACACATTTCTGCCATTCAGTCACCATTTCTTGTCTGTAGTGCACCTTTTTCTGTGGGACTGAGAGGTCTGTATTTGTTGATGCACACGTGGGCATATGTAGGTGAATGCATGTAAGGACCGAGTTGTGCTCCTGCTTGTCTTTGTGTCGTCAGAAGACTGCTGGAGAGACAGTGCATTTGCAGGACATCGTGCCTAGCTTGGGCAGGAGCATGCTGAAAGATGAAGGTCCTACCTGGGTTGAATACAAGCCCCTGCTGATAAACACAACTTGGTGTCTTTCCTCCAGCTCTGCCTATGGAGTGAGAATGACAGATGGAAAGACCATCATATTTGCACTTCTTTCTTTCACAGAACTGCGTTTCAGGATTTCTTAGTTAATACATTACACTGGGAATCTGAGAGACTTTTTTCCCTGCAGTTTTGTCACAGCGATGTGTTTTAACTTGTGTCAGTAGTTTAGGATTGTGATGAGAGCTTGAACCCCAGTAGAAGTAGTCTCTGTGCTCCTTCGTCCTCTTCTAACACCGCTGTCGAAGGAAACCTGAAAGCCAGGTTTTTCTCTCAGTATTTTATGAGTCCAGGACCCATGTATATGTATGATTTGGTTGGAGCTCACCACTCTTTGGAAGAAGAGTCTGTCATTTTCATTTACAGCAAGGCTGAGAAAACCATTCCCACCAACCTGTTGAGATATTCATGAAGAACAGCCCTAAAACCACCCAGAACCCGTGTAGGTGCAAAGTCACAGAGGGCTAGCCCTGGGTACTGATGCTGGACACAGACACTGAACCACTGCCTTTTATACCTTTGGCTTTTTAGCAGGAAAGCCTCAGACAAATGGGTGTCAACCACACAAAAGACGTATCTTTTAGAACTTGAAGAACTACTTATGCTTGCAGACGTTGGATGTCTTTTGCTGTTGACGTGTGACATTATGTAGGTAACACCCAGCAAGACAACACTTTCTGAAGGGTGTCAGTCTTGATCAAGGTTGAGGGAGGATCAGAAGGTACAAGCTGTAAGCAAAACTGCCTGGCTACATAACTGGAGGTTTAATGAAAGTCCTTAAAATACATTTCTGCTTCCTTCTGACTGACCCTTTTTGTCAGTCTTTTGGCTGGTTTTGGAGCCACTGAAAGACATGCCCAACAGGCAGTTGTGTGTCTAGCTGCTCCAGGTCAAACATCTTCAGATGCCTAATACTAAAGTATTGCACTGATCTCTCTGGGAGATGGAGGTGATCCAAGCTGGGATTTCCATGCTCAGTATTCAATGTTATGATTTCCTCTTCAACGTGGAGTCTGTTTTTGCATAACTTGATTTATCCAGCACTGTGATTCACAGGGTTCTGAGAAGACCCCTGGCCCTTGAGGAATTAAAAAGTAATTATTCCATTCCTCTAATGGGACAGGAAGAGACAAGTCTGGTGATTCATTTCCTATACTCTTTCCTGGGTTTCCTCCTCACTCCTCCTTCCCCTTCATGCAAGGCTCTGTCTCAGTCTAACAAACACTCAGCAGCAATGACCTCCTGAAGAAGTGGTCCCCGTGAGACTTCCCTCTTTGCAGGAAGCCCATGTGTTCTCATTAAAGCATTATATATGACATATCCTCTGAATTCCTTCTCCTAGTGAATTGAACTCAGCATCCACACAGCCTAAAACTGTTCATTCAGTAACCAGGCACAACTGCAAACTAACACTCTAGTTCATTTTTGATTGCTTTTAGGGAATCATAGAAAAACCCCAAAAATTATGTCAGAAAGCCATGGAATGATGTATTCATGTTTGTCCAAACCTTGCACCTCCTTAACTTAATGTCTATTTCCCAATAAATATTAGGCTGCTTTGGTTTCTAACATCATTTTTAGAAATTGCCAAAGCAAAAAATACAGTTTTGCTAAAGAAGTAATAAAGAAGAATTGAATAGGCCTTTAAGGAATTTTAAATTATTGGAAAGATCACTGTCTACACGATGAGAGAAAAATACTGCTTCTCTGCAGAGCAAGTTACATATGTAGTGGTTTCTCTACATAGAAAATATAGTCCATTAATCATGTCAGAATACCTCATTTAGTTTAGGTCTTTATGTCTAGCAAACCATTTAGTTTAAACTAAAGATCTGTAAGCATCCTTTTTATGTTCGAGGGAATGCTGTGTTTCAGAAAAAATTAATTTTTTTTTTTAAAAAAAAAGGTTTCATCCTGAATTAAAGTAAAACCTTTTTTTTCCCTTCAAAATGAAACTCCACTGTATTTCCTTTAAAAATAGGGAGCAGGAGAAGCAATTTGGTGTTTTTAAAAGGAAATATATTTCTTAGCCTCTTTAGGCTCTGTGGTTTCCCACAGGCTGAGCTGGCAAGGCGCTGAACAGCCTGGGATTTGGGATGCACTGAAAACTCAGGTTGCACTGTCCTCAGGATTCAGGAGCCAGAACTCTCTATTTTGGGCAGACTGTTATGAAGAGCATAAAAGTCATCAATCTTCAAGATCAGAAGTTTAGCGGGCTGAGAGGAGTTCAGAATCTATTATCTCTCATGACTGTGCAATTGGATTAAGCACATGACCAAGGAGTAAGGCCAAGGAGTTGGTAGGGAATATGGGAGATGTGGTTAGTCTATGTAGATATGAGTGGAGTAGGGTTGGGCAGCAGAGCAGAGCTACTTAAGCCAAAAGAAAATATTGATACTTGTGTAAATAGGGGTAAGCATATCATCAATTAATTTTGGTGGCAGATGGTGCCTAACTATCTGAGCAGTGAAGATCTGAAAGACACTTCAAACTACACGCAGTGGGTTCAAAAACCCTCCTTGTGAATTGAAGTGCTCTCGTTCTAAGGATTTAATGGGACTCTAATACAGCAGCAGGAGAATGACCTGGTGAACCATGATGAACTTGATGAACCTCGCTGCCCTGTGCTCAACAAACTGCATGAGATTCTCCAAAACAACATTTTCCTGCAAAGCTGCTATCAGGTTTCAAGTTGACCTAGTCACGTGCCAACACCATGAGTAAGACTACAAGGTGCTGAAAAATTGGTAGAGAGGCTTCAGTAGACAGTACTGTCTTCTCCACCATAGAAGAACCCCACTACAGTTAGGCAACTTTTCAGGTATGATAATAGTAATTATAAAGGCTTCTACATGCAGCCAGGTGGAAGTTAGTAGGGGTTGGGGCATGAATGCCATTGCAATTATGCATGTAGAAAAGGCATATTTGTCAAAATTTTCCCCGAAAAGGGCAAACTTTGAAAATTCAAAATGTTCCTTGGTCTGTGTTCAAAATGTGGATGCTCTGTGTCATGCAGTTCTGATGAAGAGCACTGGAATTCCATTTGAGTTTGCTTTGGCTGGAAATAAATATGTAGGAAGTGGAAAAGAGAGGTGGAATAATCCTTATTTGGCTGTAGGTACAGCTTGGCTCAATACCCAGATCAGGGATCAGGAAAATGCACCAAAAAGCCTCACATGTACCCAGTGGGAATTTTGCATTCACTTTAGTAGGACATAGATTTCGCTTCAGTATTTATAAAGTTCTGATGTACTAAATCTGTCTCAGGGGAAATTTAAGGGACAACTGTGGTACTTTGGACCTTTCTCTGAAAATATTGCATCATTAGTTGTATCAGCTATATGCCTTGAAAGAGCTTCTGACTCCTGTACCACAATAGGATCTTTCCTGGTGACTCATTACTGGCAAGAATACGTTTCCATTAATCTCTTGAGTTTTCTTTGTCTTTGAAAGTGTCAGGCAATGGAATTTATCATATTTATTTGGTCATGATGTCACCTGGAATTTCTTGCTATTAATTTAGGATTTCTAAGATGTCAAAGTCTCTCTGGTTCTGAACAAACCAAACAAAATAAACTAATACAACAGTGAAAAGAAAAATCTCAATAAAGTAGTTGGAAAATAAAACCTGTATTTATTTATGATAGAAAACCAGCTCTACTCATTCTGTTTAAGCTTTCAGAGGAGGGAAGCTTCCAAAGCTGAGGTGCTCGAGTTTGCCATTCTAGCCCAAAGGGGATGTTTCACTTGAAATTATAAACCTAACAATATTGGAAATGCTGGAAGAGCCTTAACAATAACCTACCTAAATTGCTATTACACTCTCTAAAGTGTATTTCAGTCTTTTAGAGTCTCTGCACAAGAGACACTAGTGGAAAGAACTTTTCCATCATTTTATTTCCCTGTCCTTGATGCCTCATCCTCCTCTGGAGTGCTCTGAAAATACTAGTTTTAAATGGAAGGGCACACCAGAGTGCCTCGTTAATCTTTCTGCTGTTCAGTTTTTCTGTTAGGCCTTTTTCTGTCATCACAGTATTCCCCAACTTTACAAGCAGCACTGTTTGGGACTGCCTGATGTACTACCTGATGACTACCATATGTGGATGTGCCCTTATTTGGGGACACTCATAGAAATTAAAGTTCCTATTTACTTCAAGTAATCAATGATGATAAACAGTAATGGTTACTGGAATGGCAAGCACCTCTGATCATGCTACCACTGATTATTGTGTATTATTTGTAAACTAATGAAAAGTGTATTTTGCCCTAGAAAATTGTGGTTCTAGTCAGTGTCGGAAGTGTTTATAATAAAGGGATATTTGCTTGTCTTGCATTCAAAACACCCTACTCTATGTGCCTGAGCCATGACTGGAGACTGAAACCTTTGCCCAAGAAACAAGAGCAGGAGAATTCCCACTGAAGTCAGTGAAACTGATCTCGTGGAGTGAAACAGAGGATGAAATGTTTGTTGGGGACAGAAGTTGCATGAGATTTGCACTGGGATGGTTTAAAAGTTTTACCTACCTGATAGATGCATTTTTTGTGTAACGGGGTTTTTGCCCCAAGTGTTAAATTCTTTAGGTGTTTAATCTGGCCATGACTACTGCTTCTTATCATGAAAACGGTCATATTTCATGACTGAAGCAGCAATAAAAGGCAGAGAATACCATAAATGATAATAGTGTGATCCTGCTTTATCCCTGCACCTGTCACAATGGCAGATGAAAAGGAACATGTTCCAGCCATGAGCACATTTAAGAACCTGTCCATCCGTGTCTGGGACAAATGAGCAGAACAAGTACAGACCATGTCCCAGAGGTGAGGGGCTGCAGGAGTGCATGACAGCCTTGGCTGCCTCCCTGAAGCCTTGAGAATGGGAGGGGAAGGACTGCAACTCTCTATGACCGAAGCCAACAAATATTTGTAATCTTCTGCCCACAGAAGATTACAAGAAATGAGTCAGCCAATTTATCACCAGGTGGCTTTGGAGGTTTCTTTGTTTCACCATTCGTGTGCAGTCTTTGATTCTTGCAAAAGCTTCTTGTTTGGCAATATTAATAAACCTGAAATTAAGACCCTTTAAAAGAAAAAACCCACCACCAAACAAAACCAAGAAACTAATACAGACTTGAACCCCATCTGATGACACTTCTGTTTCTCTGAAGACAGCAATGAAGTATTATGCTATTCCCTAAATTAATCAGTGTGTTATTTCTTGCAAGACCATCTATTATTTGCCAAGTATTAGCCATAACAGATTTTTCAGTACCTAATAAATGAAACAAACAAACAAAAAAGGATAATGCCAGAGTTAAGAAACCAAGCTTGTATTTCTTTTGATGGTAACCATGTAAACAACAAATGTTTGCTCCTATTTGGTCTAGACCAAATCCTTAGCTCTAGTCCCTGTAGTTGAAATGGACGGGAAGGATACCATTAGATTTGATGAATACATTGGTACTTTGCATATCTGAAAACCCAGCCTTATGAACAATTTAATGCAGGCTTGAGTCTTGAAATTATGTTTTGAAGATGTTAAAAGAGCTGTCTGTCAATCTGCAGTCACTAAGTCTTCCTAAGCAACACCTAATGATGTCCATGGGTCAGAGTAAAACCAGTCAAAATCTTTTCCAGTCATTATTTTCTTTGTGAAGAACATTGTTTTCACTGTGTTGAAACAATTTTTTTTTAATTGTTAATTTCAATGACATTTAGGGCGAAATAGCACTGAAAGACTGAATTGTGATAATGAACTGTTCTGGTTTGGCAGTCCCACAAATGGTCATTTTAACTTCTCAAATGCAAACTGATTTTGTTAAACATCCACTTTAATAAAATTGTTAATGTGGGCTGCAACAATAAAATTCATAATGAATTACTCACTGAAAAAAATAAAATAAAATAAATCTTTCTTAACCCCATGTACTTTTTCAAAGTAAGTGTTTACGAAAGGTATCTTAGAAACCATGGTGGCCAATTACACCAGCGGGATTAAGAGCTGGTTTCTGAAGCCAACAGCGCACAGGAGAATGATGTAGATGACGTGTTGCTCCCACTCAAAGCCCAGGCCAAATGACCTGATCAATGCTGGTGGTAAGTGCAGAGCAGGAAGCTGCACAGGTCAGTAAAACTCCATGTAGCCATAAAATAGCTATAGACCTGCCGGTAAACTAAAATGTTGAGCTGTTTTCTTCTGCCACTAATTGAGGAGAAGTCTCTACACTGCCCCAACTTGTTCAGTGATGCTAGTAATCCCTTTAAACCTCCCATCTTGGTCAAGCAGCTGTTCTTCCATGTTTAGCACACATCCAGATCTCGTGCCTTTGGATGTAAAGCAAGATGCCTCTGCCATGCTGCTTCTGCACCACTTGTGTCTTTTGTGAAAAAAAAATTGCTTTTTGATGAACTTAACCTATTTTTATACTCAAAAGGTTTTTGAAATCACAGAAGTATTCATAAAATAGCAATTCCAGTGTTCATAAAACTCTGTATCTCTTTTACTTGCCTGTGTTAGGTTAGCCCTCTGTTTTTGGATGGTTCTCAATTCTGACTCAAAAAGGTGGCCTCATGGTTGATCTTCTGCTAGGAGAAAAAACAGATGGAAAAGATACATCAAGATACACAGTGATTTATCTCATCAGTTTCTTGATGTTTAATATTTTCTCCACCATGTATTTTTTTTTTGTGGTCTTTGTCATATTGATTAAGCCAACTGCCACATACTCATGCAGCTGGCCTGCTATATATATGCTTAAAAGATACCAAAAAGCCCTTCTGTAGAAGAGCACTCCACATTGTGCATATGTATTTAGGGCATGGGGAAGTTTAATTTAAACTTCTGGATGTTCTGGTACCCTGGATCAAACAGGACTGTGAGATAAACATCTCCTTCAGTACCTCCTCAGTACAGATTTTACAGTGCAGCATAAATTTCCTAGTGCACCCAGCCCTTTGCTGAGTCTCCTGGTTATTTCAATGTCCAAGCTCTTTTCATCTTCACATCTCCAGGAAGTGTCACTCTCCAATTTCCTGCTGGTCCCTCCTTATCAACATGAGAAGCATGAGCATCTGGTAGGGAAAAAAAAACCCAGAGAGCTCGCCACTTTGGCTGTACTTCTTTGGAACTGCAAGAAAATGCCACCACAGTCTATGTATAATATGTGCCCTTGGACAGTCTGCCAATTACTTAAAGACTTATTTTATACAACAAAAAATGTTAAAGGCTGCTGACAACCTGGGGTTGAAGTAACATTTGTAAAAATACTATACCTTACACTGGGCACCTGGAAAGTTTGAGGAAACTTTCTGTGCTCTTTCCCATTTGTTAACTATGGACAGCGATGATTGCTTATTCTTTATTGCTGCCCAGTATTATACCATGGAGTGATACTATTTTTGGGGTTTTTTTTTTGTTTTTTTTTTTTCCTCACCCTGTAAATCGAAGGCAAATTTTGGATTGTTGGCAAACATTTTGATACAGAATTTTGGATTCAAGAGATAACAGCCTTTAGATCCGAAAACTGCTTAGGCATCATAATGAAAGGCACCTCTGGTAAAAGATTTTTGAGATAATGCAGTCTGCAATTTTTTTTCCAGAGGATGAACTTGTGTTTCCTGTTTCACAACACTATGGTTTGGAAACTGCCAGCTAGACAGACAGATTTATGTTGCTATTAGGTGTTTTAGTTTTCAGTGGCTTAATGGTATTATTTTTACTTTTTCTTTCAGGAGGCACTTTATTGTTTTCTCTTGCATTTCCCATAAATGTGCATACAGGTACTGAACTGAGAAAAATAATCAAGGACTTTAGGACATGTCTGGGTTTGGGTTTTGGGTTTGGTTTTTTTTTGTTTTGTTTGAATTGACATTGATAGCTCCTTCTTTTTCTTGTCTCCTGTTATTTAAATAAAATTTGGAGGTATTTGCTTAAGAGCAAATACTCCCTTTTTCAAAGTGGTAGAAGAATGGCATGCAGAGAGAAATTCTTCCCCTTGCTTGAGCTCTAAACTGAACTGCCATCAGGACAGATTGTAGCCAAAAATAAATATGGATTTCTCTTTTCTTAAGAGCTTAAATATTTTACCATACTAACTTTAAAAGAAAGCTGCTGAAATGTCTCTCTCTATCATGTTAACCATCCCTATGTTTTTACCAGGTTTTACATAAAGGAGAAAATGGTGGGTTTGTGGTGTTTTTTAACAGTACTTTCAATGAACTTTGCAAATTTTTAGGCTGTTCTTATAGACTATTCATGTGATTTGGCTTGATGCCTCCTGACAGAGACTCTGCAAGCAGTGGATATCATACCAACAGCTCAGAACTATCAGAATAAACCTGTTGGCAAACTAAGAAACAACAATGGCAAAGGTGCATAAACCAGCCACAGCGTATTAATGAATTCAGTGCCCATGTATTCACTGAACATGTCAAATTTTTGGTTTACTTGTGTCACCTGGAAGATCACATTAGTACATGGGAGGTATTAATGTAATGAGAAAGCAGATCATATTCTGCAGATCGTCACAAGTCACCACAGCCTTCTGACTGTATCCCTGGGTGCTTCTGACTGACATAGGTTTTGCAATTAGTGACACAAATGGGGACACATGAGCACTATGTCTGCAGGAGAGATGACAGATTTATGTTTTAACATGGGTTTTTTTGTGGGTTTTTTTTTTTTTTTGAGTTCTGGTGGATGCAGAGAGGTGAGTGATGGCATCTGTGGGGCATTTTCACTAATCATTAAACCATGCCAAAGTGAACAGCTACGTACCAATTCCGAGGGGGACCCCACCGTCAGGACCTTTGTCCAGCCCCTCATCTGTCGCGGAGCTCACCTGTTTGGTTAGATTCCTTAGGAACCTCTTTTCCCCTGTTTCATTCTATACGCCTGGTTTTGCACCGTCTGCAGAGGTATGATTAATATTCCAGGCAGCATTTCATAAAATCTTTTTTTTTTGCTGCTTCTTTGTGCCCCGTGACTGACATGTCTTCACTTCAAGGGTGATTTTCCTATTGGCAAGATGAGGACGTGCCACACCAAGTATCACCTACAGGAACAAGTAATGTAAGTACTATAATGAGATGGGTCTTTGCAGAGCCTGTAATTGGTGACAAGGCATGGCAGCTTCGTATCAGACACAGATGTACAACACAGGGCTTATTAATGAGGTTGGAACATCACAGTCGAGAGCCTTCCAGTCACTACTAGTCAGAGGGATGTAATATATTCTGCATGTTGTTATTATGCCCACTGCCTCCAATTTGCATCACAAAACCTTTAGGTAGGGCAATTCAAGCTAATCCAGGATGGGATACCTCTTCCTCTTAGATGGATTATCAGTGCCGTTGCCTGCAATCCATCATTCCTGATCCCAGCTCTCCTAGGCAGCAGCAACAATCATCTTGACTTGCAGATCTTCTGTCTTCAATTGGGTTTGTTTTGTAACCCTCCTCATATTAAAGTCAACTTGGAAAAAGATGTAATATTTTCAGTTATGAAGACCCAGAAACTGGCCGTAGCAAGATTTGATTGTAGATCAAGAAATAGGATTTTCATCATGTTAAGAAATCTTCATGGAAATATATGTGGGACAAATAATGAGATAAAACAATTAACAAAGAATTCAGCAAAGATACCCTCAGAGCAATAAGGAATCTGATCGAAAATCAGTTACTTAAATTGTTCTCTTTGAAAAAAGGACTTTGATGATTTATTGTTATCGGGTTTGTACTCTGGGTTTGTCTTTTTTGTGCTTTTGGTATTAGTTGGAAAAACAGTCTCCTTTTTGAAACAACAGACAACATTCAAATGAGTGGAATTTAGGTTAGACAGGTAAGATTTTCCCTGCCTTTAAATAGTAATATATGGCCATTAAAAGAACGGGGGGCATTTTTCCCCCCAAGGGACATTTTAAGTAGAAGGATTTAATGTAAAAAAGGGGTGTCCCTTGAGTTACAATTCTTTCAGTTCCTAGAAACAATCCTCCCCATATTACCTGGCAGTAACAAAGTTCTGTTGGATCTGTATTAGTATCATGAGGTTTGGTAAGAAAAAACAAATGGGAAAAAAAAAAAAAGAAAATTTCATTCCAAAACACCTTTTGGTGTCAGGTCATGAAAAATCTTTGCTAGAGATCTGTCCCTGCCTCAGCATAAACATTCCCAGACCAGGCTCTGTAAGAAATGCATCTCCAGAGTGTTGTCAATTAAATTTAGAATGTTAACATTTAAGTTTTGATTGAAAACACTGGGTTCTTTTGTTTTGTTTTCAAGAAGCTATGCTGCTGAAGTGACACCACTTGTACCACGAGCAGAAGACAAGCCTGCCAGGCAGCAAACCACTGCATGAGCTTGAATTCCTAATAGTGCCTGAATAACAACTTCAGGCTTAGCTTGTGAATTTCCCTCCCTTTGCTGACACCAACCTTTCAGCCAGTAATCCAGAAGAATTACAGCTGATGCCAATGTTACTTGTTTGGGGACAGTTTCATGGACAAAGTACTGAATACCCTATTTTATCTGAAACACAGGTTCACTCAAAGAAGTGAGTCCATCTTTTCTTCCAGTTTAGCTTTCACTTCCCACTTTCCTTTGAGGCTAACAAATTCATATTTAATACTTTGTGTGTGTGTGTGTGTGTGCGTGTTAATGATTAGAATAATGACCGGGGAACTCACAGTCCTTTAAGAGGCCAGATGTGGAAATGCATGTGGTAAATTCACATAATAAAAAACTCTTAGTTGTTTTACACGAGGCCAACTTTTACCTTTTTCTGTTAGCATTTTAAGGTTTTTCTTTATTCTTCTGTTCCTGGCTGCATTCTTGCTGTCTAGCTTCTCTTAGGCTCTTAGCTAAGGCGCGATCCTTACGCCCGCTAAGCTGTTTTTAATATCCATGCCCAATCAATGTCAGAAGTGTGAACTGTAGGGATCCAACATTGCTTGGAATTTCTCATAACTTTTTTAGAACAAAATCTGACTATTTTAAAGTTTAAGTTTTCATTAAATAATTTCTCAGTATTTTAATGGATTCCAATAGAATAGAGTCGTTACTCTTTACAGGGAAGGAGCAATATTTTTTTCATATGTCAAAACCAGTAGAAATCTATCAGATTCACTAGAATCTGACAGATCAGATCTGATCTAGAATCTGATAGATTTCAGTAGAATTCACGTTAAAAGACCTGGAGTATGAAAGTGTAAGTTTTCGGGGCTGAACCCATGTTGAAATGTCAGTGGATGTGTAGTTTACTTGTGATATCCTTCTGAGGAAAAAGGGGTTGCCTGTAGCCTTTTAAATGCAGCTACTGCTTTTTGCTATTTGTGCAGAGGTAGGGCAACACTCAGACACTAACAAAGGGAAAGGGAACACGACCACATCACGTAGCAGACAACATAGCCAAAGCCTTCAAAACTTTAAAGGCATTCATTAGAGCCTGATTCTTACTTTTTTTATTTATTTAACTAGTGTTATTATTATTCCTGAAGGCTTTTGAAGGCCGAGTCCTTCTCCATCATCCCATATGTATACTGAGTGAACAAAATGCAGATATATGCTAGCCCTACAAACAAATGAGCAGAGGGCTGTCAAGCCACCTGGTGTGAAGACGGGGACATCATGTTACAGAACAGGGAAGAGCCCCAAAGAATGAGGTATAAGGGAGCATTCCCTCAGGGAAAATGCTCCAGCTGTTCCTCAGAGTGACCTGATAAATGCTGCAGGAAAAAAAAAAAACAAGGAAAAAAAAAACCCCACCACACAGAAAAAGAGAAAGCAATGAAGCTATGAGCTGAAATAATTGCAGTTTTGCTGGTGGGCTCTAAATTGATCCCTTCTGATAGTTTGCCATTATGGTAAAAAAGGTCCTGTAATGAGAGTTCTAAGTTCTTGGCAGCCCAAAGTGGAACTTGATTATCAACAGCAATCTTAACTTTGTTAAATAAGGACCACATTTACTAACGTGCTTGTAACTGGGCAGTTTCCATAATGAAACTGCTGGCTAGGTTTTCAAAGTGTATTAGCCCCCTCTGTATGCCCAACAGGCTTAGCTGGCTTGTGAAAACCTGGCAGCCACCGCTGCTCCTCACTGCTTCTGAAAACCAGCATCGTGATTAAACATCAGTCCACCTTGTCCCTTTCTTTTCAGTTATAATTTGGAGTGGATTTTTCAACCGTCTTTCTTTTGCTCTCTTTTTTGGTGTATCAGGAGCTGAACACTGTCTATGTTTAGGAGGATAAAACCGAGTCTGCCTCCACACTACTGTTCAACGCGATTTTTATTTGCTAAACAGCTGTTTAATAATAGCTGTTAATCCAGAAATGGTAGGATAGGTTGTGATCTTGTGGTCTGTATTAGAGTCATTTCACTTTACATGCCATCTGCGCATTGCTGAATGTCTACATGGCTTTTGCACTTGTATAACTTCAAGTGCAAAACAAGTCTATGCATCCACGAGGGACTGGACTGGAATTATTGGGGGAAAAATATTACTACTCTAAGGAGCTCCCTGTTATGGACAGCTTTCATAATGCAGAAGCCTGTCTATGACATTATACCTGGAATTACTGAGTATTGGTTTCTTTAATTTTGTTCTACTTGGTAGAGTTATGGTGGGACAAAGAGTCATAGTTGGTCTTTTAGGTGCCACTTATTTTTAATATCTGAGGGTCAGGCATGTAGCATGGAAAACAGCTGCAGTACCACCACTGGAAATGTTTGTGCTACTCACAGCATGACTTTATCATCGACAATTTTGAACTGGAGAGGGTTTTAATATCTTATTCATTACCAGTTGACACTTGAGGAAGGTTTCAAAATGTGGAACCTATTTTTCACTCTGGGTTTAACGTTTGTTTCTTTTTTGTTCATTTTACAGTTCCCCTTCTGAGCTTATGAACCTATCTGAAGGCCATACATAGAGTACTTCACTCACTACAGTTCTGTCAGCAGAAGGTGCTAGCTTGACCCATTTGGAGCATAATCTTCCCTTCTCAGCCACAACATTTATGCACATTGGAAAGCAGACCTGACCTATGAGTAGAAAGACCCATTCCCCAGCACTGCAGAAATGAACAAAAGCCTAACTGATATATGACAATTTGCAGTATTTATTTTTATGTCTGCTTCCCCTGAGGTAATACAAAATACACCATGGTAATCTATGTACAGAGGAGGAAGAACCAGAAGAAACAAAAATTTCACCATAATCTCATCCTGAACACAAGTTTAAACACCTGTACAGATGACCTCCAGGATATTTTTCTGCTTTATGTATGTTTTAGATGAGTAGCACCAAGGTCAATAAAAAGAAGTCTTTTTATGTAATTTTTGCTCTGCTTGTGTCAAACTATACCTGTGTAATACTACCCAGTGCCTGCAACAGGCTCAAATACAGGCTTTGGCAATTAGAAGAGAGAGTCCCTCTTCCATTTTCTCTCCCCTGGGACAGTGTTTAACTGTCTCCTGCCCTGGTGGTAGAGGTGATAGGTCAGGTAGCATGTGTCCTCTCTCAGAATGGACTCCCTTGGCTTTCTCTGGGCACAGGCGAAGGATAATTTTGGAGGAGGAAACAATCCTGATAACTCCCCCATGCCAAGAATTGCTTTAACCACCTTAAAGTTCTAAAAAGGAAGATGACTTCTGGTAGCTATTCAGTATTAAAACCAGAGATTATTCAATTCGATGTGTCAGGTTCCCAAACATGACTGGATACTTCTGAAAATTAGTGAAACACCAGAAATACAAAGTTTTACACAAAAAGCTGTCTCTTCCCACTTTTTTTGTGCGTGATATATCTCAATGCCCCTGTACTCAGTATTGGTGAGGCTGCACCTCGAGTGCTGGGTCCAGTTCTGGGCTCCTCACCATAAGAAGGACATTGAGGTCCTGGGGTGTGTCCAGAGAAGGGCAACCAGGCTGGGGAAGGGGCTGGAGAGCAAATCATATGAGGAACAGCTGAGGGAGCTGGGGGTGTTTAGTCTGAAGAAGAGGAGGCTGATGGGAGACCTTATCACTGCCTACAAAGGAGGGTGCAGAGAGGTGGGTGATGGTCTCTTCAGCCAGGTGACAGGAGATGAGACAAGGGGAAATGGCCTCAAGCTGCACCCGGGCAGGGTCAGATCAGATGTTAGGAAAAAATTCTTCACTGAAAGAGTTGTGGGGATGTGGACCAGGCTGCCCAGGGAGGGGCTGAGTGACCCACCCTGGGTGTGTTTAAAAAAAGGGTAGATGAGGTATTCAGGGATATGGTTTAGCATAGGATAGTAAGGTTGGACTTGATGAGCTTAAAGGCCTTTTCCAACCTTGTGATTCTGTGATTCATTCAGTGGCACCTAAGCCTCCTTGTCTACTTATTTTGGAAACTTAGACATAAAATATTCAGACTTCAGGAGCCTCCTTTAGGACCAGAGGTTGGATATTGCAATACTCAGCACTGAGATATTTACATATTGGGAGCATAATGGGGAATGGGTGACATCTTTTTGGTTGCTTTTGAGAAAAAGACAACCAAAACCAAGTCTTAAATCACATAGCCACTACTTGAAAGCAGATGAACCAAATCTTGTGAAATTCTCAGCTCTTGGCAGTTATATTAGGTTGTGAGATTTGATACAGAGGGTCTTCTGTCAACAAATTTATCAAATCCATCACAGGGTGTATCCAGGGGATTAGAACTTTGAAATAAAAGTTTTCCCACCCCATGTCTTTCTATGCAAAGGCAAATTCTTGTGCCTTTTAAGGAATACAAATAAGAGGAAGATAAGCAAAGTTATGACGGAGCTTTGTCCATTCATATGAGATAAAAGTCTGATCTGTGCTTGGCCTGGAAGTCACTTCAATTTACGTGGAAACTTTCCCACCTTTAACTAATAGTTATGCAAAAATGTCTCAGATAGCTATACAGCTGTAAATCTTTCAGGTAAATTGCAAATAATGTAGAACAAACCGAGGTTTTAAACTCTTCTTGGATTGAGCTAATTAATGCTGGTTTCCTGGATACACTCTCCTTCCTTTAAATTATTCTTTCTATTCCCAGTGCCTTAATCAAAATCTGTTGGCACTCAAAACAAAGACTGCTGTGCAGATCTAGCAGTTCAGATGAACTATCTGTCCACATGGCGAACCTGGGTACTGGTTTTCTTTGCCCTTATTAAGTCCTGTAATTTGCTTCTCAGGGTGGGTAAGGAAGCCGAGAGCAGGCAAGCTGGCAGGAGCTGTTCAACACAGCTTCCAGAGCTGTTCTGCTGCAATAGGAAGGAGGAAAATATAAGGGCAGCAGAAGGGAAGCATTTGCAGGAAAGTATTATTATATTCTTCCTGACTGCAGGAAAAAAATAAACACCACCACCATCACCACAACAACAACCCCCCCAAAAAAAAACCCCACCAAAAAGCAGCAAACCAAACCCTAATAAACATAATTATTCTCAATAATCAGCAATCAATTATTAGACTCCAGTAATCTCCCTCAACTAACCAAGTGTTTTTAAGACCAGTTCTCTGTTCTGTTTAACATCCTTTACTGGTCTTCCACTTTCTTAATGCTCTGCTTTTTCCTTTCTTTTGGAAACTTGAGATCCTATAAAAGCCCCATTTGGAAAGAAGTTGGGCTCTACCCCATCTAATGTTGTTATTTTACTTGCTATTCTTATTTCTTTCAGAGCTATCCTAGCCTTCTTGCTTTTTGTATGGCATGGGGGATCTGCTGCAATGCCTTCGGAGAAACGCATTGCAGTGAAGCCCCTCAGCCTTAAACATCAAGGTGAATCTGGAGAGCAATTCCCCTCTGATACCCCACAGAACTCCACACTTCCAAGGGAAAACAGCCAAATCTCCATAAATTAATGATTTTACTGTCCTTCCTCCTTCCATATTTCCATGATATTCCTTAATATGGAAGAAAAAATCTCCTTGGGACAACCCTAGCTGTGTTGCCCGTAGATCTCAGTGTGCTTCTTAAGTCTCCTGCACTGGAGTCTGTTATCGAGGTAGCTTTCAGCACATTTGTGTCCTTATGTCCATTATAATTAGGAATCATGTCCATTATAATTAGGAAGGGCTGCTCTGGAGGGCACCACTAGCTGCCTGCATGTGAAGGGGCTCACCCAACTCCTCTTGGAGGTCCAAAGCCTGGGAGATGAGCAAGTTGCTTCTCACACTTGGAAGCAGCAGGCCAGGGGCAGGACTCAATTAAATAAGGTTAGATGTTAGGAAAAAAATTTTCACTGAAAGAGTTGCCAGAGCCTGGAACAGTCTGCCCAGGGAAGGGGTTGAGTCTCCAATCCTGGATGTGTTTTATAAAAGGGTAGATGACGTACTTAGGGATATGGTTTAGCATAGGACATGAACAGTTGGACTCAATGATCTTAGAGGTCTTTTCTAAACTACTCACTCTGTGATTCTGTGATGCTCTAAATGGTGTCCTTGGAAAAGCTGAATTAAGGGTGAGTAACTATGTCTGTTTAACCAGCTTCTTTGGAGGAGTGAATGGGAAATAACCTGTTCTCTGATGAAAATCCCGTCAGCAGCAAGGTAGGTTTTACTGTTCACCACATGGAGTTCAACAGGTGATGAAGGTGGGTTTTTTTTTAACCTCTCTAGTCCAATTTCAATTTCTTTGTCTAAGCACTACCTTTTTGTAACCAGAACTATATTTAAAAGTTTGCTCAATTCCAATCTGCAAGCAGGCTTCTGAAGGAAGTTCATGTCAAGGGAAGAAAGGTAAGTATGACAGGAAAATTAAAGTTCATTGGATAAAAACGAATGAACAAAAGTTCAGCTGAGCATTTTTTTCACATAAACAGAAAATATGTTTAGCTTAATATTGAAAAAAAAGACCAAGATGTTCTTGCTTGTTGATAAACAAACGAGGGGCCAAAATTGCTGCTTTTAACTCGTAGTTTCTCAGGACTAGCTTAAGGCAACCCTAGGCAGCACTGGTTTATCCTTTTCACAGGATTATTGTGTGAAGCAACCTTTTCCTTTCAATGATTGGACACAAATATTTTAGATGACTTAATTTTCTTCAGAAGCTGCCCTGAGCATATCCAACCTTCCTGTAAGTCTACTTCCATGGTTTCAAAATCAACAGGAGATAGATGCCCTTCAGAAACAGACAAGATTTGGGGAATAAGAGGCTTTGCTGTCACTTACAAATGGCTAAAAAATATTCTGTTTTTTGAAAAAAAACCCAAATAACAAGTCTAGGGGACTCAGAAAAAAAAGACATATCCTTAAACATGGTTCAGCAACTGTAAAAAAATAATAAAAAGACCTTGCTCATCTTCAAACCTACCCCCCCACTCTGAGGAAGAAACATACAGATCAATTGAATTAATAAGTCCAGAACCTAGTAAATGAACAGAGGTGAGGTCCCACTGAGTCCTGCCCTACACAGGCAAAGTATGTTCAATTAGTGACGCACACTACAAGAGTAGGGCATGGTTTAACTAGGCTGTTTGCAGCTTAATGCTAGTTCCCAGGTCTGTGAAAAAACAGGTATTTTTGTAGGTTTTACTGCCATTGTGAAGCCTCTTCTAAATGCAGGGTGCTGGTGGACAGATTTACACCACAAACTTTACTTCCCTGGGTGCAGAAATCTGTGAAGAAACACCCCACCTCTGCCCTCAGCCTTGTCTTCCTAGCTGGCAGAAAAGGGGTTTTGATACTCTTTGCAGGAAAACTCTTGTGACAACGTTTGGTCTGAAAACCCCCGTGAGTTTGCATATCATGGAGCAGTTATAGAAACAGAAACTTTGCAGGTTTGCTCTTAACCATGAAGGTTGTGGGAGTGTTGTGATGGTGTTTGGGGGTTGTTTGGGGTTTTTTTTTGAAAGTCACTGTAATATTAACATTTTTGTTGTGCTGAAAAAATGTCAATATTTCATCCAACCTTCGTAAAAAGACTGCATCATCGTGAGGGTTACTAATACCTAGAGTCTCTAGCGTCTTCAATTTCTTAAGCTACCTCTTTCATTAATAGTTCAACAGTCTCACTCCATGGAATTCTGGTGGAGAACACAGCCTAATTTAACCATATCCTGGCAGCAGAGGAAATTCATAGTTAATGTTGGAAACCACCTCTGCCATAAGTTTTTTTCCTCTATTAGCTTCTACTTTAGTTCCATGTGTAGTGTTTAAGCCATAAGAATTTCATAAATATATTACTTTTTAGACTCCTAAGAAAAAAAGTCTCTAGCAAGACCAAATGTCAAATCTACGTTTCAAATGTGGTATAATACTATTTGAACTAGTGAAAAGATGGAGATAAATTTTAGGGTGACATAAGAGAGCAGGGGCACAGGCTGGAATAAAACCATCCCCATATCTTTGAGGAGCAAGCTTGCAAGTCTCACATTCAGGACAAGGAAGCAGAGGGAGAGCAAGCAGATCAGTCATAGGGAGCCCTTACCCAGAGGTGTTTGCCAGCACGGATGAGTGAGCACAGAGCTGGAGGGTGGCAGTAAGCGTGCACCATGCGTGGTCCTTCTGGTGCACACCAGCAGCCTGGAAGGGAGCAGCTGGTCTAAGCTGCTGTCTCCGTAGGGTCAGCCTCCTGCGGCAAGAAGACGAGTGGCAAAATTATTAACAACAGTAATTAACTACAGCTTAACTAAAATCACTTGTGTGTTTCTTTAGCACTCTTTGTCTTCAAATATTGCATTAATTCCCAAACATGCTTGACCGCAAAGACAAGAAACATTTTTGAGCTGAGTAACCACACAGAAGACGTGTTGGTCAATAATTTGGAACTGGGTTAAGTTTTAAGGCTCTGCAATTCAGCAAGGATCTAGCATTTTTTCTGACACTGGAGGAATCTTTCCCCTTCTTTCCCAGTGATTTGCAGGTCACTGCGGTTTCCCAAATCAAAGTTTATGGGCTTAGAGACTGAGCTCTATAAGAAATCTGGTTAGCTATGGACACGCTGCTGCCTATACATCATCTATGATAACTGTAGAATTGTCGCTACATGAATATTCTGAATATGAAGACATATTTTATTATGCTTTGCAAAACAGATAATTACTACCATACTTAGGAATGAAAGGCGAAGGAACAGCTATTAATGGTGTAATGATTTACAGCCCAGCTTTGCTTCCAGACAAGAAGACTCCAAAATCGCATGACTATTCATTAAAACTTGCAAGTTCATTAAATACATAGTAAGATTTCTGAAAGTCTTATTGAAAGCCAGCAGTTCCTAATGTCCAAATTTCAGTGGGAATTAGGTATATAAAATTCTTGGGCACTTTGAGAAATTCCACAAGGACCTGTACGGAAAACACAGAAGTACTTTAGACAACTACATGCATTTAAACAAACAAAAGCCCATGGCTCGTTACTGCTTAATGTCACTGTGGTCTTCCCTTGTTAAACTGAAAATTCTTCTAGCCCCAGTATTACTGTGTTGGCACATCTCTAGATCAGCCCTGGATTTAGCACCCACCTGGGACCTGCCCAGTTTCTGAGAGGCCAAAGTGTATGCCTAGGCAGGTGCTGACTATTTTGTAGTAGGGAGTGTCTGGATAAAAACCACAAAGAATATCTGAAAGATGGGGACAGTCTAGAAGACAGACCTATCCTTTCAATTGATGTCTTACTTTCTTGGTTTCTGTTATGTGGATAATTCCTTAACAAGAGAACTTAAGGTATACTGTATGTGGTGCAAGGATCTGAGCCTAATCAGAAGAGGGAAAAGAGGAAAGAGGACTGTTGGGTTGTGACTTCTTCACATGTGGACTTCTTACAGCCAGAACTTGTAGGAAGCAAAACCCCACTGCCTGACATGTCTTAAAAGAACAAATGATGTGCAGCCCTTCCAAACACAAATACGGATGCTCGTGGTCTTTTAGTTGGTGCGGTCTCATAGCACCCCCTAAACACGCAGATATATCATACCAGTTTCAAAGGCAGTTAAGGCATCTTGCTGATATTAATTATCTCTTTTCCTATAGACTTTTACCTCTGGCACGTTTGGACAAATCCAGCTCTAAATGTCTTCGGCCATGGCTATACAGGAGGGTGACATAGGACTGACCAGATGAAGTCTGGGATCTCAAGCAGTCCCTATCTTCCCATTGTGAAAGTGTGGCTACATGACTGGGTTTGGACCTGACTTAGTGTATCAACAGATAATGTTGCTTTGCCACAGCTGACCACCAGATCGCTCAGAGCTAGCCCAGGATGTTTTGCGCTGCACCCCGTTGTAGACCCTGAGCACAGTATCTTGAGTGCTGTTGGATATGTACCACTTGTTTCGAACATTTCAATTAGATACTGCCTTAGGAGGTCATGGAAGATACTTAACTAAAACAAATACACTTCCTAGAAAATAAGTACATGCACATGTGCATCTGTGTTTATTAACTTTTTATGGGAATGAGGGAGGGGGTGTTCAGGCCCAAATCAGACTACACTTGAAATACCTTAAATCAACTGCACTGGAATCTCATACACTTGATTTCAGAAGAGTTCCCCTGAATCCTTCAGCCCAGGTTTCTAGCCACAGCTCGTGTCCCCTTGCTACATCTCTACTGCTGCAGATATAATCCATGGTGTATCATCTTTTCAAATCCGGTGGCTTGGGAACTTTCCTTGAGGCTTCTGCAGGGCTCCCCTATCTTTGATGTTCTGCCATTTTTCCCCCTTATTCTACATATGTGCTAGAACAGAACTAGTTAGCCCAACACATTTATGTCATTAGCAGAGGGTTTTTGGGTTTTGTTTTTTTTTCTTATGATGAGTGATATCATGTAATTTAATTGCTGGATTTCATAAGTAGGGTTAGTGATCTCTCCCTACTCCAGATCAGTAGAGATACCACAAGGATTCCTATCATATGGTGCACTTAATTATGATAAATAAGCAGGGATAAATTAAGCCTATAAAACACCCAGATGGATATTATATTTGCATCGTGAATGCATACTATGATGAAAATATGGCAGTTGGAGGGCCCCTTTGAAGCAGAGCTCTGGATCCACACTTAATCTGTATTGTAAAAAAGATGTGAACAGTAAATTCAGCAGTTCATGACAAGCATATTGGAAGATTTTGGCTTCGGCAAGGAAGCTCATTTTAATTTGTGTAGGAGAGAATGGGGGTGGAAAGCTCAGGCATGAAAGGTCTGATAGGTTTATTTGGCGTGTAATTTTTTGGTCAGTTGCAATTGAGACTTGGGGCTGAATAAAACCAGACGCCACCGGTGGGTTTCCAAAGTTCCAGGAAACCTACCTGATTTACAAGTGTATTTGTACTTGGACCAATTATGGAGTGCAGCCCCTGCGATGGCTGTGAAAGGTCAGGAAAGATGTGGTTCATGTTAACAATATGACTCCACTGGGAAACCTGTGGTTTTACTCACTTCTGCTCATGAATAAATTACATTTTTAAAAAATTCATAGGAGACAACAAAATCACAGGGAAAACAGCTCTTGCTTTTAGAAAGATAGCCTGCTCTTGGGAACTGAGCGTTGCTGAACTTCTCTAAGTCAAGCATAAAAATATCTTTTTCATCATTTTTTTTTTTTATACAGAAAACTAAAAACACGCAGACAGCAACAAGTCAAATTTAGCATTTACACAGCAACTCTGCTATAACAGAAGTTAATTTCATGTGCATTTAAGCAAATAAGGTCCAGTATTGAGGAAAAACTCTTGGAGCAGAGTGGTACCTGTGGGGTGTATGGTTTTAAAGAACAAGTGCTCCTGTGGTGCATTTCTTTATTTCTTTCTTGTTGGGCTTTTATTTTTTTCACCTTGCCTTGTAGCACTGTGATACTAGTTATGTTTTAATGAATTATCATCATTGTTATGTGTTACTGCCCTTTCCATGAGGATTTGCATGTTTTTAGGTCACAAACAAGAAAAGTGTGTGGTGTGTGTGTGTGTGTGTGTGTCTTTGTGTGCATTTTTTAGCTCTATTTAAAAATATTTTAAGAACTGATTGTCTTTGGATTACTTCAGCCTCCATTTCCCACGACAGTGCATCTTGGCTTCACCTTTTCTATCTGTTCCATAGGTTGGGGGGAAGAAGCTTCAGCACATTTTGAACACAGAAGTATTCCACGACCAAAGAGATTTTAATGAGAAATCCAGTTTGATAATTTCAGTGATTGATAGTGTGGTGAATTCTGAGATGCAGAAGGATTACAGCCAGGTTATACAAATGCAAAGCAACTTTTAAAGTGTCATTGCAAAGTTTATTTGGCTTGCAGAGCTCCCAGGGTCCTCATAGCACAGAATGTTTGCATCAGGAATTTAAAAAAAAAAAAAAAAGAGAAAAAAATGAAGCAAATCACTTTAAATACTTGTCTACTAAAATAAAAAGAAATAATAAAATCCAAGATGATGGGTAAGCTTCTGTTCTTGGTGATCACTGGGCCTCAACTGCAAAATGTCCATCAAGCTAGGTAGAGATGCCAAAAAGGTGGGTCTACTTGGCCATAGGTGGGGCATTCACTTGAAAGACCTATATTCAAGTTCTTTTTCCCGATTTATAGCAATGAGTTTCACACCAAATTGGACAAATAAAGAAAATCATAAGAAAATGTTTACTCCAAATATCCACTAACTTGGTATTCCAAGCTCTTTTCTGGTGAAATTTTGTATGGCAATTTTTTTTTATTCATAGAGCAGAGGGAACACTGTACCATAGCTCCCTTTTGTACTGTTCAGAGAGGAAAAGAGATTTAAGCTGGTGGGAGCCCAGTGATACTGATGGATGATGAGCTAAGGCAAGACCCAGAATTAGGCTTCAGAACCTCTGGCAGATAAAGTTACACTCTGGTCCTTGCTTGGCGCTTCTCTACAATGAAATGAGATCATTTGCAGTTTGGAAAAATGGGCTGCTTGTCTCATTTCTGAACTCTTTCTTATGCATCTTATAGGGCAGCTGGGATCCCATCTGGCTCCTGTGAAATCTATGAGGTGGCAAGTTTGCAAAACTGAGTTTTCCAACATTGAAGTCCACCTCATTTGCAAACTCAGTCCTGCATATTTTGAGATGACCAGCTCATGTAGAAACCATTCCTAAACTTATTTATATCTCTACAGAAAACCTCTCTCTACTGAATCTATCTCTGTAGAGAGTTCTTTTATTATTATTATTCCATCCACTTCACACCTCTTCCACATCTAAAATTTCCCCCAGTCTTCTGAACTTAAAAAAAGAAGTTGCCACTCTCAACTTTTCTGTAGGTGACATTTAACAAGTCATATTATTTAGCATCTCCTGCTGTTTTATTCAGATTTAAAAGTCAACTGAAGAGTTTGTGTGTGCCACGCAGTTGTCAATTTAGGGTATACAACAGAGGTAAATGCTACATACACACAGTCTTTCACGACTGTTGTTTTATTGGTTCTCAATTACTAATATTATTATTTCATGAGACTCTTGTTACTTAGGTGTTTCCATGGGTTCAAACTGACCTAACTGTAAAAAGGCAGTATAGGTTCATCATCAAGTGTACTGTTTATCCATATGTTAAAAAAATTGTGATGATTTTCATTTTGGTAGCGATCTCCTCTGCTGGAGAAGCAAAAACTGCACACGGCATTTGCTGTATTTGTACCTGTGAACTCAACATGAATGGCTGTCAGTGCAGGGTGAGAAATCAGACTGTTGATCTTGGGCAGGCACATGCAAGGGCAAACTCAAGAAAAGCAGGCAGAGATGTTGCATGTTTTTCAAGAGCCCATGAAAGGATGGTTTGATGCTCACTACAGTTAAACAGGGTAAATTGGACTGGTTTCATGAATAAACTATATTTGGCTTGTACCTGAATTTTTCATGAACTGTTAGCGTATTTTATCAAGCTGTTGAGAGAGTATTGCTTCCATCAGTTCTGTGTCTGTTCTGCAAAACAAGGTAAATAATTGATTTTTTTTTTCCCCCTCCTTACTTCCAAAAAGGATTGCTCAGTGCTAAACAGGAACAACAAACTTTTAAGGACTTGCATCGCCAAAGAGAGAACACACAAATTCCTGCCTGCAGCTCAAGTTGCTACACCAGGAATATCTCCTAATAGATACACAGCGTAGAAGGAATATGAAAAATAAAAGCGCATTAGTGATGGTCTTGCTTATATCAGCTCAAATGAAATAGCTATACCAGGAAAAGCACTTTCTTACTTATAAAATATTATCTACAGTAAAGAGGTTTCCAGAAAAGAAATGCTGCAAAACCACAAAAATTCCACTCTTAACTGACATTCCTATATGAGCAAAAGTTTGCAGCGACTCCTGGCTCTCATTTCTAGTTGCTCCTTAGGAAGCCCAAGGTCTTATGCTGAAAGATAACCCAGAGAACTGTTAATGACTCCAATTAAGAGGTGTGAATATCATTTACACCTATCTGTTCCCTTTTAGCAAGAAAGACTACAGCCAGAAACACACAGCCCATAATCCTACAGAGAGCATTTTAAACAGAAAAGGTTGAATTTATTTGAATCATGCAACTACTCAGTCTGAAAAGGGAAAAAGAAAAATTATATGTTGAGTATTTTAGAGGGACAAAAATAATAGTTCTCCTGCTGTGTGTTCTCACTTTGAAACAAACGGAAAAAAAAACCCCCAACAAGACAATGATTAAATAAAGCTCCGGAATATTGAAAATATTCTTTAGAAAAAATATGTAAATACAAACAATATGCGATTTAGAAATGTGAGCCAAAAATATGCTTAAAAAATAGACTTGCAGATTTTTCATTGATTGATAGCAGGCACTGGTTACAAATTTTCAGATTACAAAATTCTGCTATAAGTTTTTACCTGCATGAAAACACTTCTTCAAAGCCACTAATTGTCTTCCAGTGTAGAGGGCAAATACAGAGGAATCCACTTTCCAAAATGCTAACATTTCTTTTTCCACCTCTTCACAGTGGTTCTAGATGAAGGAAGGGGTCTATTCTGACATGCAGGAACACTGTGCTGCCATTCAGAGAGACCTGAACAGGCTGGAGAGCTGGGCAGGGAGAAACCTAATGAAGCTCAACAAAAGCAAGTGGAGAGTCTTGCACCTGGGAAGGAATAACTGTTCGTATCAGTACAGGCTGGGGGTGACCTGCTGGAGAAGAGCTCTGTGGAGAAGGACCTGGGGCTCCTGGTGGATGACAGGTTGACCATGAGCCAGCAGTGTGCCCTGGGGGCTGAAAGAGACAATGGGATCCTGGGGGGCATCTGGAGGAGTGTGGGCAGCAGGTCAAAGGAGGGGATCCTCCCCCTCTGCTCTGACCTGGTCAGGCCCCACCTGGAGTGTTGTGTCCAGTTCTGGGCTCCCTGGGATAAAAAGGACAGGGATCTCCTGGAGAGAGTCCAAAGAAGGGCTACAAAGGTGATTAAAGGCCTGGAACATCTCCCCTATGAGGAAAGGCTGAGTCAGCTGGGACTGTTCAGCCTGGAGAAGAGAAGACTAAGGGGGGACCTAATTAATGTTTATAAATATCTTAAGCAGGGGATGCAGGGGGAATCCGCCAGCCCCTTTTCAGTGTCTGTGGGGACAGGACAAGGGGCAATGGCTGCAAGTTGGAGCACAGGAAGTTCCACACCAACATGTGGAAGAATTTTTTCACAGTGAGGGTGAGGGAGCCCTGGGACAGGCTGCCCAGTGGGTGTGGAGTCTCCTTCTCTGGAGAGATTCCAGCCCCGTCTGGACAGCGACCTGTGTGCCCTGTCCTAGGGACCCTGCTTTGGCAGGGGGGTTAGACCCCATGATCTCTCGAGGTCCCTTCCAACCCCTGTGATTCCATGATTCTATGATACTGTGATGCAGATTCTGGCTACCTGTTATGTCATTTGCCTGAATTTGACATTTTTGGTTTTTGTTGGAAAGATTTGCTTCCCAGAGAGGTTGCCCAGCCCATGGATCATGGCATCTAGTTGCCATCGTGCTGATCAGCATCTCATGCCTGCTCTGTCCTTCTGGCCCTCTCTTTACTCTCCATGAAGCTCTGTGGAGAGACGGCAGTTCTCTTTGCATTGGTACACCAGGTACCATGGAGATGGTGATCCATGAATTAATTTCTATGCATCAAGGTAATGAGGGTAAGTTATTACACAGCTCCTGTCTTAATAGGTGTCTTCAAATTATCCCTCAGTGCATCCCTTTTGGACAGGCTGGGGCACTTTTATTGGAAGGCAGCTTCCATGCATCAATCAACACAATATTGGCATCACAGTGGTCTCATAAAGGAGCTTCCCAATGAATATACTGTCAAAGGCAGGAAAACCCAGCAAGAGTACTAGGACACCAGGAGAGATGGGACAGCAGGACATGGGTGCAAACATTTACCAATAATGGTCATTTACCAGCATGACTGGTTTCCCTGCTCCAATTTTTTAGAAAAAGTGTTTGTTTCTGCAGTTGCCAGAGCATCATTTGGGTTTAGTGAGTATACCATTCGCCCCGAAGGGAAGAACGCCTTGCTAGAGCTGAGCTGGTACAAACACTTTGCTGAGATCTTTTCAGTGCAAAGCTCTACCAATATTTCATTCAGGAAAAAAAGCCCACAAAATCAAACAAGAAAAAGACAACCAAACCCACAAAAGCCTGTTTTGCTTCAAGTATGATTTTATTTTTAATTGAAATTTAAAAATTACAAGCTTGACATGTAAGAAGCACAAATATTAGGATATTTTCCTGATGCCCTTATTTGGGAAATAAAGGCAAAACAAGCAGCTGAGCAGTAACAAACTGTTTTCTAGTGTGAGTGCTTGGGTGAAAGAAGTCAACAGCAGCTAGAATCGGTCCTGTATCCACCTTTGTTTTGGGTGTATGTCTGTTCCAGGTAAAGGTTGTACAACAGCCTACTGTGCTTGACTTAAAGTTTATTGTAATTGTCCATCTTGTAGAGTCTGTGATGCTGTTGATACAGCAAGACACCTCCTTCTCTTCTTAAAAGGGAAAGACTTTTCTTTTTAAGCCTGGTTCTACAGAAATTTCCTTCTGTGTTCGTTGCAGAGAGATACAAAGACTTGATACCATTTCTATTACTCTTAATTTGAATTTTCCAGCCCTGTGCTTTAAATTGAAGCAGCCTGAAGGCTGCTTTAAATAATGTTTTACTTTTCACACCATTTTGGCTCCCGAAGCAGAGTAGCTCTAAGCCTGGGATGTGATCTGCTCATTGGCGAGCCTGCAAAGAGGGCAGATAAAGTGCTCATAACCCAACTCTTCAGGAATTTCACATAATAATATTGTGAGAGGGATGGGAATGTTTCTGGCCACAAACCTTGACATCTTATAAGCCAACCTTAACAAGCATTTTAATAAAACCTAGGTTCAGCAGCCTTGTTCATTAGAAAATAGAATAATACCTCTTGTTTTTGTTATGTATGAGTAAGAAGATTTCAAATCTCCATTTGGGCTACCAGAGGCAATGACTCACATTGGTATTATTTCTGTTTAGAAAGTCAGTATATAGTACTTGTCGTTGGCGCAACACCAGAAATACTGAATTCATAGTATTACCTTTATTTTACAAAAATAATGTTTGAGGCATGGTTGTATCAAAAGACTTGTCCATGATCATAATTTTCTCAGTGGGACTATGTGATGGGTGATGCTTTTTCTCTTACAAAGTATTTAATATTTTAGCCTTGGCTGTATCCTTTTCAAAAGAACATATTTCAAAAGAAGCACAGGACAAAACACTTCTATAGGAAGATGGAGAAAGCTTCTAGGAGAACTCACCAGTGTTTAGCAGACATGCTGTCACTGTCTGGTGGCTGCAATGATTTACCTCCCCTTCTTCTGGTACTTCTTCACTGATGGCGCAGGGGAATACATGGAGCTCCCAGCAAAGGAGTAGGCGAATCCCAGCTGTGATGCCTTATGTTTTCTTGGGAATCCTGGGAAAACAGTACATGTGTTCCTCTGAAGATAAGGACTGCCAGTCTGCCCTTTTTATAGCCACCAGAGAGTGTGGGGAGAAACCCCTGTGATGTTTTATGACTGAATTGGATGGTTCTGACTTGAAGTCTGTAACTTGGACATTTAAAATGCCTTCTTTAAATTTTGTTTTCCACTACCATCCCTGTGAAGAGCTGGTCACTTGTGAAGAACAAACTAAAAAGCCCACCTGGTGAATAGAAAACCACAGAAGAAAAGAGCACAAAAGAGCTCTTCTTTCTAGTATGAATACCCTGGCAAGGCACACATATTTCTTCCCCATTCCTCCGCTACCATCACTCTTGCTTTCTTGGCTGTACAAGTTCCCCTGCATAAATAGGAGTTGCATTTAGATGCTGGGGTTTTCCTCCACATAGACTGTTCTGAATGTTGCTGTTAAGGTTATATCATCATCTGACAATGAAGAAGTTGGTGTGGAATTTTCTTAGACTGAAAAAAGCCTGTATTTCAGATGTTTTATTTAGGTCGTGACTGTTTTAAACATGATCCTCTTTTGCAAAAATCATGTTGAAACATGTGCTCCATTTACGTATGAAAATCAGTCTGGGTGCTGTTTTTCGGTCTGAATTCATTGCTCTTAGTGTGTGGCATGCATACTCAGAATCCAAATTCTGGTGATGACGGGATTTGAGCTGAGTTTAAATATCTTTCTGTGAGGGTCTAGTTCAAAACAGGACTTTTTGAGAGTTTGGCCACCAAACTGAAGCAATTTGTATGAACATAGGGTGATGAAGCTTCTGCAGCATGGTGTTTTTGAGACCAGAGAAAGGAGCTAATCTTCTGCAGTATGTGAACGTTCGTTTGAATAGATATGGTTTAAGATAATTTTCTGGGTTATAGCATTTGTGGTTGAGTCCCTCTCTGAATTTCTTCTGTTGGAAATAATGCGTTTTGGCACAGTGGATGAAACTAGCAATTAGAAAGCAGTTTTCTTTTAGAAGGGTGTCCATCAGAGTGCAAAACAGTAGAAAATAATAATGTTTGAAAATGTACAAATAAATAAAATGAAGACTATTCTCCCTTGTGTGTCATTCACACTGTGCTTTTCACTTAATAAAAAATGCTCTTAGCATGATTTTTTCCAGTCTAAGCAGTTGGTGTTAAGGTATTGATGGTCATTAGCAGGATCTAGACTCAGCCAATTAGATTATTTTTGCAGCAAATTAAGCCACAAGCCTTTATAGTCTGTGCTTACAGAGCTTGCTTCTGACAGGATTTTGGACAGCCATGTTTCCTAATGAGTAGCAAAACAGGAGAAAGAGAGGGTGTGGAAAGCCTCAGCCTATCTGAAAGGCAAGTACCTTCTAACCCCACAGAAACAGCCTGAGACGCTGAGGATGGCATGGTGGATGAGTGTGTGCCTACAGTGACCCTCTAAGGAGGACAAGTTGAGCCATTATTAGTGGTGTCTGAGTCAGGAGATTGATATGGGGCGTTTCTACATCAGATGCTTGCCAGGAGGGGTGTTATTTTTCTTCTCTGATGGAGGGGAACAGATGCCTGATCCATGCCTTGGGGTTCTGCTGATCCTGGGGGGTCACAGAAAAGTTGAGCCTGGGAGGGGCCTCTGGAGATCATCTAGTCAGCAGTGTGACCAGGTGACCAAGAAGGCCAATGGCATCTTGGCCTGTGTCAGGAGTAGCGTGACCAGCAGGACCAGGGAGGTGATCATCCCCCTGTGCTCAGCTCTGGTGAGGCTGCACCTTGAATACTGGGTTCAGTTTTGGGTCCCTCACTATAAGAAAGACCTGTAGGCCCTGGAGTGTGTCCAGAGAAGGGCAACCAGGCTGGTGAAGGGTCTGGAACACAAGTCTGATGAGGAGTGGCTGAGGGAACTGGGACTGTGATTTACATCTGCTCAAATACAATTTCCTCACCATCTAAGAAGGAGCTTGGATCCATGGCAGTGGCTGGGGAAAAGAACAGATTCATTTCTTAAACCTGTTAGATTACTCTATTAGTGCCCATTTATTACTACCTTCATGAAACTATTGAGCACATGATGTAGTTCCTCTGGAACACAGGAATGTCTTCCAGAGGGTCGATACTCTTTGAGGATATCTCTGGAGGACATTTGAACTAATGCCAGTTGGCAGGTGGAAGAGGTTGTGAAGTTCCTATCTATAAGGACCCCAAATGCCTTCAGGGAATTTCTGATGGTTCACTGTATCACCGACGCCCAGAAAATGTGCTTGTGTAGAACAATAAATACAAACTAACAGAAAAAAAAAAAATTGATTTTGTATTTATTTTGGGGTTCCTCTGACCCCTGTCACATTAATGATCAAGCAAAACGTTTTTAGATTTCTTTTGAAAAATTTATTTACAACCTCTTGCTCATCTCACACTTCTCTATGCAAATGTTCCAGCTTTCCATCAATCAGAATTTACAGGAATATATCCTGTAGCTCTTGCCATGCCTATGGTACCTATGTATCTTTTTTGCAGAGCAAAGCATCTTTGCAGGCAGGTTTCTGAACAATTCTGTCTGTAGGCCTTTACTTCTGTGCATGAGGGAGGAAAACTGGGTGATGTAGGCAGGAACACTGAATTGCCTTTTTTTTTTTTTTTCTAATCTAGATAAATCCAAATACATGTCAAACATATGAAAAAAGAAAGAAAAAATATAAAAGGAAGAAAAAAGAGAGAGGTTTTGAGCCAATTGGGTCAGGCTTGTACCTACAGCTTTAGCAACACTTCCAGAGTTGGACTGTAGACCAGAAAATGTTGAATAAAGGGGTAAAGATAATAAAGCAGTATGGTCTTTTGGAAAACCATACAGCCAGCCCTACCATTTCAGGCATAATTTAAGAGTTAAACTTGACAGTTTCTAGAGCTGTAAAAATGCTTAGCAGCCTTGTGCTTTCTGTTGACCAAGATATTATCCATTTGGCAGAGGACTCCATCAAGCTTTTCAGAGTAATGACCTGGAAGATTTTGTGATCCAAAAAGATGAGAGACAGAAAGAAATCATTGCCAAATTACAGATTGGGCATCCAGTTATGAGAACATTTTTACATCTTCTGAAAAGTCCTAAAGTGCTTGGATCCACATGCTGCTTCCTGCAGACAGACTCATAAAGCTTGGCAAAAAATCTGCAAAGAATCTGATATTCCAGACTGAGTGTTTTGGAGACAAAGTTGTGTTTGGTAACTAGTGCTTTGGGAGTTTTACTCAGGAAATTATATTCCCTTTCTCCATTTTGTTAATCTCTCCTTTCCCTCTGGGTTGCAATGAAAAAAAAAAAAGAAAAAAAAAAAAAGTCATAGAATCATCTGGACATTGATACTGTGGATTGCTTCACATTGGATTTTAGATTTCCACCAAACACTCCCTTGATAGTTTTCCGTGTCCTTGGAAAATTTTCATGCGGTGATTTATAATCTGAGATTATAAAGCACTTCAGGAAACAACCCATCAAGTCAAACCCCTTCTTTATTCTCTCTTGCTTTGATTTGCAAAATGCACATCTAGCCATTTTGCTACATGGTTTTGTATCAGGTCAGTGGAAGGGACTTATGCCGTACACATATTTTTTTCTCTGTTTTCCAGCAGGAAGCATTATATTCCTCCTTCTTTTCCTGTAAATAATTAGAAGAGGAGCTTTGAGCACATAATTTTCAAAGAAACTCTTTATCATTTTAATTATTACCTGTCCTTGAAACCCTAAAATATGTACTCACAATCCAGAAAGTGTGCTTTTGAAGAGTACTATCATTATTAAGACTATGCGATAGTAGTGACAGCCTAAATGCAAGAAAAAACCCCAAACCTGTGGCTTGTTTTCTTTCAAACAAGAAATACTGAAGGGTCAGGATCTAAAAGTGGATGGGTGTTCTTCTGAAATAGCATCATACTTTTCTGTCAATGAGTCACGTGGTGAAATAAATGCGTGCTACTCAGTGACATGATATATTATTAGAGCTTGCAAAAGAGGGAATGTTATAGACATTATCACTTGGTCAATATCAGTTATCAGTCTGATATCAATATCTGTTATCAGTCAGTCAGTCAGTCTGAAATTCTGTGCCCTGTAAGTCAGTTTTCACAATTTCACAGGTCTGAATTGCACATTTGAATGATGCGGGTGTAAAACGTGTGTCTTTTATGTGGGTGAATCAAAAGCAATATTGTATTGTGCTCATTCTTTACACACATACACAGACACATTAATTAGAAAGCCTCATAGTATTAAAGCCTTTCTATAAAATATTCTAGCATTTTAAAGACAAATGGTCCTATTTCCAAGGCTCACAAGTACTTCTGTTTCTGAACATTTAAAGTACACTTGAGCAAGGAAGTACCTGGTTCTCATTTTGAAGGAACTGTCTTTCTTAACTGTTTAAAATAAATAACATATCCCTTTGGCCTTGTGAAATGTACATCTTAGTGTTTTCACAGAGCACTGTGGCAGAAGGATTACTGATTCTAGAATGGCAACAGATTCCAGCATGCTCCAACACAAAGCAGCCGCTCTTCACACAGTGATGTACAAGCTTTGCCTGGTTTTTATACAGTAGAGGGGAAAAAATCCAAGTTGTTTCAGGGATGGGAATAAGAGCATGGAAATAAAAACAAATGTTTTCGGTGTCAATAGACAGATCAGTCCCTGCAGCCTCTTGATTTACTTAGAAGAGTCCATCTCATCCCACGCTTGTTTTCCATCAGAAAAAAAAAAAAACCCATTAAAAATCTCAATTTGGATTTTTGCATGCTCCTCTGAAATGAAATCTGGAAGTACTTCTAATTCTAACAGGTATAAAGCTCTGTAGCACAGCACTGGCACCAGTGTGCTGTGTGATCCTCAAAGAGCCTGCTCCGCACGTCAGAGATGGAGATCTCGGCAGCGGACTCTGGGAATGTAATCTGGTGGAGGTCCAATTTCCACCCTGCACTAAGGTCAAGGAATTGAAGAACCTCTTTCAGAAAAAAAAAACAACCCAACTTTCAGGTCTCCAAAGCTCTGTTCTGGAGCTCAGCACCAACAATCCACCACTGGCTAACAAATTTGGGAGCCGTGTCCAAGCTAGAATTGCCAACTCATTAGTTGTAAAATATTGGACAGACTTTCAGCTGTAAAAGGAGACCCTGAAGAATATCCGTGAGGAATATGGGAGCAGCGTTTTGAGTTCTTATTTTCGCTGTTGCCAAAGTATTTCAGTCCTGTCCTGTGACCGTAACAACAGTTTGAAAGCTGAAAGTCTGCTCAGCTCTGATGAATGAGGATCGCGCACAGCAGACGAGACTACTTCTGTGGGGAAACTGCCAGCTTCCAAAAAATGTTGTAATGATACTGTTCCAGTTCTGTTATGAATCTCTTCACTTAAAAGCTGGTAACCGCTCTTCTTACTCTCACATGGGTATTCTGATGATCACCAATGGTCCTCTCCTTTTTTTCTTTTTTTCTCTTTTTCTTTTTTTTTCCTTGCTTTGCCTGGCAGGTTTTGAGGCAATATGTAATGAATTATTGCTGCTAACTTTGACCAGATAGTAAAGTATGATGACAATGAGTTGAACAGCAACAAAATTAGGTTTCCTTAACTTTGGTTGTGAAAGTATTCTCAGCCCAACAGCCAAAATAATGTCACTTGGGGTAACGTCTAATAGGTTTTCCAGGGAATCAATTTTTGAAGTGCATCACTTACTTCATTGCAGTAAAAAAAACCTGTTTCAATATCTTTTTCTAAGTCACTATAGTGGTGTAAGCTTACTGCCAACTGTTTACTTGCAATAAATTTGGAGAGTAACTATGAAGAGAACTCACTTAAAAAACAACTAAATATTATTAAAACAAATTTTCCAGTTATCCAATATCCAAAGATTTCCTAAAGCAGGAAAACATTACTGAGTACTGAGTGATTTATCCATCTCCTGTATCACTTTTTTTCAGTAATGGTTTAGTGGATCCCTGCAGCAATGTAGGAACCAGCAGATTAGCTCATCTCTTCCTGATGTGTAGTGGGTTTTTTTCTACAGTCATACTTACCACTTTTGTTAAGTGACTGTCTCTAAATGTTTATGTATCCACTTTGGCTGGAAGGAAAAAATCTTTGTGCAATGTTGAAGCACAATATTCTATACTGTAAGGCTGATTTACAGTGAAGTAGGTTGAGTGGCTGGCTCATTGCAGCTGAAATCGCTAAAGATTTCCATCCATGTAAAGAAAAATGCATTTGGGGCTGCACGTTTCAAAATTTCTGCCCAAGAGCTGCCTTTTCCTTCTCTGCTGTCCTAACCAAGCTGAATGAAACAAAGAATATGGATGCAAAGTCCTTCACAGGTACTTCAGCCTTCCTTCAAGCTTTTTGTCCTGTCCAAGAGTGTTAGGAAATACTTTTTAAATGGCACAGAAGCCTTAAACTCTTCCTAATCCTCTGGGCCTTTTACAGCTAGCTAACTGAAATGCAGCAAAATTATCACCTTAGAGTCACTTTGCATACACCAAAGATAAAAATTATTGAAAGTCAGATCCAGAAGGTGCTCCTCATTTTATAAAACTCAAAATCCTATGTACATATGTGATCGTGCTCTCATTTTTTGTAACAGCAACCTTTAATTATTAATTCACATTCAAGGCTTGGCCACCTCCTGCTTAATTACGGGATCAGTCACAGCAACTGAAAATGACTAAATCCGTATATGTAGTAACTCTATTCAGGAAGGAATGGGAGCAGTATTAATTGCTGAGGTGAAAAATGATATAAATATATTTACTAGCAGGCCCTGCCATTGTATGAGGAAATATTATCAGAAGGCTGTCTAGGAATATTCATTAAACTCAGGAAGGCCAAATATTTTCGGCAGTTATATATTTACCATTAGTGTTGCCTTACAGCACTTTTTTGGGGCGAGTGGTAATGCCTGATTTAAGTATAAAGGAGGTTATGGTATGTGGTGATAAAAACAGAGTGGCTATTGCAAACTGCCTAGTTGCTACTTTTCAAGTCAGTACCAACTTTGTGACTTACTGGCATGGGTGATTTCTCATCTATGAAGGCACAGTAGCAAAGAAAGCATTCATTGGTGTGATCCTTTCCTTTTCCCTCATGAACAATTGTAGGAAGAACACAAGGACTGAACAGAAGTCAAAGAGATTAGCTTAGAATTAGAGCAACAATTTTGCTTAGTGCCATTTTGATTGATGGCTGGGTGCTCTGATGCCCCAAGAACCGGCATGACTTTTCCTACATCAAATTGGGCCATTGCAGCATGTGCATAAATGAATCATCCATAGTTCTTTAAAAGTGTTTAGCCTGGACTGTTATTTCTTATCTCAAAGTAGCAGGAATATATAATTCTTGCACTTGCAAGGAAAGCTTGATTTCCCTTGGTCCATATAATATTTTACTCATTTTGAGGGGTGAGGGGTAAACAAATGACCTTCCTGAAGGCTTTAAAGTTTTCTTAGTGTTAGTTTTATGTTTTGTTTCCAAGTAAATTAAAA
The DNA here is from genome assembly GCA_027925045.1 of Hypotaenidia okinawae. Lineage (NCBI taxonomy): Eukaryota > Metazoa > Chordata > Aves > Gruiformes > Rallidae > Hypotaenidia > Hypotaenidia okinawae. Next base: position 64,461,343 of record BSDF01000005.1, read on the forward strand.
AGGAAGGTGAGAAGTAAATTAGATGGAAATTTCTCTAAAGGAGTTAACTGTAGTTTTGTATCCTAGTCTGGATTTAGGGAGGACTATAGGAGAATCCCACACTGATCAGTGTGGTGATCATTTGACTTCTGTTAGGAGAAAGAAGGACTACAAAGAGTGCCAACAATAGGGACAATAACAGCTAAAATCAGATCATCAGATGTGGTGAAGTGGCTCGATATCTCTCACTGTGCCAACTTACTCATAGAGGAAATCCAGTCTGCAATCCTTAGTAAAAAACCTGTTGGAAAGATAGACGAGTTTTCTTTAGACCACATCACCAAGGTAAAGGTGTGGGACTATTAATGGGTGGGAAACATAGATCAGAAGTGAACAGATGAAATTTCTCCCTCAGAATTTCTTTGTCTTTGTAGTTGTAGAGTCTTATTCAGTGTGTGTTTCAACTCTGAAGCCTAACTTATTTTAATGTCTGCTTATTTTACAGTTTTGTGTTCATTGCTGGTTAGATTTAAGGTTTGGGCATTTTTTTTAGTCCCAGAGATATGTCTTTTTTCAGGGACAGAAGCTTTTGTCCCCGGGTTTCGGCACGTCTACGTGGAGGTGGTGGAATAGATTTTCAAGCACAATCAAAATAACATTTAGCGCCTCTCCTTCATGTAGTTCAGCACTCAAACTGTAAGTAGAAGGATTCTTGTTGCATTTTACACATTTTAATGAACCATTCCCGTAATTTTGTCTTGATGGGATATTTGAGCAATTTTGTCAGAGGATACTGGAAATGTCAGTACCTCACAGTGTTTTTTGGGTTGGTTTGGGTTTTTTTTTTTGTCACATCAGCATTTAGTCATAGCAAAAAAAGTCACAAGAAAATTTTGTTGGCTTTCTTAGTCAAAACTGTAAAAGTTGAGTCGTAGCCAGTGGTAATGTACTTGTGCCATTCAGAGGAAATTAAACCAAGTCATATTTTTATAAAAAAACCCAGCTATAGGATACTCCATTAACCTAATTCTTTCCCCCACGTGTTTGTAAATATCAATTGTTTAGTCCTTTTGGAAGAACAAGGAATACTTAGAGTAAAAATGCAAAGGGAGTGGATATGTCTAAGAGCACTGGAAAAGGCAAGAGCTCTTTGAGAAACCTTCAATTAGCTTTTCCTGAGCTGTCATTCATAGCTGAGTGAGTCAATTTGAAGCATATAGAGCACGTAGAGAAAGATGCGTCTTTAATGTGAATGCATTTGTGAAATACAGCAGGCCAAATTTTTCCAATGCAGTATTTAGAAATTTGCTGTTGATCTGTAGAAGTGCAAATTCAGACCCTGTGTGATAAAGAAGAAACAGGCTTTAAGAATTATAAAGCTACAGAACTGTGTTATTCCTTGCCAGGCCAACAGCAATTTCCCAGTTTTGCTGGGAATTCTCACCAACATTTTTTTTGCACTGGTCTTTGCAGCCGATGCCAGCTCCCTGATTTGTGCACACATGGGCACATATTGGGAAGGAAAGGGGCAGGCAACAGCAGGGAAATAAAAATATAGGGTCTGCTTACACCAGTTGCACACATGGGGCCAACTGGGATTCAGTGTGGTTATAGAAGGAGGTCCTCAATGACTGGAGTCAAGGTTAGTGTTACTTCTGTCTTCAAAAAGAGAGGAGCTGAAAAGAACCTCGCCTCAGCCCCAGGAAAGGAAATAGGTCCTTTAAAAATCAACATCCAAGAATGTGATATAAAAGAAAATGAACCAAGAAAAGTCAGCATGTAATTATGGAGGGCAAATTGTGCTAATTTGGCCTTAATTGCTTTCTGCATATGAACAAGGGGCAGAGCACTAGATGCTCTCTGCCTTGACATCACCACCCTTAACTTTTATTTGTAAGAAGAGGATGGATAAGGAGAGTTACATGGGTTAAAAATTTGCTGGACTCTTAGCCATGAGGTGGAGCAATAAATGGGCTTATGTCCAGCTGGCACCTAGTGTCAAAGAGGGTACTCAAGAGGTCTACTCAAGAGTGATTAATTGCAGTTGATATGATGACAAAGAGTGCACCCTCAGCAGGTTTGCAGACCATACTGAATGAGGGAGATTTGTGGACTGAGAGGCAGAGATCGCATCCTCAGTCCCTTTCCTGGGAGGATGGCTGAGCTCAGTTTGGTCTGTCTGGAGAAGAGGAAGAAAAAGGATGCTCTAATAGCAGCAGAGAACTGTCCATGTGAAGTGCAATCGCAAAAACAGCAGAGCCAGACTAGACAGGGACAGGCAATCTTGGGGAAAAAACCACAAACCCTGTCTGGAGATACTCCTATGGGACATCAGGAAGAGCTCCTTCGCCAGGAGCGCAGGCTAGAAGGCATGATCCAGAGAGGCTGAGCAATCTTTGTCCTTGGAGACTTCCAAGTCTCAACTGGGGAAATCTGCAGCTGACCTATTTACTGAGGAAGCTGGGGCTGTTTAGCCTGGAGAAGAGGAGGCTGACGGGAGACCTTATCACATCCTACAACTACCTGAAAGGACGGACATTGTAGAGAGATGGGTCCTGGTCACTTCAGCCAGGTGACAGCTGATAGGACAAGGGGTAATGGCCTCAAGCTGCACCAGGGCAGGTTCAGATTAGATGTTAGGAAAAACAGAGTTCTCAGGATGTGGACAAGGATGCCCAGGGAGGGGGTTGAGTCACCATCCCTGGATGCGTTTAACAGATGGGTAGATGAGGTACTCAGGGATATGGTTTAGCATAGAGCAGGTCCAGTTGGACTTGATAATCTTAAAGGTCTTTTCCAAACTAGTGATTCTGTGATTCTTCTTATGAGAGTCACACTGTGAGTGGGATGTTGGAGTACAAACCTCCAAAGGTGCCTCTCGGTTGACACAGTGTCACATCCAGGCTACAGTGCAGAAAGGACAGTTCTAAAACTATGTGGTGAGTCATGCATATCTAGCTCCTGGAACACACGAGCATTGTTGTTTTTCAGTAAAACAAACACACAAAAATGTGTTTATCATCTGGAAAATGTTATCTGCAATGACATTTGTAGTGCACTGTACTCCTCCTTCTAGCATGTTGTTACAAAGCTCTTCCTGCTTGTTTTGCCTTGCTCATTACTTCAGAGTAAAGCTGAAAGCATTTCTTTCTTTAACAGATTAGATAATAATTAAGGTAAGCAGGGGACTGGAGCAGATAATTGCTATTACAAAGTGTGATAGCAATGATACATTCCTTAAAGGAAAAAAAAATGCTCTGCACTATTTTGCAAGACACTGAGGGAAGAGAGAGATGGTACAAGAAATCAGCTAAGACCATATCATTTGCTTTCCTTCATTTACATTATGGTTGCAATAATTTTGTGCAAGAATGACTCTAAAATTGAACACAGCTTGCTGTATGTTATTTTCTACTATGACAAATAAAGGGAACGTGATAGGCTTGAGCATGGCCTGTGCCACTAATGAGAGTCATGACACTTCTGCAAAAGTTCCAGGAAGAAAATACATTCTTAGGAATTTAAGATTGGTTTTAAATTCATTGCCTACAAGAGTACTGTTTACAGCCACACGTGGAAATGATCTTCAAATACTGATTTTCAAGGATGCAGGATGTTTTTCTTAAATTCACTTTTCAGTTGGACTCTTCTTGCATAAAGTTTGCATCATTGTTTTCTGTCGTGTGATTCAGGGTTCATGATCAACTGTGTTTCCATCATAATTTCATGACTGAGTCACGAGAGATCACCACTCTAAACCACACTGAGTCATCTTTTGTGATAACGCATCGTGATTCATTGCTGTTAGTCAACTTAAGGGCAGGAATTTTGGCTTTATTAATTTGTATTTTGTTTACAACAGCCCTGCAACTTTTACACTGCTGTTTATCCTTCTCTTGTACTGCCTTTTTAAAAAATTTTGTTTTGTTTTGTTATTGCTTTAGTTATCCTCTGATAAACACACCCAGGTAAGATGGACAGATGCCTGGATCAAGTACTTGAACAGGGGTCACGCTTTAAGGAGTTGTTGCTAGTGGCTACTCACAGCTTTAGGTCAAGTAATCGCAATTTGAATAGGTACTTATCCAATTTGCATCCATAAATGTTCACTCAGAAACTCAAGTTGAAAATTTTGCTAGGCTAGAGAGATGAGTGTTCCTCTCTGTGTTACGGATGTTCATGTGGCTACTAAGCACGACACAGCAGTGAGAGAAATGTCACTTTTTGAATCTAAAGGCTTCCCATTTTGTGGCATTCAGAGAAAGTTAACAGCAGTCACCTCTTCTAGCACTTAACATACCTTTGGAGGCTAGTGAAGTTGTCTGTGCTCAGTTGTTTTCCTTACTTAACTCATATCAAGAGGATGGCTGTCTATCTTCTTGAGAGGCAGACATGCATGAGTGGGATAGGTGCGACGCACAAGAGGTTTCTTACAACATCAATCTTTTGATGCTAATAAGGAAGGAGCATACAGCAGAATTTAGGTCTTGTTTAGTCTAGTGAATAACATAAGAAATGCTTCCACAGACTTCAGTGAAAATGATGCACGTTTTGTCTGGGTGGAAGTTTGTAAAAGCACCTGGGATTCTCAGATGCTCTAAATATGCCATATCTGCTAGAAACAGAGAATTATCTTAGGACAGATATCTCTATTCAAGGAAACAAGGAGAAACGTAACATTTCTGCCTACAAAACAGTCTGTTTAGCAAACTGCAATAAGGCTAGCCTAATTAACCCTTCCTTCAAATGGAGGATGTGCATTGGTTTATGTGTTTTTAGCTACTAGTAATCTGCGGTGACTTAGCAAGAGGAAAGTTTTTATAGTACAGTTAATGACCCTTAGTGTTCCTCCCTTTCTCTAATAGGCTAGATTGCAGCAATCCCCTTGCAAATGTGCATGATTTATGTCCACCTTGTGTATTAATGCTGCAAGTCCTTTTTCTAGACTTCATCTTTTTTGTATTTCTTACTGATGGACCCACACTATTTTAATGCCAAATATTTCCTAGCATGAGCTGGGATATTGTATTACTATCCTCAAAACATCCTACTACAGTGCAGATTTCTCTGATGTTTACCAAAAGCCTCATCAAATCCATTTTGGACACAATTACTATAACCTTCTTAGGAAAAAGATATTACTATGCTGTACTTGGCATTTCTGTGCCATTTTCATTATTTTCAGGAGTCCCACTCAAAAATTAAAATCTTTTAAGATTATCTTGCTGTGTAGTTAGATAAAAAGGTTCACACTATTCAGCAATGCTTACACAGATGGAAGGTATGATAAATACTACTTTGGGGTCTGTATACAACAAAAACATATTTATCCACGTATCTGCTGTAGAGTGGGAACTTCTTTGTGAAAATGAATTTGACAGCAAAGAAATCTTCAAAATCATGTGTACATATTAGGTGTTGGACCCAGTGATCTCTGGAGGTCCCTTCTAACCCCTAAAATTCTGTGAATCTGTAAAATTCTGTGAATATATTATATTATACAAGTTGAAGTATATATATGTATTTTTAGTACTCATCACACTGTCACAACTTCTAGTGAGCTAATAGGGGCCTTTTCAGTAGCAGCATTTTTATAATGGAAGAAATGGCATGATTTAGTTACCATTTATCTTTCTTCCCATTCCTTTCTCAATGTATCCCAAATTGCTGAAATCTCACCTCTAATATATTTGTGTGTTCAGTCCACGGGATGCCTGCTAATGATTGTCTTCATTAATTTTGTTTCCTTTGGTTCATTAATTTTATGTTGTGACTGCAAAGATGACACTATAGCAACCACTGCGCTTCCAGCCAGTTGATATGAGACAGTCATTTACAGTTCTTTTCATTAACACAGTGGACCAAAACCAGTGGACACATAATAAGTGGTACAAATTGCCCATTAGTAACATCAGCTCTAGCTTGAGCTGGGAGGCAGGAGGGTGATATGGTAGGAAAAGAGGCGAGAAGGAGTGATGACTCGTCTCTGGGTTCTAACTGAAGGAGGGCATCAGAAAGGGAGCTGTATGGACCTGTCGACACTGCTTTTCTTTGGAGGCTTTGGTTCTGGCCAGGGATGGCACTCTCCAGGAAGAGGGTTACAAAGACAGCTGGAATTACGAGCTACCTCATCTTTTTCAGCTTGGTCCATTGCAGGATGTGAATCAATGCTCTAAAAGCCAGGCACAATAAAGCATCTCTTTATCTCCTCGTGTTGGTTGGTTTGTTGGCAGCCTTTCTCTCTCTTCAACGTGTAAATCACAGCCATGTATCCCTGTCTCATTTACCCCAAAGTATATCATCTATAAATTGAACCCACCACCTCCAAGTTATATTAGTGTTAGAATTATGTGTTAGAAGCACACGTACCACTAATGTTCTCTTCATGTGCAAATTTATTTTAATATTTTACTGTAGTTATTGGCAGGCATGCAGCAGCCTTATAAACTTATAACACGAAAACAAAGACATATTAGAAAGCTCTCTGGGCGAAAGGACTTTCTATCTGCCTAATGAAGCCAGGATTCCTGCGAGTTCCTGTTCACTTTGACAACAATTGCATTAAGATCAAAGGGGATACGAAAACCATGACAATATGACTGTATTTCATGCACCATGAGGCAGGGTTAGTGTAGATTAGACATATCATTAGTCAAGGGGATCTTTTTCCACTGAGAACTCTTGGCTGCTCAGTGTCTTTTCCTTCCCCTTTCCTTTCCGAGCTGGTATCTGTTTAAGCAGAAAACAGATTCCTTCCCCTAAGACTATGACAGAAATAGGCTACGGATTTGAGGCTATGTCCAATCAGTGGCAATATGCATAGTAATATGTGGCACAGCTTGTGTAATGAAGTTCCCAGCATGCAGCCTGGAAAGGTATCCTCAAGTGTGCAGGGTGATTTATTTCCTCTGTCAAGAGGCAGGACAGGCAGGACTTGTCCTTCCCCACAGTCCCTTCAAGAATACTCTGTCACCCCGGGAAGCCGTAATAGCTTCTGGAAGCTCAGCCTTTGTTATACTGCTTGGAACCCTGATTTAGCAAGGTTACTTCCCAGGTCCTTTTCATCATGTGCACTTGGTTTTAAAGAGTTGAATTATAAGGAAGAAAACCAGCTTTTCACCTTCTATTTACATTTAACTTTACATTAGCATGTCAAATGATCAATGAGGAGGTGTGCACACGGTGCCTGCAACCAAAGATGCAGCCTGCAATTGGCACAATACATTTAATTCCTGCTTTTTAATGTAGCTACACCGCAGGTGAAGATAATATGATGTCTGAGCTAAGCTGCGGAGAGTGTTCAGCCTAAACAACATTTCCAAAACGGCTTTATCACTCAGAGGTTTTTACGCGACAGTGGAAATGTATTGATGGAGCTATCGGACTCATTTGTGATTCCTTCCACACCCCCCACACCCCCACCCCCTGTAACTTTAATTTGCCAATCCAGTATATTAGAAAAGCTGCACTCTGATTCAGACCTTCCTGCTTCAGAAAGACGGTTCTCGGTTTCATCTGATTTGTAGAAGTTCACTAAGTGCTACTACATCGCAGCAGCTTCGCTGATATGCATAGTTCTAAATGTTTCTATCAGAACTCAGAAACGATTAATGAGATATCACATGAGAAGATTGAGTAATTTCTAATCCTTTCTTTGTGTATAGATTTAATACCTCCTCTCTATTCAAAACTAATTTCCCAGAGACCTCACCGGTGTGTGTACAGCGTGGTGAGACAACGGTGCCCTGGCTGTAAGTGCTATCAAAGAACCCTCCTGCCTGGGCACAGGTGTGTAAATGGACTTTTACTGATGTTTAACAATAAAATCTTTGTTTTGGAGTCCTTTTAGAAAACCTCTCTTTAGACTCAGATGTCTAACATCTAAACCGAAGTCATAGGGGTTCGTACATTTGTCACTCTAGTCTCTAAACAGCAACCATGGTAATTAGGATTTGTGGAGTGCTGCTGTCTCCAAAGATATTTCTGCCTGTCACCAAGGTTTGGGGTTTTTCTTTTAAGATATCTGGGGAGGAGTTCTATGACTTCTGCAGCTCACAGCTGGCCTTTCAAATCACCAGTCGTAGTAGTTGCTGATCTGCTAGGGCAGTCATGCCTCTGCTATGGGACTGAAGTGCTCTCTGCAAGCACTGTTGCACACTGCTTTTCATTTTCATAACATCCTCAGGTTCCCGGGGCTTGGTTTCAAAGCACCTTATCTTTTCAGATGAATCCCAGATTCAGGGGAACTATATTTTGGGTAACATGAAGAAATTTTTTTATGCAGGCTCATCCTTTGGGGTGGTGGGAGCTTTATCCGCTGCCACTTTGAGACCCACCCCACTTGGAAACTTAGCCATCTTTCTCCACTTCTACTCACCAGAGTATACAAAAGCAACAGAAATGTGCTGACCAACTCTCTGTGACTGTAACACAACATAGGACGTTCTTGCTCCCAAAATTTTCCCTGGAAAAATCAAAAAGTAGGCCCACAAAGAATGGTGGGATAGACCTCACCATGGCAGCTGTCAGGGCTGAGATAGGAGTTTCCTTTTTGTAAATTATGGGGTTTGTCGTTGTGTGTAATGTGTATAATCCACCATCAGTCTTCTTGCACTCCCTAGAAACCCATGCCAATTCCTACATCCTTTAGGAAGGAAGGAGCATGGTGAACTAGAAGGAAGGCATGGGCATGTCTGTATTATAAGGCAACATGTGAGGTTCTGAGGTATTGGCTTATCCAACTTTTATCAAAAAAGCCTTGATTTATCAAACATCATGGTAATAGTTTTGAAATATCTTTTCCTAGGCATCTGGTAGAAGCTTGGCCCTCATCTTTCTCAGAATTAGTCATCCTAGACTGAGATGATATTATTATTATTATTATTATTATTATTATTATTATTATTATTAAGAATTTACATCCTTTACAGCAGATAAAAGGAGTCTGTTGGTTCTTTTTTCTACCAAGAGGGGCAAAGCAGTACAGGATACATGAAAAATTATTAGAAAGGATTCTCATGGAACTCAGTTTGCAAAGTCACATCTTATTGAGAAAGAGCTATTTAACACCCAATTAGTTAGGAATAACTGGATTCACTTTAGTGGTGCTGTTACCTGAAAGACACAGGGATGACATTTTAAATGAGAATGAAATTCAGCTCTAGAAATGGATCCAGTTCTGAACAGGCAGTTCTCACTAAAACCAATGGACCCTGAAGAAGACAGAGCAGTCTACATGTTCTCCCTGTATCAGAAATACAGAGGGACCATGACTCCTGTAATTCATAAATCCTTTGTGAGTTCCTCTTGGGGAATGTGGTTCCATAGAAGGTAATGAAGGGATATATCTTAAAGTCATAATCTAATTTTCAACTTCCACTCAGCCCAATTTCCAGACCTAATGAGATGCTGAAAGTCTGAAAATCTGTTGAGGATTAGGGAGTGAGATGGAATTACTCAATCTTACTGTTCTAACCCTAAACATATCTAATTTGATTTTTGCTTTAAGATTCTTACAAGTTTTGAGTAGGTTAAATCACCTTAAAAAATGAAGTCAAAAGGCATAACCATAATAAAAGTAGTCCTCTGAAAAGATTTTCACTAGAATATAATTCAGAACTTCTCAGCTACAAATGCTGTAATATATCATAAATCAAACTGTAAAATTGTTAGGTAAAAATTGGCTGTTGACTGCAATAGAAATTTTCCCCAGATAACAGCAAAAAATTGCATGATTCACACTCCTAACCAGGAAAAAAACGGTTTGACTATATAGTTATCTGCTTTTGAGGAATGTTTACCTTTCTCAGCTCTAATCAAAGGTAGGCACATCAGTCCATTTATTTTTGAGCATATCAGGAAAGTGTAGTACCATAAACAATTTTGTGTGTTTGTTTTAATATTGAATTAAGAACCAAGTAAGGTTTACTCTCGATATATTGAATATAAATTGAATTCCTTACCGTATCTCAATGTATTGACTGCAAATTGAATTCCTTTCCCCTCTTTTGTTCACTCCAACACGAGGTAGAATCAGCAAGTTAAATTCGTGTAATAAAGCAAGCCCTTTGTCCGCTAGGATTTTAGCACTTAGGTACTTCTAATACAGATTCAAAAGATGCTAATAAAGTCAGAAATTTCCCACTGGGGGAGTAATGGAATGCTTTTAAAACTTACTTTCAGTTAATGACTAAGGCATTTTTGCTAACAGCAATTTGGCTTCTTATCCCAGGTAGGGGAAAAATGCATTAAACAGTAGATTAAAGTGTCCTTTCAGCTACCTGGTAAAGCCAGCTGCTGCCAGAAAGTGACATGGTATTTACTTGCTGGCCCTGTGTTTTGGGGAGGGTAGTGAGAAGAGAAAAATCCTGCTTGGAAGAGGGCCCTTTAAACATGAATATGAATCAATAGAAAATGTAGGAGCCAGGCTGATGTAGTACACTGTACAATCTGTTCACTGCATTTGGGCTGCTAATTAAAAAGCGATATAGACAGTACTGTATGAATGCACCATAACCTGTTGAAGGTCTGTCAGACTTTATCTTCGCTTTCACATATTTGAATATTGTTTAATAAGAGGTCTTAAACTGAAAGCAGAATATGTCTGTATAAAAGTGGAGAACAGATACATCAGCTTAAAATTCTTACTGCATTATCTGTGTGTATATGTGTTCATGACTTCCAGCTCCCTTGAGCATTTCTAAGACAGCTACTCTAATTCATAAGCACAATATGTAAATTTTAAGTGTGGGTTTTTGGTTGGTCGTTGTGTTGTTTTTTTTTTTTTCTTCTTGCTTCAGGGAACTGAGCTGGGCTGGAAAGTTGGAAACGCAACACCTAAACATAAATGTGAACCTAGCAATGAATTGCATATCTAAAAGGAAAGAACCTCTTGTTGCCAACAAATACTGTTTTTACTAGGTATATATTAAGAAAAAGAGAGGAAAATATATAATTACTTTTAAGAATGTGCTCTGTGTGTGTCCTTCTATAACTCATGGCATGCTTTTTCTTAATTTTTTTTTCCCCTTCGTCTTACCTGGCAGTTCTTTTTTCTACATCTCAGACAGCCAACTTCCCCTCTTCTTACTTAATTGCACCCCCAATCCGCACTGAGGTAGGATTAATGGAACATTTCTTACATTAACTGGATTACATTACATTAGCTGACACTGTTAAATATGAAACCTGTTTTAATAATACTGGTGATTAGCAAACCTCTGAAAGTTTGGAGATTAGCATTGGAAGTTTATCTAAATTTCCAAATCCCGAGACTGCAGAAAAGCTAGTTTTCCTTCTGAGGTGGGAGGATTGGAAAACTTCTTAGAGTGGGAAAAAGAGGTGCTCAGTGGTAGTGACTCCACATGGAGGACAGATTATAAGCTTAGGAGAAAGAGGAACAAGTTACTCTCTTTCTTTCCTTTCTTTCTTTCTTTCTTTCTTTCTTTCTTTCTTTCTTTCTTTCTTTCTTTCTTTCTTTCTTTCTTTCTTTCTTTCTTTCTTTCTTTCTTTCTTTCTTTCTTTCTTTCTTTCTTTCTTCCTTTCTTTCTTTCTTCCTTTCTTCCTTTCTTCCTTTCTTCCTTTCTTCCTTTCTTCCTTTCTTCCTTTCTTCCTTTCTTCCTTTCTTCCTTTCTTCCTTTCTTTCTTTCTTTCTTTCTTTCTTTCTTTCTTTCTTTCTTTCTTTCTTTCTTTCTTTCTTTCTTTCTTTCTTTCTTTCTTTCTTTCTTCCTTTCTTCCTTTCTTCCTTTCTTCCTTTCTTCCTTTCTTTCTTTCTTCCTTTCTTTCTTTCTTTCTTCCTTTCTTTCTTCCTTTCCTTCCTTCCTTCCTTCCTTCCTTCCTTCCTTCCTTCCTTCCTTCCTTCCTTCCTTCCTTCCTTCCTTCCTTCCTTCCTTCCTTCCTTCCTTCCTTCCTTCCTTCCTTCCTTCCTTCCTTCCTTCCTTCCTTCCTTCCTTCCTTCCTTCCTTCCTTCCTTCCTTCCTTCCTTCCTTCCTTCCTTCCTTCCTTCCGTCCTTCCCTGTCTTTCTTTCCTGTTTTTAAAGTTTTTTCTGGTCCTAGAAGACATTTTTCTCTAAAGAAAAACCCAGCCACTCCAGACAGACAAAAAATGGTTTGATTCTGGAAGCTGTTGATGGGAGATGTGCTATCCACACTCCCTAGGCAACGACAGAGGTGTGAGAAAGCCGTAAAAATTACGCAGTATCTGTCCAATGATCAGAAGCTGTGACTCTGAAGTAGACGTCCCTGTCTTTGCAAGATTGCTTTGAGAACAAAGGGTTTCATTAAATAGTAGATATTATCAGAGGGATTACAGCCAGACAGGAGTGGCAGGAAAGAATGTGCTTTTATGCCACATTAAGAAATTTTTCCTTGGGGAAAGGAGATGTTTCAGGGTATTGATGGTGTTCCCTCTGCCTGGAGCAAAGCTATCTCTTGGTCTTTCTGTCTATCAAAACTATGTCCTCATCTTGCTGCCACTGAAAAGCACAGTGAGAGGTCATCTAGGGAAAAGCTGAAGCTGGTGGTGTCCATTAGCTCTTCCAAAGGAAAACTTTTGGAAAGCACTGGTGTTTTATAAGAATCCCTGGGTAAGTGTCAAGGAATACTATTGGATTTAAGTTCCCCCATCAACTGAAAGCAAAAGCTTTCTGAAGTCTGTGTACAAAGTTCATGTCAGCAGAAACCTATTTGATAATGTGGGGTTTTGAGTATCATGGTCTCTTGGTACCTTCTATAAGGTGCTAAATGTAAAGAGACTCACTGCATAGAGTTGAAGTAGTTTTCGAGAAGCCCTGTGTGAGTGAGGAGGTATGAGCTTGCTGCTGATTAGTTGGGTGGTGTCTTTCACTTTCTCTTGGGATCTCTGTAGGAGATACAAAGTGTGCTGCTGAGTGCAGAACTGTGATTCACAATCCCTTCTTTGAGCACTTCCTTTGCCAAAGAGATTCTGTGCAGCCATGACACTTCTCTCCTGCCTGCTGCACCTCACAGACACATTCCAAGAATTACTTACCCAATAGCTACAAAGTATTTGGAATATGGAGTAAATTGCATGAATGCTGTGGGTTCAGACTTTTCTCTACACTGACAAGGCAAGTGACAAGAAACACATTTTTGACAATAAGACGAGGTAAAATAATGGGCAAAAGGGGATAGTGGAAAATGTAAAGCTGTGCTACTGATGCAAATACCTATAAAAGTCAACATTAAAATGTCATAGACCATAAAATTAGAGTAGATATCTTTAGAAGTTTTCTTCTTGAAGTTGGAATGGATAATTAGAATCCTGTCCTATGTGAAGGAACCTGCTTTGCAGGAGGGTTAGGCGGGTCTCGATGATCTCTTGAGGTCCCTTTCAACCCCTACAATTCTGTGAAGCTGAAAAGAGAGTAACTGATGACATTTCTGCCTTGAAAAGACACAAACAAATTAAAAAGTCAGAAAGACAAAAGCTAGGAGCAGTTTTAGTTATGCTAGGGCATTGGTTTGAAAACTGGATGGTCCAAAAGCAAAATATTAAAGAACAGTAAACAAGATCACTTACACTTGCAATCCATACAGAAGAAGAAAATTATTATCCCATGAAAATTAAGGGAAGAAAAGGGTAAAGCAAGGCTGTTTATCTCTAGTTTCTGACTTAAAAGGTCCTTCTGAAAGGGAGAGAAAAAAATATTAATGACATCACTACAGAAGCAGGTACTGAGGAAACGTCATCATCAATAAGAACATCAGTGTTCTAGACAATGATAAAAGTTTGAACTTAAGAAGCTGAACAGAGGGAAGATTTGACAGACATGGCTATCACATCCCATGCATACTGTATGTGGGAGATAATCTCTTATCTCACCGCTAACACAACAAACTTCTAGATACTAGGACTGGAGAAATACCAAGAGAACTCAGATTTGAATGAAGCCATGAAGGGTCCTGCAACCAAGAGGGAAGGAATCTGGAAGCCATACTTTTTGGTATACAGTGGCTGTTTTTTTCTTGATTTAGAACCACAAAAAAAGTAGCCAAAAATTTAATGTACTAATGCCATGAATTACATGACTGACTTTTCTTCACTATTTAGACAATTCTTACTAAAGGTTGATACATGTTGATAAGCAGTTATTTCAGTTTTGTTTTTCTTCTCATCTGCTCTATGATTAAATAATGTTACTTTCTAGGACTCTATGTCTAACACTTTTCACAACTGCTATCTTTATTTACATACAAAATGTTGCATAAAAATAGGCCCAAGTTGGATCTCATCTGCTCTATGCTATAGTCTTTTCAGAACTGAGTTTAGGAAAACTACGAAATGCTATTTCTGTGAAGTCTGTCAATAACCAAAGGCTTATAGTTTTTAGAGTGAACAGATATACAGTAAAATCTTCCCACTTGAAAGTACAAATGCAGACTCTTAGCATCTCATGTTGCAATGATTATTACCACCAGCTGCAAAAATAATCTGCAATAATAAAAATACACAGGAAACAGAAGAGACTGAGCTTCTTTATTCATTCAGGATGATGCAGGAGAGATGCTGCTTGTGTATACCTTGTGCTAAACTGGATCTTTTTCCCTAAATGGTAGCCCATAGCTACTAGCATGTACCATACGCAGGGGTAGGAACTGTTATGTCAGACTTTTTCCTTACTTAGGCAAAAATCAGAGTATTTGAATCAGTTTCAGCTTTTTTGCAGCTGGTACATGTATACATGACATGACTGATTTCTGTGAATATGATGAACACTGAAGAGTAATAATTTCAGGGTGTTATCCCATGCATCTAAATCTAAAGACACAAAACTAACCAGTAGTACTTAATATTATGTGGTGGAAATATCGTGGTTATTTCTCCCTAAAAAGGTTTCCTATGCAGCTCTGTGCCAGCTGCATAGTACTTGCCAAATATATTTAGAAGCTGCAAAAATTCTGTATAACCTGCATTCTGGTTTACAAGACAGGAAGACTTATTTTGCCCTATAATTACATTGGTACCAGCAATGTTTCAGTAAAGTTTTCTGCAGATTCTGTTTCCACACCAGAAAGACCTGCTAAAGTTAACTCCTTTTTTAACAGGAAATCAAAGATTTTTCACTCAATAACATCTGCATGAAGCTCATAAGAGTCATTGTATTGCCAGGGTCCCCAGCAATAAAAGGTCAACAGACATCATGGAATTCAGGAATATTTACTTGATATTCATACTCTAAACCCTCTGTCAAAACTTTATTAAAATAGTGTATAGAGAGGTTGCTATTGCATTATTATGTAAACTTCATAATCTAATCTAAATGTCAAACCCCAATATGAATTTCTTGGTTTGGTTTTTTTTTTTCTTTTCTTTTGCATATTTCATGAAATAGGCATTAAAAAACCCCATTCAGTTCTACTGGGAGATGTGTTCTGTAGTGGAACGTTTTGTTTTGGTAGGGTTTTATTGTTGTTCACCCTGTTTTCTTCTGTAATTAGTGCCCTTTAATTGCTTTGTGTATACAGTGAAGAAAAACAAGTCGCAAAGACGGTATCTGTGGTCCTGATAGAATTCCCATTCTCATCTTTCCCATCTTTTTCTAGCAAATTAGGCTACATCAGAATCATTATTTTTGGAAGTGTGGTTGCCAATTTCATCCTTTGTTTGAGATGACCTTCCAAAGAGGTTGGGTCCCAAGCTATTGAATGCACTGCCCAGGATTCACAGCTTGAAAAATCACTTGATAAAATATATTAGGTCAGGTTAATGAGGAGAGAATGGACATTATCTTCTATAATCTGGATGAATGATGACAAACATCTCCATAGCTGACCATCCTTCTGGAGATGGTGACGCAACTGTTGAGAAGCATCAAGCAGAGTAGTCAATTGCATTCACAGATACTAGGATCCAGAAGCTAAACTTAACAGAAGGATCTAAGAATATATTTGACCTCTGGGCCAGACCTTGGGATGCATTTGACCTGGAATCCAAGAAAACCAAATCTTTGATGTAGCTCTCTGTCATCTTTCTTTTTCAGTTTGTTATTAGTAAAGGAAAAAGATGGGTGAATAATATGCCAGAATTGAAGCATGACATACAAAATATGCAGTGTGTTAGGGATAGTACTCATCAGTGTTTGTATATGTGCTTGGAGTCTTGTTTATTTCATCATGCAGTTGCTAAAAGGTTTTTCTGTTTTAATATTATTCAGCTACTTAAAGTTTTATCTCCAAGAATGGGCGAAATGATACATTTTTTCCCCTTTTCTGTCATTACCCTTTTCTCTCTGACTTTTCAAAACCAACTGTCAGAGTTCCAATGACTAATGACTAATTCCCTTGGCCCACCGAGATTCATTTAATTCAGATTCACTAATTTGTAGAAATTACCTTTTCCCATATCTGCCCATATCTTTCTTCTTCCTCTCCTTTCTTTCCCTTACATTAGTAATTCTCTGCCACAAATGCTAATGTACCTGTTCTGTGAAACTTTCATCAACTCCACAGCCTAGATAATAGTTAATGGTAATTTTTTACAGGACTGAAGAATATGGTACCAGCCTTAGCTCATCTTGACTGTCTCTATGTTACCTTCTTAAGTGAGCAGCTGTGACTATGGTACTGTATGCCTTGTGTCTTCATCTACTGTTCTTCATCTTCTCTGGAGAACCAATAGCTATTTTGCAATTAAATATGCAAGGCTGATTTATATGTTTTGTGCTTATGGAGTCTCCACCTCTGGAGATATTCGAGACCTGTCAGGACGTTGACCTGTGCAATATGAGCTAGGGACCTGCTTTGGCAGGGGGGTTGGGCCCGATGATCTCTTGAGTTCCCTTCCAACCCCTACGATTCTGTGATCTAGTTTTCTGTTGGTTTCCTAAATGTTTACCTAAAGTGATTCCAACACAAATTGAAAGAAGGGAAAAAGAATTTAAAGATCTGGGAATTAATAAAAATCCTTAGTGTCAGTAAAATAAACATGGAAATACTCTGATTTGAGTGATACTCTTTTGGTTTTGGGGTAGATGTATACAGAGTGACTTGAGCAGGTTTTCAACAGAAACTGTGTGCAGTGGCAACTCCATCTGGCAAGAGAGATCACTGGGGCAAGGAGAGGTCGGAGGTCATCACAAGCAGCCTCTGAGCATGGACCTGAGGTATCTTGTGCCTGTCAGGGTGCAGGGTAGATGCATAGTTGGGAAGACACAAGCATATGTGCAAGCCCTTTACTTTAAAACTCGTTATATGTGGATGAAGAGGGCTCAACCACAGAGGAGCGTGGTGATCCTCACATGGCCTGGTCCCTCCCTGGAAGAATGAGATGCTGCTGCTTAATTCAAGTCTCTGCAGTGGTGTGGCTGGTGGGTGCATCCTGCAGATATCCAGAGCAGGGAAGATCCTTCGCTCTTTATCTTGCCCCACCGCTTATCTTGGGGAGCAGATAGTCCTAAGTAGCTTGCCAAGGGATGGCTGTAAGAGGCAGCCGTTTCTGATATCCCAAATGTCCAATAACACCATTCCACAGATTGCTTTTATCTCTCATTCAGCGTACCGCTCTGTTGGTTACAATCTCAGCCATTTGTGTATTACCCACTCCCTTTGGAGGAGCATGTGAAATATTAATGAAAGTCAAGGAAAAAAAAATTTAAAAAAAATTAGAATATATATTTTCCAAGTGCCACAATACGATCTGTACAGCGGGAACTTACCTTTTTCATTGTAATCGTGCAAAATACCGTGCTTCAAACGAAGCCAGTGGCGAGGAAATTTCCATTTCTGCTGTCAGAAACATACACAGAAAAAAGCTATATGTGCCTCAGAGACTGTAATTTTATCAATACCACAAAATCTTACTGAAATGTGTTTGGGGTTTGTCGGGTTGGTTTCGGGGTTTTTTTTTCTATTTATTTATTTATTTATTTATTTATTTAAAGTGAGGTTGATTGTTCAGCAGGTGAAAAGCACCAGAGTGGAAATAAGACTGGAAGCAGAAGAAACTGAATTTCCCCTCCATACAAACCTTTCATGAGACCAGCAGGAGCCAGGCAAGTCTCTCTAAAGCTGCTCTGTCAAACTGCCCTGTAGCTGAAGTGACATGTTGTGGGGTCAGGTGAGCACCGTAGATTTATTTATACTTGCAGATTAAAAGCATCTGGGACCGGTCTCTAGCACTGAAGCCAATAAGTGAAGAAAAATCTCTATCTGTCTGTAGTGTTAAACTCTCTGAGCCTCCAAGACAGGATAAAAATTGCCTCCTCCAAATTCTTCCTTGCCCACGCTGACTCCACAACTCTACCCAGTTATTTGGGGCAGGGTGGGGGAGAGCAAAGCTGTGCCAGTGCTTTTGCAGTTTAGATGCTTGAGATTCAGCGCCCAGCAGCCTTTCCTGACATTGCCTTGTTTGCAGAGATGAGGATGCTCCTCGAGACTGTCGAGTAGAGGCCAAATCACTCAGCAGCAGTAGGAGCTGGGATGGCTCTTGCTGTGAGGGATGAGATTGATGTAAATCGTTCTCTCTTTTCCTAGCACATATAATGTTTCAGGTCCACCCATTTAAAAAAAATGCAGTGAAAACCTTTTTATGGACAGTGATTACCAGCTGCAAGAAACTGTTGTTTTCACAAATGCCACTGGTTTAAGATGCAGGATATTTGTTCAAATAATGCTTGTTTTATTTATTTATGTATTTAAAAAAAAATAAATTGAGGTTTTTACTTTTGCAAGGTGTAAGGGTAGCATTTTGAGAATTATAATTTTTTAGGGTCTTTTTTGGATGTTCATGAGGGGAAAAAAATAACCAAACCAAGCTATACCATATAACGGAACAAGATTTATGCCATACTGTGTAATTTTTTCATGATACACGTTCATATAAGCTGGGACAAAACACTTAACCAACCTATCTTGGAAAATATAATAGAGCATCAAGTTAGGATGACCCACCTCTAGATTTAAAAAAACCCGACTAGATGGAAAATATGACATGGTAGTGGTTAAGGTGATCCAGGCTTCCTCTGCCTGGCTGGCTGAAACACCAACTTTTGTTTAACCTATAGCCTAGAACAGAAAGTGTTCTTCTGCTATGACACAAAACTAAAGAATATTTTTACACAACTTTGTTTGCCAATCTAAACTCGCCACATGCAGCTAGGACAGGAAATACAATTAAAATAACGTTTTTGAAAGAACATCTATTCCATTACCTCTCTGCTGGAAACACAAATTTCCCCCACAGATTTCTGTTCTGTGTAATGTCTCGTTCTGGCAAAGTGCTTGTGAGTTCATATGCACCTGTGTTTTTCTGTACTTTATTTTGACTGTCTTTCTGCTTAAGTATTCGGTTGGTTTACATACCCCAGTCAGGAAAAAAATATAAAGTCCAAATATGTACATAGCATCCTCAGAGCACAGGTTGATTTGACCTGACCTGGGAAAATGGATGAAGAAATCTGTTCCCATCAAGGGAAGTCTTAACAGATTTATAAATTGGTATCAGATGTGTGGGTGTGACGTAGCCTCTCTGAAGATAGCAGTTTGTCTCCAGCAAAGAAGAGTAATAACATCAAAAGATTAGCAAATCCATCTTTGATCCCTAATTAAATTGCTTCCATCTGCCAATCACTGGGAGATGCATGGATATGCTGTAACCAGTTCACACTCCACCAATTCACATTTGCCATCCATGCAGCATTTGCAACATGTCCTTGTGCAGCAGACCTGCTGCAACCCTGCTCAGATCCACATCCCCAGAGGAGCTGCCATTTTTTTATAGTCCTTATCTGCAAAGGTCCAGATATTGTTTTATTTAGATTAAGTGGTACCTGACTTGGGTACCTGACAAAGACTTGGATGAAGGGACAGAGTGTACCCTCAGCAAGTTTGCTGACAAGACTGAACTGGAAGGCATGGATGAAATAATGGAAGGCTGTGCTACTTTCCAGTCAGATCTGGACAGGCTGGAGAGCTGGGCAGAGAGTCATTTTAGGAGATGCAACAGTGACAAGTGTAGGGTCCTGCACTTCAAGGGAAATAACCCCTGGGAAGCAGCTCTGTGGGAAAAGGACCTGGGAGTCCTGGTAGAAAACATGTTGACCATGATCCAGTGATGTGCCCTTGGGCCAAGAAAGCCAACAGCATCCTGGGGTGTATCAAGAGCAGTGTGGCCAGAAGGTCAAGAGAGGTTCTGCCATTCTCCTCTGCCCTGGTGAGGCCTCATTGGGAGTACTGTGTGGGGTGCTGGACAGGGAGCTACTGGAGAGGGTACAAAAAAGGGCTATGGAGATGCTGAGGGGACTAGAACATCTCTCTTACAAAGAGAGGCTGAGGGACTTGGGATTTTTTAGCCTAGAGAAGAGAAGATTGAGGGGACATCTTATCAATGCTGATAAATCCTTGAGGTCAGGAGGATGGGGTCAGTCTTTGTTCAGTGGTGCCCAGGGACAGGACAAGAGGCAATGGGCACAGACTGGAATAGAGGAAATTCCACCTGAGCATGAGGAGGAACGTCTTTCTTGGTCAGGTGGCAGAGCCCTGGGTCAGGCTGCCCAGTGAGGTTGGGGAGTCTCCATCTCTGGAGACATTCCATGATCCTGGATGCTGTCCTGTGCAGCCTACTCAATGGGATCCTGCTCTGGAAGGGATGGGACTGGATGATCTCCAGAGGTCCCTGCCAAGTTCCATCATTCTGTGATTACTTGAGTCTAGATTCTACCTGCTGTCTGGTACAAATTTATTTGTTTTATTGATAGCATTATACATTTACATGGCACCTAGGTAATCAGGTGAGCCACATCCCTGCTCCAGGAAGACTGAGGAATGGGGTAAATGGCCTCTGAAACAGCAAGCAAGACATCAAAGTTAAAATATACTCAGCTTTGTGCTGAATTCAGTCACTTTGTGTCCTACAGCAGTTGTCAGTCCACCTGTATGTGCTCCCTGCCTGGCTAGCAGCCACTTCAGTCCAGGCTGACCATCTCTTGCCCGACACAGCCATCCTAAAGACAACAGCAGAACTGTTGCACAGTGACAGAGAGAATGAGTTTTTAT
Source organism: Hypotaenidia okinawae (assembly GCA_027925045.1). Taxonomy (NCBI): domain Eukaryota; kingdom Metazoa; phylum Chordata; class Aves; order Gruiformes; family Rallidae; genus Hypotaenidia; species Hypotaenidia okinawae. The sequence continues at coordinate 64,482,334 of BSDF01000005.1, forward strand.
GAAACAAAGCTTCCCTGGTTTTGTTGCCCACGAACAACTTATTTCAATAATGTTCAACATTGTCCTCTAGAGAAAAGTCTTTTGCTGTAATATTATCTCTATTCCATCTCTTCAAGACATTTTTGTTTAATGTTTATATACAGTAAATAAATATATATTTTTTCAAGCTGAGACAGACCTTGAAACATAATGTATCTTTTTATAGCATTATTCACCCACTCAGAAGAAAACAATTCACGAACATGGAGTTTAAAATACATCATAAAATTCACGCTTCTTGCCGAACAAATTTAACTTAACACATCCCCTGCATTAATAACTGTGGCACATGGAAGTGGATCTGAAAGAATTTAAGACTGAACAGTCCAAAAACGTGTGCACTTAACCCCGAGGTAAGGGAGAGCAGACAACATCCGTCATGGGTCTGGGAAGTAGATGTCCTTAGCCAACTGATGATAGGCAGGATTGGGGCTGCTGTCAGGAAGGGAATGTGGTAACTACAGGTCCTCATGTCAGCACCATGGCTGTCTAGTTCTTGTGAGGAGATGGAGCAGGGCATCTGTTTCTTTACTGAAGGGTTGGGTATCTTTGTGCAAGACACATCCTTCCTGAAGCCACAGAGCAGAACATCTCTCCGTGTTCATCCTCAGGTAGCGTTGTGGTGGACATGGCTGCACTAGTCCAGTACTTGCCCTGAGTGATACCTCCACCAAAAGTGCTCCAGGGTTGAGGTAGAAACTGGAGTCCTGATCCTTGGGTGTTTCCTGAAGAGCTGTCATGAGACACGCCTGTACAGGTTTCTAAGGGCTTTTAGCTCCTGCTTTTCAGAAGGGCTACACGTTTCAGTAGCTGGTTGCTTGTAGCTGCCTTTATCTACCAGACAATTTGAACAAGGTTTTAATCTATCCAAACCCTGAAATCTGTGACAGAGCATCTCAACGTCTGCACCACATAAAAATGCTGAGAACAAATTCCTTCCTCATATAATGAAGAAAATGCACTCAATCAAAAGAGGAAACAACTTCCAATGCTTGTCAAGCTGTCTCTGTACAGGTCCCAGTTCTGAAAATATTGGCTTGTAGGAAGGTGCCTTATTCCCTTAATGAGCTGTTTATCCCGGATGGAGCCGGCGAGGTAGGAAACATTTTCTGAAGGATCAGTTCTCCATCAGCACGTAGCGGTGAAGGGGCAGCAAAGAGCTATGGCTGTACCAATGAATTCACACTTCCTAGAGTTTTATTGGGGTGCAGCACATAAACTTCACCCTGCACTCATTTGCAGAACCCCTCTGGAACTGGCATTTGATTGAGATTATGACTTAGTTGGAAAACATGCCTTATTTTTTCTTTCCTTCTTTTTGTTTCCCCCTCCCCCTTTTATTTTTTGTATGATACAACAATTTTCTGTACTCCATCATCACTTTTAGCAGAGCACTGAGCTCCAACGTGAGAGATCCCGTTCCTGTAAGCATTGTTTCTGACTCTGCGCCTGATACCAGAAACAAAAGCAATTGGCACCAGTCCTTTCCTCTTAAGGCTAAACATTAGTAGTTCACTGTTGTTGTCCTTATCTACGAACAATTTAAGGCTGTTTCGCTCAGTGTGTGCTTAAACATGATTACAAATAACAGTAAAGATGTTCTCAGATGTATTTATATTTTTATTCATTTTTTCCCTCCTTTTTTTTTTTTAATGTGTTATGAACACCACTTGATTTTTGAGAGGGAAAACAAGAATCTTGCCAAACCTCCAGGTAATCTCTAATGCTCACATCATATGCAGCCGCATTAATCATAAATATCACGTTGTTAACAGCTACAGATCAGTTACCTGATACATGTACAACTAAACAAAGAAAAAAAACTCAACCAAATGTTGAACAAGAAGTGCATATACTTTATCATATGTCTCAGTGGTGAAGTCATTTATTGGAATTTCTTCTCAGGCCAGATTTCAGCATGAATAAAACAACATTCTTTCCTCTTGTATATTTGGATCAGAATATATGTATTTTTACTAAGAAAGGGTTCAGCGAAGAGATAATTAACCTCTAAGTAGGTATGATTCATGAGTATTATTTAAGAAGAGGCCATCCTTTCCAGGCACACATATAAACACACTTTAAGCAGAAATCCAGAGAACAGATTGTTTGTCTGCAAAAGAATTATTGTGGCTGCTTTTTTGAAGACAGGTTGTATTTCATAGGCACAGGCCTGCTCACGGAGCAAAAGGAAGAGGCTCAGTGGGAGCACAGGAGGTTTCTGAATAGCTGGTGAAGAAGAAATGGCAGCAACCAAGTCATCCCTCATACCACCTGCACGCAGATGTAGAAAAAGGATATTAGATTGAGGTGGTTCTTTGCAAAGGGGTCTACCTCCCTGAGCTGACTCTTTGTTCTGGGAGAGAGAGTAAGAAGTTAAAGTCATAGTATAGAAGAAGGAACGATGTTGGTGTATGTACAGAGAGGCAAGATAAACATCATGAAGTGAAAAATGCCTTGGTAGAACCTGGAAGCATTACAGCTCAGAATGGATTGTCATTTGTAAAAGACTGTGTCCAGGAAGTCCATATGCTGGAGTGGTAATGAAGAAGAGGAAGGCATGGGTTTTTTTTACTTGGATATGGAAGGCTCTTCAGAGGGATCTGAACAGACTGGACCAATGGGATGAAGTTTAACAGGGCCAAGTGCAGAGTGCTGCACATGGGATGTAACAACCCCATGCAGTGATACAGGCTGGGGGGAGACTGGCTGGAGAGCTGACAGGCAGAGAAGGACCTGGGGGTGCTGGGTGACTGCAGGCTGAACATGAGCCAGCAGTGTGCCCAGGTCACCAAGAAGGCCAATAGCATCTTGGCTTGTATCAAAAATAGTGTGGCCAGTAGGTCTGGGGAGGTGATTGTGTCCCTGTACTCAGCATTGGTGAGGCTGCACTTCGAGTGCTGGGTCCAGTTCTGGGCTCCTCACCATCAGAAGGACATTGAGGTCCTGGAGAGAGTCCAGAGAAGGGCAACCAGGCTGGGGAAGGGGCTGGAGGGCAAATCCTCTGAGGAGAAGCTGAGGGAGCTGGGGGTGTTGAGCCTGGAGAAGAGGAGGCTGAGGGGAGACCTTATCACCACCTACCACATGAAGGGAGGTTGGAGAAAGGTGGACAATGGTCTCTTCAGCTGAGTAACAGGAGATAGGACAAGGGGCAATGGGCTCAAGCTGTGCCAGGGCAGGGTCAGATTAGGTATTAGAAAAAAAATTTACTGAAAGACTTGTCGGGATGTGGCACAGGCTGCCCAGGGAGGGTGTTGAGTCACCATCCCTGGATGTGTTTAAAAGAAGGGTAGATGAGGTACTTAGGGATATGGATTAGCTTAGGATGGGAATGGTTGGACTTGATGATCTTAAAGGTCTTTTCCAACCTTGTGATTCTAGATTTTCTTCAAATTTAAAATTAAAAATAAATAAAGAAAGAATCTGAAAAAAATAGGACAGTGAATTGCTGACAAGTTCAAACATGAGTGTTAGGAATCCAGTTCTGGGCTTTGTGGGTTTTTGGGGAGATCTTTGACCCATTTGCACTTAATCTGCAACTACGGGTCAGATTACTAAAGAGCTATCTAGGTGAAGTTCATTTGGTTAGGCATCTAAATACTCAAATATTTAAATATGTGGAATATTGCCACTGAGTACTTTGAATTGCAAAAAATTCCATTCTTTTCTGACTAAATATTTTATCCACAGAGGTCATTATATGCAGGGGTTTTATCATATTTCTTTTAATGCTGTATTCAGTTTAGAGGCATCTTTGTGACATACGGTTACTTATAAACTTCATATTAAGCAAAGAGTTGAAATAACATGGACACAGTAGTACCAAAATCAAAAGTGGGTCAAATTTTGCTGTCAGGTAAATTTAAAAGTATGAAATATCCTTTTCTAAATCAGCACTGTACAACATATTTACAAGGTTTGTTTTTTGGATTTGTGCATGGCTAAAATTTTATTGGTTTAGATAAATTCTACAGCTTTGGTTAATTAAAAATTACATTGTTGCCTAGAATTTATCTGTTGAAGTCCTTGCCTTCAAATGTATTTTCTATCTATTCGATGGACTAAAGATCAACCACATCTGGGGAGATACCATATGTAATTTGCCTGCTCCTCCAAGGCTGGAGGACAAGGGTATTCTCTAGGTAAGTGGGGTGCATTTATGGTTGAAAGAAAACTTGAGAAGAAATGTGCCATCTACATACTGTTCTTGAGGTGGCTGCAGAAAAGTGGACGTATTAGCCCATTCATGCAGATGAAATCCCCAGTTCACAGAATCACAGAGCATTAGGAGTTGGAAGGGACCTCAAAAGATCATCTAGTCCCACCCCCTGCCAGAGCAGGATCACCCAGACTAAATCACATGAGAAGGCATCAAGGCAGGTTTGAATGTCTCTGGAGAAGGAGACTCCACAACCTCTCTGGGCAGCCTGTCCCATGGCTCTGTCACCCTCACTGGGGAAAAGTTCCTCCTTATATTCACATGAAACTTCCTCTGCTCCAGCTTGCACTCATTGTCTCTTGTCCTATTTCTGGCCATCACTGAGAAGAGCCTGGCTCTGTCCTCTGGACTGTGGCTGTTTGTATATTTATAAACATTAATATGGTCACAGTTCTGCTGTTGTCAAAGGCATCGGGCTGAGATGGGGTCCCCAATTTTACAGACCTGGGCATCAGCTTTTCATATCCTTTGTTGCATCATGTATTGAAATAAAACCCTGTCCCTACAATGAGGTAGAAATGGCGAAGGAACTGCACACTCAGGCTTGAATGTTCTGAGAGGGACTTCCAAAATAGTTATATGTTACCTCACAACTGGTCTTGAAGTGATTCTCACTTGTATAAGAGGTGCTGCAGCTTACTTGTGTACCTATGTAACTCATAAATTGTTTGGTACCTTCTATTTACTGAAAAAAGATTGGTTTGTTTTATATTAAATTAACTAGTATTTCTCAAAAAGCTATATTCTTCCTGCTCCTCTGCTAAGGAAGCAAAAGGAATCATTATTCTCAATATTGCAGAGTATTAAAATGCATAATTCCCAGAAAAAATTGAGGAATTAGTTAATGTATTTGATGCTAATTTTGCTCACTATCCTCAAATATCATCATCTCTACAATACAATCCATTTAAAATGTTAAATTAACTTCATACATGTTCTTTCAACTGATCTGTTGAGCCGTTTTTAAAACTCCAATTACAGCAGCTGATCAGGGCAGATGGGAACTTCTGGAGCCCACCCCACCAAGTACATTTAATTCAGAGATATTCCAGGATGTTCTTTGCAATGGGAATATCTCAGATGGTGTGGGTTATGTAGTGAACCAGAATTCCTTGTTTTTACATGCTCCAACAGGTCCTACCTTTTTAAACAAAGTATCTCCTGATTTAATTAATTTTTTTATATTTTTTTTTTCACATCGCTCTTTCTTTTTCATTAGCTGGACCTCCCCACTTTGCTTGGACCAACCTTTGAAGTTCAAAGTGTCCCTCATTCTATGTGTTCAGACGTATGATGGGTGGGAGAAGAGGGGGTTTTAACATCAAAGATCAGTCCTAGGGCAGACCAGCTGGGGCAGAACAACAGACATCCAGAAGAAAGTTCCAGCTCATCCTCCCTGAAGGAGACAAGAAACTTTCCCAGGGGAGCACTCTCCTTCAGCTTTTTTTTTTTTTTAATCCATGGGCAGGAAAACAACATCTAAAGAAATATCCATGAAATAATTTATGGTAAGTGGTCCTGTTTGAACAGTAATTTTGTACAGTGTTACCAAACATTTCGGACTGTGTAGCTCTTGCACATATGCAACTCACCAGAAAACAAAAGGAAAGGAAGAAAATAGACCAAAAAAATTGTAAGATATGAAATCTTCACGTCTTTAATTGGAAATCAAGGCATGCTGTAATAATCTTCTTCAGGGAATATGATCCTTAAAGTTTTATATGAAGTGTGATGCTTCCAGAGTAACGAATAAAGGAAGACTGGGTACAAACCCACAAACAGAACTAGATAGGCACCAGTTCTGCTGATGACGCTGATTCTTGATTTTTGTCTCTCTTTGTGAGCAAATTGATTCAGCTGTGGTAGACCACAAAACTAGTTCAGATTGCCAAACTCGTTTTATCTATTTGATCCACGTGTCAAGAAGCGAGAAACTGGTGAACATGTTCTTCCTCTAAACTTCCATTCATCTTTCCTCAAAACATTGTAACCCATAAGCCTACACTGAGCTTCTAGTGCCTGAACCACGCTGACATCTCCTTATACCGCTCTAACAGGAGAGTTGTGGTTCGTGTGTCAAGAAGAGTCTGATAAGGTCATGAACACTGAATCTTGCTTATCTATAACAATTAATACGCCTTCTCTACTCTTTCTGTGGACAGTTTAGCACTTGTTCATATTAAGGCAAATGTCCTGTCAGGTGTGCTGTCTTGCTGGAGCTGATATCTGAACTCTGAATGCAAAGACAGCTTGGTATGGATTCTCCTTTCTCATCCTTTAGTAAAGCCACTAACTCGATGGCACCACTGCTGATTTGGGCTCCTGTGAAATACTGAAAGTCATGCTTAAGTTTTCTCAAACACATCTAGTTTCCACCTCATTCATTCTCTTTTTCTAATCTACCACTTAGAAATGATGCCCAAGTAAATGGCTGATTTGACCTGGATTATTGGGCAGTATCACATTTCATGGGCAGCTCCTACACTTCGGTCTCCATTCACTTACTTGCCATATTTTGACTTACATTTCTTTAGCTCATGAGGATTGTCAGAGCCACGGCCTATGACTCAGCCTGTTATGTGGGACACATGGTGACCACAGTATCTGCAAATGTGCAAATATATCAAAGCCACTAAAAATATATCATTGCCTTCAGCAGAGATTTCTTGACTCTAAGAATGGGCTATCTGTACAGAGTTTGAAATCAAGATAATTAAATATATCCTGATTTCTAATTGCAACTGATGTCAGTAAATAGGGAGTTTGATGAGATTCAGATCACACTTTAGGTCTACTTTTGCATTTGATCCCAAGCTTTTCACAGAATCACAGATAACGTAGGGGTTAGAAGGGACCTCTGAAGATCATCTAGTCCAGCCCCCTGCTAGAAAAGGATTACTTAGAAAATGTTGCACAGGATTGCATCCAAATGTGTCTTGAGTATCTCAAGAGAAGAAGACTCCACAACTTCTCTGGGAAACCTGTTCCAGTGGTTTGTCACCCTCACTGTAAAGTTTTTTCTCATATGGTGATAGAACTTCTTCTGTTCTTGATTGTGCAGGTTGCTCTGAGTCCTGTCATTGGGCACCACTGAGAAGAGTCTACCTCTTCCTCTAGACACCCACCCTTCAGGTATTTAAAAGTGTTGATGAGATCCCCTATCAGTCTTCTCCAAGGTAAAACAGCCCCAGTTCTCCCAGTCTTTCCTTATATGGAGTAGATCCCTGTCTGCCTTGAACTGGGCAACCCAGAACTGGGCATAATACTCCAGATGTGGCCTCACCAGGGCAGAATAGAGTAGGAGGATGACCTCCCTTGACCTTCTGGGCACACTTTTCTATGATGCATCCCAGGTACCATTGGCCTTCTTGGCTATGAGTGCACACTGCTGGCTCATTTCCTCCTCATCAATATTACCAAAATGATCTCCTTTCTTTTTCTTTGTTCCTTCTTCAGATACATCAGTGCCACTCTTGGAAAGAACCTCAAGACTGACTGACAATGATTTGCTTCACTTCTACCTACCTTCTGTCCATCCCACAGCTTACTATGTCTATTAACTCAGTGTATTAACCCAGCAGGTACATTTGGGCATATAAGGTCCTAAAGGCTTTAGAGACTTCTTCAGCCATGCTCAAGGCAGTCTTTATGGCCTTGTAATCTTCAAGGCTAATACATATAGAATCATAGAATCATAGAATTGTAGGGGTTGGAAGGGACCTCGAGAGATCATCGGGTCCAACCCCCTGACAAAGCAGCTCCCTAGGACATATCACTCAGATAGGCGTCCAGAGGGGTCTTGAATATCTCCAGAGAAGGAGACTCCACACCCCCCTGGGCAGCCTATTCCAGTGCTCTGTCACCCTCACTGTGAAAAGTTCTTCCCCATGTTGGTGTGGAACTTCCTGTGCTCCAACTTGCAGCCATCGCCCCTTGTCCTGTCTCCACAGACCACTGAAAAGGGGCTGGCTGATTCCCCCTGCATCCCCTGCTTAAGATAATTATAAACATTAATTAGGTCCCCCCTTAGTCTTCTCTTCTCAAGGCTGAACAGTCCCAATCTTCTCAGCCTTTCCTCACAGGGGAGATGCTCCAGGCCCTTTATCATCTTCGTATCCCTTCTTTGGACTCTCTCCAGGAGATCCCTGTCCTTTTTATACCAGAGAGCCCAGAACTGGACCCAACACTCCAGGTGGGGCCTGACCAGGGCAGAGCAGAGGGGGAGGATCACCTCCCTTGACCTGCTGGCCACACTCCTCCGAATGCACCCCAGGATCCCATTGTCTCTCTTAGCCACCGAGGCACACTGCTGGCTCATGGCCAACCTGTCACCCACCAGGACCCCTAGGTCCTTCTCCACTGAGCTCTTCTCCAGCAAGTCATCCCCCAGCCTGTACTGATAGAAACGGTTGTTCTTTCCCAGGTGCAAGACTCTCCACTTGCTTTTGTTGAACCTCATCTGGTCTCTCCCTGCCCAGCTCTCCAGCCTGTCCAGGTCTCTCTGGATGGCAGCGCAGTGTTCCTGCGTGTCAGCCACTCCTCCCAGCTTTGTATCATCGGCGTACTTGCTGAGGGTGGATGCTATTCCCTCATCAAGGTCGTCAATGAAGATGTTAAACAGGACTGGACCCAACACCGAGCCCTGGGGAACACCGCTAGTCACAGGCCTCCAGTCAGATTCCACTCCACGAATCACGACCCTCTGGGCTCGGTCCGTCAGCCAATTCTCAACCCACCTCACTGTCCACTCATCAATCCCATGCTTTCTCAGCTTTGCTATCAGGATGTCATGGGAGACAGTATGGAAAGCCTTGCTGAAGTCAAGGTAGATGACATCCACTGTTCTCCCTCCATCTACCCAGCTGGTGATGAGATTGTAGAAGGCTATGAGATTGGTCGAGCACGATTTCCCCTTGGTGAATCCATGCTGACTACTCCTCTTCAACGTCCCCTACAGACCCCTTGTAGCACAGATTAATCTGTGTGTCTACTCAGTGCATCTCCAGCTTGGAAATACCAGGTTCCAAACCAATTGCGTATGTGTCGTCACTTCCAATACACAGCTCAGCACCAGTAGTGACTGAACAGTACTTCAAGATCCTGTCTGCATTTTAGTGAAATGCTCTCCAGGTACTACTGTTTTGAGACTCATTCTGTTGTCCTTCTGGATTACTGTGAGTGTTTCCTTTATTAACAATCTTAGAGAGTGCAACAGCTCGATGCTTCTAGATTGAGGATCTCCCCTCCCGTTCACTGCTGAAGTTCTATCCTTCTGATACTTCTTTTAGCTTGCAGTAGCTATTGCAACTTTTGTATGCTAACGCAAAGCTGTTAAGCCAGCTTTGTGGATCAATGGCAAACAAAAAAAAGACACGATCGTACCAGAAGTTTGCAGCACTGACACTCACAAGCATGTTTGCTTTCTCCTAGTACACTGAAACATGTGCACTCAGGATTACAAGAGAACAAGGTTCTGAAAAGAAAATCCCCAGCCTGTTATTATATTAGTAAGGGAAAACCTTTTTTTTTTCCTTATTTTTTTTTTTTTTTTTTATTTTTTTGTTTTTGGATTTGTAGAAACATGTAGTGAGTCAACTTTGTTTTGGAGGCATTTATTTCTGCAACAATTCAACAGTTGTGAATTTTCTGTGGGTAGAAGTAACTGGTTCTAAATATAAACCGACAACAAGTATTCTTGTCTTACTGAACTTATTATAGCTGTGTTCTTACTGTTGTCATCAGCCTTGCTTTCTTGTTTCTTTCAACAATTAGATGTAATGAAAACATGCACATTCACTTAAGGTAAGACTTCCATGAAAATGACAAAAGGATGAAAATTCAGTCCCGAGATACACCTGGAGTCTAAGACTGTGGGCTGTTCTTGTTTCTTTTCCTCTGTCACAAATGAATTTTGAGGAATAGCCTTTCTTTCTCAGCAGTTTTCACTGTGATTACGATTCTTTGTGTGCATCTGAGATCCTCACCTCATGCAGTAAAGAAGCTATTGACAATGCACATCCAAACACAAGAATTTAATATTATTTATAAATGAAAATAAACTCAAATAATTAATATTTTAGTTGATCAATAGCAATCACAGCAACAAAAAAAAAGAAATGCAAGTAGAGGGGCTGATTCTCTGCCAGAGGTATTTGGGTTTGCCTGACTACACATGCAGTGCATTTTTGGCTTTGAGATTATTTCGGAAATATTCTCTTTTTTTTAAAATCACGGAAAAAAAATCATGTTTCATAGAAAAATGATGTTTTTTGTTAAGGAGGCTTTTGTATTTGAGACCAGCAGAATCTAAACCGGAAGAGCCAGAGTACTGGGTGACACTCAGATTTGCCAGTTAGTAAGTTTGGGAGGTTTATTGAAACAGCTGGCAAATCAGCAGGAAAGTGCTGATTTTGAAAAAGCATTATTTTTCCGGAAAAATCAGACCTATTTAGCAGCACTGTTAGAGATGAAGACAAAACCTGCATTAAAATATCATTGAGGCTGCTGACTTAAATCTGGCCAGAGATGGAGATGTACCTTCTAATCAATCAGTGGTCCACTACCAGAGGACAGGACCCTTACGAATCTTGACAAACGCCACATGATGCCTTCATTTGAATTACTCTGGTGCAGCTCATTCAGGAAAATACATCTCCAAGCTTTGTGGTATGTGTAGCTTAAAAAAGTATTTACATTTTATTGACAGATTTAGCCCCCTGTAACTTGAGGTGTTTTACAAACTTCAGCTGCACATCCCTTTTCTAGTGTCCCTCAGTCATAATAAAGAAACTACCAAGCTTAGAATTAACTTAAATATCATTGTGCTTCTAAGGACAAACATAGTTTTGGTGAGTTTTACAGTTCTGTAGAACTTTGTGGCAGGATTAGAGGAACCAGTTGTTTTCATATTATGCTCTACCTGATGTTGTTTTGTTTTTCACAGAATCTTCTGCTGGCTGTCAATAAAATGCCACTCAGAAACATCATGGGAACATTTCAGGGTGGGTTTTTTTTTTCTTTTTTTTTTTTTTTTTTTAAATAATTTTTTTCCAAATCAAATTTAGTGAAGAGCTCTAACCCCAACATCTGTGACCTAGGAATGCAGTATTTTGGAACTGACACTAGTGCTAAAATGCTTTATACTGTAACTGTTGTAAAGATCTTTAACTCAAGAGCTAAAGAATCATGAGGTGTCATGATTTCAATTCTCATCTGAATAGAAAAAACAATTCAATAGCTAGCACTTTACTTATTCACCAACATGATCTCAAAAGTAAACACAGTACCTGAACCTTTGGTGGTCTATGCCAGAGAAGATAACTACTACTTTTACTATTATTGTCATCTTACAAATTTGTCATACTCCAACAGGATATCTGAAGATAAACTTGGAAATCAGTCACAGATCATAAAATACTTCTCTGATAGAGGATACACTGTCATGCAGCTAGATCTACAAACAGATTTTGGCAGCTAAAGTCAACTTGGAATGAGCTTCTAAAGTTCTAGAGCAAAATCTTTCATCTCACTTCCAAAAACATAGATGCTTTATATCCACAGGCAACTAAGATTTAAGCCAGAATTCTTCTCATGTCTAAAGTTTTTCTTGTCTTCTGCATGCAGATGACTGGAGTTTAGAAGACAGAGCTGAGGTGCTGATCTGATACCTACTAAGACTACGGAAATGTAAGGCTGGAAGGTGCTTCAAGAGATAACTCAGGATGTGTGACTTGGTGTTTTTTCTGTTTCTTCTGATAGAGCATCTTTTGTATGTCAGGATCCACACTGACACTCAGAGAGTCACGTATTGGTCTCAGTTTCTGTGGGGGAGCCACGTTTAACAAGAGCTTCTGCTTGAGTAGATTCAAACACATGTTTCTGGGGACTTTCTTAGCCAATAAAATATAGCTGCTCTGGTGATAGCAGACTCAAGTCTACTCTGACAAGCATCCTTTCCTTTCCAGATGAGCATTAGAGATTCGGTAAGACTCAAAGAGGATGAGCATGTTGCACTCTAAGCTTCATGGCTGGTCACTCTACAAAGTGAGAAAGACTTGCTAACATTTGGATTGATCCGTCAAAGATGAGGGCCCAGGATCTTCTCTAAAAGCCATAAGGAAATGTATTCTTGTTCAGCTTCTGACAACAAAAGCTTATTTTCCTACAGCAGGAGTGAACACAGAGAATATCAGGGGGACAAATTGGAGGAGAAAAAAGAATCAGTTGTGGTCATTTCTCCTGTCTGTCTGAGTGCAGAGATACATGTACAACTGATAAATACCCCAACAGCTCATTTGACATGAGTACAGCCTTCCCTTCCTTCCCTGCTTTGCAGAGCATGCAGACTCTCCACTCTCCCCTCTCTTCTCCACACAGTCTACTTTGCAGATTAGCTCAGGCACGGGTCCTGTGCTCTTCTCAGCATGTGGTCCATGATGATTATTGCTCCTGGCACACGCGGCGCAAAGGGAGAAGGACTTATTGCAGCTTTTTCCATCCCAAAATGTTGCACACGTGCATGTCACAAGTGGCTGACTGAGGTGACTGCCTTTTGGGTTATCATAATGACTTCTTGAAGTGTTTTAAAATTCATTTTGCACGTATTGCCTTCTAATGAACTCATGTCACGCGTTGGAAAGGAAGCAATAAATAGCACACGAATGGTAATTAATAGTAAATTGTTAGTCAAACGAGCAGATTTGGAAAAGACTGTACCCACCTTTTATAATCCTGTAGCTCCTAGCCCCCCACAACTCTGATTGTACATTTGGCGGTACACTGTAATAGCATTTCAAGGGGTCTTTTTCAACATGCATTGAAATCTTGTTGCCATTTAAAACTGAATCCCCATAGAGTTCATTTGAAATTGTTTTACTTTGATAATGGCTTTATTAATGTGGTCTCGGTGGACTTGAAATGAGATTGTTTGACCATTGTAATGTGGTTTTCATAGGCTTGCAGTAAAATAATTTACTCTTGTAATGTGGTTTCCATTAGCTTGCACTAAAATCATTTCCCTCTGGTAATGGGGTTCTCATGTATATTCACTTCAACTGTTTTGCCCTCAAAATGGTACAATGGGCAGCCTTGTGGTATAGGACTAGGAGTATAGTGGCGTAGGTGGCTGTTGCTAAATCTGCTGTGTCAGACAGGGTCTCTGCTATGAAGATAATACTCAGCATCACATTTTTGCCCTTGTTCAGCTGTATTCTTTCTTAACTACCTCACTACTTCCACGGTCTTTTTCAGTTCAACTTAATCAGGACAGTTCTGACTTCATAAATCCCCATATCAATATTCTTCATGTTTCAATTGCTCCTGATTCTCAAGGAAGAGATACTAGGGACTTAGTCACAGCTAATTTTCCAGCAGAGGTGATTTCCAGGTCAATTATTTGACACTCTAAGGCAATACAGGGGAGTTCTGGGCTGTTTGCAAATGGAACAAAATTATCATTGCTCTACAGGGTCATCTTCCACTCATGGATGACGGTGGAGAATAGCTGTGTTCTTTGTAAATCATAATGCACCCTGCATACCAAGATCCATAGGAGGGGAATAGAAATGGGGTATACCATTTCCATACCAGTCAGGCGTTATCTCACTGTGGGAATATTCTCACTGGAAATTTCAGAGAGATATGTAGTGATTTTACACATTTCAGATATATACTGAGAATTTGAGTGCTTATTTTTCCCTTCCCTCATTCCAAGACACTTTTAGTACCTGTCTCACAGTCGCTAAAATAAATATCTTTCAGTAGTATTTTGGGAGGGTTTATCTTGTGAAAGTTCATTTCCTGCTCTGATGACTGACTCTATTTCTATTGAAATTAGAAGCCAAGTGAAATTATTCCCATCAATGCCAGAAAACAACCAGGAGATTATGTTTCTTTTCCACCCGTTCTGTGGATGAAGGAGGGTTGAGGACTGTCAATCTGTGTGTTTCAAGAGTAACGGATTCACACCCTTCATAAGGAAAAAGAATTAAAAAGTAGGGTCAAGTTTCGCAGTGATCTAAGCTTTTCAGAGTAAGGCCAGCACAGTTGAACTTTTAATTAAAGGTGGATTCAGCAGGATGTCTAGCATTCCAGTGATACTGGGAACTTTAGCTCCATTCCCTAATATCATGGCTTGTGGTCCAATAGGAACAAAAACTGTCTGGAAGAAAGTTGCCCATTGAACCAAACCATCATATTTGCATGTCTTATGTTCACAAGTGAGAAAATAAAATTCTGAGTCCTGAAATGACTATTATCAACTGCAAGTATTAGTGGAAAAGTCTGCAAATGCAGCAGACTCGTCGCAGAGGTTTTCTACAGGACAGCGCTTCTGTTACGGATTTGATCCAAATAAGCATCAGGTTCTTGTGTAACTAGAAAAAGCTGATTCATTTATTTCTTTTTATATGCATAAATACTGCACTGAAGAAAGGAGAAAAAGCTGAGTTTAGAAGCTGATGGTCTGAGGAGGGGAAATCTTCTTTGCTGCTAAGAAGATTTCTGTAAATCTCCACGAGCAAATGGAATGTGGTGTCTAGATGTCTGAACTACTGATGGGACTTTTTGCAATTGTAATGTAAATGATACCAGGCTTGTTTTGGACTGTAGTTAGAGTATTTCCTTGTTGGTAGAAAGATGAAAAGGAGTAGGCAGGGTTCTCTTGGAATTATGTGCACAGAGAACTTCAGTTTTGACAAATGTAAAGTTCGATACTGGTTACGGTATTAAGTTAATGAGTTGTTTAAATGGATGTTCCGCTAATGACTCAATCTCGCACTCACAACCAGTAGAGCATAATTTTGGGTGGGTAGATGAAAATAGGTTTCCTGCCCCTTTATCGTCATATGATGGGAAAACATTTCAGTGATGTTGCAGATCTGTCTAGAAGAAATTTAAGTGAGCTCCTTAAAGCTTCATTACCATTCACAATAAATGAACCGGAGGGTGGGAGGAGTCCTATGCCTACAGGGGGATGATTTGTGTTTTTAACTATGATAAAGGATCCTCTTTCCAGTTTCTGATAGAGCAGAATATCCTGGATTGCTGAGGATATGTAACAGCACAGCGGAGGAAGCTTGATGAACTGCCGAGGATAACTAAGGGCAGAGAGCTTAAATGGTAGAGATGACTGTCCAGCTTTTAAGGCCAGAGCACATTAAGCAAGTTAATGTGGCTATCTAAGGACACTGAGCATGCTCAGTAAGTGGTGATAGATTTTTAAGGACTCAGAGCATGCTTTTGTGCACAGCTCCTTATGCCACATAATCCCTAAAGATGCCATTTTATGCCATCTGGCTTTTGTTGTTATTCCCAGTCAGCACTTCTAGATTGTTGTGTTTTTTTTTTTTCCACTGTGAAACATATTTCCCTTTCATTTCAGAGATTTTTTTTTATATTTTGCTCAAAGCTTATCCCGCATACCAATAAATCAAACCATATTTCAAGCTGCTTTTTTTTTTTTCCTTTCATTTTAGCTGTGCCCATAGATCCAATTAACAGTCATCGTTAGTCACGTCTTCCCTTTTTTCCTTTCGCTTTCTTGAATGATGACTTCCACAAGTGTCCAAGGACCACTGACTCCAGGAAGATTCGGGCATATAACTGCGGAGTCCATAACCCTCTTCTTGCCCTTTTGCCTCAAGTATCTTGATTTTATTTGCTCACCCATTTCTATGGGTGTCTGCGTGTGATCCTTCCCAACTGCTGGAGCGCAGCAATAATGACCTGATCTGGGATGAAGGAGGCACTTGACCTCAGCCACCTCTGTTGGGGCTGATGGTCAGCAGATACAGGATAACAGAAAATAGTTGATTTCTATTTTGGTGCCTAAACCAAAATGCAGTGATGTTCCTGGAGCCACAAAATTGCCAATGACTAGAACAGGATGAGGAGATCACTTATTCCTGATCTTTCCCATTTGGTTGCAATTAGATTTGCTGCATACTAGCAAAAACCTGCTGTCCAAACCCAAAGCCTCTGGTTACCAGAAAAGGACAAAATGGAACTTATCACGAGTGTTTGGATATTCCAACAGTGTCCCTAGCTGTTATTTTGGGGCAGAGGTGACAACCAGAGCTTTCTGGAGACTGTGACTCTGGGTGCTGCTCATCACACCATGCAATTGCTCATAAAAAGCATGACTGACATGTAAAGCATTATTAAGCATTGTTAATTTACCTCATTTTCATGCTCAGTAATTTTTCCCAGCCATGAATAAGAAGATAAAAAAAAAAAAAAAAAGGATCCAAACCCTTACAAACTGTGAGAATACAGGTCTGTATGAGCAGGGTCTGTGCCACAAAAGGAATGAGTGGCAGGAATTCTTTTCCCAGCACACATCGTGGGGGGAGGATGTGAACAGGGCACTCGATGAGAATATGGTGATGAGCTTCTCTGAACAGGGTTAGGGTTTGGGTTTTTTTTATATTATTATATTATTTAATCGGAATCTGCTAATTGAGGCAAGGGATCGCTGTTGCTGGGTCAATTCATGGAAGCTATTTTATTTAAGAATAGACATGTAACGAGGGAGAAAGCCTCACACTCGCACTCTCAGACCCTGCTCCTGCTGGGGAGTGACACCACATCGCTTGGTCTCCGGGGTCAGAGGAAAGATGCGCCATGGAGAGAAGGATGTTCCCCACCTTCACCTCCTGGAGACCCCAGGTAGGGGGAGGGATTGATAACCAGACCACCAGCATAACCCTCCATCCAGGAAACACTGAGGAGGGCAGCAGACAACTCCTACTGGAGGAGGAGGAGGAGGAGGAAGAAGGCTTTGACAGTGTTTTTCAGAAGAGCACTTGCTAATGCAAGCACGCCTCTTTACAGTTGAGGTTGATACAAGCCAAGAGCTTCCACTTTCATTTCCACATGTGCCCATTTGATGCCAATGTTTGGCCATGTAAAATACTAAAGCTGATGCCTGGAGGAGTCAGAATACTTCCCCATGAAGAATAATTGATGCAGTAATATCCCGTGATGCTTCGTTGTGCTTCTTCTGATGGGAAAGGTTATTGTTGCTGGGGTTTTTGGCAGTCTTCTGGAGTCAGAAATCAGGACAGCTGAAGGATTTGCAGGGTGCTGGAAAGCGTTTCCCAGCAAGTACTGTCCTGACCCGCAGCTGTCCATGGCACTGCGTGCCGATAAACTCCTTCACAGCAGCAGCTTCTGATGCATTCCTTAGTCAGTGAGCAGAGCTGTGCCTGTCAAGGCCGAGTAACCCAGATTTTGTATATTACTAGCATGTAAAGAATGCAAAAGCTGGTGATCTGCTGATGAGAAATTATTTCACAGAGAACAATTATAATTATCTAATAAACTTCAGAAAGATGCGAGTTTCTTGACAACATTTTTGCAAACAGAAACAGAAATTAGGCCTAGATTTTTCAACTCTAGTGGGACTCCCAAACTAAGGTCCTATATCCATATTTAGGTACCTCCTTTAAAAACTTCACTTTTCAATATGCCATGCACCTACTATCTCACTCTGATTTGCATTCCAGAAAATCAAGGTCAAAGCTAAGCCTGACTTTCATCTTCTGTAGATTATTTATTACACCAGATACCCCATTAATGAGGTGTTAGTCCTCCGTAGGACACATTCGCATCGTTTAAGGTCTGGGTTTTTGTCCTGTTCACATACTGTTTTATATATATATAAATATATATAGGTATCTAGCTAATAGGCAATTGGGTGTCATCTACTTTTGAGGTTGACTATGCCATCTGGGATAACGACACCAGGTACCACACCATTAAAAGACTTTGGAAGTGTTGCAGTAGGAGCTGAAGAAAGCAGCAGGTTTTTAAGTGCTGTTGACCTTTGGTACGTAGGTAAGACCTTATTTGCAGCTGCAGTATGTGTCCTGTCTGGGTGGACGGCGAGGCGTGCATTGCAGAGGACGAAGTTCAGATGCATTAGTTTCCAGTTTCTGCCTGGGAGGAGGGGAAAGGAAGGAGAAGTTGTTGTGCAACGCTTCGAGGCTCAAGTTAATGTAAAATAAATCAAACCTGAGACGGTGTTCTAAAAGAGAAATCTGGCAGTCACAGAGAGGAGAAGGTGCTGGGCCTGGAAACATATTTGTCTTTTTTAAATGCTCACTTTCAAGCATGTCTGGTTTCTAGCCCAGTTTGTATCAGAAGGGATCAATTTTTTTCCCCGTTTCCCTGTTCTACTTTTGTGCTGGTATTGTCTGAATCCCAGAGTGAACAGCAATACATCATCCTGCTTCAACATCTGCTAGAGCCCCCTCTCTTTCTAATCTGCCCAGATCCCCAAAGCCTTTCCCACCTGCTATAGCACCAAATGCTCATTATAGCACACAGCTACGCCCTTCGCTGTCCTTTCTCCCTGACTCTCAAGGTTAACATGGAACAATGACTATTATTAAACAGGGGCTTTAACAATGTAAAGGCAGCCCAAGCTGGGGAAGGGTGTTGTGGGGGGGCGAGAAAGGGAGCTGAGAGGAATTGGGTAACATGCCAGCTTTGCTGGCAACAAAGATCTGCGAGAAAGCTGTGGCCAATTTTCCAGTCGAAACATGACTCACTGAACAGAGATGCACCCGAAATAAATAGCTTCCCTGTTCTGCGCCCAGCAGAAGCAGGAACCACACCCTCCTGTGGTTTTGTGTCAGGGTACTGCGGGTACCGCTCCGAGATGCTTGGTGGAGCAGCATGGATAAAAATGGCAATTTTGAAGGAGCTGGCGGCTCTGGGAGTTTTGTTTATTGCTTGGCAAACTGAAAATCGTAAGCAATTGGAAGACCTTTCTTTTTTTTTTTTTAATTTTTTTTTCTTTTCCACACCCCATTCACCCCCACCACCGAACTTCAAACTAACAACCTGCTGCTTCTGCTTGCATCATCAGATCCACTGCCAGCTCAAAGTCCTGCACAGACACGTGTGGGTTGTGGGAGGAGAAGAGAGGGCAGCAAAGGAGAGGGACAGACTCCTGTGCATTGCCATGGATGGGGTCCGATTACGGGGTGCCGTGCTGGAGAAGAGAGACTCATCCTGAACACTGCATTCCTTTGCTTTGCCTGTATTCTGCCTTCGGATACCCAGACTGACTTGACCTCCTGGGAGTTGTGGGTGATTTGGGGGTTTTATTGATGTGACCTCAAATAAAGGAAGAAAAACCTTGGAGTCTTCTGGCCCTTGAGATCCAATCCCTGGATTGGACCACATCAAATCTGAAGGATTACAGATACAATTTCTGAAGCCTGAGGAGACCACACACTTCCACATACACCTCCAATGCACAATCCTGGCCCCCATTCATATCTCATCCCATGTTACGCATTTCCATCTCCTAACAAAAGAACACAGTGGTCTCTTTCCCCTTCTGCCTAGACCACAAAGCACAGTATGCAGAGCTCAGTATGCTGAGTTGAGCAAGGTTTTGGAACTCACACACACCCTCACCAAGGACCTGGGTTGTGTCTGGGCATGTGCAGTGGCAGACAGAGGGACTTGGAAAGGATGGAGAGAAGAGGATGGCTTGTTTTAGTGTTAGCTGTTGCTGTCATATGTTAGGCATCCCTGTGGGATGGCAGCTTTCCTGGTCTCTGGATGGATGGAAACATGCTGTGTTTCCTCCTTACGACTGTGCTTTTGAGGCCATGCCTTTTTTAACAAGCCACTTAAGGTGCATACCTGTTGGATTTGAGCACTTCATTCATTCCCTGGCTTGCTCGTTCCACTGAACAAGAACAGCTTCTTGAATACTTAAAAATCCATTTTAACTGGACCGTATGTAAATAAAGCTGCACTGAATGCAAATCCAGGGGGAAAATACATACAAAAAGGGGGCAAAAAATAGTAAATAAAATGCAAATTTTTTCAATAAAAATGTCAACAACTCACAGTTTCTGTTTACTACACTTGGATTTGTCAGTAGTACAGTTGCAGTTACCTGAAAGCTGTGCTTGAGCAGTGCTCTTTGTATGAGACTTAAAGCAGGCTGCTGAAAACACTTCATCCATCCAGCTACAGCAGTTCAACCCCTGAGCCCTATCCCAGCCATCCAAGGGCCAGCTTTAAAAACAAAATAAAACAAAACAAAACAAAACAAAACAACAACAAAAACAAACAACAAAAACCTGCAAGAGGAAACAAGAACAAATGAGGATTTGGCCCCAGATTGTGAAAATACTCGATGGCATTTCTGCTGATGCCAGCTGAGGTTAGGCTATCAGTTTCAAGGGAGCAAGATCATGTCTTCTGTATGAGCCAAACCATGACTGTGACTCAGCTCATCTTAGGTGTTTCGATCACGGTGGGAGTCCTGCTCGTGCAATGTCTTTGGGCACTTTTTCATTCAGCTTCTGGATGAACAAAATTATCCTGTGGAATGTATTCCTCATCTTATTTTAGAACAGTGGGCAGCATAAAGGGCAACAACATGCGTGTTTTATCTCTCTTTATGTGTGTACATGCAGACACATGCATGGAGATTAGAGCTTATGCCTGCCAACCAAAAAAAGGGGGGAAAAAAACCCCAAAGTGCTATTAAAGAAAGCCACACAGATTGGTCTGATGACAGTTGTGGGTGGCTATGCTTCAAAGACCCCATAAACCTCCCTCAGCTGCATGAGGTTTCACTGCAGTTCAGTGTGGGTGATGGGATGTTTCCATATGCACTTCCTTTCGGTTATTGTCTTCTGCTGAGACTTCCTTTATTCTGTTAAGACCACCATTTCCCTTCCCACCCGCAGACCTGCTTCCTGGCCTGAATTTGGCCAGTGGATTGCAGCCTCCATCGACTCGCAACCCTCCCCACCCCCACCTGCTAAAGTCAGGACCTCTGCAACAGGCATGATCGCTCACGCAAAGGATGCTGACCTCAACACCATGGAAGAAAAGAGCTGCCGGCACCCAGTAAATGAAAGCTGTCAAAGCTGTTTTCCATAACAAGCATTGTGGGATGTTCAAATTGTAGGTGCACATGCTTATAGCTCATGTCAAGGCCTGCAATAATCGCTGTACATTTCAGCATGCATTAAAGTACAAAGCAGGGAACGCACAGAAAGAGCAAGCCCTGGAAACAAGCAGTCGGCATTTCAGTGCTTGTGCTGTTTCACTCTGCTGATTCAAAAGAGAAAGAAAAGGGAAGGAAGAAAGAAAAAAGAAAAACCCTATCCACCACTCCTGCTCATGCAAAAGATACAAGAAAAGAAGGAGCATAAAGAAGAAGGGAAGCCCTGATTTGAAGCCCGCCTGCCCTCCAGCCCTGCCTCCCCAGGCTGGCTTGGAGCTGCAGGTCTGGAGCCCTCTGGATACTGCACGGGTTCGCCTAGACTTCTTAAATTTGCAGTTTGGTCTCTTTTCTAAATCGAACTGGCAAACAAACGAGTGTACTTTAAATAACATTAGGATTGTGACACAAACTGAAATAGCTCAAGAAATGCAAAAATTATGGTAATTATGGATGACCTTGACACTGTCTGCCCTTTAATCACGCCAGCTGTCCTCCTCCCTCTACCCAAGCCAGGAGTTAAGATTAGAGTCACCCTTCACTTTGAGAGTTTTGGATTTAAACCTCCTTCCTCTCGCACCGTGCTTTCACATCTCTGAAATGCCCTGGGGCTAAGGACCCCAAAACCAAGGGTCCTGGTTGTTCAGACCCTGCTGTCACTGACACAAAGAAGCCAGTACTGAGTTTACACACCAGTAAGTGTGTGTTCTCCCTTTTATTTCTGCCAGCCCTGAGGTTTGAGCTAGATCCAGGGAGTCACTGGGTCAGCTCTCAGAGATCCCTCTGTATCCCTGGGAGCTCTTACTTTGCACTTAAGTACACATCCCTGCACATGCATTCATGCAAGCTTCGTAAGAAGCATGATGTTCAAGGTACTGAATGATCACCAGCAAGGCACCGGGAACACTTTAAGTACCTGACACACGCTGCATTCAATCCCCCTTCAAAACATACAGACACATTATGGTGCTGACTTAATGGCATGATGGCATTTTTTACCATGACTTCCACCTCACTTCGTAGGTCAGAGGAAGGACCTAAATAAGAGGCTTATTTAACGGTGAGCCTCTTGATGTTTCATTTTCCCTTGTTCTTGCATGTGTCCTTACATCTCCCCCACTTCCCACAGCTTGTGCCTTCTGCAGCTAATGCTTTCTAGCTATGCCACCAGTGAAACAGAGCTCCTACACGTACCAGCTTCCTGAAATTTGCCGTAGTGGTGCAGACTTCCCTGCCTCTACCCCAAACTTACTCCTCCGGCTCCAAGCTATCGCAGTCCGGTGCCTTCCCACTCTCCTTTTCCAAATGTTTTTATTTCATCACCCAGTCAGTCACAATTTCCACCACGGAAGCCCTACCACTCTTCTTCTCACCACCATCTGGCCATGCACTAAAGCAAAAGCTTCTAAAATTCCACTTGCGCTAGCTCCATAAACCTTGTTAGACTCTTATTACTTACTGGAAATGTGAGCAGAAATCCTCATTATCGATCCCTACAGAGCTTTATAATGTGCTAATCCCATCAAGCCTGCTTTGGGGCACAGACCTAGAACCCCGAAGGAAACAAGACCTCGCAGCCATGGCCATTGCTCTTGGGAGGTGGGGTGGGGGGAGATATCCTTACAACATTTTTCCCCAGCTCCAGAGACAGGAAGGCTGTGTTCTGTATGAGTTCAGGAAGAGTGCCTGCTGTATTGACACCAGTTCCTGGTAATGCTTGGACACAGGGAAGCGTTAGGCCATAGGAGTGGGCCCTTGTGCCTGCACAGCCCAGTAAAATTTGCATCTGAGAAAAATCATATAATTACTTATCTCGCTTGGTTCTGCGGGATTTTTGTCAGACTCACAAGCAGGCCTTTTGGCACTCTTGTGTATTGGAAGTTTCCCAAACACATGTAACAAAAACTCAGTTGGTTTAATAACAATTATCAGCTTTTCCTCAGTCTGTGTTGAGTCTGTGTTTGTCTAATGTCCGGGTAGATATTTTCTACTTATTAAAATCAATAAATATGCTACTTTGAAGATAAAGGCACACTTCTTGCGAA
The DNA here is from genome assembly GCA_027925045.1 of Hypotaenidia okinawae. Taxonomy (NCBI): domain Eukaryota; kingdom Metazoa; phylum Chordata; class Aves; order Gruiformes; family Rallidae; genus Hypotaenidia; species Hypotaenidia okinawae. The sequence continues at coordinate 64,505,618 of BSDF01000005.1, forward strand.
GCCTACTGTACACCGCTCTGTGATGCCGCAGTCTGCCCACTGTGCTCAATGGTGGGGCAGCAAATGAAACTGATAGTTGGCATGCCTTCATCAAGCCATTTCCACTGTCATCTTCTAAAGAAACATCCAGAGGAGCTATGTGTCCTTCTATTTTCTGCCAGGATAAGGCACGCATCTAGGAACTTTATTGTATTCCCTTCTTGGGTATAAATAGACTCCTCATAAGTAGCATGTGCAACACTCGCATATTCCTGGCTTTGCAGCAGATGAATTTAGACTTCTTAGGTAGAATGTTTACTCTTGTAATTTTATGTTAGTCACTTAAAATTGTCGGTTCTCTGTTTATCTTTAGATCTGACAACACCTCTGCATTTATTACTTGTTTCACCTGTAAATATTTGAGTTGTCATTGTCTCGTATAATATTTTATTTTTTCCCCACCATGACAAATTACTATTTTACTCTAAGCATGCTGCCACTGATCCAACGAAATCCAGGTTTCTAGGAACATAACTTCACTCTTTCGAGTTTTTATGGCCCTCATAGCTTTCCTCCTTCTTCTCTTTCTCCTTTTTTCCATGTTGTGAGCCAGAGTCAAGCCATGACAAGATTTGCTTGTGGGTACAAAAGACATGGTATTAGTAATGTTGTGGAAGTGAGACACATGGGTGCTTCAAGTGTACTGAGATAAGCAGATTAGAAAATGTTTCGTGCGTTCCAGCCCAGTTCCCATTTTTAACTACAGAAATGCTTGGGTATGTTGGAAACACGAGGAGATCAGATTTTCAACTTTTGAGAGAATTATCCTGCCTCCTATTCAGCAGGCTCTCTGTTAACACACTGTACTTCTTTCTTCTCTCTGACTTTATTTTTGCCCTCTCTACCCCTGTGGCTTTCAGCTTGTCCTTTTCCTTCCTTTTGATTTCATGCTCAAACCTTTTCCTTTTTCTTCCCTGTGAACGCAGACCTGGCCTTTCCCCCCTTCTTAGCTTAAGGCTCAGTCTTTTTCTTCCCTTTGGCACTAGGCATAACCTTCTGTTTTTCCCTTCCTTTGTGCTGTTTGACTTTTTCTCTCTCTGACTTCCCACATCTTGTAATTCAGGTTTTTCCTGGGCAGGAGAGGGGAGGGAGGGTTGGGGTGGCGGTGGTTCAGATGGCCGCCTTTCTTGACGAGACGGGCCATCATCTCCTACATCACCACCTCTGTCAGATGTTCTCTGAAGCTCTGGTGACAGCCCTTGCTAGCCAGTCTTTCTCACTGACCTACTACATTTGCAAAGGCAGAGCCTCAGTGGCAGCTATGACACCTCCTCAGGAAGCTGCCCACATGGCAATCCCCATACATCCAGGTTACCCTGCATGTATTGGTGAAGCTTTGGCAACAAGCTTTCAGTTGCTAAGTGTCCTGTGAAGGTCCTTCCGATCAGTTAAGGCAACTCTATCTGTAGCATTCCTCAGAGTATTTACCCCATACCTCTGTTTCCTAAAAGCAAATGTGACTGCACACAGGAAAAATAACCATGTTGCATATCAGCAAAGTTAGAGCCTTTCAGAGGGATTATGGAAAATATTAAAGCTGTTTTCCTTGAAAAAAATAGCGTATGTTCCTTTATAATTCAGATTTCAAATATTTTCCTCAGTGCCTCTATGACTTCAAAGCAGCTTTCTCCTTTTCCCTCTGCTGTGGAGGAGGTGGCTTTCTCTCTGGCATCCATATACCACCTTCTCCTCCTTGATGTAGCTCTGCAGCCCTCACCTCAAGCCCTCTCAGCCTGATTCTCCACCCAGCAAGGGCTTCTTGTCTTTGGCAGATTTCTTCACCCTAACTGCCCTTCCCATGCCCATCCTGTGTTTGAGGAGCACCCTGAGAGCTCTGTCTGGAGACTTGGGTCTCCAATCGATTTCCCTTTAATTTTTGTCTGGGTAGCATAGCCAGCTACAGGCCTTCTCCTGTGTTTTGCATGAGGGGAAGTAACTCACTGCTCAGCTGTGCAGAAAGTTTCACTTGTTCTTTTCTCATTTCTTCCCCTTTCCTTCTGTCTCCCCTGGAGCAGGTCCACGCAGCTCGCTGGCTGCTGCTTGTTGAAAGGACATCAGACAGAAGCTGAGGGGGACATGCATTAAGGTTAATGCAATCACAGCATGCCATACATGATAAAGGAAGCAGAAATAACACAGAAGAGTCCAGGTTTTGTTGAGGGCTCTGATCCTGGCTGCTGACTCAAAAGAAATGACACAAACTGGGGGTGACGGTCAGACATGGAGCCACGGCCGCCTTGGAGGGAAGTTGCTGCTAGGGAAAAAAGAGAGGGGGAAAAAAAGGGGGAAAAAAAGAAAAAAAAGGGTCTGGCTGGAATTACAATGTACAAAGGAATGGAAAAACACTTACTAGTCTGTGAGAACTAATGCTATGCAAATTAATTCAATTCAGCATTAACTTCATGCAGATCCATCTGCATAGCATGTTGCAGGCTTTTTAGAGGTGCTGTAGCTGTTCCAGATTGCTGAACAAGACCCCGCGACTTTAGAAATGTTGACCAAACTCGGGATTTCAAAAGGCTGGTGCTTCTGGCCTCACCAGTGTCCTCATGCTGCTCCTGTTCCTCCAGCTGTGGAGGAACAGTGTCCTGAAAAGGCTCTGGCTAGCCTGAGTCTTCACCCAGCTTTTTCTGTGCCCCTCCTGTGGATATTTAACTCAATTTCATGAGTTTGGTGTGACTATAAAATTTTCCTTTACAGATACAAACTTCTTCCATGTGATTTTGCATGGTCTATGCCAAAATAGATTGTCAATGCAAACCTCAGCCTATTTCTCCCCTGAGCATATAATTTTTCACATGCAAATAGAGCCGCTTGTGTTAAAATACACTTTATAATTATTTTTACTTTATTTCCCCCTTTCCTCCCCCTCCCCCCCCCCAAAATAGAAAACAATTAAAGAGAAAGCAGCCAGTCAGGAAAATGTTTAATTGAGTGTAATAGCAATTCTTACAAGCATCAGAATAGTCTGCACAAAAAACTTGAAGCACCAGCACTTCTACTGTATAGATTGACAATTGTCTCAATCTTCATTCACCTTATGTGCATGGCTGTCAGTATCTGAGAAGTACCAGTTTAGTGCAGTGGGAAGTGAGCAAGGAATCAATGCCAGAATTTTCAAGTTTAGGGAAAATATGAGAAATAATATCACTTCGCATAAATGTCATTCACTCTGCTGTGCTGCCTAAATTCAGTATCTAAATAAGAAAGAAAGAGGGGGGGGAAGCTCCAACCGTTCATGAGACACTGCTGAGCTATCTCACACAAAGGAGTCAGGCAGGGAAGGTCAGTGGTAGAGTTACTGCCTCCACCGTGAGTCCGCCCTGAGTTGCCTGCACCAAAACAGCCCTTCTGCTGACCTGAGCAGGTTGAGTGAATGAACAAAGGCAGCCAGAACTGTTCTTTACCACCGTCTGCCCCCATGTACAAAGAAGCTCTGAAGACAACTCAGTTGCATTGCTGCAGCTTTGCACTGGTGGAATGAAAAAGGGGGACCACCGGGTCCTGCTCCATCTAGGCTGCTCCTAGGCGGGAGGTGGCCCAACTTCAGCTGTCCTCCATGGCCAGAGACACCAAAAAGCCCCTACAGAAAGGCTGACCATCCTCTCAGTTGTGCCTGGGAAGCCCATAACCCCCAGGCTGCAGTCAGACCAAAGGCAATGCCACTCCAGCAGAACCCACTTTGCCTTCATCCTTCTGGGTCATGCCAAGGCACACTGAGGTCCTCTGCCTGAACTTGCTGCCACTTACACAACTGTAAATCAAGAGGAACTGCTCCACTATGAACCTTTCTTACAAAATTACAAGAGTCAAGTCCCAGTTTCCTGTTCAGCTTAATGTTGTCCGGATATCTGAAGTAGCTTTTACATGAGGAGAACCCTGATGCATCTAAAACAAAAAGAACTGTCAGTAAACCTAAGGGTCTCCACAAGAATAAAAGGCCACAATTATTAGCTGTGCTTTTTTATTTGTGGAGAAAGTTTGGCAAGAGTTTCTCAGAGAGCAGAATGGTCTGTTTACCAAGGCAAGACAAGCTGTAGACCCACAGTGTGCTCTACCTGATGGGAAACCCTGCAAAGCTGTGCTTCATGTTGTCCCTTCCAAGGTCTCGAAGATAATTTGAAAAATTACTTTGTTATTCAAACCCAAGACAAAACAAAAAACTTAATGCATTTCAAGTATTCCATCAAAGCAATATAAAATTATCATGCAAAGTACATCATGAATACTGGTTTGTAAGGACTCCTTAACCCTTATTTCTTTAAGTGATGACAAATCACTAGGCTGCAGTAGGATTGTGATAACAGCTGCTCTAGCTACAGTTAGCAAAGCAGCAAGGTGCTTTTAGGAACCTTCTCTTGTGAATTATGGCTCTTCTGCTACCACGTGGCTGCAGAAAAGAAAAAAATGAAAGACAAAAAAAGACAAATACTTTGAAAATTAGGTTCAAAGCTTCCTCATGTGAGCTGTATGCAAAACATGACAGAACAGCTGCAGAAAACTACCTGAATTTAATCTTAGCAACGCTGCACATCATTGCTGGGATTTTCGTCTCTTTTGTGGGCTTTATTTGTGGTATGGTGGTTTTTTTTTCTTGTTCCATATGATGCCGCTCCTGATACTGTGGCTTACTGTATTTGATAATATGATAGTCAAGAGAAAAAAAAAGAGCCCTGATGAGCTTGGATGAGGCCTGTGCAATTTGAGCCTTTATGAAATGGGAAGTCGCCGTTAGCTGACATTTGGGGAGGGGTGTCTAGAACTCAGAGCACCTTTATTTATGAATTAGAGCAAGGTGTGACACAGAGACCAGGTTTTAAATCACATCACATAACATACAACATATAACACAACACAACATCACAGGATCACAACGGTTGGAAAAGACCTTTAAGATCATCGAGTCCAACTGTTCCTGTCCTATGTAAAACCATAGCTCTAAGTACCTCAGCTACATGTCTTTTAAACACACAACACAACTGTAACATAACATAACTCACTTGTAGTTGGAAGCATGGTAAGATGTGTGCTGGAAGGACATGTTTGCAACTGTAGAAAGAGTAGAAACTTTCCCCCTATCCATAAGAGAAGCTCTTTCCAGAAATGCCTGTCCTCTGTGGACTTGATTTCTTGCAGCCCAGAGAAGCTCAAAGCTTAAAAGCATTCAAAGAGTGGAACGAGAGCAAAACGCTTCATGCTCCAAGCACCATAAAATTAACAGAGATAGAGAGAAAACACTCCTTTCATTGCAGCTGGCATCTTTTTTATCAGGTACGCTATATAAGCAAACATGGTGTTGAGCTGTCAAGCCTGAGGTCATGGCTGCTCCCGAATCGGAGCGGTTTAGTGTATTTTCGTACGTATTCATTACAAGGTACAGCGTACAGTTAAAGAAGCGCGCTTGTGGCGCCAGCATGTGATTATGGCAAGACGGGCTGACCACTGGGAAATTGCTGAGCTAACAGGGAGAGGAGCCGGGCTGAGCGGTGCCGGAGCCAAGTTTGCAGACAGTCACCGCACCAGCACACCTTGTAATGACAGATCTGCAGCTCTCTGTGCTCAGGATGCTGCTCGGGAGAGAGGCAGCGTGTTTTCCTAAGGAAAAGGGAGCACGCGTTTTCCAGGGGCTGTTTATGAACCCTCTCAGCTCTCCTATTTTTGAATCCTCTGGAGTGCCTGTGTGGGTCATCAGTGTGTGTAAATTGTCCAACTCTCTATCTCCCCTCATCTCTTTGGGTTATTTCTTTTTCTCTCCCTGTCCTTTTCCTTTATTTTTTCCTCCCCCTCCCTCCCGTCCCCCCAAAGAAAAAGTTTGAAAGCCTAACCACAATGTAAAACAAATTTAAAAAAATAATTAAAAAAAAAAAAATCTGCTTCATACTTAGTGGTCAACTGGCTGCCAAAATCCTTTTCAGAGTGACCATTATGTGAAGCAGGTATAAGTCAGACACCTTAAAAATAGAGACATTTTGGTCACGGCACGCAGTCTATTAGTCTGCGGGGGATTTTTTTTTTTGTGGGTCAAAAAATGTCTTTCAGCCCCTTGTGAACGTTCTTCTCTGCACACAAATGTTCACTTCCCCCTCCCCTCCCCTCCCAGTTTCAAGCAGCCTGTTTATTCAGAGTAAAAAAAGAGAGTACAAGAGTTGTTAAATAGAAAAAGAATTTGGAGAGGGTGTCAAATGATAACCATGACAACTTAGGAAGCAATAATGAAGAAAAGAAGCCCAAACCCAGAGAACTTAATGTTTAACTCTCAAATCTAAGGAAAAAAAAAAAAAAATTTAAGAAATCAGCAACTGAAATGGACCCTGCTCTGCTGTGGGTACGGGGTCCAAGTGGGACACAAGATCTTTATGGAGATGTGGGGAAGGCCCATGGTTACAACAGAGCTTTGCAGTGGCAAAAAACTGCTATAGGTTGACTAAAGGATGGTTCAGTAAAGACAGGGCATACAAAGAGAGTTGTTCGGGCCACTTGGGCAAAAATCTTCCCCCAATTTTCTGCTCACGTAGTGGGCAAAGGGAATATTTTATACACAGTGCAGAATTGCAAAAAAACCTCACCCTGCAATAAAGCCTGGCACCTGTACTTTTGTATTGCTTCTTCAAACAATAAAAGGTTTTGAGGTGGGGTGGGTTTTCTTCTGCATCATTCCACAGGTTCTTCTGACAAAGATGGGCTGCTCTCAGGGTCACATTGAAGCTGACCACAAGCTCATTGTTCCCATCCTTTTCGGGTGGTGCTTTCCTCTGTCCAGTGATCCCTTTCAAATACCTTTCCCTTGTGCTGCTGAACCGGCAGTGCCTGCCTTGCTGAGGTGCCACTCCTGCACACAACATCACCTCACTCCAAAGCGATGTGTTCCCCTGGCAGCTGGTGTTGTGAGAGTGTCAAGGAATAATAAAAATCACAGAACTGCAGAATCGTAGGGCTTGAAAGGGACCTGAAGACATCATCTGGTCCAACCCTCAAATACTGTGGATGAATTCTCCATACCTGCAAGAAATCTGGCTGGATAACCCCTTTGATAAGCATGGTAACAGGGACCTCTTGCTTACCAACTCACCTCAGGATTCATGACCCCCAATAGCATTGTTACCCGATTTTGGGCTTATTTCTGTACATATAAAGGAGAATACACCTTACCTAACTTAAGACTATTGAGAGGATGTCCATGTTTGTACAGCATTTTGTAGGTGAAGGACAGCATCCCTGACATGGCATTTCTCTCCGGGTCATCTGGCTGAAGTTAAGACCAAAACCAGACCCCTTTATGTCCCTGTCAGGGGAAGCCAACCTCATGGAGCTATGAGATCTCCGTGTGAAAGACACTCAACAAGCGGCTGTTAACAGAAGCAAGCTTTGGGAAACTTAATGTTATTGAACTAGGGCTGTGCAAAATCCACACTGAATTTGATACATGCAAATGTATTCATTTTCAGCACACAAAGGGTTGAACACAACCTCAAATGCAATTGAAACATCCGCATGCCACCGACTGTCACCCATGTCTTCAGGCTTATTTGTGTCCTGTTCAGAAGTTTCCTCTGCCAAGAGCAGGTCCTCTGTTCTCCCTCCCAAATCTCCCTGGTTTCATTCTCTCCTCCTGTGCTCTCCATCTATTAAAGAGTTTCCTCTGATACTCAGTTAAACACTTTAAAATTTGAAGTGGGTTGGTTTTTTTTTTCAGAACCTCAATCAGTTGTTGAGGCACAGCTCTTGTACAGGATTTAGGTGGTTTGGTTTTATCGGAATTCAGTTATTTTAAAGGGCACTTTAATTGGCATTTTGGTGCTTTAGGGATCCAAGCCTTGATGCATAATTCCTACAAGCTCCCATGGTAGATAGACGCTTAACTTCTAATCACATGTTACACGTAGAGATAATGCTAATGGACCATATAGAGTTCTCCAATTCGTATCAATTCCTTACTTATTCTGAGATTTTTAATCTAGATTTCATTTGTGGGTTTGTTTTTTTTTTTATGCTGCTCCCATGCTGGCTATTCTGGGCTTTATTTTAAATAACAAGGATTTTATTTTTAATAATGGAAATCTTAGTTATTTAAATTGGAAGTCACAATCTCTTTATTTTTCACAACAGATGCTCTGTGAATTGTATGAACTTGTGAATTTCAAAGCTTCTCTGAAGAATTCAGAAGCACAGCTAAAACTTGTAAAGTTTAACAGGATAAAAGTTAAAATATCCCCAAGTCCTGACATCTATTTGCTCTAAACCTTACTTATGTAAAAAATGCCAGACATCCTTTTTTCCATGTGGTTTAAAAGCTATAGGGTTTTATCAGCAGTGCAAACACAAGCCATCGGTGTAAGATGAAGAATGTAACCTCAAGACTAGATTTAGGAACCATGTCCAAAATACAAAATGGAATTAAACTTCTGCTACCTGCAGGGGACAATACTGTTGATTACTATCGAGTGCCATAGGAATGACAGTTTATAACTCAGTTAGACCCCAAGGTCTGGCACAGTAGCTGCTGCTGGGAACAGCTGAGGAAGGCCTAGTGTATTTTTGTGTGTAGCCACTCCACTTCCCCTCCTAATGCACTCTGCACATTGAAACTCATCCTTTTACTTGGGCAAGCTTGGTTGTTTCGAAGCGTTTTCTTAATGAAAGAGCCGCCGTGCAGCTTCGCACTCATGTTGCATCGTTTGTGTGGCACATTTCCTCCAGGCGGAATGGCACTGCTCATCTGGCAGCCGCGGCTCCTGGCACTGCACGGTGCTGCGCAAGGTCTTCACATCCAGCCGCCTTCGGCCCCGGCAGGGATCCTGAATGTCGTTTCTCTTTGCAGGATCTCAGAGCGAGCAGGGGAGTGGGTGGAGGAGCAGCCGTGGGGAAGCAGAGGCGCAGAGTCCCAGTCGGTGTGGGGCTGCCATTTTACAAAAACCTTGCTGAAGTGAGAAACGGGGCTGCTGTGACACTTGCTTTGAAACCCTGCGCTGTTGCCTTCAATACCCGAGTTGTTACATGGATCCCTGCTGAATCCTTTCATTTATCCCTTCATTTATATGATTATTTTTGCCCTGGGCTCCACTCCCTGCTCTTTGCTGGCTGCCACTGTCTGAATTCCCCGTCTCTCTCTCCGTGCTCACTGTCTCCTCTCTGCACTAAGGCGAGGAGCAAGTAACCGCATAGCTATTGCCACGGCCATGCCTGCAGCTGCCACGGTGACAGATACCGCGAGGACCACGTCTCCCGTTACGCACAGCCTTAGAAGGGATGCACTGCAGCAAGTGCTGGGTTTGACTGTCAGATTCTCAGATGCGTCACATATTTCTTTGGAGCTTGGGACTGTTGCGACAGCTGTTTGTAAACACTGCAAATCCAGCGTTAGACCAGGGAAGGAGATTTCTTTTTTCCTTTTTTTTTTTTTTTTATTTTTTTTTTTTAATTTTTTTTTTCTTTTCTCTCTCAACTTCTGGTTTCCTGGTCCCATCCTTAAAATTGTTGTAAATGTGCTGGCATTTCAGCTGTCGATCTAAATAGCAAGGGGTATTGGGTTTCAGCTGTGCAGGCCAGTGGGCAGCCTCCTTTCCCCCCTCCACAACATCCTCCTGTGCTGGGTGACTCATCAGCAAGTCTGAGAATGTGCATCAGGCTGTGGCTCCAGGAGGAAAACACAGCAAGCAGCTAGAGGAGCATTTGGGAGCTGGAGGGGATTTGATCGCGTTCGGTCTGATGCTAAAAACAAAGTTAAAATATATACTGCTAAAATTGGTGAGTGGCATTCCGGTGGGGTGTGCTAGGCGGTGAGAGACAGGCTGCCTCTGATTCACAGAGGTTCACTCAGTAAAGCGTAAGCATGTAAACAGGGCTCAAGTGACGTAATTTAAAAATTACACTGGCAATAGCGCTGGGGGGACATACATTAACTTGTGCTGGTGGTTCTGTCATCATCGGGCTTCTCTTCTACTCCCCAGGCAGGAGCAATGATATAAAATCTTATCCCCAAAGTGTCCAGAGGTGAGCATGGGCTTGTTTGGAAAACGCCCCACAATGGGAGGGCAGGCAGGAGTCAGAAACACCACCTTTTGCTCTTTCCAGATGTGCTTTGACTCAAGTAATATCATGTTGACTTTTAACTCATACCAAAACAGGCTTAGGAGATGTTCCTCAGATTTTGTGCTTGTAATTAAACCTACCAATCCTGCCCCTCTAATGTTTTAGGGTTTAAATGTGTTCTCCTCACCGCTATCTCTATGAGAACGTTGCAATGACTGTCCAGTCTGGCAAGGAAAAAGTTTGAAACTATGAAGACAGCTGCTATCGTAACTTTGCTTTGCCCTAGCAAGGTAAAAAGGTCTCAATTTCATACTGCAAATTAGAAAATTTCCTTCACTGTTGTTTTCCTGGGCTTGCTACTGCCTTATCAGTGTGTGATGTCAGAAAACTAGCTCAACATCTCCACTTGCGAGGCAATATTTTTAGAGTGGCAAATATGAAACCAGGCATTAAAATATGTTATTACATAGGCACCTAAATAAACAGTTTTTAGAGAAAGAGAGAGGCAGGAGGTCAGCATCTCAGAGAATTATGATAAGAGCAGAGATAGTTTCAGTTAAAGAAGTTGTATCAGAGCTGTTGAAATGCTCTGATGTGGCCCAAGTCCATATCACGGTAGACAGGAGCAGGGACTGGGGCTGGGAGCCTTTGCTCACAGGATTTTGACTTTATAACCTGTCTCATTTCCAAATTAAGCGCCATTAATAGCTGCCTGTAGTGAATAAGTAATAATTCAAGGAAAACTCTGATTGGTTAGTGAGAACAGTTCCTTCTTTAGTTTACTATGACCTGCTGGGGAGTTGACAGTCTTTTGGGATGAGTGAGACCCTGGGAGCTTTGCTCTCTCTGGCAAGGGCTCCTCGGATAATAGCGCCTGCTCTTTGGGAAACCTTGCATGCTATGCCTCCTTATTTAAAAGCTCGTGCAACACCAGTCACACAGATTTCATGCAGCCACTCACTCTCTCACTGTTTTATCCTCTTCGGGACTTTATGAAGCAACAGGCTAATTTTAACGCCATCACTTCTCTCTTGAATTCTACACTTCCATTTTAAGGGAGTCTGGTGGGAAAGGAAAAACTCCCGTAAAGGAGGGAAAATTACTATCTGTATGGCATCTCCCCTGCCCCTTTATCACCCATGTGCTGGGCAGACAGCTCAGTGCCTGCTGCAGAACAGGTCAGTATATACCTCCGCCCTTTCCTCTCCGCCAAACCTCTTCTCAGCCCCCTCCCAACCCCGCTCCTAAAAATCAACCAGTTATCCCCATGTTTGCCATAGGGGCAATAATGCTGGTAACAAGAACGCTCTGTCAGCAAGCAGAGAAAGACCAGTGAAAGTGAATATTGCGCAAGGCACAGGCTCAGCTCAAATGATTATTTGTTGCCTGAGTGCGTATTTTCTCACATAAAAATTACTACGCTCTAACATGAATCATTAAAGTTACTCTTTTAAATAGGCAGGGTAGCCTCTTTTCAAACTGTAGCAAACGTATAGTAAATTAAGCACGTACACAGCACTGGTCCCAAAGCAACAATACTAAAATTAGAAATAGATATGCTGTGACCCCACTCATTCCGCTTAAACTCAACAGAACCCACCTACAGTAAATATTTTGGCTGTGCTGATGTTGTCAGCAGTGAAACTAATACGCATCAAGGCTGCCAAGACTACAGCAAATAAGATTATTATTGAAAATACAACTACTGACGTTCTGCTGTGTATTAAAAACATCCCAAGACCTATCGTTGATTCTTCTGTCGACACCACCATATTGCTTTTACTGACCTAAAAAAAGGAAATAAGATATTAAACTAGTGTATTCTTAATTACAATTGGACTGTTCTCTTCTGGGAAAGTTGGGTGTGCCTAGCAGAGAGAAAAAAAAATCAACTTCACCATCATTAGTGAGAGAATATATTTCTTGATTTGTAGGAAACTAGTCTGAATGCATTAATAATTTTCAGACACCCGTTCCTTTTAACCTACTTACTTTTTCCCAGCCAGGATACACTGCGCATCACGCCAGTTGAGTAGAAACCGGTGTAGTCACAAAACTACACGAGTGAATTTTGAATTGGAACCACAGTGCTGTAATATCCAGGATGTGCTTTGCAATATTTATGTCCCTTGTCCTGACACCTTAGGGACCAGCTCCGGGTGTTTCATCAGAGGTCAGAGGTTACTTCAGTTTGATGCTGGTCTAGCTGGGATGGTGATGGTGGCCAATGGATAGGACGCTTTGCATTTAATTCTATTGTTCTGTGAAATATATATTTTTTCCCAGAGAAATGCTATTGGCTCCCAACACGTGGATTCAAGGACAAATTTAGGCCAGAATAAGAAAAGGTGTTATTTCTCAGGCATCAGTTACAAGGCTGGACACTATAGGATGCAGTCCTAGAAGTTAAATCAGTAGCTGTGGTTAGCAGGCCAGGATAATGTCTAGATCCTAATCAAAAAAATACCATAAAATTTCAGTTGTAAGTGTAGCCTGTAAAGTGGTGATTGAGACTTACAAATCCTAAAACAATTTGGGCCACCCTTTCAAGCCGCATTAGTTCCCAGGGCTCATGGAAGACACCCACACCAGCTTCCCCTGTCTTAGATTCTCCACATAGTTGAGGCAGCCTCTCCATCTGCCAAGAAGACGGGGTCCAGATAAACAGAGGGCATGTGGAGCATTTAGAAAATGCAGACATTGCTCCTCAGCTTTAGCCAAATGCAGACATCCCGGCGAAACTGGAGGAATGAATTGAAGACACCACATGTCGATGGTTTGGTGAATGCTTAAAAACTAGCGACTGGTTCTGAGGGATCGCTTTCAAAACTGATGGCTTAATTCATATAATAAATAAAGCTCTGAATGCATATATATGTACTTATGTAATATGTAGGGGCTATGGTTTCTGGCATTATGGCTTCTAGTTCATTGAGGCTCCCCATCAGTGGGTATCTAATGTGTTTGAACAATATTTATATAAATTATGTATAAAAAAGAATTAAATTTTAACAAGTGATTTATGATCAACAAAGACCTTTCAAAAGGGCAGAGTTGATCTTTTATGTTTACTGAATATTAAACTTTTCCAAATTGCTTAGGTCATATTGCAAAACTTATCTGATGTTGAAATTAGCTGTAAATTTAGAAACCTGATCCCAAGCGTACCTCAGAATTATATCCACGGTTTGCATAATTAATTCTACCCAAAGTACTATCTCCATCCTCCTCTTCTCAGTTATCTTCCTTCCTTGATCTTTGAGTTCTGAATCCAAACTTTTCTAGTTTTCTTCATTTTTTAACTAATTTTGAGCTATCATAATTGATTGGATTGAAAGGAGTTAATGTGGTTATAAAAATATTATTACATAAACCTGTGATAATTTGACCATGTTCTCTTGCTTTGAAGTTGACAGTAGTTTAGCTTTGGTGCTGCCAGATGGTAATCCAATGTGATTTAAGGTTTTCTATAGCAATAATTTGGCAAACTCATTCTTTAATGAGAGGAAGCCATTTGTATTTTTATCCACATTTTGTGATAGAACCATATATGTAGAAAGCAATTCTGATAGAATTCTTAAAAAACCCACAAAAAACCCACAAAAAAACCCCATGGTATAATGAACCCATGGTATAATGAAAAACATTTTCAACAAACAACAGTTTGTTGTTGTGAAAAGGAACAGAAGGAGAAGAATGAAAAAACACCAAGAACAAGTATACTCTGTATATAACGTTTATTTGAGGCTTGAAGAGGTCATGGCATCCTGCTTAACACCCAACACTGAAATTATTCAGAATATGCCTGGTTGTCCCTCTAACCTGCTTCTTGCAGTCCCATATGCTATACTGATCCTTACTGGAATTTCACTGACTTTAGCCAAGTTCTCCCAGACTTCAGTATAACTCGCTTCCCCTGTCCTGACACTGTGGTTGTAACAGCCTTCATACAGGTAGATAAATGGACCTATCAATAAGAAGATCCATTCAAATAGAACTAATAGGCAGGTATGAGAACTAAAATTTCCACAACCAACCAACTTAATTACGTTCTGAGACAAAAGACCATGAAAAGTCAGAGGAGCACTATTTCTCCTGGATGAAAAGAGACACCAAAAATATTGCCTTATATGGGGGGAAGAACAGTGAGTTAGAGTAAGGGTGATTTAAAAGTTAACTCTTATGAAAGATATCCTAGGAAGGAATAACGGTACAGGCTGGGAGATGACCTGCTGGAGAAGAGCTCTGTGGAGAAGGACCTGGGGGTCCTGGTTGATGGCAGGTTGGCCATGAGCCAGCAGTGTGGCCTGGGGGCTGAGAGAGACAATGGGATCCTGGGGTGCATCAGGAGGAGAGTGGGCAGCAGGTCAAAGGAGGGGATCCTCCCCCTCTGCTCTGCCCTGCTCAGGCCCCACCTGGAGTGTTGTGTCCAGTGCTGGGCTCCCTGGGATCAAACAGCCAGGGATCTCCTGGAGAGAGTCCAGAGGAGGCTCCAAAGGGGATGAAGGGCCTGGAGCATCTCGCCTGTGAGGAAAGGCTGAGTGAGGTGGGACTGTTCAGCCTGGAGAAGAGAAGACTAAGGGGGGACCTAATTAATGTTTATAAATATCTTAAGAATGGGATGCCGGGGGAATCAGCCAGCCCCTTTTCAGTGTCTGTTGAGACAGGACAAGGGGCAATGGCCTGAAGTTGGAGCACAGGAAGTTCTGCACCAACATGTGGAGGAACTTTTTCCCAGTGAGGGTGAGGGAGCCCTGGGACAGGCTGCCCAGGGGCGTGTGGAGTCTCCTCCAGAGATAATTGAGACCCACCTGGACACCAATGTGTGTGACCTGTCCTAGGGAGCTGCTTTGTCAGGGGGTTGGACCTAATGATCTCTTGAGGTCCCTTCCAACCCCTGTGATTCTATGATTCTATGATATCACCAGATTATTAATTTTTGGTGGATTGTATCTGTGTCCTTCAAAGGGACCACCCTATTCCCTTTTGCCTGCTGAAGGGAACCTGAAGATTGAGGTGAAGGCCAGCTGAAAGGTGAACTGACAAAACCCTCATAATGATTAGGACTAATTTAATTCTGAGTTACATTAGCGGGAGCGTGGTCAGCATGCTGACTGCAGAACACTGCATCTGGTTTCGTGTCAACAGGGCTGTGGAGAGGCTGGAGAGTTACAGTGGTGGAACACTAAAAAAGACATAGGCCCAGAGGACATGACACATAGGGAGAAGATGAGGAATCTGACCTTGGTTGTTCTGGGGAAGAGGAGGCAAAGGGATAATCTAAAAGCAGCTGACAACTGTGTGAAGAGTTGCTATAAGGTCTTCAGAGGCAAACTCTTCTAGGTAGTGCCAGGCTATCTAACAGAGGGCAGTGGCCACAGATTGTGGGTCAGAGGCTTTATTTTGGACTTTAGAAAATCTTCTTCACCAGGACATAAGTGCAGGGTAGGAGAAGTGACCCAGGGAGGCTAAGAAATCTATGTCCTTGATGATTTTCAAGTTTTGTATAGACAAATACAATCCTCCTAGAAGCTATGCTGAGGTACA
Source organism: Hypotaenidia okinawae (assembly GCA_027925045.1). Lineage (NCBI taxonomy): Eukaryota > Metazoa > Chordata > Aves > Gruiformes > Rallidae > Hypotaenidia > Hypotaenidia okinawae. The sequence continues at coordinate 64,521,233 of BSDF01000005.1, forward strand.
TGGAAGACAGGGATGTGATTTGTGGCAGTCAGCATGGCTCTTCTAGGGGACAATCCTGCCTGAAAAATCTAGTGTCTTTCTACAATGGAGTGACTGCATCAGTGGACAAGGGAAGAGCTATGGATGTCATCTATACGGATTTCTGCAAGGCCTTTGACATGGTCCCCCACAACATCCTTCTCTCTAAGTTGGAGGGATGTGGATTTGGTGGGTGGACTGTTCAGTGGATAAGGAATTGGCTGGATGGTTGCATCCAGAGGGTGGTGGTCAATGGCTCCTAGTTTCCAGATGGAAGATGGTGACAAGCAGAGCTCCTCAAGGGTCTGTGCTGGGACTGGTGCTCTTTAATATCTTTATTAATGATATTGACAGTGGTATTGATTGCAACATCAGGAAATTTGCTGATGATGCCAAGCTGAGTGGTGAAGTTAATGTGCCAGAGAGATGGGATGCTATCCAGAGGGACCTGGACAGGCTGGAGGAGTGGGCCCAGGTGAACCTCATGAGGTACAACAAAGCCAAGAGCAGGGTCCTGCACCTGGGTCAGGACAACCCCCATTATCCATACAGGTCAGGAGATGATGTGCTGGAGAGCAGCCCTGAGGAAAAGGACTTGGGGGTACTTGTGGATGAGAAGCTGGACATGAGCCACCGATGTGCATCTGCAGCCCAGAAGGCCAACCCCATCCTGGGCTGTATCACAAGAAGTGTGGCCAGCAGATCAAGAGACGGGATTCTGCCCCTCTGCTCTGCTCTGGGGAGACCTCACCTGGAGTGCTGTGTCCAGCTCTGGAGCCCTCAGCACAAGAAGGACATGGACCTGTTGGAGTGCGTCCAGAGGAGGCCACAAAAATGATCCAAGGGCTGGAGCACCTCTCATATGAAGACAGGCTGAGAGAGTTGTGCTTGTTCAGCCTGGAGAAGGGAAGGCTTTGGAGGGATCTTATAGAGGCTTTCCAGTCCCTGAAAGGTGCCTGTAAGAAAGCTGGGAAAGAACTGTTCCCAAGGACATGGCACCATATGATGAGGAGTGATGGTTTTGAACTAGAAAAAGGGAGATTTATGTTGGATATTAGGAAAAAGTTCTTCAATATGAGGATGGTAGATGACTGGATCAGGTTGCATAAAGAGGTAGTGGAGGCCCCATCCCTGCAGATATTCAAGGTCAGGCTTGATGGGGCTGAGTGACCTGATCTAGTGAAGATGTTCCTGCTTACTGCAGGGGGTTGAACTAGATGACCTCCAAAGGTCCCTTCCAACCTTAGACCTTCGATGATTCTATGAGTCTATGATTCTAAATCCATCACTGACCTGATCTAGTGCTGGCAATAGTCCCATTTCAATTGGGAGGCTGGATGACCTCCAGAAATCCCATGCAACAAACACTTTTATGATTCTATGTGTCTAAGAAAGAAAAAAATAAATCATAGTTTAGCTCAGATTAATTTCAGGTACTTTCTCAGAACACTGAAGCCTCCCTTTGATTTCCTCCTAGCAGCTAAGTAAAACCTGAGCAAATCACTATGGTCTGAAGCTGTTGTGTGTGGATCTCCAGCCATCAAAAGGAAGTTAGCACATTTTCCACTGAAAATGTTCTGCTATCAAATGTTCACTGCTTTTCAGATGCCTGGCAAAAATACTGGGAAGAAGGGATTGCTTATCTACCATGAGGCTTGCCACCTTGAAGACCGCATGCCAAGCGATATTTTGCTTCAGATAGCACCACTCAGTAAGGCCCATGCAAATACAGTCAGCCAGAAATAAAGCAAGACTTGTTCTCTCCCAGCATGTCTTTCTTCAGCAGGAAAGTTGTCTAAGTCACTTTTTTTTCTCCACTCCTACTTAAGTCCTTCTTTCACAGCCATTTCGTGCCCATTCAAAACGAAAAGCCTTTGAATGCAGGCACAAGTTAGGAAAACCTTAAATCTTTAAATTTTCTAAAGAAGAAAATAGGGAAGTCACAGACTAGTGTCTCAAACACTCCTATAAAGAGCTGTCCTTCTACCTAACCCTCGAAGAGAAATAACAGTTATTAGATGTTTCAGTCACATAAGATGTCTGCCCTACCTCCTAAAGTACAGCTGTTGGAACAGCCCCAAAGATGCTTGTTGAAGGTAAAATAGGCATTTTTTTGCGTGTTCAGTACAGTAAAAATTGGATCAGAGTCCAGGAATTGCACTATACGGAAGCAGCTCAGGAAGCATCAGCCTGCAGAGAGCACTGCAGGGAGGGACAGGTCATCTCCTCCCCTAGAGAAGAAAAATTCGTGTCAGCTCCAGAGCTATTTTTGTAACAAATTTGCTCTATAAATAGCCTCATGAAGAATTGTCTGAAAATATTGCTGCTTCTGGTACCTCTGGAAAGTCTCTGCCAGTGACCGGGTAGGGGGAGAACAGAGGGACAGCAGTACCTGGGTGGAAGTGCTCAGACAGCTTATTCTGTCATGTTGGTGTGATGTGGCATGACACAGATGAAAACTATGAAGTATGATGGGCAACAAAAGATCAAACATAAGCTCAATGGTTCCAATTCCCCTGGCAACAGAGTGAGTGCTCTTGCCTATGCATACTTCCCAATAACCTTGTCTCAGCAGAGATTGTAACTGGAATGCATGCCCATATAGAAAAGACATGACATCTCTTGTTTACATCAAAAAAGGGAAGCTTTTTAAATGACCCTCTTTCTTCTCCAGTGAAGAGAGACTCTTTTTTCTTCTCTCTTTTCTTTCTTCTAGTAGTCACAGCACCAAGCTTGACTGAGTTCAAGAAGCATCTGGACAATGCTCTCAGTCCCATGCTCTGACTTGGCTGGCCCTGCATGGAGCCAGGAGTTGGACTTGATGGCCTTTACGTGTGCCTTCCAACTCAGGATATTCTATGGTTCTATGATTCTATAACTCTTGTTTTCAAAGTCTTCCTCTGCCAACAGTTGTCAGTTTCACTGTCCTAAATTAATTTTCTAGCATTGATGAGAAAAGCTCCAAGGCTAGCTATTTATTCTAAGTTTAGGGGTTGACTTGAATTTTTTACGTACTCTTTGCCAGTTTATCAATGAGGGGAAGAAAAGAGCAAACAAATGAGAAACCCTGAAAACCCTTAAAAGAGTCAGAATGACATTAAACTAATGAAATAACTCTGTTTTCTCAGGAAACAAGTCATTGTGTGAAAATGTGAATCTCATTTCTTTTGTTAACAACTCAAGTGATTTAGGGTTTCAGTTTGGTTTTCTGTTAGAGCTGATTTAAAACCACATCAAGATTATCCTAATCCATGCACTTACACATGCAGGCTAAAATAATCTGCAATGTTCATCTGGGGGGGGTTGTTTAGGGTTGTTCTGTTGGGGTTTTTTTTAATCTTTCAGTGTAGGAGCTCCGGTTTTATTGTAATGACCTCCAAGTCATAAAACAAACCGACCATCAGTCTTTGTCCAATACAGCAGCAACTTCAAATGAAGAAAATTTTCTGTATTTTTAAATTTGAATCTGCTTTCTGAAAATAACAGGCATTTCAAAGAGTAGCATCACTGACATCGCTGACACAAGTGAGTTACCAGCTACTGTATCCTGATGCTTCTCACTGCACCAGAATTTTCCTTAATGCTATTTTTTTCCAGTTATAACAATAAACTTTAGGGGAAGGCTCATTTTCCAGCCAGAACACATTTTTTTCTGTGTGCTTTTCTAGTTGAAATTCCAAAACTCCTGCCCATATGGACCTGTCTGTGCCTTTTCTTTAAAACTGAAAACTCCAAGCCAAGATTGGCAGGAAGGTTGTTCTGAAGTGATCAGAGTAACCACAGCTTCAACCCAGGCATGGAAAGACAGTGATGATGCTCTGGGGCTTGGATACTTCTTGCAGGAGCAGGGTTTGTTTCACACCTCCACTCTAGACACCTTGCATAAGCTTAGTCAAGTGATAAGCCAGCCAAAGGAAGTTGGTCTACCTACCAGATGGAAAATGCTGCAGTAGATTAGGTGCTTTTTGTAGGATGGGTATCTGGGAATGAGAACTACCCAAATCAGCTTGTAAAGTGGGGATACCTCAGCAGGATAGACATGCCCTTTTGGGACTACAAGGAGGTAGTGATCTTCTGCTAAGATTTTTGATTTTGACCCTTCTGAAAACACATGATACAGCCAGCCTTTTCTTGTAACACATATCCAGAGAAGGAAAAATTTTGTTCTTTTTTAATTTGCACACACACACGCTTATGTAGGCCAATGTTCTTGTCACCAGCATATTTGAGAAAATGAGGCTGTTGCTCTACCTCTTAATTGGACAGGACCCAGAGCAGACCGTGGGAGATAATCATGTAAAATCCAGGCAGATCTCTTTTTGAGGCATGAGATAGCTCTTTAGCTGATGACTGTGATTAGAATTTGGGCAGTTCTGAATATGCCCAGATTTTTACTGGCAGAAAAGGTTATGTTCCCTGTGGGCTAGCTGCAAATGAGTGGGAGGTTTAGAACCCAAGTTGTGGCTGTAAGTATGAATAGGATGGTTAGATGATTTTTACTGCCCTTCATGCATTCCCTTCTTAGCCACTCAGTGCTTCAAAGGTCTTCCCTCTCTGCAAAACCAGAGCACAAGCACTTCCCCGTGGCATAGTGAATCATAAGGAAACAAGTATTAGTGTGCTGTAGCCATAAAATGATTGTGGTTTCAGAAGATTCCACAGCTAGAAACTTTGGAAACACGATACAGAGGTATATCAATCACATCAGATAATTGTAGAGTTTGGAATGGTGGCAGATTCAAAACTATTGCTGTCACACAAGCACACCTGTAAAGCTGTAGTTGACACCATGATACAACCAGTCCATCTCCAAATTTTCCTCCCCACTTACCTGTGCTCTTCTCAGTACGTTGATCTTCCCAAAGATTTCTTCCTAAATCAAGCCCTCTTCTATGCATATTCCTCAATCCGTTCAGTCCCTGTGCACAGTGATGCTGAAATCAACCTGTTGCCCATCCGTAGTAAACACCTAGAATACATCAGACTGGGATGTGTCACTAAAGTAGCAATCACATAGTTAAAAAAAAAAAAAAAAAAAAAAGAAAAAAAAAGAAAAAGTACAAAATAGCAGATTGCCTACAGATTTTTTCCTTTGGGGCTTTTTGGTGCTCTTTTTTTTTTTCCCCTTTTTTTTTTATTCCCCCAAACTGCTTTGTGCCTCTGCCTTTCTGTGGAGCTTTCACTAGAACGGATCACAAAACCTGCCGCAGATACAGTATTGAAAGCTGAAATCAAACCACAGCTGCAATAAATTCTGGGTCTCATTTTTGCAAGGCAGGACACGTCATTTTTCTTGGTGAATTGAAGACTACTTACAACTCAGGAGGGAAAGTTGACAGCGCGAGACAATGCCACGCAAGTCCTGCTGATCGTTGCTCACAAACCATTCCGTGCAGCTCCCTTGATGACCCAGAATGAACTCAACTTCAAGCTGAGGGAGGTGGGAGGAAACCAGCATTCACGCCAGTTGCCTTTTTTCTTTTTTTTTTTTTTTTTACCACGACTTGCTTGTCACAGGAACAAAGATCATCTGGAAGAGGGTTAAGGAGTTGCATAGCAGCAGAGGAAAAAGAGCCCTCTAAAAATAGAAGAGGCAAATAAAATATATCAATAACTTAACATAACCCCAATACATCACACTGTAAAATGAGTAAATGAAAGCTCTTTCAAATTTTACCACTTGCTGCTACCAGTGGGTGTCATTTCCCACCATACCTCCATCTTCACAAATGAGTTTAGCACCACAAAATGATGCGGCTATGTAGGAGTGACAAATATCAAGCAGCCAATATGCCTGAATAGTCTGGGCTCAGATGGGTCTTCTTGTCTGGGGGCACCCTTACATCGAAGGAAGGCGTACACAAGGAGGTTTATTTAGCTATTACACAGGCTTGCATTGCGTATATGCCTGTACAGAGGGGAAATACAGAGTAATAAACGGGCTGACTTATCTGATTGCCACTTTTGTCACACTTTGGGTCCTCAGTGCATGATCCTGCCAGGGAACCGACTAAAGCAGCAGCGTTGTTCAATGCAACCAAGAGCTGGGCATCCAGCTACCTCTGGACTCCCTTTCAGTTTAAGGAAACTAAAGTGGCTCCCTGCCTATGTAATGACACTGCACAAATAGAAGCATTTGTAACATCATTCAATTAAACATTTTATAGAGGAAGGAAAATGGCAATTTGTTGAAATAAATCTGTTTTCAGACAAGCAACACGTTTCCTGTTTAAAAGACTGTGGGGAAACCATTAAAAATGTCTCTAAAGCCATTCAGAGAAATTTTTTTAGCATTTTTTAAACAAGTGTTACTTTTTTAGAGGTTGGGGAAACTTTTTTTGGAAACGAAGGTGATTACATAATGAGAATGTACAAAATTAGCCAAAGATGAGCTACTTCGTTTTGCACAATCCACTTTTTCCTCTCCTTCCACTACTTCCCTATTTGCCAGATTTTTGTATCTATGATTTGGGATGCAAAGAGTTTTCCCAATGTCAGTGATTCTTTTAAAACTGGAAAACTTTTACTTTCAGCTGAGAAAGCTACTACTTTTGTGCTTTAAAAGTAGGTGGCATGGGAAAATGGGACAACCTGTTTTTTTTTTTCCAGAGTGACTGCAGAAAGCTATTGAAAGACAGTGCAGTTTGAGTGAAGAGGTGTATTAGAAAACTGACATGAAATTTCACCACGGGAAGGTGGGTGTCCAACCCGTTGCATGGCAGATATTAGAAGTCCTTGAAGAACAGCATTAAGATCATTGGAGAGGTGTTCCACATCCTTCTTGAAATCCAAGTGCCATTAAAATGGCAGAAAGGGTAATGCCCGGTGTATTTGCAATGAAGTCTTCTTAATTGCAATGCTAAAAATGCTCTACTTCAGTAGGAACATCACACAATGGCTTTTCCTGATTACAATTATGTGATGAATACATCTGAGGAAAAAGTCAATCAGAGCAAAAGATGCTCCTCAGCCTGCTGGAAAACTGCAGTTTCGCTGGGAGATAAATTGTGGTACAACTGAAATTCAGATCCCACATCCCAGAAGCCGTGCTGCTGATGCTGTGTTGCACTGGTTGTGAGAGTGCTGGGTATCCTCACCTGTGCTGAGGTCTTATATTGGAGATATTGATAGGTATTTTTTACCTTAACATAAAAACATACCTTAGAGAAAATGGTCTTGAATGTTTTACATATGCTTCTTCGCGTTGCTGGTCATAACATGACCTGAATAAATACTCAGAACACAGGAACTGGTTTGCATGATAGTTTAGTTTTAAAAGTCAAATATTTTTTAAGTGATTTATTGAGCTATGGCTTGTGGAATAAATATAGGAATTTCAAAAGCATTAATGGGAATCTTGACAAAAATACAGAATAGAGAAAATATGCAAAATCTGTAAGAGTGTGAAAATGGTATAAATAGGATAATTATTTTCCCCTGGCATGTTAGTTTCATTGCATTATTTGGACAATATTAAAGCCTATTTTATTCAGCCAAAATCAATATGAAGACAAGGTTGTCTGGATAAGGATGACAGGAATGGGCCTGAGGTCTGCTGTGTGACTGGTACGGTTACAAGTAAAGCTAAATTAGCTGACTTTTCCCAACATAAGATTTCAGAATATTTTTTCTACGTTTGCCCAGTGAAGGCAATTCTCTTACACAAATCTTTTAAAGGAACAAAACAAAAAATTGGGTAGTAAAATGTTGGTCCCAGTTCTCACAGGGGAATTCAGGAAAAAAATTTGGAAAACAGGATTAGTGAACAATATGTCCACATGGTTCAGCAGTGAAACTGCAGTGGAAGTCCATCTGAAATCCAGTAGCAAGAAAGATCCCTTGAGTGGTTTAGGGCAAGGCTGTCAGGAACTTCAGATCATAGGCTCTGGCAAAATGCAGTCATTTTGTAGAAATCATGATGTGAGAAACATCTGGAAGAAAACTCATAGCTGTGTTTATATGAGTTTTCTCATGGCATGGGAAAGCCTGGCCTTGAGTTTTGTTCTAAGTGATAATGATGATGAAATAGTGACAATTATTAACAATCCCTGTTTCTACGCTCACGTCAATCACCCAGATGAGACTGAACAACAAACTTCAGATTGTCCCTATCCAAATACCTGAGACCCAAAACCTCGTGAAGTTAGTCACTTTAATCATAGAATCATAGAATCATAGAATTGTAGGGGTTGGAAGGGACCTCCAGAGATCATCGGGTCCAACCCCCGGCCAAAGCAGCTCCCTAGGACATTTCACTGAGATAGGCGTCCAGACGGGGCTGGAATCTCTCCAGAGAAGGAGACTCCACACCCCCTGGGCAGCCTGTCCCAGGGCTCTGGCACCCTCACTGGGAAGAAGTTCTTCCCCATGTTGGTGTGGAACTTCCTGTGCTCCAACTTGCAGCCATTGCCCCTTGTTCTGTCCCCACAGACACTGAAAAGGGGCTGGCTGATTCCCCCTGCATCCCATGCTTAAGATAATTATAAACATTAATTAGGTCCCCCCTTAGTCTTCTCTTCTCAAGGCTGAACAGTCCCAGCTCACTCAGCCTCTCCTCACAGGGGAGATGTTCCAGGCCCTTAATCATCTTTGTAGCCCTTCTTTGGACTCTCTCCAGGAGATCCCTGTCCCTTTTATCCCAGGAAGCCCAGAACTGGACCCAACACTCCAGGTGGGGCCTGACCAGGGCAGAGCAGAGGGTGAGGATCCCCTCCTGTGACTTGCTGGCCACACTCCTCCAGATGCACCCCAGAAATCACACTGATGTCACAGGATTAACTAGAAGATTAGACACCTACATATGTTTAACTAGTGTAACTGTAAGGTCTAGGAAGACAAGGCAGATACACTGGGATGGTGTAACCCAGATGAAAAATGTTATGGCAGAATATGTCATTTAATTCATTAATGTAGCAATAGTAGAATAGAAACAGGGGTAGGAGTTGGAAAGAAAAGGTCACGGGGTTAAAATGTTAAAAAGGCAGAGCAGAGGCCAAGAACAAGAAGGTAGTTTCAGGAAGTTACAGGGCGGATTGGAAATGAAGAGACCTCAACATAAAAATTCTGGAGTGATAAAATAATTTTTCCAGTGCATTATTTGAATTAGTATTGTGGGTCTGCGCAGCGAGGCTTTGGTAGCTGAGGGGCTGCAGGGGCAGCTTCTGCCAGCAGCAGCTGGAGCTTCCCCCAGGTCCCACAGAGCAAACACCAGCCGGCTCAAGGCCGGACCCACCACTGACCAAGGCCGAGCCCATCAGTGATGGGGTAGTATCTCTGGGGTAACAAATTAAGGAAGGGGGAAAACCATTGACAAAGAGCAATTGCAGACAGCGAGAGGAGTGAGATGATGTGAGGAGCTCTGCAGACACCAAGGTCAGTGCAGAAGGAGGGGGCGGTGCTCCAAACACCAGAGAGATTCCCCTGCAACCCATGGAGAAGACCATGGTGATCCACCATTCAGGCAATGGAGGACCCCATGCCAGAGCAGGTGGAGGCACCTGAAGGAGGCTGTGACCCCATGGGAAGTCCACGCTGGAGCAGGTTTCTCCCTTTCCCAAATGAGGAGTGCAGTGATAAAGTGGCATTGGTGGACACTTGGCCTCCAGCCTGGGATGTCCCCACCACAATTAGATAATGTTGTAAGTGAAAAATTAGTGAAACCATTTGCTTGAAATTTATCTCCATGTCTGTTATGTAGCATCATGAATTGGTACCAGGAAACACTGGGGTGATCTTACAGCAGATGCAATTTTCTGTTTCATTCAAAGAATATGAAATCAAAAACAGAGTTGGGAAACACCTGCATATTTTAAAAATTACATATCTCAGGTCAGGGTTTTGCTCTGAACTTACATGAAAAGTAGATAAACTGCATTTTAAGTTGGTTTAAACTTAAAAATAGATAATGTCTCCTGTGTTTTGTTCAACTCAAGCAATTTTTTTTTTTTAATTTGCTGCAGAAAACTGAACATAGGAAAAAAAAAAACCAACCCCAAATTAAAACATTTCCAGAAAAAAAGAAAAAAAAATTATTTTCTTCTTCCCAAACCTCAAAAGCCAAATATTCGCACCATCCTCCTCTGAATGTCCAAAACTCCCTTCTTGGCTGCTTCTGCAGCTGCTGCTGCTGAATGAAGTCATATTACATTGCACTGATGAGCATTTCATTCACAAACAGGAAGGAGATCTAGCCTTGTAAGGGCAAAACAAACAAGTTTAGTTCACTGGGTGAGATGAACCAACGGACCACGAACTCGTTGTGTTTTTTTCCTTTTCTTTTTTTTTTCTTGAAGCAGCAGGAAAGGGGCTGCTGACGAGATATTTTGGAACAACTTGCTATTAGGAAGGAAGTATGAGTGGGTGTAGTTGAGAAGCAACTCACACTCATATGACACACACGTTGCGAGTATGTTGAAGTCTTGGTCTCAAACAAAGGGTGGAACTGTCAGTTTAGTGATGCAGAACAGAGGGAGCTGTTTGATTGTTTGTCTTGCTCATAGTCATCATCCTGCTGGAGAAACAATGGTCTTTGTAAAATGACCAGTAGTTCACTCTCCTGATGGGCCAAATGACTTTGAATTTTTTTTTCAGTGTCACAAAAAAGGGAAAATAAAGAATATTAAGGATGCTTTTAGATAAGGGAGATTTTGAAGGAAGATGTTGTCAGGATGATCTAGAGAGCTTTCCTTGTCGATCGTGCTTTAGATCCCTAATGATAGATCAAGAAACTGTCAAGAAACTTAAGAATTCATTGGGAAATCAGATGGAATCTCAGCTTAATACCACAGACATTTCATGCTCGTGTTTTAACCACACTTCAATGTCAAGACATTTTAATTCAAATTGAGAATTCCTTGGTCTTGGAAACTCTAGAGTGTCTTTTCAAATTCCAAACCTCAGGAAAAGTCCAGAGATGTCATAGAAAAGGGAAACAATTTTTTAAAATTTATTTGGTAAGAATAAAAGATTATCTTGGTCACTGTGTCTGTGAATAAGGTCTATGGATGTGGTAATTCACACAGTTTAACTAATGAACAGAAAACCTAGACTCGGTTCCAAATTAAGGTCCTCTTTAATGAAATGATTCAAGAGACCAAGAGGTAACTAGTGAACTCATGTAATTGGGTATGTTCAGAAATAGCCAGAATGTTTATTATTTTGCTTTAAAAATGGTGGGTTATCATATCCTTGTGTACACTGTGGCAGATCTAAGAAAGTCAGTTACAGATAAAGTAGATTGGCTATGTTTCAATCAATAGTTAGAATGCAGAGTTATCCAAAATTTTTCTTTGTTTTCTAATGAAAAATGTGCTCTAAAATTGCTAAGGCACCTTCCTGGCTTTAATCAATCAGTACATTTATACAATTAAAAAGAACTCAGCTCTTCTTTGCCTTACACATACCACCACCACCCCCTCTTTTGTCTCAGAAGAATTTTCAGGTTGAGAGTCCCTGGAGCCAAATACTGCAGACACCCAGGAACAAGCCAGTCCAAAGATTGCAAGTGTGTGGTAAAGTTTAAAACTTTTATAAATGTTTGATAAAATGGGTTATATATATATATATAAAGAAAAAAGTGAGATATATAAAGAAAAAAGTGAAAGACATTCAGAAATATTTCTTCCTTTTCAAAGAGGAAGCAATTTTACCAGATTTGAAAATGATGCATTTAAAATCTCAGAGATAGTACAATTTATACATTTTAAACTAGACTCAGAGAAGTCTGTCCATTATTGCTCACGGAGAGGCTTTTAAACAAATGGAAGGGAGGTTGACTGCTGTTGCAAAACATACATTATGTGAACTAATGAACTATACCTACAGGGAAAGGTAGTCCTTCCTTATATTTAAATTAATCTAGATTTTTTCTTTAAAAAAAAAAACCCAACAAAGAAAAGAAAGCCTGGATAGGAGATCTTCTACCTCCTCTTCCTCCTCCTCCTCCTTTGTTCCCCTCTCATTAGTCACCTGGTAGTGGTAAAGGGAAAGGGGTGGATTTTTATTTTTTTACTTTTCAGACCATAGGCAGCACCAATTTCTAACATGCTCCCATCGTGCCTGAGCTCAGAGGCTTGTTTACAACCTTTCAACTCAATTGTTTAAGTGATGGAAACTCAAGGTAAAACCTATTGTTTACCACCCACTGGCCATTTTGTCCAGGAGTTAAAACAATTTTGTAGTTATGGAACTTGTGTTATAATCCACAAGAAAAATCCAAGTAAATCTAGTATATTAAGTAAAGTCCAGAGTGAGTTGTAATTAGTGCATGTGCTACCTGAGAACCATCTTCCAGAATATCTAAGTTCTTTTTTGTAGGGAGCTTTGTTTTTTTCAAATAGCTACAATATGGCTGGAAGTCCAAGGTGGTGTCTTTATTACAGCTTCATGTCTGCAGCCATAAATTCAAAAATACAAACTCTTTCTCCCAAGAAAACTTCATATTGCTGTCAAACCTGCCACACACAAGAAAGAGAAGAGAGGAGAGGAGAGGAGAGGAGAGGAGAGGAGAGGAGAGGAGAGGAGAGGAGAGGAGAGGAGAGGAGAGGGAGAGGAGAGGAGAGGGAGAGGAGAGGAGAGGAGAGGAGAGGAGAGGAGAGGAGAGGAGAGGAGAGGAGGGGGGAGGGGAGGGGAGGGGAGGGGAGGGGAGGGGAGGGGAGGGGAGAGGAGGGGAGGGGAGAGGAGGGGAGAGGAGGGGAGAGGAGGGGAGGGGAGGGGAGGGGAGGGAAGGGGAGGGGAGGGGAGGGGAGGGGAGGGGAGAGGAGAGGAGAGGAGAGGAGAGGAGAGGAGAGGAGAGGAGAGGAGAGGAGAGGAGAGGAGAGGAGAGGAGAGGAGAGGAGAGGAGAGGAGAGGAGAGGAGAGGAGAGGAGAGGGAGAGGAGAGGAGAGGAGAGGAGAGGGAGAGGAGAGGAGAGGAGAGGAGAGGAGAGGAGAGGAGAGGAGAGGAGAGGAGAGGAGAGGAGAGGAGAGGAGAGGAGAGGAGAGGAGAGGAGAGGAAGAAAGAAAAGAGAAAAGACTACAATTACAGCACACTCTCACGTAGCTAGATCTTTCTGCCCATTCCTCAGAAAATAAAAATAATTATGTATTTTAAATACAGACATCCATCAGATAACATCAGCAGTCTCCAGATACATCTTGGATCATCAGCCTTTCAAGTATTTATTCTTTTTAAAATTAAAGACTCCCAAGCTCATCTGTGTGTGCTTGTACATGCACAATTTCCACCAATACTAGTTTCAGAAGTTGGCTTCTTGCCTGTAACTGTTGTCTCCAACAGGAACTCTGCAAACTGTCCACATTTTGAAAGTGATTAGTTTATTTCTAGAACTGGTAGATATTTGTCACATTCAGTTACCTGTGCTTCATCCTTCACATGTTTAAAACTTTGCTGGACTCAGCTCCAGTTATAGATGATTTTATATCTAGCTAGCTATCCAGCTATCTAGCTATATTTTATATCTTTATATCTTTTACATATATATATATATATATATATATATTTTGAACATGCCAACAGGTGCCAATATCAAATACACTGTTATAAGCAACAAAATTCTGGTCTGTAACTCTCCCAAACCTTAAGCCTTCTCTAGAGACTTCAGCAAGAACACAGTGCCTAATGAAAGCCTACATGGAGCTGCCATTTTCATCCTTGCAAGTATGAAATTATAAAGCTACCAGGATACCTTTTATAACTCCATCCACATAATTTAGTCCTGAGCAGGGGCAATACATTCCGTCTTTCAGGTGCAAGTAGCTTCAAGAAAAATGTCTCCTGTGAAGAGCTAAAATTTACTAGGAATTTCTAAATACAAGGGAATACAGAAAAATGTCACTTTGCTTCAAAATGCAGTCAGAAGAGAAAGTTTAGCAGGAAGACCTCCATGACTTGGGACACCAGAGTCAGCTCATGAAGGAACTCATCTGCTGTATCCTCAAGGGAAAACTCAGCCATTTCACACACTATTCATGGGGGGTTTTGCACTTTTCAGGAAGGTGCTATGCATTTGTTGCCATGATGATGTTCAACAAGGCCAAGTGCAAGGTCCTGCACATGGCTCAGGGCAATCCCAAGCACAACTACAGGCTGGACAGAGAATGGATTGAGAGCAGCCTCAAGGAGAAGGACTTGTGAGTGTTCATTGATGTAAAGATCAACATGAGCCCTCTGTACATGCTTGCAGCCCAGAAAGCCAACCTTGCCCAGAGTGGGCAGATGGCAGATAATTCAATAAAACTCAACAGCGATACAAATTTCATTAAACTTATTAAGCAATACAGAGGGATTTAACTCCCTGAAAAGGACATTGTAGCTGAGTTAGGGGCACCTAGGACTCCAGGCACTTAGAGTTTATTGAAACATCAATAAATTTTGCCTTTGCAATTCCGTGTATTCCATATTTAAAAAGAAAAAAAAAATTAGTACTCATCCTACATCTCTGAGTAGCAAATTATCAGTAAAATTGTTTGAGGCTTGTAAGTAAAAGGTAACATAGGAACCCAACAACATATTCTTATTGTACTATTATTGTTTTATTGAGTATTATAGCCAAAATATGCACTCATAATCTGAAGCTAGCACAGAGTTATTATTTTTCATAATTTAATAATGATGATGCAGAGCATATGGCCAAAAAAGGCAAGGAAAACAGTTTTTGTAAAAACAGAGCTCTGTAGATGCACAATATTGAGTTAGTTGTAAAAAGATATGTGCGTCCTTGCGGTTTCTAAAGCACGAACTCCAGGATTGTATTTATTCATCTGTTATTTACTCCTACTACAAACCACAGCATACCATTAACCTGCCTCCACTCCTGCATAAGGGTATACCATTGCTGTTGTCTCTCCCCCGCAGATGGTTAGTGCAGAGATGAGACATTCAGCAAATGCTTCTGCTTTCTTCTGAAAATGAGGAAAAAACAAGCCCAATCCCTCCTGTGACAAACAGCAATGGGAGAGAAGTCTGCAACTCAGGACTGAGACCTCCATTGCGAGTACCCTCATCAGTAGACTACAAACTACAGTAGGCCATGGTGTCTCAGTGGCAACACAGAATCACAGACTGGTTTGGGGTGGAAGGGACCTCAAAGCCCATCTAGTTCCAACCTCCTGCCATGAGCAGGGACACCCTCACTAGACCAGGGTGCCCAAAGCCCCATACAGCCTGGCCTTGAACCCTGCCAGGGATCCAGGAGCAGCCACAACTTCTTTGGACACCCTGTGCCAGGGTTTCCTCACCCTCACAGGGAATCATTCTGTCTCACTAAGTGCCTGTTGTTTCAGTGTATGGACTGCATCCAACTGCAAGGATGGATGTCTTGGAGTTACATATGTGTACCATCTAAGTATTCTATAGGTGTTTGAGCTTCACTTTTCTCATTTATATGGAAAACATCTCTTTAAATTGTCTTTTCATCTATCATGTTAGAGATGAAAAAAAAATATCCAACCAACTATTCATCTTCTCAACATGTAGAGAAACCAGAGACAGATGCTTACAAAATCCTACCTTGCACAAGTACATGTGCAAATAAGGTTCCTGTTTGTGCAGTCATATGATTTATCTGTGAAAGTAAAAGGATTGATGCCCATTAGGGTGGGGAGGGGCCTTTAGGTTTTAATTGCTACATAACTTCTTTCTGTTCTGTACACTCTATTCCTTTGAAGGCTATTGCACTATAGAGCAAGATTTACTGTGAAGTAATGGAAGTTTTACTTGCAGTACATCAAGTATCAATAGCAAGCCTTTGAAGTGAAGACTACTGGGTACATGCTTTCTCTCTCCACCCCATTACAGCTGGTGGTGGAGTGTGAGAGAGAGGATACACTTTGTTATGCCCTGACAATCAGAGCTGTGGCTGTCTTTCCTGCTGAAGGGTTTCTGTAAATAGCTGAAGTGAAATTGTGACTAAGTGAAGAAACCCAAGGAAATCAGGATCCTACCTGTTGTGATACCCGACAGCTAGAAGGAAATGTTGTCCCAGTTCCTGTCACACCACATTTCACTGCCTGAAATTGAGACAGTGGGAGCACTGGGTGCCTTCAAACACAGGAATAAGAAAATTAAATGCTTTCAATAATTTAAATCTTCTTTAGACATCTAAACATAAGCAATTCAGACTTCCTGCACTTAACCTGTCATTTCTAGTTTGGGTCAGCATATTGCAGTTGAGTACCAGATCTCAAATTTGTCATAACAATGAAAGACCTCAGCCTGAACACCTCCTGGTATTTGAAACAGGACTTCAGTGGAGCTATTTGGTGCCTCTGGTTTACAGTGAGGGGCTTTCTTCTTTTTTCCACTGTGATAATTTTCCCAGTGACATTTTTAGCCATAGGACTGATAATCATAACTCGCTTTGAATTCTTAGCAACAAATACGATGCTATTCTTCTGGGACAGCTGTATCTGAAGCTTGAAGACTTAAAAACTTCTTGCCATATTAAAAAAAAAAAGGCCTTTTGTTTCCTCCCTCTAAGGATGGAGAAGGGAGGCTATGATCTTTGCCTGCAGGTTGTTTGATTGAACTATGACAGCAAAGCATCCACAATGTCTTTAGTATTGACTGTTGGGATAAAGGTATATCCTGTGCACTCGTGGCTGAACTTGCTGGTCTGAATGACATTGTGGTTTGCCTGTGGTAGAAAAGACATTGGGTTGTTCTGATAGGTTATTTTGTTAAGCTAAATGTACCAAATCTGTAAACAACAGGGGTTTATTGCCATGGTTTGAAAACCTTTGGTTTCCTCTGGGTAACTTGGGGATCAAGCAGATAGTTAGGACTCAAGTCAGTCATTTTTATTTTGTCAGAGTAGATGGTACTTTAAATTATCCTTACTTGTTTCCTGCTCTGTATTGCAGAATATGGCTGGGCAACTAACTGGCTTTTACTAAGCATGAACGATGCAGAAAATCAGGCCTGAATATTGGGACCTGTCGCCAAATCACGACCAGTTACCTAAAACCACAGGGAACATTGCAGTTCCATAAAAGTTGTTTTTTAATCCATCTTTTCAGCATGAAAAACATTGTATTACTGAGTTTCCAATAAACACCTTGTTACAGGGCTAAGTTTCTAATAGGGTACATCGTGTAATTCTGAAGATAGAACTGAACAGGATGCTGTTTAATCAAGGATTGAGTACCACAGAAAACAGGTTTTTGTTCAACAGATGTCAGTCTGCCCTCAAAGTAAGAATTAATTAGTTCTCATAAATAGGATGAAATACAAAAGTGTAAACCTAACTGTTCCTGGGAAGCAAGGACCCAAAGGCCTGTAATGAAGGTGATGTAACCTGCTCAAATTCCAGTTGATTAAACATGTTAGACAACAACTGAAATCTAAGGTAGCTTATTTGGGCATATTTCAGTTGTAGAACACATTTTCATTTTCTGACCCCGTTTATACTGTTGAACAGTGCATTTGATTTTCCTTGGAGGTGACTAAAGTCAGCAGTGAGTGAACTCCTAGGGTAGATTAGGAGCGGTGCCTACACAAGCACGCTCCTATTATCTGATTTCACTTAGAGAAGACAAGGAAAAGGAGATCCAGATTTTCCAACTGTGGTTCTGGGCAGCAATATCTGGCAGAGCAAATGTCACTGTAGTGTCATCTAAAGCAACAAGTGGCACCAAGGACATGGAAAGAGGGAAAAGTATTTGACACAAGGTGGACTAACCTGGCTGTAAATCACCAGAACAGCCTCCTGTCTCTAACACAATTTCCTTGTCCCTGAAGACAGGAAAACTAATGAGAACTGAATTTGCTTTGGCAAAGTAATCTTTTATGAGCTGCTTACATGCCTCTGTGTTTCATAAGGTACATCGATACTTCCCATGGAAGAAACAGGTAGCATTTTGCAATAACGGTCCCCTTTCTGATAATATTTGCAACATGATACACTGCAGGTTTAATTGGAACCAGAGACTTTTGGACATTTCTACCCACTACCGATTCACATGGTGAAAGTAAATCAAGCCCTATATAAACAAAACAGATGGAAGTGACGCTAATAGTACAATGTCAGCAGTATCCACAGATTGACAGAGCTAGTTATGTTGCCAGATGCACAGAATGTTGCACTACTTGTTCCTTATAAACTAGACTTGATGGAGTATGTCAATGTCAAACTCCTTGCTGATTTACACACGAACATACAAAGACATGCACACTCACAGATACTCACGTTCCTGTGATCTATATCAACCATACCATCTGCTTTCTGCTTTGCATGTGGTAGCTAACTAACTATCCTACTGTGCACGGGTATCACTGAGTACATGCTGTGGAGGCAAACAACAGGGTTTTTTTTCCCTTCCTCTACCCTATTTAGTGTTATAAAATAGGCTCGTTAACATTTGCCATCTAGGCACATATATTCCACATGTATTTTTGAAACTTGTTTCTAATTTGTACTTATTCCTTCGGCCAGTATAACCTTCCACACACCAAGAAATGTTAAAGCCTCAGCCTCTGGGAACACTGTACGGCTTTAAGCCTCCATTTCCCCTTTGGAAGGAGCACAAAACAGTGAGCTCCAGACAGGTAGCAGCACATAAAGATAACATTTCATCAGTTTTTGCAGCAGACATGCTCAGCTGAGAGTCTACTGAAACGTCTTCATCGTGCAGCAGCTCGGACCGAGAGTGCGAAATGTCAGGAGAAGGATGTGCTGCTTGGAGGGACAGAAAGCTGACCTAGCTACAGCCAGCGCCTAAAGTCTCTTTCTGACCCATTTCATTGTCTGGCACCTGTCATTATAACAATCTTTCCAAAAGATCTACGGAAATTACACTTACCCTCTGGTAACTAGGTAACATAATCTCCCGGAGGCTAGCTAATTGCAGCCCATGATAACCTCACATACAGCAACTGTTAAATTTTTCATTTCTTTCAAATTATTATGGATCAGTGGAGAGGGTATTGATTTGATTCATTAACTGATTCCCAGTCTGTTCCAAGGTTAATGATTACATGTATCTCAATTACATCCTTAACAGGTTATACTGTATGATTTGTTTCAACTGCAATGTACATTGCGTATCTTCCACAGCTGAAAGCCTTCTTAGCACTTGATGATTTAATAAGGCCTTTTTTTCCATTTCACTGAACATGCCTACAAGGCACAAGTACATCTGGGACAACGGCAAAGAGAAAGCTTTCCCCAAATTCTTTAAAGAGCATGTGCAAGACACGCTCTGGGTAACAGTCTCAAAAGGCCACAGAGATAACCTGAGATTCTTTCAAGTTTAAGGTAGTTGAAGGCGATTCAGAAGTGATGATTGATTCTCCCTGGTTTTATTACTCCATCAGCACTCGAAGCTCGTATTACCTGTCAATTAACTTTTAAGCTGCTTTGGGTTACCTGGCTGAAAATGGCTTTAGAAATCTTGGACACAACATTTGCCATTCTCAGTTGTCTGTCAAAATGGATTGTGTATCTCACCAGCAGCACAGTGATTCCACTCTGCTCAGCAGCGCTGCTGAATCCTTTTTGGCTCACAAGAGCTCTCCACATTTTTACCCCACGACTACCACTAACGCAGCCACGGAAAGTAAGTTTTTTCATCACTCTTTACCCCGAGTGCGACATTATTTTTGATATTGCTATGGGATTGCTGCCTCATTTGGTGACGAGAACCATGGTGCCAGGCTCTGTACAAATTGTGAATGGCAGTCACCGAGGAAATCACCATCGGAAAAAACAGGTGTGGGAAACATTAGAAAAACCGAGCAATCAGAAACCTGTCAGAGTAATTTAGGTCTTCAGTACAGGAATCCAATGCTTTCTCTACCCATTACTTTACTTTTGCATCCTGTTTCCTTAAGTGCGTTGGACAAACACTGGGTGATGAGGGAACTTCTCTTGCATGATATAGAGGTTTAATGGAACGATATTTCACTTCTCTGCGACTCTACTTCACATGAAGGTCTAGAAGTGCTAATACACTACACATCTTCAGATCGGGTAGATATTGCTACACCCGTTTGCAGACCAGTAAACTGAGAGCTGGAGGGTCTGAGTTTAACAACCAAGGGCACAGAGCAAGTCAATGTCAGAAATGGAAATGCAGTGCAGAAATTCTTGACTCCCGGTCAGTGTTCTGACTCCTAATCCACATTAATTCCAGCAGTTTGCATTCTGCACGTACAAAGACCCTTTTATCCTTTCATCTCTCCCCCTCTCCATCCTTTACTTTGGAACCCCGAGATACTGTAGTTTAGTTTGGAAACTAGGAAGCCAAATGAGTATAGTCATGAGGAAAGACTTCAGTTATACAATCCATTAAATAAAACAATAGAGCTTGCAGCTGAGCTATTAAAAAGCGTAGAGCAATTTTTATTTCAATGGCTACATTTTATTTCCTCTTCTGAGTGACTGCTAACAAAGGGCTGCTGAAAGGACTGGATAAAAAGTAGACGTCAGATGCAAGATCCATGAGTTAAACAACATTATTAGATACAATTTCATAAAATCTAGTTGCTTTTCTGCTACTAGAAATCATGTCCTTTTGTCAACTTGTGGTCACATCAGCACTTCTGTTGATATAATTTGCTCCAGCTGCAGAGCGTAGCTGGCCTGCAAATCAAGAACTAGAATAGGGACAGTCAGGAATAACTCAATGGCTTGGATAATGTGCAAATCACTACGCATCTTGCTATTAGTATAGTTTATTTTCTCTCAGAATATTTGGAACATGAAAAATTTATCTTTAGCAAAACAGCCGATCTGACACTTTACTGAGAGCAGAACTGGCTGGCTAGCTTATTGTAACATCCCTCCTCCCCTCACAGCTCACACATACATACACCCCCACTCTATAATCATTTAAGTGGGATTATCATATCAAAACCCTTCATTATCTTTCATTGAATTCAGACCAAACACCTAATTTCATATATTGTTCGAGGTCTCCCTATAATATTGCTCACAATCCTCCACATTCACTTTTTAAATATTTAAAAGAGGTTGGTTTTGTGGTTTTTTTGGTGGGTTTTGTGTTGTTTTTTTTTAATTTCCACTTCATTTCCCACTTTCACCCTTTCCTACCTTTTGCTCAAACTGGGCAGAATAAGAAGTAGTCCATCCTCAGCAATGAGATCCTTCAAACTCCAGGCCTTCTGGACAGATGGGAACCTGGTTGGAAATGAAACATAACACATCTGGTGGAGCATAGAATGAATGAACATTGTGTGAAAACGGAAAAAGACTTACTAAAGCAACCATTCTCTTTTGTCTCTTCATGAATAGGAAGCATACAGAACCAAGATGGTGTTAGCACAGCCCTTATTCCAATCTACTTTTAAAATATACTTTTAATTTAACATAAAACAGACAGTTGTTACCAAGGATCTGTGAAAGTCCAAACTTTTTAAGTTCACATTGATACTGGAGCTTTCTGCTTCTGATAAACAATTAAGGAAAGGAAAACAATAGGAAATACAGCTGGAAGCGCCCCTGTTAACAACAGTGATTAATCATCTGTGAAAATGCTGCAGAAAGTTTGTTATTTTCCAGCTCAAGTAAATGGCATACCATCTTTATGCAGAAAGGAAGAGCCTCGGTGCAGGTGTTAGGAACACTCCAGACCCATTGCTTAAGCTCCCTTCACTGGCCCTGAAAAAAACAGGCATTTTCCCCTTTAACTCACACCAATTAAAAATCCCATTTAGATCCAGTTTGGCACCATTTATCACAACTGGCTTAGTTTTGCTCATCCATTTTTTCTGTCAGATTAGGATTATAATTTAGCCAATAACATCCTAACTGCATGGAAAATATAAATTCCCCTGTTTTATCAAGGTTTTACTTCTTGTCAGTGAAGACAAGGCTTAAGCTTCTCCTGGCATTAAAGAATTTCTCCATCAAACTGGGATGGAGGTTGGCTTCACAATAGTTGTATCTTCAGCATACACTGCTTCAGCCTGTAAAATTTGCCATCAACACACAAATGGTGTACTAAAGGCCAGAGTGAAAACCAGTATTGGGTAATGGTGAGCAATAGCTTTCCAGATTACATGTAGGGAAAACTCTTCCTTTAAGGCGCAAAGTCATGGTTAAAAAAGAGCAGGGGAGTTTTCACTCCTGACCTCCTCTGAATTGCATGTTGTTAGGCTGGTGGATTGTGAAAGGCTTTTCTTTCCTTTAGCCATTGCCAGAGATAAGACACGACTGATTCATAGCCTGGCTTTTAAGGCAAATCCTGTACTTTGTGTTCTGGAAAAACTTCATCTCACAGCGGAGTATGGAACCTCTTGTTCCAGTCAACATGGTCTAACAAGGAGTGGGTCCCACATCTTTACATGACATCAGAATCTTTGGGTGATCGGTATGCCAACCCAAAACAAAAAATATTAAACACACCCTTTGTTGTTCATGTAAAGTGAACAAACAGATCAGTTCCCAGTCATCTTTTCTCCTTTGCACTTAGATCTCCGTGCCTGCTTTATCTCATCAGCACAATAGACAACCTCAGCTCATTAGTGTCTTACATTTAAAAAAAAAACTAGAGCAGCTCAGGCCATAAAGCTGCACCGATTCTCATGAACAGCAAGGAACTTTCAGAAGTATTCCGTGCTAAAATGAACTCAGAAAATTGCCACAGATGCTGCAAAAATCAAGACTCGGAATAATTCTGAAATGTGAACTACTTAATCAGCTATCTTCTCAAAATTTGATTCATTGTTTCTATCAATGAGGTATTCTTTTATTATTTTGTTAATAACAGCAAACAAAAACCAAAAAAAAAAAGCATAAATAAATCCTGAGCAGTTTGAATTTCATGATGTTGGCCTAAACAATAACACAGATTAGTTAAGCTAAAGGGAAAAGGGCTCTGGAAGTGATTAGGCAGACCTAAAACACCACATCTTTCATCCTTTTGCTGAAGAAAATCTAAGACTTCCACTACCCATCATCACTTTTTCAAATAAGGAACTGGCAACTCAAAACTCGCTGATGAAATGCCACTGAGCATTGAAATACCACTGATATTCTGCCACTGTATCCAACCATCAGGTCCATGGATATACAGGTTCTCAAAGTGACAGCGTGGAGTTTAGCTGATGGGTGATAGCTTCTTTGTGGCTGAGGAATGAAGGCACACTGCCATTCCTAAGCTGTCAGCCTCTTCATCAGGCTGGTTCTGCCAGTGTGCTCCTGCATCTCCCACCATAATGGGTAGATGCTGTGGCTCTGCCTTAGCCTTCACTCACTCCAATCAGACCACTTTTCTCCAGTCAAGCAGTTTGCTTCCAGAGGAAGTCATTTACTGACTTCTTGGTTTTTCTATTTTCAGAATACAGAGGGAACTTCTTTCAGTAGAAAAAGGCAAGTGAGTGAGTCAAGGGCATGGGAATACCAATCTGATAGCCTTCTACCATGAGATAACTGTCTTGGAGAATGTGGGGAGAGAAGAGGATGTGGTTGATCTTCAGTAAGGCTTTTTACACTATCTCCCTTATCTTTGGCACTGAAAAAAATTATGAAGTAGGGATGAAATAGGTGGACAGGACTGTGGATCAGGAACAGACTAACTGCTGGGCTAAAAAGGCATGAAGTCCAGCTGGAGGACAGCTGTTAGTGATATGCCTCAGACAGTGATGTTGTGTCCAGAACTCCTGCACTTTATCATCTTCATCGATGAGTCAGGGTGTACCTTCAGCAAGTTAGCAGGCTACACAAAATGGGGAGGGTTGGCTGATACACCAGATGGGTGTGTTGTCATTCTGCAGGACCTGGACAGGCTGAAGGATCTCAAGAAGTTCAACAAGAGGAAATTCAAGGTCTTCCACCTGGGGTGGAAATAACTCCATGCGCCCTGGGTGCTGATAGGCTGGAAAGAGAAGAGCTCTGCTGTGAAGGCCCTGAGCATCCTTGTGGACACCAAGTTGATCACGAGCTGGAAATATGCCTCAGTGGCAAAGAAGGCCAACAGCCTCCCAGGCCACATTAGACAGATCATCACCAACAGGTCAGGGTGATCCTTCCTCTCTCCTCAGAACTTGTGGACACATCTGCAGTGCTAGCTCCATTCCTAGGTTCACCGGGACAGGGGAAATATGGACTTTTTGAATAGAGCCCAGTACAGGTCCACAAAGATCAGAAAGGGATCAGAGCATCTGACAAACAAGGAGAGGCTGAGAGAACTGGGGCTGTATGGCTTGGAGAAAAGGAGGCTTGTGGAGATCTTGTCAGTGTAGATAAATATCTGATGGAGGAGTAAAAAAGACAGAGACAGTGTTAGTGGTAACTAGTAACAAGGTAAGAAGCAATGGACACAAATTAAACTACAAGAAATTTTATTTCAATATTTAAAAAAAATACTGTGAGTGTGGTCAGACATTGGCAAAGTCTTCCCAGAGAGGCTGTGGAGCCTCTGTCCTTTGGGATATTCAAAAGTCATCTGAGCATACTCATGGACACAGGAGATTGGCCAAGTCCCTTCCAACCTCAACCAGTCTGCAAATGAAGTCATTGGTTCAAGCTCAAATGAGACAAGATGAAAATGACCTTCAGTGAGACCGGCATGATAATAAACCTTATCATTTGCTGATGGATCTGCTCAGCATTCATTCTGTCAGCAAAACACTTTCAGAAATGTTTGTCTGGGTCTAACAGTAAAAATTCTGAAAGCTTTAATTAAGCAATCATTATAAGGCTAAGCCTAATCATCTTTAAAGTTTGTTGTAAGACCCACCTCTTAATCAAGACTTTCACACAAAGACAGAACTAAAGAGCACTTGACTGTCTTGGACAGACGAAATAGGAACAGAAAATGGTGGGTGAGAGAAGGTGAAGAAAGACTTGCAAGACACAAAATGAGAGAGATACCTTGTAGTCAGAGATATGCAATTAGAAGGGAACTTCTATAATTGCAAGTCTTTTGTTTCACACCCAGATACCATGTTTACTAGCTCTATAATTATCTTGAAAAGCAGATCAATACACCTAATTACACTGAGGAAAAAAACAGTTGTGGTTAGGTAATGTTCGTGGAGATAACCCCACTTCTTCATCCACAGGGATTCTGGGACACAAGGAAACAGCATTTCTACTCAGCAGCTGTCCCTTCTGGTGGACACTTCCCAAGAAATCCCCTTCCTCCCTTCAACACACCACTTAAAGAAAGTCAGAAGCAGAAATTAAGGGGAAGAAGGGTGTATCTACTGGATCTCTCACCGAAAAAAATCTTTGCTCACTGTTCTCTGCAGGAGTCAGATGAGATAAAAAGCTGCTACAGTGCTAGCTATATATTTAGGGCTGGAATGCATCTCCCTGTACTTGGCTGCTCAGTTCATGAAGAGATTCATGTGGAGAGAACAAAAAGTCTGAATACAAACAATTTAGGTATTTCCGTCCAAGTTTCAAATCCTCAGAATTCCTACTTTGCAGTTTTCAACTCAGGGCAATTAATTTTTTTCCCCACCTGTGTTTTTGTCAATAAAGTCCCATCAGAGCAAGTGAGCTTGACTTCCCCACATATCTGCAGAGGTAATGGGGATGAAAGGGGCCAGGACCTCACTGCTTGTGTTTTCCCCGTTCCCCAAACAAGTCACATATTTACTTATTCTCAAATTTCATCTCCTAGCCTGAATTCCATGCTGTTCACAGTTGGAGGCGGAGATGGTGCCCCTAAATTCTGAGCCAGTTTCCCGGTGGTTAGAAAACTGTGTTGGTGGCGAGGGAGGGTTTTCTGAGGGTGGAAGAGAAGATGTGGTTTAGACAGAGCAGGAAACTGAAATGAGGTCTTCCACATCCTGAGTCCACTGGCCAAAAACGGCACTATGACCTTCAGCTTTTGCTGCCCTTGTCAAAATTTAAAAAAAAAATTAAAAAAAAAATTAAAAAAAAAATTAAAAAAAAAATTTAAAAAAAAATTAAAAAAAAAATTAAAAAAAAAATTAAAAAAAAAATTAAAAAAAAAAAAAAAAGAGAAGAACTTTACATACTGGGCTTTTAATTTGGAGATTACAAACTCTCTGAGGTGGCAAGAACTGTGTGGGAAGGTGTGGCAGGGCTCAGCACTGTGGTCCCAAACTCCCCTTCGCCAATTTGGTCCTTGGCCTCATGAGGTTTTGTAATAACCACCCCCACCTTTTTATTCTTTTCAGATTCACGCAATCAGGTGAAGGGATAGGTCATCAAACTGCCTTTCCCAGAGTCCAGCAGCGTGTAATTTGTGAAGTGCCTCCTGAATGGGGATCAATTACTTTCATTCTGCTTTTATGGCCCTATACTTGTTCACGTATGGATTGAGCCCGTGCTTTATCATCCTTAAACAAAGAATTGGTTGTAGCAGTCAGCAAAATGTACAACGCTTGTCCTAAGTGATAGTGCAAACACACATGCTTCTCAGGCCACCAAATTGCTAAGTCTATGTCAACTCTTAAATGATTATCTATTATCTGCAATTTGGACTGTGTCTAGACAGAAAGTGGTAACAAAAGTATGGGTTTTTTTTCCACAGTTTCCTCCCTGTTTCTAAAAGGAAAACATTTTTCCTATACAGCTGGAAAAGGTTTCAGGGGGAGGGGGCAGGGAAGGAAGACACTTTTTCAAAATGTCATTTTTCCTTCAGAATGTCATGTTTTTGGACAGCCCCTCCAGAGCTGGTGAAGGCACGGTGATCTGTACGGCCATTTAAAAGCAAAGGATTCGACAGCACACCCTGTAAAGGCTGGTTTTACATACTGAATGAATGACCTGTTGCCAGGGTTCAGTTTCATGGAGAGACAAACCTCTGGTTTAAAGGTGCTTTTCCATCACTTCAGATTCAAAAGATTCCTAATATGAAAGATGAGATTGAGAGGACTGCCAGGTTGTGTGGCAGCTGTGCAAGCGAGGGAAATGCTTTTGCTGGCAGTAGCATTTTCTTGTTAAAAAAAAAAAAAAGGAAAAAAAAAAAAAGAAGAAAAAAAAGAAAACAAAAAAAAAAGAGAGAGAGAAGGATGAAGAAAGAACAAAATCAGAAAAAGCACCCCAAGGAGAATCTATTTTGTGTATTTTTTAAATTTGGGCAGATTTCCTTTCTGTAAACCCATGGAGAAATCCATGGATAGCAGGAATACGATGGGGGAAAGAGGAAATGCCTTGGTGGCATTTTTAAGGTGCAGTGAAAGTGCAGTAGAACTGCCTCAAAAGCTGCCTGGGCTAAGCACGATCCCAGATGTAAAACAAGGAGGGCCTAGTACAAATGGATCTTGGAATGCTTTCCGCTGTTCGCTCCATGTTTTGGCGGGATTAAATGGCTTGTAGGATTGTTCTTGTTTCGTTTTGCCTAAAGATCCATTTGGCGAGCGTGTTGTGAGCAAAGCAGAGATGTTCAGAGAGCACGAGAAGGGAAGAAATAAAATGCTGCTACTAACAACAAAATTAAAAGGCTAATTTTAAGGAGAGCACTTGAGATTTATACAGCTGACAGACATGCAAGGAGTTAAGACCTAACTTACTTCTGTTTCATTTTCTGGATGTTTTTCCTAGAGTTTGATTCAATTACCAGAGTATGTACATGGATCTCAAGACTACAGAGCTATATTCCTGCTGTGCCACTGATTCACTGTCTGACTAGAGAGCAGTCTAATCAACTTCTTCTGTCTAGGTTGCCTGCTTGGGAAAAAGGATGATATAATTATTTCACTGAGACTTAAATTCTAGAAGATGGTCTGATAGGCTCTGATTTAACACTGTATATTAGTTCAGAGAATATTATTGTCTTCTTCCTATTCTGCAGGATAAACAAAAGTCTCAGTTTTCCCCGAATAATTCTTAGTCATTCCCCTCTTGTTGCCCCAAACCAATACATGAATAAAAAATAAAACAAAGCAAATTTGCACAATAATATTGTATGCTACATTGTAGCACATTGTAGCACATAATTATCTACAGATATTTGCATAGGTGTGATAAATCTAATTTGGCTTGAAACCATCTTAGAAATATTTTTTTAACTTTTTTTTCTTTTTTACCTTAGACACACACATCCCACACATACACACACCACTCTGAATTTATGATGTGTGTATCTTAGCTGCTGTTTCCTCCCGGTTGGTTGCAGCATGGCATAGACTCTATCAGTGCTGGAGACTGAAGGCAGGTTTGCAATCATGAGTCTTTTTTTTACTGCTGTGGGGAAGGAAGCCTTCTCTCCCCAATCCCTGTGGTGGCTCTGTAACTCCAGTGCACTGCAGCAGGACCGTGTTTCGATGTCTCATCTACTCCTGCATGGAAAGGGCTTCAGATCAGGGAAAGCTTTGGCAAAGAAGATCTTTGTTCTGACAGAGTCAAAGCATTGCAATAATTGGACACACACACACACAGAGACACACATGAATAATCACACTATATCGAGCGGTAAAGAAGGAGAGATTTCTGAGTATTTTAACAACGTTACAGGAGAAAATAGCCTTTCATCAAACAGAAATATCAGAGCATATGGTAATGAGACAATATTGGGTAAAAAGACCGATTTGAAAAATTTTGAAACAAGACCATTAACATTCTTAGAATAGTGAGTTTTGCTGTATTTCTCCCCTGGCAAACTTGGTTGGCACATTGGTGCTGCCAATTAGGTTGTCTGATCTCTGACAGACAATGAAGTTGTAGCCAGATCAACCAGGAATAGCCAAGAATTTGATAAAATTATGTCTGAGATTTTTTTTTCCTTTCTTCACAATGGCATAGGACCTGGATTACGTGGATCAGATTGCAGGATAGAGGAGGGTTAAAGTGAAATGTCAGGGATAGGTTTATTACAAGTATGGAAGTCCTGGCGAATGTATTTGACCTGGAGCAGGGCAATATTAATTTTCTGTCGGAACCAGACTCCAAACTAATTGCATAGTCCTGTCCTCAATGGAAACCTATTCCTGAAAGATATCCAAAGGGTCCATGTGTTTTTACACATTGGAAACACTTGTAAAGTTTGTCATGCCAAGTATAATTGAACCGAACCCAACTGAAATCGTAACAGCAAAACCAGCAGCAGGAGAGGTAATTTGTAATTTCTTTAAAACACTTGCAATTTATAATTTATTAAACAACCTCTAAATATATAATACCAAGAGATTCTGGGTCTGCTTCATGCACTAGGGTTTCTGCCACGTGTTGTTTGTTGTCATCAACCTACATCCTGGGCAAGAAGATGTTCGAAGTCCTTACCATGAAGCTCAAGCAGACAATCCCAACATAAGTACCTGGTCATAAACACATTTCATCACACTCATGTGTCTGTAAATCATTTCCACTGGTATTGCTTTTATTCCCATCACCCAGAATCAAGGAATACCAAGGAAACTCTTTAACTTCCATTCAAAAATGCATCTTCAGTAACAGCTCTTTGCAGGAAGAAAGAAACCATGATGTTTGAGGGTTGCCCATGCTGAGAAACACTGGTATGGGTTTTCCTTGTGCTGCACAATCCAGGCAGCTGCACGTGAGGTCTGGTCAGGCCTGCTCAGGCTTCGTATGGGCCAAGAGCTGGCCTACCCCACTCACATGGTCCTTACATGCAGCAACACTTGGTCTGTGTCTAAGCAAGCCTTCCTAGCTTAGGATCATATGACACGTCCATGCCTCTTTTTAGTCAACTCAGTGCATGATATAGCAAGAATAGAGTTTGTCATTCTAGTATGAGCAGACATTGTTCATCACACAGGCTTATGCAGTCGCTATGGCCTTAAATCTTTTTTTATGAACCATGCTATTATTTTCATGGAGTTTATAAAAAAATCTTTTTTTCCTATCCAATCTGTGTATTTATTTTTGTGTTTAATTTTAGTCCACCAGTATTCTCTTTTCAAGGGCTAAGCAGCTGAATTACTATTTTCTTGAGAGATCCTTGCATAAAATGGAGTAAAATAGAGCTTTCTGGTTTTGATCCTCTGTTTCTGGAAGAGCCAAGCACAGATAACTGTTCAAGATGCCCCTTGCGTTTGTCTGACATCAACAGTTACAAAGGACATCCACAAAGGATAATTTTAGCCTGAAGGAGACCCATTTCTCTCCAGGTAGTGAAGAGAGAGGAGGCCTGCCCCCAAGGGTGATTGTGTTGGTTGCTCAGAAAAAAACTCACTGGCTGTAGAGAGAAACCTAGAGGATCTTTTTGGGCTGAAGTCATATTTAGTGCATGTGTTTAGCTTACAGACACAATTTTGATGTCTAGGCCAAGCAGTGAAGGTACAAAAAGTAGATAAGATCAGCCTGAGGTGGGGGAATTGCAGCTGTGTGGAGAGCCGTTCAGCCATGAAGCTGGTATAGGCTGATCCACCTCTCCTACTTTTTCAGTGCAGCACAAATGAGATGTGATAAACACATCTGTAGGAAAGAAGTCATGTCTGGAACATGACATGATCATACAGTTCAAGCTGAGAGCAAACATTTAGGTGGTCACTCAGCTACTATGAACCAGGGAAATTCTGAGGTTGGTCTACCCTGGAGGTCAGACTGCAACCAGATTTGCAAAAGGGACCAAAGAACTTCTTGTATTTCCTCCTGATGCTCTGTGGCTGAGTGAAGCACATCTAAAGGTCTGACCCTTCTATTTATCAGGACTTCTTTGTGCTGAGGCAGAATCTCTGCCTCGCATTGCAAACAAAACAAAAAAGAAAAAAAGAAAACATTTAAAAATATTCCTCTGGGATTAGGCAAACCTCAGTCCACTGACCATGCTTTTCCACGTAAGAAATGTAATAAACAACTAAATGTCCTTCAAAAACAAGACAGATGAAACTTTAAGGCCCATTGTTGTGTACAATCTGTGATGACTTACACTAGGCTTATGTACCCAGAGGTAAACATGCGTGCATATTTGTGTATCAACACATGTATATTGCAATACACAGAGTTCACATGGAATTACTAATGACAAAAAAATAAAGCTGAATATCCATTTTCATGGTTGTTCAACAGGGGCTGAAAGGTGAAGTTTATCAATTGAGTTTAAAATATATTTCAGGAACTACTATATTTTATGCACTGATGAATATCAAATCCTTTTCTTTAAATATAGACTTAACTTCCATCTCTAGGATATAGCTTGATTGGAAAATTATTTTAAATAGATTGCACCGATCCGTTCCAGAAACATTATGCTCATGTGAATGGAAAATTGTAAGCATAACGCACAGAAGAAACAAAACAGTAAGGCTGCTTGCCTTACTGTGCATACTCTACAAAACCCAAACTCTTCGAACTGGCATTTCTTCTTTTCCCATCTCTTCACCACAACTTCTGTCTTTTCCATACTTGTCCCATAAGCTGCCTTGCTTGAGGCCCAACCCAGGAGATGTTTCTTGGGCTGCATTTCTTCACACTCAGGACAACCCCGCCCCTTCTTTCTTTAATCCTCCCAACTTTCGTTTGGAATGAACAGTCTACTTCTCCGTTTGCAACCAGGTGTATGGAAACACCAGCGTTGTTTTCCAGTTTCCTGTTATATGTATTGAACCCCAAATGCTGTGCTTCCCACCGCTAAACCACAGCAGCATCTGACTTGTCATTGCTGTGAGAATCTGCAAATCCCAACTTTTCATCTCTCAGGGACAGCGAAGGAGTTCTAAATGGAATGAAGCCAGGCCAGGAGAGCACATGTGTTTATGCTGACCCTAAAATCACAGGATCAACAAATCACAAGGTTGGAAAAGACCTTTAAGATCATTGAGTCCAACCATTCCTGTGCTATAATAAACCACATCTCTAAGTACCTCATCTACCTGTCTTTTAAACACATCCAGGGATGGTGACTCAACCTCCTCCCTGAGCAGCCTGTTCCACATCCTGAAAACTCTTTCAGTGAAGAACTTTTTCCTAACATCTACTCTGACCCTGCCCTGGCACAGCTTGAGGCCATTCCCCCTTGTCCCATCTCCTGTCACCTGGCTGAAGAGACCATCGCCCACCTCTCTAGACCCTCCCTTCAGGTCTTGTAGGCGGTGATAAGGCCTCTCCTCAGCCTCTTCTTCTCTAGACTAAGCAACTCCAGCTACAACTTAAAAAAAATAAATTAATAAATAAGTTGAAAACTCTGCTGAATTCAATCATGAGTTAGCAATGGTGTAACTTACACTTCGTGTATCTGACGGTCAGGAAACAGGTGTATGTGGGTGTATGTGCCAGAGCTGTTCGACTTGCAGCAACTTGGCATTTAGTGGGAGTGCAATATGAGTGTAACTTACGCTCCCAGATATGGAAGAAGGAATGGGGGGATGCAGCAAAGCAATCAGAGCATGGAAGGGTTAAAAAGTTTGCAGCATCCAATGAAAGACAAATTTCTCCCGGACAGTTGCACATCTCCCTGTTTTCCTTTTCTTTCCACGTCCACAGAGCCAGACCTGCTGATTTCAAGGGGGTGCAGCGCGAAGCCCCTGATGTTACACTTTGCTTTTCCCCTGAGGAACTGACAAAACATCTACAAGACACTTTGCCAGCAGACACAAGCTTGCTCTTCCTGTGCTCCAAAGTGTGCAGATGCAAACTGGCCTTAGACCAGGAGCCATGTAGCTGCAGTTAGCAGGCATGCAGCCCAAGCTAATAAGCCTTGCTGAGAAGGCAGAATGCATTTGCTCAGGCTCAGCACTGTGCTACTGCAGCTACACAGCTCTGGGTGCAGGCAGCGCATGCTCGTGGCTGCCAGGACTGCAGGCAAAATGATGTCTCCTCAGTTGCTGGAGACCAGGACTGACATCACCTGCACCGGAGACAAGCCTCATCCTTTGTTTCATGCGTGTCGTCCTTCATACATGTAGTCTGAAGCATATAATCGGTGCTTTAAAATAACCTTAAAATTATCCTATGGTGATGTCACTATAGGGAAAAGATTAATTGTCTGAAAGGTATAGAATTCACCTGAATAAATTGGCTCTTTTGTCTAAGAATCCAATGAGTCCCCGACACGCTTCTTTTCAAAGACCTTTTGATTTTTATTTCTTTTCAGTGTAGCACAGACTTTGGTCCAGGTTTCAGGAACCCCTCACTGCAGGAGGCCAGGGGGAGAAAAAAAAAAAAAAATCTAGAAATGCTCCATGCACATTTTGTATATCTGGGGTAATCTTCTGTGGCTTCTGAATCATCTAAACAGACTTTTGAATGTTCTATGCACTCCGGCATAAATAATCACCTGTAATCAGAGATTCTGTGGGTGTACAAAGAGCAGGGGGAAAAAAAGAAAAAGAAAAAAAGAAAAAATATCTACCTGAAAATCCCCATATGCCTCTGAGGAGGAGGAAGGAAATTGAGGGAGATCTCCAAAGGTTTGAAAATGCATGTAATAAGCACTTACATTTTTCAGTAGATTTGCCCGTCACTAGTCAAAGGTCTTATTCATGTATCACGTGTATTTTCCCTGAGTAAAATTGTCTTTTCTTCTGGAAGATGCATCTCGTTTTAAATTGCTGCCAACTCTAATCAAAACCACCTACGCAACAATACCAGCTTTTTTTTTTTTTTTCCCCCACTCCAGCCTTAGTTTTTCTTTTAGGATTGCTGAAAATTGCACACAAGCAATTCAGTAGGTAGGGATAAAAGAATTTAAACTAACAAGGCCCATATCCCATGCACATGTGTTCCTGTGCTCCAGCACCGTTTCTGACAGAGACCTTGACACGGTTTAACCCCAGCTCCGCACCATGCAGCCAGTCTCTCACTGCCCCCCTTTTCCAGTGGGATGGGGTGAGAATTAGGAGAGTGAAAGTGAGGGAACTCCTGGGTTGAGATAAAGGCAGTTGAAAGGTAAAGCAAAAGCTGCCCAAAGCAAGACAAGGAATCCCTTCCCCAGTGCCCATGGCAGGCAGGAGCTCAGCCATCCCTGGGGCAGCAGGGGTCTGTCATGCCTAACAGGACGGGGAGACAAATGCCATCACTCCCAACATCCCCCCTTCCTTTCTCTTCCTCAGCTTTATCTGCTGAGGATCACATTATATGGTATGGTATATCCCTTGGGTCATTTGGGTCATTTCAGGTACAGATTAGATGTTAGGAAAAAAAAATCACTGAAAGAGCTGTCAGGGCCTGGCACAGGCTGCCCAGGGAGGTGTTTGAGTCACCGACCCTGGATGTGTTTAACAGACGGGTAGATGAGGTACTTAGAGATATGGTTTAGCATAGGGCAGGCATGGTTGGACTCAATGATCTTAAAGGTCTTTTCCATCTTAGTCATTCTGTTACTCTGTGATTTGGGTCAGCTGTCCTGGCTGTGTCCCCTCCAAATCCTCATGCACCCTGAGCACAATTGCTGCTGGGGTGAGGAGCAGCAGTGCCCTTGGCTCTGTGTGAGCACTGCTCGGCAGGAACTAAAACATCTCTCTATAACAAAAACATCTCCATGTTGTCAGCACTGCTTCCAGCACAAATACAAAACATAGCCCCACACCAGCTGCTAGGGAAAGTATTAACTCTTATTTCAGCTGTAACCATGGCAGACCTGAACATTTATACTATGGCTAAGGTGTTCCTCTGCTGTCACGTGCACATTTTGCAACTGCTTCAGAAACTTCTTTCCACTGCTATTGTTATATCAGCTTTAATCAATTTTTTCTTTGTGGAGTAATTTGATTAGCAGCAAGTTATGTCTAAAATTCCACAAGAAGCTGTTGAAGTCTGGACAAAGTATATCATACTGATATCGGACACCGTGTGATAAAGTTCTCCAAGTGTTTTAAAGGGCAGCAAGTGTGATAAAAGCTTAGAGAAGGCTGTCTTTCCTGCCTGGTCTATGCAATGGGATAAGGTACATAGCATGGCTTTTCAGCCATAAGGTGCAGAAGAGAATATCGCTCTTGGTAAAGCGTGACTTCTAGTACATGATGTCCCGTTCACTTCATATAGTGCACCAATTTTACACATCACCTGAGCACTCAGACCTCTTTACTTGTGCTTTTAACCTTCAGTTATCTTTCTGCAGCCTCCTCTTGCCCAAAGTCCTACTGCTCTCAACATCTCCTCCAAATGGCTGAAAAATCCTTTTTAAGACCTGTGTGTGGTTTACCCTCGTCAAATTAAGCTCAAAGTGGCATTTTCTGTCCTATACTGATGTGTTCTTTGTGTCATTTTCACCAGGAGGGATGGGAACATTCATATCCAGCAAGGGTCTGATATGGGTGAAATTTGGCAGTGGTTGAGGACTTCCAAGACTGAAATCCTACCTGAGTGGTAAAATCCTCCATTGGATTTGTTCATGGAAGATTGCTTTGCTGATAAAAGAGTTTCTGAAAACCTGTGACCAAGTTTGTCGTGGCCAATGCTGATGACAGTCCCACTTGCTGCAGCATAAGTACAGCTGCACAGCACGTTGTCTAGCGAAGCTGATTAATGGTCTCCTGATTTGAAAGCAATGAATCTTACTTTTACCCTCGTGTACATGGGTTTGACATCAGCATAACTCTGCTGATGGGGGGTGGGGTGTTACTCCTGATTTATACCAAGAAGACAGAGCATCAGGGCTCCCTCATGCCAGCTGTTTTGAAAACGCTCCAGAATAAGTTATCTAAACTAATTTCCTCCCCACCAGTTTCTTTCCTCTAGCTTAAAAAGAATCATAGCAGAAACTGTGTTTTTTGTTGGATTGTTCTTTCAGTGGTGTCTGCAATTAAGAACCATCTCACTAAACAAACTGTAATTACCGCAAATTGTAGTAAGCAGTGGTAATTGATATGCTTCAGTAAAGCTGGCTAGTTTTAAGGTGGCCTTTGAGGACATTGTATAGTGAATTTATGACTTCAAGCCATGTTGCCTCAGGTTTAGGAGCACCTTAAACAGGTAACACAACTGTTTCTTGCAGTGTAGAGGGTGGGCACCAGTAAGGATGTGATTTGTGGGAACATACAAGTTTGTTACCAAGCAGTTTATATGCAGTCGGCACCAATGCATAATGTCCATATCCATAATGGGATCTTGAAGGGGATCTATCTTTAGCTGTCTGTTCCTGAAGCTTACTAAGAAGCAAAGGAGCTTGAAGTAGTGCCATTATTTGTAGAGAGAGGTTGAATTAGGCCATTTGTAGATGTTTTTGACATTTATTACTTATACTTCTCCTGTTTTGAACGTAAGGCTTATAAAGCTATGCTCTCAGGAAAGAGCATTAATTTTACAGAGAAAGGTTAGGAAATATGCTCCCAGCAACATTATTTAAACACACTAAAAGATTTCCACAGCTATTTCTCTGGAAAGTGCATCATTAAATGTGAAGCAGCACAGCAGGTGTATGAACTGGGTCACCCCGCCACTGAGCATCGTACATGAGTCGACTGAGGATCTCTCAGCTGACCATCAAACTATGGCAAAGTTTCTCATGGCAATGGTCTCTGTCCATGCTTATACGGACCATAAATGTTATGAAGTTACTGCACATCCCTTCAGTGAGCAGACTTCTACTCACTGATGTTTCTGAGGCACATAAATATGGCAGTAAAACATCTGGACCTATGTGTAAGGCAGGCTGCTGCATGACCTTCAACCCCTTCCTGTGGTATAACACAACCTTAAAAATCATGGAATCATGAAATGAGATATTTGGTGATGGTGGGGTTGTAATGTGACTGAGTGATCTTGGATTTTAAAAAAATAATAAGAATTTTTAAAAAGTGGGCCTAATGACTGCAGCCTTACTACTAAAGCAAGTCAATTGGAGCTGCTCTATTTCACCGTGTACTGGGGGGTTTTTTCACTCCTAACTTTTTGTTACATTCTTTTAAGTTCTTTTAAGTTCTGTATGCCATAAAAATGGCCACAACTGCAAAATATAGCCAGTGCAAAACCTAGGTGTTCACGGTCCTTAATCTTATGTTAGCTCACCCTTGTGCAGCTGGCCTATGGTGATTTCTAAAGAATCCTGGCTAGGTTCATTAGAGCAGCCCTAAAACAGATAGACCATTAAGTCTGTGATTTCTGAATAAATTTCTAAATAAATAATTTTGCTCAATGAATATTCATTGAATAGACAGAAAAAGGGGAAGCATTTTAATCTTTCTTGAGTAATGAAATCAGAAAATCATTTGAGATGAGGAAATGACTGTCTAAAACCGGGTGTGTTGTCTGGGGCCCTGCTCAGTTGTGACAGGCGTTTTCAGGAGCAGGAGAACATCGCAGCAAGGGAAAACAGCAATCTTTGTTTTCTTAACTCCACCTCTGCTCCAATCTCACTTTAGTATTTCAGAGTAATTATTTTTTCTGTGACAGAAACTAAGCGTGGGGCAATTGTTCCATTTTACCATTAGCTTTATCGCAACAAGCTTGAAGTCATATTTCTTCTGTTGCCATCACTGGTGCCTTTTGAATTTTCTGTTGGTGTAAGAACTTTTGAGGACATCTGAGGTGCCATACAGCTGCTCTACCAACCTAAACTTCTCTTTTTTTTTTTCCTCCCTTTCTCCTGCCTCTTCCATCACAGCTCCTTGGAAAATACACACCCACACTGCAGTACAGGATCAGGAGGCATTTGAACATGAATCATAGATTCACAGAATGGTTTGGGTTGGAAGGGACCTTCGAGATCATCTTGTCCCAACTCCTCTGCCATGGGCAGAGTCACCTCCCACTAGACCAGGTTGCTCAAAGCCCCACCCAACCTGGCCTTGAACACTGTCAGGGATGGGGCTTCCACAGCTTCTTTGGGCACCCTGTGCCAGGGCCTCACCACCCTCAGAGTAGAAGTTTCTTCATTATACCTAGTCTAAGTCTACCCTCTTCGAGTTCACAGCCATTATGTGTTCAACCAGTGGAGCTCCCACACGTCCCACAGCTACAATGCTTAAAGCACCTTCACACTTTTGAGACCAATATAAGAAGAGACTGGGTGCACTTTGGTTTGACAGAACAAACCTTATTCTGCTGGACTTTTGGCCAGCGTGTACTTTTGCTTAAATGTTACCTAATCTGAACTTCTGTGTGGTACCCAGCAAAATACTGCAGGAGTGAGCAGTTTAACACTCCTGCCCATATATCTATGCAGAATATGTAAAGCAAAAGATATAATGAATGTCAGAGGAAAAAAAGGAGCAAATTTAGAACAATATTGTGAAGCATTGTTTCTAACACACTGCGAAATGTGTAGCTATAAAAAAGTCTTCATCCTGCTTTTCGCTTTAAATATATTTGAGTTATACTTGAAATGAAGATATAATGTCAAAGGTAGGAAGGATTTAGGAGGAAACACACGTCTCCAATATATATTTGTAATCCCCATATTTATTTTACTTATTGATTAGAAATGCTTATTGAGTTGTGCAAGTTCTCAGAGTGCTTCATTACACAGCAAGTGCTGACTAGAAAATGTCAATACTGATCTGCCTCGAATCTTTTCATGTCATTCTAATCCTCCTCCAAATGCTTTCATGAACTTCTTGTCACTCAGTGTTATTTAACAGGAGGTTTTTATATTTTTTTATATATAAAGCATTTTATCATTCTCAGTGATTGTTTGAATGAGCTTTGTTAGCCAGAATAAAGCATAGCATATGCTCTGCAAGCACCTGAATGCCATATTTGCATGCCATTACTAAAATGTTCTGTGCAGTCATGCCATTACTCAAATCACTAAATGGATTTTTGAGAAACTGAGGGGACACCTTAACTTACGAGCTGTGAAGGAACAAAAAATACATCTGTTCTTCAGTCGTTTTGCAGTTGTCCTGGTTTCAGTCAGGATAGAGTTAACTTCATTTGTAGTAGCTGATGGAATGCTGTGTTTGGGAGTTACAATGAAAGCAGTGCTGATAACACCCTGATGTTCTTAGTTGTAGTCAGACAGTCAAGGACTTTTTCAGCTTCTTCTATTTCTCTATTCTTGAGAAAGGAGGGGCGAAGCCAGGACAGGTGACCCAGATGGGCCAAACAGAGTGTATTCCATGCCAATTACGTCCTGCCTAGTAAAACGGGGGGCTGTTGGGAAGAAGGAGAGGGGCGGTCTCGGGACGCGTGCTTCCTCTGGGGACGCGTGCTTCTTGGGAGGACGGTCGGTTCCGGGACAGCTCTGGGTGGTACCTGAGTTGTGTGGGTCGGGGAGAAACTGCATTGTGTATCAATAGTTTCATATTCTTTTGCTCTAAAGTCCTGTTAGCATTGTTATATTTTATCTTTCTGTTCTCTTAGTAAACTATCCTTATCCCAACCCACGGGCCTCTTAGTTTCTTGGTTTTGGAGTTATTTGCCCCTTCCTTTTCCCTTCCCTTGTTCCCCCCTTTTTCCCTCTTCCCCTGCTCTTTTACTTTAAGGAGCAGGCAGCTGCGTGGATCTCAACCCACAGCCGGGGTGAAACCACGACAGTCTTTTTGGCGCCCAACGTGGGGCCCGAAAAGTTGGGATAACGGTAGATCTGACCCTATAGTAATTAAGACAAAGTTGTGATAAGTACTGTTGTTGAAGCAGTCTCCGATCACGATGCTGTGGTATTTATTCACATGGCTGTGGTCACATCTGTGGCCGCGAAACTACCGTACGCTGTATGCAATCCTGGCAGGATTTTTTACCATGTCAAGGCTGCGTTTCCTGGTCTGGTTCTTGTCTTTTGTGATGACAATCTATGATACAGTAATATTGAGGATCGTGAACTTGTGCTGGTATTTGTATGAGAGCTTGCTGCCCTGTCCATTCTTTGGACAGGAAGAGTTTAGTAACGGCAGCTGGTATGGTGGGAGTACTGCTTTGTTTTCCTTTGGGCTAAATACAACAGCTTTGTTAGCAGTCTTCAAAAACTTTCAATATCCCTGGGATATTCAAACTAGCATTTTGCTGTTTTTCAGTTTGGTGCAGACAGTTCAGTTGTTGTCAAATATTAAGCAGAGGTTTATGAATACCACTCAAGATTTTTCTGTGAGGCCAGATAATCGTGAGTGGCAGGGCAAGTGGCAGAGCATGGGCAAGTACCTAGGCACTTTCTTAACTCCGGTGGTTTGGAGTTTCACTCCTGAGCAGTTACAAGACCCTGAAAAAGTGACTGCATATCTGAAAAGAAATTGCTCTAAGTTTGCCAGAGATACACACCTTACTGCACTGTGCTGGGCCCTGGCCACTATTTACAAAACACTGCTTGATAACAGGCAGCACTGTCAGTACTGTCAGCACTGTCAGAGGGAAAGGAAGGAAAACAGACCAGCAAAGACTGCAGCTGCTGCAACCCCAATGACTGGCACTGCAGCTACTGTAACCACTGTGACTAGCACTAAGGCCACTATGACTAGCACTGTGGCTACTGCAACTTGTCCAACCGATGCTGCAGCTACTGCAACCCCTACAGCAGATACTGC
This sequence comes from Hypotaenidia okinawae, assembly GCA_027925045.1. Taxonomy (NCBI): domain Eukaryota; kingdom Metazoa; phylum Chordata; class Aves; order Gruiformes; family Rallidae; genus Hypotaenidia; species Hypotaenidia okinawae. The sequence continues at coordinate 64,561,484 of BSDF01000005.1, forward strand.
TGATAAAACAAAAAACCAACCCCCGCCAGTGTCTGTTGCTCCTGTACAAAAGAGGAAACAAAAGAAATCAGTTCGTGTAGTGAAGGATGAGGATGAATCAGGGCCATCTGGAGCATGTCAGGATGAATCGGGGTCATCTCAAGCATCTCAGGATGGAGCAGGGCCATCTCAAGCACCTCAGGATAAAGCAGGGCCATCTCAAGCCCCTCAGGATAGAGCAAGGCCATCTCAGGCATTTCAGGATGAGGCAGAATCAGAGGTTGTCACACGATCCCTGACCCTGAGTGAGCTGCGTGAGGTTCGGAAAGATTTCAGCCGCCGCCCAGGTGAGCACATCATCACTTGGTTGCTCCGATGCTGGGATCAAGGGGCCGATAGTCTGGAATTAGATGGCAGAGAGGCCAAGCAGTTGGGATCCCTAGCTAGAGAAGGAGGCATTGACAAGGAAATTGGGAAAAAGCCAGAAACCCTCAGCCTCTGGAGGCGACTACTGTCAAGTGTGGAGGAAAGGTATCCCATAAAGGACTATATTACATGTCAGTCGCCCAAGTGTAATAACATAGAGACAGTTACCCAGTACCTGAGAGAATTAGCTGTACGGGAGATCATTTATTATGATCGGGACAAATGGCACTCTGACCCTGATGAAGTTGTATGCACCGCAGATATGTGGCGTAAGGTTGTACAAAGTGCACCAGCAGGGCACACCAATTCATTAGCATCAATAGACTGGGATAATATGTATCCACCAACTGTAAGTGAAGTGTCCTGCCGACTCCGGAAATATCAGGACAATGTTTCCCAATCGGTGATCGCAGCGGTAGAGAAACTGGTCGAACGACTTGACAAAAATTTGTGCACCTCCCAACCCGTATGGGGCAATGTTGCAGCTACTGGGAGAAAGTGTCCATCATCCCAGAAGGGAGGATGCAGAAGGTGCACACCACGAGACACGCTGCGACAGCAGCTGTGGTTTGAACTGTGTGACCATGGTGAGGACATGAGGAAGTGGCATAGGCAGCCCACCTCAGCCCTCCAGGCACGAGTAAATGAGCTGCGAGGTAAAAGAACCGCACAACGCGATTTTGCCAGGAAGAAGGCTGCACCAGTGAGCAGCCAATATGATCAGCAACAATAGAGGAGCCCTGCCTCCAGCCAGGTGGAGGAGAGGGATAACCGTGCTTATTGGACTGTGTGGATCCGATGGCCTGGTACGTCAGACCCACAGGAGTACAAGGCTCTGGTGGATACTGGTGCCCAGTGTACTCTAATGCCATCGAATCATGTAGGGACAGAACCTGTCAGCATTTCTGGAGTGACAGGGGGGTCACAACAATTGACTGTGTTAGAGGCTGAAGTGAGCTTAACTGGGAAGGACTGGGAGAAACACCCAATTGTGACTGGCCCAGAAGCTCCATGCATTCTAGGTATAGATTACCTCCGTAGAGGTTATTTTAAAGACCCGAAAGGGTACCGGTGGGCTTTTGGAATAGCTGCTTTGGAGACAGAAGGCATTGAGCAATTGCGTGCTTTGCCTGGACTCTCAGATGATCCTTCTGTTGTGGGGTTGTTGAAGGTTGAAGAACAGCAAGTGCCAATTGCTACAACGACGGTGCACAGAAAACAATACCGTACTAATCGGGATTCCCTGATCCCCATCCATAAGCTGATTCGTCAACTGGAGAGCCAAGGGGTGATCAGCCGAACCCGCTCACCCTTTAACAGTCCCATATGGCCAGTGCGGAAGTCCGATGGAGAGTGGAGGCTGACAGTGGATTATCGTGGCCTAAACGAAGTCACTCCAGGTATGAGTGCTGCTGTACCAGACATGCTGGAACTGCAATATGAATTGGAGTCAAAGGCAGCCAGGTGGTATGCCACAATTGACATTGCAAATGCTTTCTTCTCAATACCACTGGCGCCAGAGTGCAGGCCACAGTTTGCTTTCACTTGGAGGGGCATCCAATACACATGGAATCGTCTGCCCCAGGGGTGGAAACACAGCCCCACCATTTGCCATGGACTAATCCAGACCACACTGGAAAAGGGTGGAGCCCTAGAACACCTGCAGTACATAGATGACATCATTGTATGGGGCAATACAGCAGAGGAAGTATTTGAGAAAGGAAAAAGGATAATTCAAATCCTTTTGGAAGCTTGTTTTGCTATAAAGCAAAGTAAAGTCAAGGGGCCTACACGAGAAATCCAGTTTTTAGGAATAAAATGGCAGGATGGGCGTCGTCAGATCCCAATGGACATTATCAATAAAATAGCAGCTATGTCTCCACCAAGCAACAAAAAGGAAACACAAGCTTTCTTAGGTGCCATAGGTTTTTGGCGAATGCATATCCCAAACTACAGTCTCATTGTGAGCCCACTCTACCACGTAACTCGGAAGAAGAATGATTTCCAATGGGGCCCTGAGCAGCAGCAAGCCTTTGAGCAGATCAAACGCGAGATAGTCCATGCAGTGGCCCTTGGGCCTGTCCGGACAGGGACAGATGTTAAAAATGTGCTTTACACTGCAGCCGGGGAGAATGGACCTACCTGGAGTCTCTGGCAGAGAGCACGGGGAGACTAGAGGTCGACCGCTGGGATTTTGGAGTCGGGCCTATTATACTCCAACAGAAAAGGAAATACTGGCCGCCTATGAAGGGGTTCGAGCCGCTTCAGAAGTGATTGGAACTGAAGCCCAGCTCCTCCTGGCACCCCGACTGCCGGTGCTGGGCTGGATGTTCAAAGGGAAGGTCCCTTCTACACATCATGCCACTGATGCTACGTGGAGCAAGTGGGTTGCACTAATTACTCAGCGGGCTCGAATAGGAAACCCTAATCGCCCAGGAATCGTGGAAGTGATCACAGACTGGCCAGAAAGCAAAGATTTTGGGATGTCACCAGAGGATGAGGAGGTGACACGCGCTGAAGAAGCCCCACCTTACAACAAACTGCCAGAGAATGAGAAGCGATATGCCCTGTTCACCGATGGCTCCTGTCGCCTTGTAGGAAGGCACCGAAGATGGAAAGCTGCTGTATGGAGTCCTACAAGACAAGTAGCAGAAGCCACTGAAGGAAAAGGTGAATCAAGCCAATTTGCTGAGGTGAAGGCCATCCAGTTAGCTTTGGACATTGCTGAGAGAGAAAAGTGGCCAATGCTCTACCTTTATACTGATTCATGGATGGTAGCTAATGCCCTGTGGGGTTGGTTGCAACAGTGGAAAAAGAACAACTGGCAGCGTAGAGGCAAACCCATATGGGCTGCTGACTTATGGCAAGACATTGCTACCCGATTAGAGAAGCTTGTTGTAAAGGTACGTCATGTTGATGCCCATGTACCTAAGAGTCGAGCCATGGAGGAACATCAAAACAACCATCAGGTAGATAAGGCTGCTAGGATTGAAGTGGCTCAGGTAGATCTAGACTGGCAACATAAAGGTGAATTATTCCTAGCTCGATGGGCTCATGATTCCTCAGGTCATCAAGGGAGAGATGCAACATATAGATGGGCTCGAGATCGAGGGGTGGACTTAACCATGGATGCTATTGCACAAGTTATCCATGAGTGTGAGACGTGTGCCGCAATTAAGCAAGCGAAGCGGTTGAAGCCGCTTTGGTATGGAGGACGGTGGATGAAATATAAATATGGGGAGGCCTGGCAGGTCGATTACATCACCCTCCCACAAACCCGCCATGGCAAGCGCTACGTGCTTACCATGGTGGAGGCAACCACCGGCTGGCTAGAAACATATCCTGTATCCCATGCTACTGCCCGGAATACAATCCTGGGCCTTGAAACACAAGTCCTATGGCGACACGGTACCCCAGAAAGAATTGAGTCAGACAACGGGACTCATTTCCGAAATGCTCTCATAGACACCTGGGCCAAAGAGCATGGCATTGAATGGGTGTACCACATTCCTTATCATGCACCAGCCTCTGGGAAAATTGAAAGATATAATGGACTCTTAAAGACTACCCTAAAAGCAATGGGTGGTGGAACATTCAAACACTGGGATACACATTTGGCCAAAGCCATGTGGTTAGTTAACTCTAGGGGTTCTACCAATCGGGCTGGTCCTGCCCAGTCAAAATTTCCACGTACTGTAGAAGGAGACAGAGTCCCAGTGGTGCATATGAAGAGTATATTAGGGAAGACGGTTTGGGTCATCCCTGCTTCAGGTAAAGGTAAACCTATGTCGGGAATTGTTTTTGCTCAAGGACCTGGTTGTATTTGGTGGGTAATGCAGAAGGATGGAGAAGTTCGATGTGTACCTCAAAGGGATTTGATTTTAGGTGAGAATAACCAATGTAATTAGTAAGGTAGAAATTGTATTATAATAAGTGCTAAATAACCCATTACTGTATATTCATTATTACTATAATTGCTGTATGTTGTTGTTTGTTGTACCAATGGAGTTACAGCTGGAATCATACACGACAATGAAGGAAGACTGCCACGATGATGGGATCAAGACCTGCCATCATAAGAACTTTTTCCTCTTCCCCTTTGAAAATAAACATTTTTGATTCACAGACTATGACCATGGACCATATCAGACGCATTGGTCGAGAGCCAGAGATGTAGCATGCAACGATCCAGCGCATACTGACACCATGAGAGACTGTTACAACGAATGGAGCCTGAAAATCATGAACTAAATCATTTACTCAACAAAACTCAAATGAATGGTCCATAGACTAAGGGAATAATACATATATGTGTGTCTGAAACATTGGTTGTACCCAAAAGAAATGGTTGGACCTGGTCATGACGTAAATGGTATGGAATAAAAAAAGGAGCCCGCGTCTCTCTGTGTTGCCCAGGCTACGCTGCAGTGGCTATTCACAGGCGCGATCCCGCTACTGACCGGCACGGGAGCTTTGACCTGCTCCGTCTCCGACCTGGGCCGGTTCACCCCTCCTTAGTCAACCTGGTGTGCCCCGGCTCCCCGGGGCTCACCATATTGATGCCGGCCTTAGCGCGGACGCCCGCTCGGCATAGCGCACTGCAGCCCAGAACTCCTGGGCTCAAGCGATCCGGCGGGCTCGGCCTCCCGAGTAGCTGGGACTACAGGCGCGGGCCACGAAAAGACTGTCGTGGTTTCCCCCCGGCTGTGGGCTGAGATCCACGCAGTTGCCTGCTTCTTAAAGTAAAAGAGCAGGGGAAGAGGGAAAAAGGGGGGAACAAGGGAAGGGAAAAGGAAGGGGCAAATAACTCCAAAACCAAGAAACTAAGAGGCCCGTGGGTTGGGATAAGGATAGTTTACTAAGAGAACAGAAAGATAAAATATAACAATGCTAACAGGACTTTAGAGCAAAAGAATATGAAACTATTGATACACAATGCAGTTTCTCACCGAACCACACAACTCAGGTACCACCCAGAGCTGTCCCGGAACCGACCGTCCCCCCAAGAAGCACGCGTCCCCAGAGGAAGCACGCGTCCCGAGACCGCCCCTCTCCTTCTTCCCAACAGCCCCCCGTTTTACTAGGCAGGACGTAATTGGCATGGAATACACTCTGTTTGGCCCATCTGGGTCACCTGTCCTGGCTTCGCCCCTCCTTTCTCAAGAATAGAGAAATAGAAGAAGCTGAAAAAGTCCTTGACTGTCTGACTACAACTAAGAACATCAGGGTGTTATCAGCACTGCTTTCATTTTAACTCCCAAACACAGCATTCCATCAGCTACTACAAATGAAGTTAACTCTATCCTGACTGAAACCAGGACACAGTGTTGAACCTCATTAGGTTCACATGTCATCCGGCCCCATAGACTTGTAGACATTCAGTCTCATGAGGCAGTCTCATATATAGGGATGTAAGGATTCAACAAGGAAGGCTAAGGCCCATTTGGAATAAAATCTCGCACGGGATGTTAAGGACAGCAAGAAAAGCTTCTGCAAACACATCAGCAGTGTGTTTGCATTCAGGAAGACAAGGGAGAATTCTGACTGTCTCTGAATGAAGTGTATGCCCTGGTGATGGAAGACACAGAGAAGGTAGAGTCACTGAATGCCTTCTTTGTTTTGGTCTTTACAGCTAAGGCTGGCACTCAGGAATCCCAGACCCACAGGGTAGGAGAGAAAGCCTGGAGAAAGGAAGACCTTCCCCTGGTCAAGGAGAATTGGGTTAGAGAACATCTAGGAAAACTCAACATCCATGGATCCATGGCTTTGATGGGATGCACCCATGAGTGCTCAGGGAGCTGGCAAATGTCATTGCTAAGAAGCTCTCAATCATCTTGGTCATGGAGAACAGGAGAGGTGCTTGAGGACTGAAGGAAACCCAGTGTCACTCTAGTCTTCAAAAAGGGTAAGAAGGGGGATGTAGGAAGCTACAGGCCAGTTAGCCTCACCTACATCCTTGGAAAGGGTATGGAAGAGCTCATTCTAGGGGTTATCAATAAGCATGTGAAGGAAAAGAAGGTTTTGGGGAGTGGTCAACATAGATTGACTGAAAGGAAATCATGCCTGGTAGATCTGATAGCCTTCTATGATGGCAGGACTGGCTGGATACATGAAGGGAGAGCGGTGGATGACATTGACCTTGACTTCAGCAAGATTTGTACACCATGTCCTACAACATCCTTGTAAGCAAGCTCAGAAATTGTGGGTTAGACTGTGAGTGGACTGTAAGGTGGGTTGAACTGTCTGAATGGCAGAGCCCAGAGGGTTTTGATAAGCAGCACCAAGTCTAATTGGAGGTGTAGTGGTGTGCCCCAAGGGTCAGTACTGGGTCTGGTCTTATTCAGCATATTCACCAGTGACCTGGATGAGGGGACAGTGTGTGTGTGCCTCAGCACATTTGCTGACAATACCAAACTGGGAGGAGTGTCTGACACACCAGAAGGCTGTGCTGCCATTCAGCAAGACCTGGACAGGCTGGAGAGTTGGGCAAAGAGGAACCAAATGGCAAGTGCAGGGTCCTGGTAACCCCTGGCACCAGGACAGGTTAGGGGTTGACCTGATGGGAAGCAGTGCTGCAGAGAAGGACCTGGGAGCCCTGCTGGACAACAAGCTCTCCATGACCAGCAAGCAGTGTGCCCTCATGGCCAAGCAAGCCAGTGGTATCCTGATGCTCATTAAGGAGAGTGGGGCCAGTGAGTCAGTGGAGGTTATCCTCTTCCTCAGCTCTGCCCTGATGAGGTTTCAGCTGGAATATTGTGTGCAGTGCTGAGATCCCCAGTTCAAGAAAGATAGGGAACTACTGGAGAGAGTCCAGTGGAGGGCTACAAGGATGATGAGGGGACTAGAACATCTCTCATATAAGGGAAGGCTGAGAGACCTGCGATTGTTTAGCCAGGGAGAAGACTGAGAGGGGATCAGTGCTTATCCATATCTAAGTGTCAAGAGGAAGGGGCCAGACTTTTCCCAATGATGCCAGCAACAGAACAAGGGGCAACATGCACAAACTGCAACACAAGAAGTTCAATCTCAACATGAGGAAAAACTCTGACTGTGAGGGTGGCAGAGCACTGGAACAGGCTGCCCAGAGGGGGTGTGGAGTCTCCTTCTCTGGGGAGAAACCAAACCTGCCTGGACACTGTCCTGTGCAACCTGCTCTAGGTGATCCTGCTTTAGCAGAGGGGTTGGACTAGATGATCTCCAAAGGTCCCTTCCAACCTCTACCAGTCTGTGATTCTGTCACTGGCAATGATAAGAAGAGCAAGGCTGATGACTGGCATGGCTTCTCCTTCACAAAGTACGGCAGTTTGGACCATGTACATTTAACATCTTGTTATTTTTGTTTGCCCTTTTCTAACAGCGCTGAAACCTTTTTTTTTTTTTTTTTTTTGATGATACAGGTGTGCTGAATGCTTTTTTGAGTACATCAGTATTAAATTGTTCTCATTTGGAACAAAAAATTTACAGACAGTAAGCTTTAGGAGCTGAAAGGATTTGATTGTTTGGTTGTTTTTTGGTTTTTCTCTTTTTCTCTTTGTGAAAGCATGAAGTAGGCAAAAACAGTTTAAAAATAGTAATAAGAGAGTAAATGCTTTGTTGATTGCATTTTGTGGCCAGTATCACATACAGGTAAAAAGCTCTTTAGAAATAAACAAAACCTGGAATTTGTTTGGTAGACTTCACAGATATGTGAAGAGGGAAAAATAATCTGAGTACACACAGCCTTCACCATGAAGGACATGAATCCCTGGACTTACCTGAAGAATAGACCACCACTGGCAATGGCTGGTTTAGGTACATGCAAACTGTCTCATGCTACAACTGTAATGGAGTCATAGGTAGTCTCTTTCGGAGCAACCTTTTGTCTGTCTCTGGATGCCTAAAGATGCAGATCAAAGAGGAAACCCTGCAATTCAGGATGATGGGAACAGAACCATCATGCCATTCTTGGTCTTACAATCTTTTTGACCTTGTGAAGTCACCATGCAACCCTATTTACAAAGCAGGATTAACAGAGTCAACTATTTTTCTGATAAAGCAACATTTTATTAGAAAATGCCACTTCATCAAGCCCACATTATATAATTAAAAATGTTGAAATAAAGGTTACCTTAACCCTTGTAGTATTTTCATGAAACTATTGCTTATACATACAGAAAATTACTCCATCATGAACTTTATAGCTCTTCACCCCTGAGATGTGTTTGGTGATGTCAGAAAGTCCCCAGAGATAACCCAAAAAGCATTTGATCACCATCTTGTCACTGTTCCTCTTGGTCAATCTGTCTGGTAGCCCCAGATCTTGTGATGCATGTATCTACTTTTAACACTAGTGAAAAAGACAAGAACATTGAATTTTACTTGAGCAGCTGTGGGGTCTGGAGAGCTATTTTATTTCAGTCACTTTGCTACACTGCTCAAATTAATAAAGATGGTTTTAATGCGCTTTGGCCCAAATGATATTTCAAAAAGAAACAGCTTTTCTTGCAAATTGGAAACCCAGGTTTCTAGGCAGGTCTGCCTAGCACCAGGTGGTCTCCACATACTACTGCGACAGGAACATGTTCAAGTTGCCCCGAGTTCACATTGCCTCAGTATTCACAGTATTCCCCAGAAGAATATTAAAGAAATATTTGTGTCTATTAGAATGTGTGAAGACAGAGGTAGAGTTGTTTAATTATCTAGAGCGATTGAAAAGTTTAGTGGAACCATTGCATTCATTCTGGCTTTCTCATAATTGCCAGTATTATGCACGGAAATGCTTGGATGCTCATCCAAAGAGTGAGATTTTTGGGTTTTTTTTTTTCAGTAGGACACATTGCCATCATGCTATACTTTATACTGCAGTTGTGCAGTGTATGCTGACAGATATCCACAAATTAACAAATCTAACTAGACTGCAAGCATCCAGATAGAGGCAAGTTGGGATTGTTTTGCTATCATGAAGTGATTCAGATTGTTTAGACGGATGAATGAAACTGTCTTGGCAAGGGGCACTCTTGCTTCCACTTACTCGAATAAACTTCTGCATGCTATCTACAGTGTTTGATTGCAGTCTGACTGTGGTTAAATTTGTCTACACTAAGTATTTCATCTGCAGTTTATTCTACATTTGAGATGATGTGATTGATGACAGACTGCAGTGATGATGGGTCAGGTGCTTCAGTATGAAGGCTCTGCGTATGAAAAGACACACATTGAAGCACTGGGAGAAAAGGGTTGAAACTCTTAAGGCTGGCTTTGCTCAAGGCCAGTTATTACAAATAACTAAAGAGTGAGCCACAAAGAAAGGTAAAGGACTTACATTTTTAGGTGTCTCCAAATTTATGTAGCTCAGGACTAAGCTTTTTCACCAAGTCTAGCCTGTAAGCCCTTCCATCCACAAAACAAGGACAATAACAGTTCTTTATTTCACCAACACATGGAAACAAACACATTAAACAGTGAGAAATGTTTAGCTGCTGTGGTCATGTACAGTCTGGAGGTTCCCAGTACTCAGTCATCACTGAAGAGATGATCCTGCCTCAGACGGCTGAGCTGCTGGTGGTGTTTCTCCAGTAACCACACTGCAACCAGGGAAAAATGGCTCGTTGCTTAAACTTATGTTTAGGCAATAACCTAATGACATAAAATAACAGGCAGTAGCAAAGTAACATAAACACTAAGCTATGTGTTTCAAATTTAGAGCAGAACTTTGCATACATTTACTCATTATTAACCCTCCTAATGTAGGCAGCTCCAATGACCTAAGCGTACCAGTGCTTGCAGCATCCATTCATAGAGAGATGCCAAATGGGATGCCTCATTTGTAAATTAATAAACACAATCCATCACACAGCTCAATAACTTAAATATGTTTATTGCTATCATGCAAGTCTGAGCCTCGGGAATATAATTTTGGGGTTCCTCTCTCTTCATATATGGTGCCACAGTCTCAGCATTTTAACAAAAGCTGTCATTGTCAAAATCTGTATTTATTATGAAAACTGAGGATGAGGAGAAAATGGCTGCAAGAAGTCTGATAAACCCATAATAAGTTTCATAAGAAGGTAATCTGCAGAAGTAACGTCTCCTAAACAGTTTCTTAAGAATCCCCTTTGATTTCTCTGTTGCAGTAAAGGAGCAAAGTTTTAACTTCTGTTCAAGTTGTGGGTCTCTCCCACACATTATGACCTAGAGAAAAGCAAATTAAAGTTTGAAAAGTGAAGAAACTGAAGAAACTGAAGTAAAAGCTTGATTAAATAATTCCAACCATTACTGAGATGGAAATTAGCCAAAACGGGTCTGCAGTGATCAGCATCATTGTCCACCAGACAATTGGAGTCCTCTTCAAGGACTGCCCAAATTTCAGTATTTTTAGGCATCTGCACTGCAAGCGCATTATGGGATTGTAAAGGAAACAGAATTAAGTATGTCTAAAAAAACCTCAGCCATGCTGTTGAAACTAACTTCACATTAGTCAGGTTGAATTTTGACCGCCAAAGCTCACAACAGTCTTAACCCAAGATCACAAAGATGCGGATTTCCCAGTAACTCTGGGTGTTGTCACATTTACCTTGCTCTGTGAGCAAATACTCACCAAGGAAAATTCCTTTGACCCTCTCTTCACCTCCTTGCTTCAGGATCTCACTTTCCCAGGGAAATAATGTCAAGCTGAAATGCAAGAGTCATGCTGTTTGTTTGTTTGTTTGTTTGTTTCTGTGGAGCGAGATGAACGCTAAGCAGTGCATGTCTTATCAGTACTCAAAACACAGCACCTAAACGTGTGCATTCATAAAAATAGGGCTGATGGCAAAACTACCAGAAAAATTTCCCCAGAGGAACACATGAGAAGCCCCTCACTTGTCTATCCACTAGATGAGTGGTGGAGATTTAGGCTGCCCTTCTAAAAAGACCTCCCTTTTCAACTCTCCACTGATCCACCCAACAGTAGCGGTTTTGGCAAGGAAAGTCTAGAGACTATTGTCTGTTTGATGGGAGCAAAGGGAGGGCATTTTCAGCAGAGCACCCTCTGCTATGGAATTAATTTATTTGTCCGTTCAACAGAGATCGAGCATCTTGGCTTGCAGGGCACATTGCCAGCTAAAGCCTTCCTAAGAAAAGAGAGTAAATATGATAGGTTAAGGTCTTATTCTAGGAGGAACTGATAATAAGCTTGCCTAATACTTTCCATTATAAATTGCCCAATATTTTCCATTGCAAGCACCTGTTTTGAGAAGCTTTCAGATTACTGTTTGGACCATGATTGTTATGCTTTTTATTACATGCATGTGCATGTTTTTCCTTTCCTCTCCCACCCTCTTTCAATACAAAAATGCCAGTTCATTTTGATGGGTCGAGAATCCTGCTGTTCTTTTTTTTTTTTTTTCATTAATTTTGTGCATTTTAAGGCCTTTATTGCTGAAAGTGATATACCCCAAGACCAGGAAGTGGGCAAATGGAGTACCTCTTGAGATGCGCACCAGCCCCTTTTAAAACCAAGGTGCCTAGAGAAGTAACTAAGCCCATCAAGGTGTGATTCATGAGTATGTTCCTCATGGAAAAAGATGCTTATTAAAAATCAAAGCCTGTGTACGCTTACATCTGCATGAGAATCAAGCATCCTCTTGTCTGGAAAAGAAACTGAGTGGCATGGCCATCTCCTCTGAGTGCCTCCACTTTCAACATGTATATTATTTTTCTACCTGTTTGTATGTCCACTCTCCTATCCACCACACAGGACTGAAAGAACTTTAAATCATCAAAAATGGACTCATGTTCCAAGGAAGTTAGAGCTCCAGAAACAAACACTAATGGAAAATCCTTCCTGTGTTTAGAAAGACTGTGTACAGCAAGATGATGGGAATAAACATTCAAAGTCACTTCATCTTTATTTCCAGTCTGTCCTCTTTCTTTTACTAGAGGATCTACCCAAATCCCGGAAAAAAAAAAGCCAAAATAACAGCTGTATGTTCTTGCAAAGTACAGTCCATGTGCCCTGAGGTCTTACAAGAAATGACAGTGTCCCCTTTTCATAGTTTTTCTGCTAGCATTAGTCCAACACTTCCCATGGTCAGAGGGAGGCAATCACAGCAGCCTCCTGACATGCATGAACATTCATTAGAGAATACTTTCATTCATGGTCCGTTTTAGGGCTACAGTTGAGCAGACGCCATCAGTACCTCTATTTCTGCAGCTTTATGAAATAATGCAGGAACTTTTGTTTTTAAAAAAGTCATTCATTGAGTAATTTCATTATTTTTTTTTAAATTAATGCCTGAGCTAGCATATTTATAGCATTCCATAAATAAAAAGACCATGAAATAAAAATAAACACAACACTTGAAAGTAAATCAGGCCAGTGGTTTGGTGGCAACTTTAGAAGTGGGTAGTGGGCACATTGTATGCATTGATGTTTATTTATGTTTGACACCCTCAGCCCGGAGGTAGGCTCTAAAATATATCATTTCTTCAGAGGCTGGTTTCATCAAATATTCAGACATGAGGTTTACTGAGGTAACTGTCCGAAAGCCAGTCGTGGTAAATATTGGGATTAGAATCTACATAATTTTAAATGTTTCCCTTACAAATTCAGTCCATTATTCAAGATGTCATAAAGTGAATGTAGGTGATCGACACAAAAAAAAATACATGTATATATTTTGTGTGTGCACACACACATGCACATACGCACACACACGCCAACACAGTGAGGTTTCGTACTGGGTATTTTCAGCCAAATGGAAAACTCCTCTTCACATCCCAGACACCCATCTGATTTTCTGCGTCCTCTGGCTGAAGCAGAGGCAGAACAGTCTTTCTGGTTTTTGCTGAAGGTTAATTTTGCCTAGCTCAAGGGCTAGATTTATTTTTTTTTTTTCATTTCCTACTATTTTGAGATTATTTTCTATATTTGTCAGCTAGTTCTTAAAAGTGCAAAATTTCACCCATTGTATTTCACAAAAATGTTCACCAAAAAGAAAAGACATTTAATTCCTGTTCCTCCTGTTCTCCACAGCAACATGTCCAGATTAATAAAAATCTGAATTAACCCAACTGGCAAAAGGTTCACCCCATTAAAGGAGAGTCATATCAATGCAGACTATGCTAGGGAAAATTGCATGTGGGTTAAAAAAACACTGAGCAAGAAGCCCTGAGTTTAATCACGTACATGCCACTGCAACCCTGGGTTTATTTCTGCCACAGCCATACATTTTTCCACAAGAGCCAAGTTCAGAGAGGGTGTTTCGGTCTACACAAGATTGGGGGGATAGAGGCGATGGAGAAGACCTAGCGTTTGCAGCATTTGTGGAAAACAAAACAGAAGCAGGTTATCTAATAGCTCTGTTGAAGAGAGCATAGTAAATTAGTATGGCTGAAAGACAGGTGATTTCTGCCTCTTTTTCCAAGGAAACACTGCAGTAAGACAGAGGGGCCAGGGCAGCGCTTTCTGCAGTTGCCCTTCCTGGGACCTTGCACGGTGCTGGATCAGGCCCTAATTATTTGCTTCCAGAGATGAGCAGCATGGATGTTTTGAGGCTGCACTTCCCCAGCAGAGATGCTTGTGCTTCTGCCTCCTCAAAAGGCCTCTTTTGCACGCAGACAGGGCCATCTTTGATCTCAGCTGGGGGTCCACTGTTAACTGCTGCTGGGAAGCGGTTTCAAATCAGCAGGTCAACCAGATCTTTTGAAGATAGAGCCATTTATTCAGCAGCTAGAACAGCAACCACAGGCAGCCAGAGGAGCATAAATTTTATGTCTGGTGTTGGCCATTAAAACAGGGTTTTACTGTTTGTGGTCTTGAGCTGACTCAGTAGCACCATTGGAGCACTGCGGTGATAAATGTGTATTCATAGCCGTTGTATAATTTGGTTATTGAAGGACATGTTCAGTGTGGCTGTTTGGGGGTGGATGCGTGACTGCAGGTCCATCCTGGCACCCTTGTGTCACTGGGCACAAGAAGGGTGGGAAGGCAAGAGGGCCACAGTAACAGCTGTGATGAATCTGCCCAAGATGGAGGAACTGACATTTCTACCTGCATTTACAGTTCTTACAGACAAGCAGCTCTGGGGTTAACATGTGCTTGCCTCTGCGGCAAAAATTTAGGGAAGAAGGTAAACGTGTCCATATCCTGGACTGGAATCTACTAATTAAGCAAGCAATACTTCAATGAAGGCTTTCAATAGCACCGAATATTGTTATACTGTAGGTGATGGCATCTCTGTGCCAGAAACACACGGTCAGATTCTCACTGGGTTTTCCTCCAAATTAAATCGAATACAGCTGCGTCGTGAGCATTTATCCCTTACTGCCCAGAATCAGGATACAACCGTGATTTATAGAAAGAAGTGGCATTTTAAATAGTTACCATGAAACCCGGGGTTTGATTCTTGGCATAAATGGCTTAAATATGTAGCTCTTGAAGGCTGTCTTACATATTTGTAAAGTTCTAAGATGAGGTGGCTTCTAAGTGTGCAATATTTAGTAACAAAATAAGGCAGCTGTTCTACTGGGATGATTTTTTTTCTTGTTTATTTTTTTTCCATGAGTACAAGCCAGATGTGAGAGCCTGAGGAAGGCTGTACTATCTTTTCAACCCTTGCCATAGGCCAAAACCATTCAGTCTTTAAGCAGATTACATCCTGTGGAAAGATACTTTTGCATGCTAGACTTAGTGTTAATCCACAAGAAGATTATAAAAACTGGTAAATGAGCAGGAAAAAAAGAAGAAAAAAAAAAAAAGAAAACACCAAAAACTTACCATTTGGATTGTATGTTTTTACTGCAATCAGAAAAGTAAAACAGAGCTAGGAGGAAATTAGGATTCTCTGCAGGTACTGTTAGTTTTGGAAGGTAGCAAGCGCCTGGCCATGTCATTAGAGACTATATTTTTGCACTCCTTGAATCCTTTAACAAAATTACATCTGGCAAGTGGAAGCAGTGTCCCCTAAACACACAAATATCCCTTCTGCGGCTTTTCCAAGGTGATGTTTCAGAGCGCTCTCTCGCTGTCTGGCAGACCTGATCCACTGGCAGGGTTTATGGAAGTTCAATAAAAAGCATATTCTGATGGTCTATAACACGAACGTTAGAAAACCCACTGTTGTTGTGGTAAACACAATGTCCACAGATTTATTAGGAATGCTCTCATTCCTGGAAGCGACAAGCTATTCCTGTAACTCACCGCCGCCAAGGTTTTTTAACCGTATTCTCCTTTCATGCACGCATTACAGAACGGAAAGCCGCGTCTGCACTCTGGCCGCTGGGATCAGTTCTTCATTTGTTATTGGATCATATCATTTTACAGTTTGTCTTGTGTAAAGGGCAATGCAGAAAGCTGCTGAGAGTTGAGCTTCCCACGCCTGTTATTAACAGCTATAAGCTCTGTAACTGTAAAAGGGTTTGCTTTAAAGTTTGCATTGAAGTCATATTTTAACATGTAATAAAATCTACAATAAATCATGGTGGCAAGGAGAAAACAGGGGGAAAGGATGACAAGGAAAGGAAATTTTCTTTGCTCCATCTCCCTGTGGACTATTGGTATTTTTAGTAAAGACAGGAGCAGAACTGCATCAGGAGTGGGTATAGTGTACACCCATTGCTGGAGCATGGTGCAGAAGCCCGGTTTCATGTACTTCATGGAAGAGTATGTGTTGGCTGTGCAGGCAAAGTAGTAAGTCGAATGTTGTGTTCATCATCATTTAAATCTTTATTTGACAGCCAAAGTTGACTACAGTTTACAGTGGTCATCCAAAAAACGGCTCTGCCTGTGACTTGAGAAAACTTTTGAGTAAGCTTTGAGATTGCTTTTCTTTATCCAGAATCATCACAATTGCCTAGAAACCACCTCACAACATGCAGTTGCTCTATGGAATGTTAGAGTTTTATAGCAGTAGCTCTCAAATTCCCTCTTTTTCCTTCCTTATTTACACTTTGCTGTCTAGCTTAGAGAAGAGTGAAACCTTCAAACCACCAAGGGAAAAGCAACCTGTGTTCAAGCTCCCATATTTAAGAACTGATCTTACGGGTGGAAGTGAGAAATCAATGATGTCAACAGCAAGATGCTCCTAGTGCCACTTTCTTTGTTGTTCATTTTCGCATAAGATCAAGGCTGGGATTACAGTTTTCAAGATCCCACCACATTTTTCTCATGCAGGTATCTGGTACGTTGGGGTGTCATTTATCTGCAGTTGCCGTCCTGGTATTTTATAGATCGTAGAGTAACTGTGTCAGAAGTGAAAGAGATTTACGTAGGAAAATACTCTGACATGCTTTTAGTTTATCTGGCTGACAAAACAATAGTGTTTTATTGCAGAAGTCCCTTTATGCTTATGAAAACCTTTATGTGTTTTATACTGCTGCTGTATCTTATACTTTCCACATTTTTTCACGTGGTGCTTTATTCTGGTTTGTGTTAGGAAATCATAAATTGTCCCTTGAATTAGTCTGGCTTCAGAGCTTTTAACCACTGTCACTGATGCAAGAAATATTACCCCATTCATAAATCAAAATTCACACTGGGACAAATTACATTTTTACCTCTGTATATGAAAATAATTCTGAAAGCTTTGTATCTACTCCTTACAACGCTTTGTTGTAAACAGGTTCTTTGGATAAGACACAAAGACATGAGAATGCTTAGTTTTTTACCTTTCTCCCTTGATTTAAGATTTATTTGTAGAGACCAGAGAAAATATGGAAATAGTGGACATAACAGCTACTCAAAATTCTCATAACAGATCTTCAGAGATGGTTTCATATTGAGATTTCATGACCAAGATGTTATAATGCACAAAAAAGTCACTGCATGTAAGCATATCACACATTTAGGAAACCAAAAAGAGTGCTCAAAGCCAGATTTTCGACCATGGACACAGATATTTCCACACAGGATACTGATAGGACCAAAAAAAGTCATCATCTCCTCTTCACAAGCATGCAGGGATGGGAAAACCTGACCATTCCACTTTGCAGATTTTTGACAAATATAATTTTGTTCAAAATCTTAATTAATCATTGTCAACAGTCACTAATATTATTTATATTAAACCATTACATGGAAAGTCAAGTAAAATTTAATCCCATTTTTTAGGACACATACAGTATGTAATTTATGCTATCCAGATTAATACTGAAAAACAGACACTATGCAAAGGATAAACAAAGAAATACTGACTAACATGCCCGTAAGATTGACAGAGATCCTGGGAACAGAAATCAGGTCTACCAGTGAAATAGCTTTTCCTAAATTCAATCTGGCCTCAAACTTCCCTCCAGGTTTAGAGATTTTCTAAACCAAATATCTTGAAATATTTGCTGTCCCAATGGGAGAGAGGAATTTTGGCCACTACATGGAAGACCAAGATTTCTGCCCCAAAGACAAAATTCTAGTCAAATCATTAAACCCCACCCTGGAAACACACTTAGTAAGAAAAACCAATTAAGTGTTCAGATAATGTAGAAGATTTGCTTAAATGTATGGATTTCATGAAAAGTGCACTCAGACAAAAAAGGCAAAAAGCAGATTTAAGGCTTTGTGTCTCATGGGTCTTCCTCAGTTTCTAAGCTCCTTCGATCTTTCTTTTGGAAGTCTATAGTATGCATGTGGTACTACATATTCAGGAAAAATGCTTGGACTTTTTTTGATTCAAGTGTACTGTTACTTTCATTATAAATGCAATTCTTCAGTTATAGCTTAGTTATATTTTCTCAACCTGGAAAAAAAAATCTTAATTTAGGAGTCACAATTAAAAATAAATTTAAAATTTTTCCTTATAACGCAGTGAATAACAATTAAACCCATCAAAAATACTAAGAAAGGACAATACGTATTTAGCTCTGTATATTTATCATCAGTCTAGACAAGTATGACCTCTTGAATTTACCCATGCTGCATAGTTTTGAGTTTTGCAAGCACTCTCAGTTCAGCTGTCAATGACAAAAGAAAATAGACAGGAACTTGCTGAAGAATCCCTCTGGTATTTTTCAGGAGATGTGGTTCAATCTTCAACCTGAGAGTTTACCTGTTTGAAAGAAAAGCAAGCAATAGTTCTCACTGTGGTTTCAGACAGAGTATCATGAACTCTTGTAGAAAAACAAGCGCTTAATGCTGGTGGTCAACAAAACTTCTACATCGTGTTTCAAATATTAGAAATAGCATTTAATCAAAATCAGGAAAGCTGTTTGTTTTCTCTGTCATTTCCTGCTATGCTGGTGACTGATACATATAATTTTAAGATTTCGGTGGGATACCTAGAGGTCTGCATTTTAGGGCTCCCACATAACCTCTTGCAGAAACAGCATCTTATGTGCCAAGGTGAAATCACAACCATTTTTCCCTGGATGTCTTAGCACTCACACAGAAAAGTGGCCTCTTGGTCACTTCCCCAAATACCCAAAAATCTGTGATCCTCATTATTTAACAGTGTTCCCACCCATACATGAATAGGTGGCTTGTCCTCAGCTGGACCAAGCAGGAATCTGTCACCTGCAGCTGAAGCATCACAGGTATTCATAACCCTACGAGAAATACCCATTCCCAGGGTTTCTGAAAAGTTTGTGTGGCGCAGCTTGCTCACTGCAAGCCCAGAGGAGTCCACTCTGAGAAAACAGTCCCCTGCAGTGCTGCCATGGGATCAAAATCACCATCAAAAGCAGCTGGCTGACCTCTATACCCTGTGGGGAGGGGGGAGGGGGGGCGGTGGGGGAAGGGGGGAAATGCACTTTGTTTTGACTCTTTTGTCTAATTTTTAAGTGCCTGCAGCAGACTCTTTCACTCTAAGCAAGGCAGTAGCTCCCTGGTCAGTACATCAGACAGTTGAAAAGACTGAAAGTCAGGGAGGTGTGGGACATGCCTAAGCCTAGGGAAGAGAGGAAGAACAGAGGGGTATCCTTGAAGCGGGTCCATCCTGGGACTTGGGAGCCTTTGTCAGAGCTACCAGTTAGATATCCTCTCTGTTACAGTCCAAAAACTTTTTCTGAAGGGATATAATGATGCCCTTTGTTTAAAAAAACAAAACATAACAGCAAACAAAACCCACAACAGAAGAGCAGCTCACTAATTGCTTGACAAGTACAAGTGGAAGAGGAGATGGTAGGCTCTCCATTACACAATAGCTCAGTGATTAGAGCCCTCGCTCAACATATGGGAGACCCAGATTCAATTAATTTCTCAGCCTCCAAGGTTTCCAACCCATATCTCTCATGAGGATAGCCGCGCTTCAAATTATAGGCAATTTGCAGTTGGAGGGAACAATGTACTCATCAGGCTGTGCTGGAGCTGTTCCACTGACCATTGAACAGTGACTCAGTGGGCTTAGGAGATACAACGAAAAGAGTCAGGATTATCCAGCACTGCAGCCGGGCTTTCTTTCCCAGAGCACATGCCAGTCTTGCCCTGTTCTGGGATTATTTACATTACTTTTCCAATGTGTGTTTAGTTTCCCATTGCACATCTGCCCGATGAGTGGTGATGATGTGGCTTTCAATTCATCCAGTTTCTGTGGGTTAATAATCACTGTGTATTCAGACAAAACTCGTTTTCTTGTGCCTGGAGTATCTAAGGTTTCAGGGAGGTCTTGATCAGGCCCCATCTGACTCAGCTTCATCTCCACGCAGGCAGCGACAACAGGGGTCTACAGGAGCTTCTCCTCACCTAGTTGTACAAAATGCAACCAAAAGTAGCAGCGTTGGAAAAGTTGTGTCTGATAAATTATTTAGATCCTATGTTTTCCTTTTTCATTAAGCTTTTTCATTAATTTAAATTTTTAATCCATTAATTGGTGGACATACACTAGCATTTAATGAATTAACAGACATGGGTATTGCATAGATATTGGTAAACTCTGTACAGGAGTACAGAGTAGGAGATTGGACCATACAAAATCATAGTATCACAACTATTTTAGTGCTGGATTCCTAAAAATCTGTTTCCACAGTGACTTTCATTTTGGGAAAGTTTAGTCAGACTTGTGAAAATTATTCCAAGTATGACTACTCTCTGTAGCATCTTTCATTTTCTTTGCCATCACATTATCCAGGTAACTGAGTGTAAAAGGCACATCTTAATCACCGACCTTCTTTTTTGTTTATCTTCTGAATTTGTCTCCTGAAGGAGCTATGATCAAATTGTAGGAAAAACAATCTGTGGAGCATTGTGAGCTGCTCTAGGAAACCATTGAAGGAAGGGAAGGGAAAAAAAAGTAAAAGAAAAGAAATACTAATACATTAATGCACCAGTTAACAGTCAAATGAAGGAAAATTATAAATATTAAGTAACATTCCAAGTGCAGCCTAACTTTAATTCTTAAACAAACACCACCATACAGAAAGATCTATGGATTTTTTCAAAATATTAGTAAGTAAATTAAAATTTTAAAATAATAAATAATATTTAGGTAATATTTAAAAGACAAGGTGTGATATATTTGAGTATCCTAAGTTTTTCATTCCTTCACCAACTCATTTCACAAGTGAGTCAGGTAACAACTTTATTAGGAAGAAAGTAAATGCGTGGAAAAATGGCACAGGCTGTAAACTCAATATGGAGAGTGGGAGGGCAAGAAAATTAATTTTCCCAGTTACTGTTTCATTAATCATAATATTATTGTTGGCTAATTCTTCCTCCCCTTCCCTCTTATATCTAAAGATCTTCCACTGCTGCATGATGGCTATACTATATATTTTTAACGGATTGAAAAATTACTTCCTTTTCTTTTTAAAGTCATGAATTATGGAATCGTGGCAGTTAATTCACCTATTTTTATAGCTCATTTACTTATTAGAATTCCATTAAAAACAGGAGGAGACAATTAAAAATGGCAACTACCCTTAATTTACTTGTTTTATTGTCTTCAACAAAGAGTACTTTCAATTATTAATCTAGTGCTTTTCTTTTTTGGGGGGGACGGTCTGGTTACACAATGTTACTTGAATTTCTTTGTGCTGCTCCAAAAGCAGCAGATAAACCTCTTGTTCTGCTGTGGGGATAGTACGTATAGTCCTGCAAAGTCCCCTGAATGCTACCTCCCAATCATTGCTATTATTCCATATGAGAACATAGGATTAATTTGGTCTGAAGTGCTTTCTTTACTTTAGTGGGTAGATAATGCATTTAGGTCAAGTCCTTGGTGTGAAGTGTGAGCTGTTGAGTCACTTGAAGCAACACTGGGTGACATTTGGCTTTCTACCTGCTATCTGACCCAGCTTTTCCATAGTTGCACAGTTCTTCTGATGTTCTGGCTCTAACTGCTTCCAGCTACTTGGTCCCTAAATGGTGAGGCAAGGAGACTGTTCCCAAGAAAATCAGGGAATATTTCTTCACCCTTCCATCAGATAATATATACCTGAGATCTTAGTATGACTCTTTAAAAAGGAATGGCTTTGTGTTATATAATTTGTTTCTTTATTGGCATGATAAAGGTTTCCTAAAGTTATTGCAGAACAAGTAGCAAAGTCGAAGACCCACAAGTCAGCCCAGTCATACTGCAGTTAGTCCAGCAAGATATTTATAAGGCAATACTCCCAGATTTTCTGCTGCAGTAGAAGTATGAGCAACTCTCCACCATGATGGTAGAATCCATCAAAAAACCTTTTCATAAGGTGGACAGGGATGTTTTAGAAGCATTAGCTTTGAAAGCACTTTCAAAGGATTTTAAAAATCCTTCTCTGAAAGCTATATTTTGACATGTCTGTTGTGCAAAACATCATTAAACACTTGGTTTAGTTCCTTGTGAAGTGGTTGGGAGTATGGATTGCTACCTTGCTGCTTTTATTTCAAAAACTTGTGCTTCTTGGCTTGTTGCCTTGTAACAAACTGGGCCTGTTTCTAAAGTCACCTCCATTTTATATGGCTGTGAATTGTTTTGCTTTGATGGACTCACTTCAGATTTTCCCAGTGTTCAGGAAAACAGAATTCAACCTGGAGCAAGAAAAGGCAATTAAAGCTGAAACAACAAAAATGGGTCTGTCTCCTCCTTTTTTTTATGTATATTCCAGAGGACTGAACAGCACAAGACTCTGTCTGCTAAAGAACTCTTGCCCCACAACTCAAACTGCATCCATCTGAACATACCCTTAGCAAGTCTCTTAACTCAAACTAAACCATTCCCCTGGGCATGACTGAAATCACTTCAGTACAGCCCTCACTCTGACTGATGTTAGCAGCGACCCAAACCTATCATCTCTGTTTTAAACCAGAAACACTTCAGAACAAGCACTCTATCTCCAGTTAGCTTTAAACGTCTTGAGAAATTAATCTCTGCAGATGTTTCCAGTGGGCATTCCCAATGAAGTGGTTAGTCTTGGCTACCGGA
This sequence comes from Hypotaenidia okinawae, assembly GCA_027925045.1. NCBI lineage: Eukaryota > Metazoa > Chordata > Aves > Gruiformes > Rallidae > Hypotaenidia > Hypotaenidia okinawae. Next base: position 64,584,178 of record BSDF01000005.1, read on the forward strand.
ACAGTGTCGTGGGATTGGAAAATGCTTAGTGGAATTAACCATAAATTAACACTGTGCATCTTGAGGTTTGGGTTCAAGTACAATTAGTTTGAGGGTCTTGGCTTTCTCCTTGCTAAATATTTTGTCTGTTGCAGGGTGCAGAAGAGGTTTTGGTTTCAGTGGAGATGCAGATGGAAGATGGCTGGGGTTCTTGGAGGGTGGAAGAGGAGATGTCAGGCACAGTCACTTTTCTGATGACAAGTCACACCTGGAGTTGAAATAATAACTTGCATTATGTACTTTCAGCGTTTAGCATGGCCATAGGAATTCTCACATTTTCTCCATTGTATTTACTGTTTGATATTACTTTTTTTCCCCAAAAACTCTTATTATATGTTATAGAACAAGAATTAATAAAATGACACATCTGTCACAAAGTGAGTAAGATTTGATTTTATCTAAATAGGACATGGTTTTGACCACTCCCTGAGGGTTTTTTTTTTCTACATATTTGAAGATTCATACCTTCCACACACATCTGATCACTGCATGCCATTTGGATCTCAGAAAAAAATCACTTCCTGATCTGCATGTGACTTGACAGTTAGTATGTCTACATGTATGGTTATAAAAAGGCTCACAGGCTCCTCTATGCAGGATCCAGACCCACTATGGAAGTTTAGTCATCAGCTGGGAAGTTAAACCAGCTCGGAAGTTAACCCAGCTGCACATCTTCTGGATGAGCTAGGGCACGTCCAGCTACACCAAGCAAGCACACAGTGAGATGTTCTCCATGTTCAATTCATGTTATATCATCCTTCAAGAATCTGTTCATGATATTTTTGCTGACCAAGGCAGATTGAATTTACTATCATGGTCCCACCTGCACAGACATCTTTGCTATGAGGCACTGTGGTGTTTTGGCCCTGGCTGGAGGCCAGACACCCACCAAAGCCACTCTGTCACTCCCCTTTTCAGCTGGACGGGGGAGAAAAGAGATATTGAGGAGTTCAGGAGTTGAGATAAGGATAGGGAGAGATCATTCCACAATCAGTGTCACGGGCAGAACAGACTCAACACACAATAAAGGAAAGAAAACTCTCTAATTGATGACACTGCCCTGCACCCCCAGTGACACCAGAGCTGGGTAATGAGAAGTGGGACTGGACCTTAAAGCACCTCCCCCACCCCTCCCTTCTTAGCAGACTTCACTCTAGTCATGATTTTGCTCCCTTCTTCTCCCCCCCATTGTGGCACAGGGAACAGCAGGGGCTGAGGAATGGGGGTTTTGATCAGTTTCTCATGTGTTGTTTTCCTTCTCATCTGGGGGCGAGGCATTCCTCACCCCCTTCCCCTGCTGCACCATGGGGTCCCACCCATGGGAGACAGTCCTTCACAAACTTCTCCATGAGTCCTTTCAGTTGGGACTTCAGCTCCTCACCAGCTGCCTCAGCATGGCTGCCTTTCATGGGGCACTTTCAGGCTCAGACTACTCCAGCTGGGTCCTCTATGGAGTCAGAAGCTCCCAGCAAACCTGCTCTTGTGTGGATCAGTCTCTCAATGGGCTTCAGATTTCAGGTCCTGCCAGGAGCTTGCTCCAATGCGGGCTTCCCTTGAGGTCACAGTGTCCTTCAAGTGTCTCCACCCGTTCTGACATGGGATCCTCCAGGGGCTGCAGGTGGGGTCTTTGCATTATCCATGGGCTGCAAGGGGACACCCACTCCACCATGGGTTTCTCCAGGGGCTCAGGGGCATCTTTCTCTCTGGCACCGGGGCTGCATTCTCCTCCCCATTCCCTGCCCTTGGTGCCTGCACAGTTTCTCCTACCTTCTCACTCCCTTCTCTGTGGGCAAAAAGCCGCCACCAGGATCACTGTGATTCCCAGAGGTGCTGTGACTGTCACTGATGGGCTCAGCCTTGGTCAGCAGCGGGTCCAGCCTTGAGCCAGCTGGTGTTTGCTCTGTGGGGCCTGAGGGAAGCTCCAGCTGCCTCTGGCAGAAGCTGCCCCTGCAGCCCCTCCTCTGCCAGAGCCCTGTCACACAGAACCACAACAGGCATGGAGGAGGTCCCTTCAGAAGTACTGAAATGGACAATCTTTAAAAATGTGGATGTCACAAGGCCTGAACAGACACTGAATCCAGGACATTATTCCAGTATGGCCATTCTAGTAATTTCACTATAGAATGAAGTACCATGATTAGTAGTCGATCGTTACAGCAACATAGATAGCAGTGATTTCTGCTAAGAGCTTAGGTGGTCTGGCAAGTGGTGTAGACACCATGATTTAGCATACCTAAATTTTGTTGGTGATTTTACTGTTCATCTCAACTGTGAGTAATTGTTGTGGCTCTCTTTCTTCATCTCTGAAAACGGAAAACTAGTAATGAGCTCTTGACATCTCTGAAAGAGTTACTGTGTCTGCCTAAACAGAATTTTCTATATAATCCATCTATGTATATCTTAATTAGACATACATTAGCACAGTTGGTTTCAAGCACGGGATTTTCATCTTAAAAAATGAAATGTTTTAGCATAACCATAAGTAGACACATACGTTTTAATAAGAACAATATTTAGTTGGAAGCATTGGGAGCAAGAACAAATTCCCATTTACTAGATCTGTGTTAAAGCAGCTGAGGCTTTCATCCAAAACATGCCTCTTAAACCTACGAATTAAACTTTATGGGTTTGAACATATTATTCCTCTCACATTATTATGCTTTTTTTTCTTTGTCAAACACCAGGGTAGACACATCTACCAAAGCCAAGCAGAGAAAGCAGACTGGCTCACTGCCCCCTCCGACTGTAACATTTTCTGCACTCATATCCTGTTTCTTTGACCTTTATTAAACAATTTGCAAGCACAACCCGGTCCCACTGTCGTCAGTGTTAAAATGTCTACTTACTGCAGCACAGCCAGGATTTTCACCCTCATGTTTTGCTCTGCATTAGGATGGAAAATGCTTGTTGCTGGCATGAAGTCTGAAAGTCCTCTGGGCAGCCGGCTGCTCTTTGCTGCTCACGTGTGAAGCACCGCACACGGATCTGCAGTGGGGTTTTTCTTCTCCTCTTGGTGGATTACACAACCTTATCAAAGTCAGTAAGTGTCAAGTTTTGAGCTATGGGCTAGACAACGTTGCCCAATAACCACAATCGTAGGTTCCAAAATCTCTTGTTCCTCATTTGTAAATCACAGTGATTCCTGTTAAGGGGTACCATGCATGCCTGCATAAGCCAGCAGAGAACTACCTCTGGGCAGTATGTCCAGGACAGCCTGTCTTTCGTGGACTTTGGAGGACTGTTGATGCTAATTCACCAGAATGCATCACTACCCCTATGATACACCCTTTCCTATAGCAAGTTTTGGGGTCAGGTTCTTGAAAAATACAAGTGGGCTTTTCCCCCCTTGCCCCTGGTGCTCCTGCCTGATGTGGGCACTTCAAACTCCAGGGCAGCAGAGTGGAAGAGCAGTGTGCTTTCACCTTGTGCTTCTGAGCCAGCGCTAGATATGTGCCTTACAGGGCTCGTTAGGCGAGCCCGGTGACTTTTCTTATGGCACACAACTCACTCACCAGGGGAGGTGGGTGTCAATGTGACCCACAGGAAGGCTGGGCAGTGACAGACACAAATAGAACCGTCCTGGGGAGGAATCCCAAGGCTCCCACCCACCCCATCCACCCAGACAACATTTGTCTCCCAGCGCAATCCCATGCTCCCTCCCCTCTGGCAGCAGCTGCAGTCCCTGTGCTCCTCTGAGGTTGATAAAGCAAGCAGGCTGCACGAAGACATCCCGTTGCTGTATGGATGGCTGCTGGGACACACCCTCCCACTGGAGGTGGAGAGCATCCCATCCGTAATGTCTTAGCATCTCACTGCAAGCCTGAGAGGCTCCGGCAGTGTGGGAACTGTGCATTTCCAAAAATAAAACGGAAAGATTTAAGAAACTGCATTCCAGGCCCAGATACTTGTGTGTCCGACTCCAAAGCATTGTATGGAGAGAAGGGTGTGGAGTTGCTTTGACCACCTGTCCCTGGCGAAGATCAAGACATATGATGATGGCTTATGCCAGCTGTTGTTTTCCCTCTGTGCTGCTGGTTGAATATTCTGGTGTCTGGACTTTGCTAACCTCAGACTACCACTGTTGTGCTACTGCCCTCATTATTTCTCTCCGTTCACAACCTCACCAAAAAAAATATAAAAAATAAAAGGTGCTCTTATTTGGTGTTGAATTCCTCCAAGTATTACATCTCTGACAAATATTTCTCCTTCACTCCCCTGTTCTTGTTACTTTGAGTCTTTGTAGACACAAAAGGCTGGCAACAGAAAGGCAGAGACATGGAGGTGGAGAGTGAAGGGGAATTAAAAGAGAATCACATAGTCTGTTTCTTATCCTTCACTTTATACTTTCTGAAACATGTCACATCTGAAAAGCATTTTGCTTAACTCCTATGACTGCAAGAGCATTATATCGCTGCCATTCTCACCTCACTAGGGTTTGTATTTTTGTTTGGTTGTGGGGGATTTTTTTTTGTATATCACAACAAAACTCCAAGAAATATCGAGGGAAAGGAAAGCTGGAAATGAACTTGCAGTCAGAATTCGTTTAAAACATAGCAGCTGCTGTCACTGCTGGTGTGCTCGAGCCCAAGCTTTTGATAAGCTCTTTGATACAGTGCTGAGGTAATCCAACCACTTTGATGCAGCATTATGGTGATCGGGCTCTTAGATACCGTTATTAAAATGATCTAAGCTTTTTTAACACTTCACAGAGCGGTGGCCAGAGCTCCAAGTTCAGCACCAGGTTACTCCAGATGCTTAGACAATATAGTGAAGTAATTCAGGGTTTCAGTGCAGTTCAAACTCTCTCGTGATGAACTGAAATAGCCCACCCACCTTCTTCCCCCTTAAAGTGTTTTGACAAGGTATCGATCCGGTGCAAATTATTTAACCCCACTGCAGCATGGTGATGCAAACCTCCCGCTACCAAACTCTCTGACACCCCTTTGCAAAGGTGTAGGAGTTTTTATAATTGCCTGGGGACAGTCAAATTCTTGAACGCATTTGTTATTTTGCATGCTTGACAAATATATTCTCATAATACACGACAGATGCCAATACTCTGCAGTACTATTTTTAAAGGACTGATTAAAAATTGCTTTCATTTAAAAACATGTTGAACATGAAAACTGTCCATCTAAAATAAGACTCAGCAGTCATCATCCTACTGATTGTGCCTAAGTTTACAAATCACATCAGCCAGATAGCTGAAGCAGGAGAAAAGCCTGAGGCTTGCTAAAGAGCTCTGCTGTAACACAGGCGCCAAAGCGGGCTAGAGATCCCTTTTTTCCCAGAGCATCTTGAAAACTGCTTCCATCTCTACATTGTTTTATGCTTTTTTTTCTTCATTGCAAAATGTGATTATAGCCTAAACAATGATCTCCCAGTGTGCCACGCTGGGATGCCGGGCTCTCTCCCTGATTTACATGGCAGACGTAACCAGTTGACAAGGAAAGCACTTGGATCAGCTCCTTGGCTAGCACAAATAGGTGATGTGATGCTTTCCTGACTAGCACAACTTTCGAACTGAATGCCCAGAATCTAAAAAAGTACATCCAAGTACCATCTAATCGGTTTATAGATGTGCTGAAATCTTTCTTCATAGTCCTAGTGTATAAAAGTTAAGGTGGATGAGTTTCAGCCGGACTTTACGTGCACCCCGTTCACATGCACAGTTCTGGAGGTCACACAGACCTGCTGGTTGATGTCTGTTCACAGGACAGAATTGGCTCCTGCAGTCCAAGGCAAAACCCAAATCACCCTTGGCTTAATTGGATTCAGTATCCTCAAAGTAAATGCATTATGAAGAACACTTTACGTATGAAACACCCCATGAAAGATGAGGCTGCATTTCAGATAGCTCACACCGGCTTATTTTAAACACACCTCACATTGTGGCTCTTCTTAGCTTCGTCAGAAATAAATCTTATTCTCTATTATTTCCATCTTCTAGAAATACAGATGTTTACCCTTTTTTTTTTTTTTTTTTTCTTTCATTTTCACATGATCCTTTCATATTTAGAAACTTATTTAAAGGGTTTTGGCGGTATGAGCTGCGGAGTTGTATTGTTCTAGGCACGGTTACCCTGCAAAATAGAGAGGTTGTTCTCACTCCACAGTGACTCTTATTATGGAAAAAAAGGGGAAAGACCAGCAAACATCCTCCGACTCATTTCCTGACAAGCCTAAATGATAATCAGAATTATCTAGTTTTCTTCAGGAAAGGAAGGAAGAGACCCCCTTGGCGGAAGCAATATCTTGGTTTTCTTCTTTCCAGAGAGCACATGCCTGCCTTGACTGAGACCCAGCTCTTTCCACATTCCCTGTCTTATCAGTTTTAACACTTTCAGTTTATCCTAACATCAGAACCATTTTTCTGCTAGCTCTTTCAGCATTAGTTTCCCCTATACTACCCTGGTCTAGTGTGTACAACTGCTGCACGTGCCAAGGGTGCTCTCTGAGCACACTTATTATTAATAGTAAAACAAAAATTAATTAAATATTAAAAGCTGTGGTGAACTTTAAACCTGTGGTTGCCCAGCACCAACTGTGATGTTAACTGGAGTTAGAGAAACGCTGGCAAACACAGCAACACACATGAATGGAAAGAACCTGAATTAAAGAACTTAATCCTGGAAGAAAAATTAGTATTTTAGCCAATCATATTTTATATTTCATTTCTTTAGTTTGGATCTTCCCTTATAATCTCTTTGCACCCAGAGTACTCAGAAACAAAAATGGCCATTAATGGGGCTGATGTCAGAAAGAAAACTCCTTGGGAAGTGCTGGGATATTAACTGTGCTATGTAATTTCTGAGAAACCCTGTGTGGGTTCTGTGACAACTGAATGCCCAACTGTATATTTGCACATGCAGACTTAGGGTTGGTTTTTTGGGTTGGTTTTTTTTTTTTGTGGAAGAATGTGTATTTTTGAAAGAGCACCCATTTTGGAGATGGTCTGGACAATGGAATAGAGGTTTTCAGCTTTTCACTTTGATTTTGAACTTACTCTAACTTCTGTGATAATCGACGTGATCAGCTAGAAGCACCTAGGAGTTTATTTAAATGAGCAGAGATGCTCTACCCTTTTTGCTTTTGCCAAAGATATTGCAAAGTGGTGGAATTGTAGGTGGCTCTACTATCTTTATACATTTCTAGAGTACAGAAACACACACCGATATATACCCTGACAAGTCACACATTTCTTCCATCCATCTATAATCCTGTTATTCTATCAATCAACCACTCCTGCTTCCCCCTCCCATCCCTGTCCCTTCATTTATGAAAGTGATTATATTGTAGCTGGGAAAACAGGGAACTTTGAAAGTTTGTAAGAAACTAGAATAAACTGCATTTGAAAATCTGGGAAAGTCAGGAGAACGTGCAACATATTTTCCCTTGATAAAATTGTGAAAAGCACAAAAGTACTCTTGAGACATATGTGTTTCCTTCTGCTGAGTGACAGCCTTAAGGACAGTACATGTGAGAGAGAAGTTTTAGAGGTAAAAATATTTTTTATTTTAACTGAGTAGCAGAGAATCAGGGTTGTTTGAAGCACATGTAAATTGGTAGTACAGTCTTTGTCTTTCCATACTGTTTTTCTCCTTTCTATCTCCTGTGCACTGGTGGATTTCACCCTTTGCCTGATTGTCTGCTCAGGGCCCGGAATCAACCCTGGAGCAGAATTAAAGGTATAAGGCATGGGATTTTGACAACTCGTAATAAATACCAAAACCTGTGTGAAAGAATCTTATAGGGATCCAAGGATATTGTATACCTGTTAATTGTCCCCTCTACAGGTGCACTTAGTACACACATTTAGCATCAATCCCTTCCACCAGCATCATCGCGTAGATGAGAATTGCACACTTACAAATCTGGGTTTTCATCACAGTGATGCTAATTACCTTATCTACTGAATAAGGCGTTGAAATAGCCAACAGTTTGCTTGCATGAGGTATAAGTGGAATGGAAGAATAAGTCTGACCAAGGGAATTCAGTGGAGACAGTGGAAGTGATTTGCTCACGCCACAGATTTCAGTGAGCGGACCTCATGTTGTGGCAGGAGGGGTACTCTAGCAAAGTGGTGATACTGGCAGGCAATGAGATGGAGAAAACTGGTCTACCAAAGGTGATTCTGGCAGAGTGAGGAGACGGGGCCACAACATATAAAGGAGAGAAAAAGATGTCAAAGGCTGCTGGTGGATTGGAGGAAAGAGGAGCTTAGGCTGATGGAGTTGTCAGAAAACTTCGTGGCAGCCATTGTAAAGGATAAATGTTAGATTTTGTAGGAATGATGGAAGGAAATTGAGTTGAAAATGAATATTTGTATGTGTTTAAATATTTGTGTACTTGGAATGAAAGGAGAAGAGGGACATTAAGCATGGAATTGATGAACCGATTTCTTGAAAAAGATCAGAGCAAAATCTTTTTTTTTTTTGAAAGAGAATAATTCAGGTTAAAGCTAAAGGAAAGGGAGAGGTAAGAAGAAAAGAATGGATGGGGTGCTTAATTCTCAGGTTCCTGCTTTGTGAGTCCAAACAGATTTCTAAAAGAGTAACTATGAATAATAAGGGCAGGAGGTAGATGGTAGATTTAAAAGAGGCTTTAGAAAAACCAGGCAGGGAGTTGTGCCACACACGTAAAGGCCTTCAACCAGAGCTGGATATCTTGTATCAAGGGATCTTGTGTTACCCAACTCTTGCTGGCAATAGTTCTTTTATGTTGGCTTATTGGAAGAACTTTGTTGAACTGAAAATTGGCATTCTGGATCTGTGGTGAAATAGTCTCAGAGCAGATGACATGAACAGAATTTCACTTTGAGTGCAAATAACCACTTGCTAATAAACATTTCCAAATATGAATGCGGCACCGTGGAACTAAAAAACTGTAATTCGAATAATTTGTGCAGAAATTACCTTAAAATTAGTCAAAGGTCCTTTGAAAATTAACCTCATAATTCTGCCACTTTGTCAGTGTGTCTAGAACTGTAAAGCACTCTCTGCCATTACCTGTTCAACACAACTCTGCTTAAAGAGAAATGTGAGCACTCTGTTCCACCCAGAGACAACGAATTAAATTCTTACAGAAATTTAAATAAAATTGTGCAGTGGTAAGTTTTGTTATCAGTTCTAGAAACTGCATTTACAGCTTCCAAAACCTTTTTAGGAATCTTAATTGGCTGTTTTCCACCCTCTAGCCTCAAAGCAGAAAGATTAAAGCAAATGGCTCAGAAACGAACAGAAAAAGGTTTTGAGGTAGTAACCAAAACCAGGCTACAAAAGGTCTCAGAGCAGCTTTATCTGCTGGTGGGGACTTGCTCAGTTCACTAGTCACATGTTTCACACATTGGTTCGTGTTTTTTTTTTCCAGAAATAGAATCAATAGAGAACAGACAAACCCACAGTTGCCAGTTTGCACAGTCTTGTGGTTTTTCTTGAGGGCTCCAGGCTTGCACAGGTCTACCAGATAATGAAGACAAACTATTTCAGTTCCTGCATGTCCATATGCTGCTCTACTGGGCTCTAGTTATCAAATAAAAGCACAGAAAAGTAAGTGGTGGTTGAAACCGTCTAGCTAAAGTTTACACCAAGGGAAAAAAATATTATTTAAAAGCCACCTTTACATTTTTGGCAATAGCCTATTTGCCGTGTATTTCATTAATCACTCGTCATTTATGTTAAAAGCCTTTCAACAGAACGTCAATATGTTTAAGCCTTGATTAAAGCACATTGTAGCATTAGATGTATAGTAGTAAATATCACGTACCAAGTCCTCTGCATTATGCACAGGGCCCTGTACCTTTCCTATGGGCTCTGCCGAAACCACGCTTGAGCCTTTCAGCAGTGTCCTCAAAAGTGTGTCCACCACCACTTTTGATCTAGTAGCACTTCCACTAAGTGAAATGTGTAAGCAGCAAGCAGAAGAGTTAACATATGGATGTTTAGACATGAGAGAATGTTGGGGTTTTTTTTTTCCTCTAGGTAGCAAAGGTAAAATGGACATCAGAGCTAAAAAGTTTCCCAGAAGCAATGAGTCCTGATAAGATCGTAGAATCAGAGGAAGTAATAATTGTGTGCTTCCACACCCTCCCTCCTGCAACTGTGTTAAGGGACCCACGCGCCCATTGTTTTAATGGTCTTCAAATGATGCAGGAAAAAAATATCATCACTGTTATTCAAAGGCAGGAAAACCTTCCCTCTTATTTTGTTAGGCACTTTTAGCACCCAGCAATGTGAGAACACAGAACATACTGTGAAAGAATCAAAAATCATGTTTGCTTCTAGATGGTTGATCCGTAATGAGCCCAAAAGCCTCCAGTGATTTGTTGAGTTGACTGCTCAGGGCTCTGCATCAGGCTGAAATGTACTTCTGCCTTCATGTATTTCCAGGATTCCAGCTGCATGATCACATCCCTTTGCGAGCAGGTACCTGAAGGAGCAGCAGGCAAAGCACTGTGTGTTTATAGACACTACTTCCAGCAACTGTTGTAAAAGGCCTCGTACCACCTACCCGATTCTCTGCAAATCTTACATATATTTTAACAAGCAGACTGGTCCAGCACGGTATAAAAACCAGGAAAAAGGACGCTATTATGATTAAGTATGAATTGTAAAGAGCCTGCATGAAATATTTCCTGTGATCTGGCATTGCAGAAACAGCCATCCGGTGAGCTATATGTTCCTTCCTTCTCAGAGCGCAATTCTGCAAGCTGCTGAGCATTAAAGTACACAATCATTTCAATAAAAGCTGAAAGGCTCCTCATTAGCTCCTAGCATTAGGTTTAAGGGCTGAGTTCAGCACTGATGCAGGATCTGTGCTGAAGTGTTACTCAAGGGTAAGGAAATTTCAGATGTTCATGTGCCCTTAAGTAGATGTTTAATTGATTAGAATAAGAGAGATGGACTTGCAGTGCAGTAATTTTTGCAGTCTTAAGTTATATGGTGTGGTAGGATGCTCTGAGAGCTAATGTCTGAGGATGAAGACTCATAAAATACCAACAGTCCAGATCTCCTTCTTTTGAGATAGTGGTGTGCCTCTTGGCCATGCCCTCGCCGTCTGGGCTGGTGCAGGTTCAGGCATTCAGGACATCTTAATTCTTTCTCTGCTCAGAGTATTTGCAAATGAGATGGAAAAAGAAAATAACAGAGATCTTTCTAAAGGACTGAAAGCCTCTATTCACTCCCACTCCAGAGGTCTGGATGGGCTTTGGCAAGCAGCAAGGCTTTTGAGTGCTTACCCAAAGCGACAGTCAGACCTTCTCCCTGCTGCTGCATGGATCCATTTCAGGGAAAATTCAGCTCTGCCTCTACAGCCCCTGAATGGAAAATGTCTGAAAGTGACATGATGCTGCAACCAAGCACTGCAGCCTGCAGAGCAGAGTGGGGAGGGGGAAAAGCATGCAGGCAGTCCGTACCCTTGCCAGGAGCCAGTGGTGCCAGTGCTACCCAGTGCATACTTGGTACCTGCAGCATGGCTGAGTCCCAAACAATCTTCCTCCTGCGACCTTTCGGCAGCTCTTTTTCTCCCCTCAGTGCTGCAGTTGGGGCTTGATTGTCCCCTGAGCCTTCAGTCTCCATCCGGGTCCTTGCAACCCTCCTGCAGCAGGGAACATCCAGAACCTTTTCTGTAAACTGTTTAGTTTTGAGGTTTGGTTTACTTATTTTTCTGCCCTTCCCTGCCCTTCCCTTTCCCCTTTCCCCTTTCCCCTTTCCCCTTTCCCCTTTCCCCTTTCCCCTAGCCCCTTTGCCCTTTGCCCTTTACCCTTTTCCCCTCCCCTCTCCCCTTTCTCCTTCCCTATTTCCCCTTTCCCCTTCCCCCTTCTTGACTTGGGCAAAACCACATATCTTCCACTAATTGTTAATTGGGAAATGGTTTGCAGTAGTCTCGGGCATGAATTCAGTCTGGCTGGTGAGAAGGAAGTTCCGAGCTGACGTTACATGAAGCACCTTTATAAAGAGGTGTGGGTGACAATGAGAAGGAGTTTGGGCAATGCTGAAGTAATGTTTTTGGGGTTTCTGACAGAACAGTTGCAATTTCTTGTTCTGTGGAAATGCCAAACTCCTGATTTTCATTTCAATCCAGAATTTTAAAGCCAACGTTTCCAAAGTGTTCCACACAGCAGAAATATACTTTAATAAATACAGCTGCAAACTACCATTCCACTACCAGTTTTGGAGGGGGGCGGGGGGAGGGTGGGGAAAGTATGTCCCTGAAGTGTCCCATAGTGTCAGTTAAAATGCACTGATATATTGTAATGCACAGTGGTTGAGATAAAACTGTTGATCAGCAGACTCTATTTGCACCTTTCTTTTATTCCCCTTTGTATACAATTGATTTGTGATCACTGAAAGCAAGATCAGAGCTCAGTAATATGTACTGTAGCTCACAGGTTCACTGGGAAGTATTTATTTCTTAATCATGTATCTCTTAGATTAATTGTTTGGGATGATCAAAGGCTCAGCAGGTGGTGAGGATGATTTAGAAACCACAAAATTGGTGTTATCTTTCTGATTGACATCCTATTAGTGCAGCATATATTTCCTGTTTGTCAGGAATGTAAAGTCTGAACATTCGGCAATAATATCTAGTAATATTTTGGAAATGGAAACTATTGGCTGGCTGCATTTTAACAAGATGAAAAATTTTTTGATTTCCTTCTGTCAGGTTTGAAACAGAAGCTGAGCACATGTAGCCCAACCTTTCCTGAGAAAAAGAAAAACTAGCAACAAGGCACCTGCTGATGCTTTTTCCCGCTCGCCTCGAGCCACAATCCCTCTCTTAGTGTTGCCCTTCAAAAGCAACCAAGCCTGCAAGGTTTTAGAGAGATGCAAAATAATCACCAAAATAAAATAAAATGAGAGAACAGCTGTTTTGAGACGGGTTTGAGGCACGAATAAATAAAGCCTGCCCTGAGGTCTTCCTCTCACCCACCTCAAGCTGCATGTTTCTGCTCCATTTTGGGTCAGGTCTTTTAAGATCATACCCCTTTTTCCTGACAAGAGCAATTCCAGCCTCAGGAGGAAATTCAGGACACAGCTGCTTGAGCTCCTCTCCGAAGCACTAGAAATCCTGGCATTTTTCTTCCTTTGTTTTCCAAAACCTCAGCTAGCTCAGAACACGCTTTACTTTTTTTTTTTTTTTTCCTCCCAAGTCATTTTCCTTTTTTTTTTTTTTTAAATAAAACCTTAGCTCATCACTGATTATGTTTCATCCCGCGCTCAGTCAGAGAATTTTAATTTTTTTTTTTTCCTCTCTTCCTTTTCACAATAGGGAAGTGTGAGATACATTTGTGGGATGAAAATGGGAACGAAAAGAGAAACAAAGAAAAGAATATAAAGTAACTGAAGAGTCTGAGTGAAGGCACAGGGAAAGCAAAACAAGAAACTCAGTGAACCCGGCGTTTCTCAGTCTCTTGTTTTCGATCAGCTCCCTCTCTGGGGAGAGACCTGACTGTAATAACAGCTTTGACCTCTTTCTCTTAGTAAACAATTTGCCTTAAAGTTAGAAATACACATTCTCACTGCCAAAAGCAGAGTGAGCCACCCCAAGAATTGTGCAGGTCTGTAGCCAGGAAGAGATGAAAAGTTAAAAAAGCCATATTTCCAAGGGAGACGCTAAGTCTTCTGCCTGGCACGGGAGGATGAACAGAAAGAGCTGGCTCCAAGCCATGGTGGGGTCTGGTCACAGGGCAGCACCCATTTCTGCCCTTTCTGCCGCAGGGTCCTGCAAACAGCCTTCCTCGCCTCTTCCTCATCCTGCCGCGCCGCTGCGACGTGCTTTGCCTGCTGCGACTTCATTCCCCGTACGAAAAGGGCAGGTCTCCAAACACGGTCCCCTGAGGGAGTTTGCACCACGTTAAATGGATTCAGCACAGAAGAAAACACAGGGGACACCTGGAGAGAGCCAAGGTCTGCAGGAAGGCTCCTCTCTTTGCAGAACAGGGTCCCCCACAGATGAGCTGTTCCTAAGCATGGCTGTTGGAAAGTGACACTGATATTGAAAAAATTGCGGTCGTGCCTTTTGGACAAAAAGCTGCAGTTATGTTATAGTACCTGCCCTCTAAACAACACCTTTTGCTTGATATTTCAGAACCATAACAGAAGCCATAGTGCTACGTGCCTTGCAGATTGTTACAGCTGCTAACCAGCATCCCAAAACAACTTGGAGTAGATGCTGTTTTACTTTTCTCTGTGTTTAACAAAAAGATGCTAGGAAATAGCACCATCCAAATCTTCTGTGATGATTATTTCAGGCGTAAATTTAATTAGAACTTTGGTTTCTAAGACTTATAACATTCCTCCCTACTCTTTCCCAATAAATATGTGGGGATACTTATGTTTACAACATGAGCTGGAAAAGAACTTAGCAGCGTTGGCTTCACACAACTTCAGCCTCCCCTTAAAAAACCCAAACAATAACCCACTCCAATGAGATCTTCTGTATGCTAACATGAAGGGTAGAAACCATCTATTTTTGTGGGTTTGAGTGTTATTTTATTCAGCAGGCTACGAATTAATACCTTGTGTACAGAAAATTGGGTAAGACATGCACAAAAGCCTTGCCAGCTACCACACTCGCTCCTCTTCATGTGTTGTAAATGTGCACATGCATGTTTGCAGGATGCTGTGCCCAAATATGCCTCCCGATAGCCTTTCCAGTTGCACAGGGCTGCGTAAGGGTCACTGTTTCCAGTCAGCTCAGGGTGGTACCCACCAAAGGTACCACCCAAGCAATTCCTTGCAATTTCTGCTGTCTCTTAGAAAAACTCTTATTGAGGAAAAACAAAGGATGAAGACACTTAAGTCAACACCTCCTGTCATATCTTCCTGCTTATGTAACATGATGTTTAAAAATAAATAATCAAACAAACAAATCAACAATCCTGTCTGGTAGTCTGGACATCATGAATGACAGTCATATTTACTGATTTATTGTAATGTTTATGAGGTGAGTATTTAGTGGAAAGGTAAGTTTCAAACTAAGGAGCCGTTCCTACATCTCAAAACTTCCCACAGACCTATGCATCTAGTAGAGACATCTCAGCTCCCCAGAAAGTTTTTGAAGTGTATCAAGAAACTCAACCACACTATAGCTTCAGTGCCTTCCTTTGTGCAAATATTACATTTAAGCTCCAGCATGAATTATTAAACCCCCTTATAATGGCTGTGATTAATCTTCTGCCAGCTAATCACTTTCAAGCCCTACCTCCTCACTGCATGCACAATTTTAAGAACGGCTCCTCTTTGCACCCTACCCCTCCGCTAAAATCTATGAGCTCGATAAGAACTTCAGGACCTTTGTGTAAACGTTAGGCTGTTTTCCTAATGAAAACAGCTTTTTTTCCTCTGCAACGTGGTTCAGCAATTTCAGCTTGTGGCTCTGGGTGCAAAAAGGAGTACTGAAACCAGCCATGTAAAAGGACACGTTAGCTGGTGGCAGCGGCTGCAAGGGCAGTGCGGTAACTGTGTCAAGCTCTTCAAACTGGGGATGCTAAACCATTTGCTGAACTTTTACCCTCAAAGTCTAAGGTTGAGTGAACTTCTCATTTGGTCTGTACTGCGTTTAATCCCCGTTTTGCTTTGCCCGGTGCTAGGCAGAAAGAGTGAGTTATCTTACTGCTCCCTCATCATATTATGTGGCTGCCCAGATGTCTCGTGACTCTTCTCAACATCTAACAAAGTTCCGTCTCATTACGATCCCAGCTTAATTTCACAGAGGAGACAGCTCACTCATCAAAAGTCTGCAAAACTAAAGACTTCTGTGCCCTGGGGGGATGCTCAGAGCCTTGCATCAGTGGCTATGAGAGCCTATAGCGGCTACACAGTCCTCTTAGCCCTAGGAACTGGAGAGACTTGATCCTACACCTGATAGGATCTTTCCGCAGCAGAGACAGAGCCATCACCCAGGAGGGCACCAGCCAGTATTTTCCTCTGTGAAAATATTTCCAATTACTTCAGTGATACTTAGGTTCTGTCCTCATCTCCCAGCTTCTGTACGTTTATCTCTTTGATGGGTTTAGGGCGTAGATGTGGCTGACATATGGATTTTGTTCTTTTTGTTTTAAGAGGGTGGTTTCTATTAAAATATTTTTTGGGTGGTTTTTTTTTTAATATATATATATATAATGTTTTTATTGAACAGCAACCCACCGTGTCTCGATGGGGAAGCATTTTATATGTTCAAGCTTATTAGCAATACTTATTATTATTTCAAAAGGTTGGATTGACTCATTTGTACGCTAAAAACATGAAGGTATCATGTGCTCTGTTTTCCCTAAAGTTTCGGTGAGGAGAACAGAAGATGAATAGTGAACTGGATCCTGAAAAGTCAGCCTTAGTACTATTATGCATAAATAGCAGTATTTATGCAAAATATAGTGCAACTGTGTATAAATAAATAAAAGCTGCCCTGAAATGAACGCTATCAATAGCATAACAATAGGGACAGTTTTTGAAACGTGGACCTAGTAGGGCTCATTGGGAAATGGATGACATAGCCCTTGTTCCAATAAGGGCTTTAGGATTTTGGAGGGAAGAATGGACACCAATTCCAGGTCTTGCAGGTTGCTTTGACACAAGACTTAGCACAGCACCCTGCTTCATGAATTTGGATCTCAATTCATACTCGATTGTGGCAAGGGATGTGGGAGAAGGAAAGGAGAACTCGTCCTGGTTTGGTACAGGTTGAGTCCTCACAAATGGAGTCTTTTCAGTCAAAAGAGAGAAGAAATTTTCTTCCATCTCAGGTGTGATCACTTCCACACAGGGGTCAAAGATCTAGCAGCTCAAGGGGTCTCTATATTTTACACAATTTTAAGCCTTTCAACAGCTACCATTTAGATGGTCTGAATGATCCCCTATGCCCCTCATTTCCCTTGTTCTTCTAAGACAAGTAGCTAGTCGTGGAAAGACAGACCCTCCTCTAAGCAGGGTGTTAATGCTGTTTGCCTACAACTCTTGAAGTAGTGCTTTTTTTGTCGAACATAATGATGAGAGCACTTAACTTCACCGCTCTTAAGAGAAGACCCTGACTCTTTCATCCCTCCCTATTGTGCTGCAGATGGGTGAGATCAGAAATAACTCAACATTACAAATGAGAAATTATCAAATAGGGAGGATAATTGTGGAAACAGGGTATGACTGTCAAACCTGATCTTTGTATCTTTCAAAATTTTTTCAGGTAACAGACTTGTAAATCTTTTTCTCTCCATTGTTAACATTATTTTCATTCCTTTTTTTTGTTTTTAATATGACATAAAAAGCTACTTGTTTGGGTTTTTTCCCCCGTAGCTTTGCTTTGCTTTGCAAAAAGCCAAGCCAAAACCTAAACATGGAAACCCAGTCCTGAGTGAACTCAATAGCAGAAAACGCCAGATATTCAGATTTTTTTCAGTTCATTTTCATTAAGAACCAAATCCTCAAGTGTCTCTGCAGGCAGAAATGATTAGTGTTCTATTCTTAGGATGAATGGAGTCTAACTGACAAAGAATTAGGCTTTCACAAAGTTTGACAGCAGCTTTTTTGTTGACCTATACATAATGTACCTTCTTAAAAGAAGAAATTAATTTCTAAGTTCTGCTTAAAACAAACGATTATGCAAAATTATATCATAACAGTTCAATTCATAAAAAATTTATGTTGTGGGAGATTTCTAGAGACACTTGTACTGGCATGGTGACAGTCAGGCTTAACTGCAAAATAGCTGCCACGCTTGTCCCCTTGCGCTATGGCATGACTGCCATTTTGTGCTGGAAGAGGTAAACAAATATCAGTAAAAATATTACGCTGTAATCTAAAACACCAACATGGTGTTTGCGTCTCCCTGTAAGTTTTTGCTTTGTTAATTTATCAGCATCATGTAAGGAAGGGAGTGTGAAGGGAACACGTGTATTTTGTTTCACTGTAATTCGCCCTCTTTCAGTTCTGGAGTGCAAATTCTGGCATGCAAACTCTATTTGGATATTCCATTAGAATCCAAGACAGCAGTAACTTCCCTGAGAAATCTTGGTTGTTTTTCCAAAGACTGGCTGAAAATTTCATGTGAATAACTTTCCTGCAGTATCATCAATGTCCTGAGATCATCCTCTACCATCTTCTTATAAAGATTTGGAGCCCTTCTGAGACAAGGAAATGAAGGCACAAAGGAAAGAAAGGTGCATGAAATATTTTGAACTTGAAAGACGAAACTGAGTTTATGTAAAGGTTTACATAATTTGTTTTTTGCTGATTCATCCTATAAAAATTAAGAATATTCATGCATTGATGCTACCGTAAGTCACTTAGTGCAGTGTAGTTGAATCAGGAGGAAGGACAGAATAAATCTCCCCCAGCCCAATCTACAAAAAAGCTAGGCAAATGACAGAGAAACAGGGCAAAATAAATAGCTGCTACCCAGATTGCCTTATTTGTAAGAAATAAGGACTAGGCAGAACTTATGGCAGCAAATATTAAGAAAGGGATAAAATAGTCCAGCTGAAATAAATGGGACTAGCAGCAGGCACTTATGGCATTCACTGAGACATGCCAGTTGATCTCCTCCAGGATGAATTTCTACAACTGAGGAGTCTCAAGAATGAAAGATCCACCTTGGGTCTAGGTCTGAACAAGCCCAAGAACTGAAACAGGTTGACCCCAGGTGACCAGAACTGATGACTGCAGTTCGAAGGCCTGATAAAATGAAAACTCTCAGAGTCCTTGGTTAGAAAGATCTTCCAGATTAGTAGTTGGCCTTGGCATTCAAAAGCTTTTGTATCTTTCCTTTCAGTTTCCAAGGGATGCCTCTCCTGTCAGGCCCCACCTGGAGTATTGTGTCCAGTTCTGGGCTCCTTGGTTTAAAAAGGATCTCTTGGAGAGAGTCCAGAGAAGGGCTACAAAGATGATGAAGGGCCTGGAACATCTCCCCTGTGAGGAAAGGCTGAGAAGATTGGGACTGTTCAGCCTTGAGAAGAGAAGACTAAGGGGGGACCTAATTAATGTTTAGAATTATCTTAAGCAGGGGATGCAGGGGGAAATGGCCAGCCCCTTTTCAGTGTCTGTGGGGACAGGACAAGGGGCAATGGCTGCAAGTTGGAGCACAGGAAGTTCTGCACCAATCTGGGGAAGAACGTTTCCCCAGTGAGGGTGAGGGAGCCCTGGGACAGGCTGCACAGGGGGTGTGGAGTCTCCTTCTCTGGAGATACTCAAGACCCATCTGGATGCCTACCTGAGTGATATGTCCTAGGGAGCTGCTTTGGCAGGGAGTTGGACCCGATGATCTCTCGAGGTCCCTTCCAACCCCTACAATTCTATGATTCTATGATTCTGTGCTTGAAGACCTTGAAGACCTGAAATCAATGGCAAAACTCTTACTGAATTTAATGGGAGTAGGATAAATATGGCAACTATTCTGTCTCTGACACGCATTTCAGACCCTGTTCCTCTTCTGTAAAATAACATTTGCACACTTTACTAACCCTACCAAAAGGAAGGTACTGGCAGAGGAAAGTATCTCATTTATGAGGGTGGCAGAATTGGTTCCAAATCACTCTTTTAATGTCAAAACATTTTTGGTTTTTCCCCCTTTCTTTAAGGGTTTGACAGCATAAATCCATGTCCTGGGTGGTGGGAGAAGACAAGCCATTTTTTGTGTCCGTATGCCTTCCTGCTCCTGCATTTCTCTTTTCTTGAAACCCTTTCAGATTCCTATCCACTCTCTTAAGGCTAGCTGTATGGATCATGGCATCATTATTGTTCCTCATTCTTCTTGTAAAGGCTAACTGTTTACAAAGGCTTTGCTGGGTTTTCCTGCTGTATCATCCCAGTGAGTATATCTGAAGTCTTTTAGTCCCAGAGCCAGATATTTAGGAGTCTACACTCCATTATTACTCTAAATCCCACTGAAATCAAATAAAATTACTTGTAAGATTTTTCAGATCAGGTCCTTATCTCAAATGAAAAGGCTGTTTCCCAACTGATAAGCTTCACTTCAACTTTTTAAAAGCATTTGATGGAAAATGAATGTAAGGGGTGGCTTAGGGTGTTGTCAGCACTGTGCTAGGCAATGTAGGGTCACAATCCTTCAGAGAGCAACCAAACACAGAGAAGAAAATTACATATAGTCAGGTTTCTTCTCTGTTCATCAAATAAATCATCTCAGAAGAAAATCTCTCAGGTTCTAAGGGACATTTAGGAGTGGGAAAGAATTCTCACAGGATGCTGTTATTTCTTTACCCAAGGTATCATGCCCATGAAGATACAGGATGGCCAAGCAGGAGTCAAGAGAAAGCAAAGCTGACCCTCCACTCCCCACCATGCTCCTCAGCATCTGGCACCCCAAAAGAAGATGTGCCTGCTATACCAGAGCACAGCCATCCTCCTCTTCCTCACCTGCACTCAGATGGAGATGAGCCTCAATACAGGTTTACTTTCTGGCTTATCAGCAGCTGCTGTATCTTTTCTTTTCAATTCCAACTTTCCAGCTGTGTGTTGTGTGGTATTCTCAGGGAAACAAACCCAAATCTATTACAGGCAGGCTGTTCTTTTTTAGATTTGGTAATATTTCTTTTTTGTAAAAGTATAAATATTTAGAAAAAAAAAATCTAGTACATATATTTAGTAATTTTCTTTTTCAATTTTTGAGTGAGAATCAGAGAGGCATGACTTAAAGTACCAGCCATAAAGAATCAGGCCACGAGAGGCAATCCAGATGCCTTTGGTGAATGAAGGACCACTCTGCTACCCTTTAGAGCTCCGCTCCTCCTGTGCACTTTCAAAGGCCTCACCTTCGTGCACAGGGGTTTCCATAAAACACATATTTCTCTTCTCACTTTGCAGCACAGTCACGTTGCTGTGCTGTTTCTACGAAGCTGTGGGGGCTTGTTGAGTAAGGTGCAATTAAACCTGAGCCAGGCTGGCAGAATTGGGCCCTCGGTAAAGAGAATAGAAGCGAAGGTTGCGGGCTCCGTGCCGTTAATCTGTCCAGACAGGGAGGCAAAGAGACAGAGTTCGGCCCTTCTATATTTAGCTGCAGGCTGGTTGTGCTATCTGCATGCCATTGCTGAGCGGTGGGAATGCATCCGTCCAGGCTGCTTTCATGTGACTTCTTCCATCGTCCCCATTTGTAAGAGCATCTGAAGTAGATAAGTAGGAAAACTGGCAATAAACACTCACCCCTAGGGATACTCTGACATCGGTCGCAGTGCTGCTCATCCGAGGGGCATATCTCCTGTTCATAAACCCGATGACAGATCCTGGCTTGTTTTCTGCCCAGCTCGTTTTTGAAGGCGAAAGAGCACATGACAGGGAAGCACTGAGTAAAGCAGGGTGAGTTGTACCAGCTGGGAGCAGCTTTTGCTTCAGGAACATCTCAGGAGTCTCTGAACACCCAAGGCGTGAAGCTCAGGGCAGGCATTTGTTTTGGATTTCCAAAGAAATAGGATTTCTCTATTCCCCCTACTGTCCTGGACACTGCAAGGCTGGAAGCCAGCCAAGCAGATCTTCCCGAGGAGCAAGGGGCTGCTCCTGCCACTTCAGTCCTAAGTGGCAATACCCACGTGAACGAATTAAAAAGTAATAAGTTCAACGACTGTGACACAATCTATGGATTCAGAAGTAATTAACAGGGATAATTAACTTTAAAAGGGAAACCAGATGATTTGTAAGGGAAAAGTGGAGAAGAGATTCAGCGTTATTTATCCAACTGATTCCCTTAAATAGATTAGCTTAAACTTCTGTTACCAAGACACTGTACCAGCATCAAGAACATCTGCTTTTTCCCTGTCCCTGTCTGCCTGGATTTTTGACTGCAATTGTATCAACACAGTTTTAGGAAAGTACTCAGCGTTTTCCTAAAGTCAGTCATCCATTAAATAAATACTAACTGGACCTGTAGCTGAAGTAACTGATGCATAGGCTCGTTACAGAAATCATTTAACACTGTGATTGTTGATCCACTCAATACATTAATTTTATGCTGTTACCATGGCTGGCAAGATGTTAGCATCTGAAATCCATGCTCCAGCAGAGGATTCGCCTTCATTTCACAGTATTTGTATTGAGTCTGTACAGGTGGATCTCTGCTATGGAACAGACCTGACCTGGGTTTGCTTTGATATATCACCACTAAATTTCTGTAAAAGTCAAATTCTCCTTTGTCTTTTAGATACTACAAAAAGTTCTTCCCCAAAAGGGTTATTGGGCACTGGAACAGGCTGCCCAGGGGGTTGAGTCACCACCCCTGGATGTGTTTAAAAGACAGGTAGATGAGATGCTCAGGGATATGGTTTAGCATAGGACAGGAATGGTTGGACTTGATGATCTCAAAGATCTTTTCCAACCTAGTGATTCTGCAATTCTGTGATTCTGGGGTTTTTGCCATTCAAGAAACCATCTGAAGTTTCTCACAGTGGTCCTACCTGTTTCCTAAATGAAAACTTAAAAACTTTTGGAGCACCAAAAAAAAAAGATCCAGACTCTCTTCTTCCAATATCTTCCTATCTGTTTCTATGTCCATCGTTTTCCAGATGAGGTACAGTCCTCTAATCATGGCTGTGAGGATGAGAAGTGGTGTAGCCCATCTTGCCAGAACCCTTATTTTCTTGATTTCTATTCCTCTCAAAACCTGTTTTGAGTTTGGCACATCTCTAACCCCTTCCTTCACTACATCTTGCTGCTATCTATTGTCACTATGGGACCTTTGAGAGCAAGCACTAAAATACTACATAAAAACACCAATTCCTCCAATTTTCATCTCTACTCTGTTTCAGTTTCTTAAGTATTAATTTTTTGGTGAAAAGTAGCTTTTTGACAAATTCTAACTCATTGTTGCTTTGTGGTTTGTTTTGGGTTTGGTTTCCTTTTTCCCCATGGATGCTTGAATGTAACCCAGTGCTTAACCCAACACTGGCTGATTATGGCCTCAAAAATATCCACAGGAAATTTTCTTGAAATTAATGGGAATTGTGGAGGAGGCAAAATTTGATGATTTCCTTTTCTTAGGTTATGCTCCTTAGGGCAGTTCACATTTTTATTGTGTGCAGCCAAGGAGGGTGACAATATCAGATGGAAAATGAAGCAGTTGCCAGATATTTTCCATTTCAGTTAATAAGCCCCTTGCGCTGTGTCAGACTGAAGCTTATACTGAGGGCAGGCAAGGATTTTATTTTATTCTGGAAATATATTTCCAGTATACTTTAAAAAAAAAAAATCATTTTATGAGCAATTCAGTCTTCATACTTTTAATCCTTGAGTTCTTTCGAAGGCTACCAGTGTTTCAGGGGCCAAATGTTGAGCAATTGCACAATGCAAAACCAAGCCCAGCCTGGAAAAAGTACAGCAGAGCAAGAAAAAAACCACATTTGGCTTTGGAACTTCTGTCACTATTTGGTACAGAGACACTGAGTGAGACCTAAGGCACCAAAAGATGACCAGTGCAATAAAGAACTGAATGAGCATGTCACATTTTAGGTGAAACCGTGGGTATTTCATGGTGCTTTACAAGACTATTTTACATACAAAATAATGATATATATGCAAAACCTAAATCCCATGACAAAGTTTCTGACTCACTGAGTTTTACACTGTTTCCTGTTAAGAAATGCTTCCTTTGTGCATGTCAACAGTGCTTTCAGTTATGTTCAGTTTGCTTTTGCAGTCTTTAAGAACAGCTTCCCTTTTTTTTTTCTTTTTTTCTTTTTTTCCCTCTTTGCTTTCTCCATAATTTTTCTTAATTTTTTTGATGTGGTTTTGGAAACAATATGTAATAATATAAATTATATTTTGTATTTGTCAAGGGTATTGGACATAATCTTTATTGTTGATTTTTCCAAACTGACACCCATCACATAGTATGTTAATAAAAATAATTTTTCACAGGCTGGTGTAATTGCCCTTTATTCCTGCATGTTACAGACATTAGAGGGAGAACCACTGCAACACTCAGATAAAAATTTCAACGAGCCTTTTGCTCTCTAAAGGCTTCCCCTCATTACTGCTGACTTTATTGGGTGAGGTTGGGTTTTGGGGTTGGGTTTTTTTTCCCTTTCTTTCTACATTTTTTTGTGCATTTACTACTTGCAGAAAGAGCTTGATTAAGAGCTCTGTTGTATCTGTAACTGTTTTCAGTGCCTCCACAGGAAAATACAGGAGTCTGACTTTGGATACACAAAAGCCAGATGTAAGCTCATTATCCCATCATTTTATTCCCAGAGACAGCAGTGAGATGGTCCCTGTCTAGTTCTTGACAAGACTGTAGGGTGGTTTTTAGCAGACAACGGACAAACCAGTCTTTTGATATAAACTGGCACAGATCTGCTCAAGACAGTTGGATTATTTACATTTTCAGTTTGGCTGAGAGAGACAATTTGGAGAGAAAGAGTATGTTTCATTACAGCCCATTGGCTATAACGAATCACACATGGCGTTACAAAAACTTCTGGCCACCACCACCAAACATGTCCTGCATTTCTACAGTGGGCAGAGAAATTTTCTGTAGAGAAAAACCCCT
Organism: Hypotaenidia okinawae; assembly: GCA_027925045.1. Taxonomy (NCBI): domain Eukaryota; kingdom Metazoa; phylum Chordata; class Aves; order Gruiformes; family Rallidae; genus Hypotaenidia; species Hypotaenidia okinawae. The sequence goes on from BSDF01000005.1 coordinate 64,608,697, forward strand.
CTCTGACCCATTAAGACAAACAAGGGCATTTAGTCTTCCCCGATCCTTGGGTCTGAATACCTCACATGTAGACATTTGATGTTTTTTGTACTTTATGCCAGTATGAAGTGCAAGAGAGAGGGCATTGAATACCCTTAGTTACAGCAGGAAATGTTAGGGGGGTTATTAATATGGTAATAAATAATTATTGCCAGATATTAAATGCTTAATTTCTCTTTGTGTTTCTAAAAGGCTTTAACGTCTGAGATTTGCCTATCCAGAATTTTGTGCAAGGGTTACAAAGGTCAGCACCTAAAAACAAGTCTACAGTACAGGCAGGTTAACTTTCAGTTTAAGTGAGAGGTGAGAGGGTAAGTCTAGGTGAGAGGAACCAAGGAAGTCCTAGGGGACAGCAGGATGACCATGAGCCAGCAATGTGCCCTCATGGCTAAGAAGTCCAATGGCATCCTGGGGGATACTAGAAGAGGTGTAGTTAGTAGGTCAAGAGGGGTCCTAGTGAGACCACACCTGGAATATTGTGTCCAGTTCTGGGCCCCTCAGCTCAAGAAGGACACAGAGCTCCTTGAAAGAGCCCAGCACAGGGCCAACAAGGTGATGAAGGGAATGGAACACCTTCCTGATTGAGGGCAGGCTGAGGGAGCTGGGTCTCTTTATCTTGGAGGAGACTGAGGGATGACCTTATTAATGTCTATAAATATGTAAAGGGTGAGAGTCAGGAGGATGGAGCCAGGCTCTTCTCAGGGATGGCAGAGACAGGACAAGGGGCAGTAGGTGCAAGCTGGAGCAGAGGAAGTTCCATGGGAATGTAAGGAGGAACTTCTTCCTTGTGAGGGTGAGGGAGCCCTGGGACAGGCTGCCCAGAGAGGTTGTGGAGTCTCCTTCTCTGGAGACATTCAAACCCACCTGGATGTGTTCCTGTGTGATTTAGTCTGGGTGATCCTGCTCTGGCAGGGGGTGGGACTAGATGATCTTTTGAGGTCCCTTCCAACTCCTAGCATTCTGTGATTCTGTGATTCTGTAAGTGAATGTATAGTCCACATCATTGGGTTTAATTTGAAGTATAGTCCACATCAGAAAGGGAAAAACCTCTAAAGTGTCATTGTACAGATGAACGTTTTACTTATTGAACAAAGGACTTATTGTAACAAAGATGGGATGCACAATCACAAGCTAAGCAAACACAGGTTGTCACCCTTACAACCAAGTTCCAGGTACCAGTACTTTGAGACTGCAGCTAAGAGTGTGCAAGGTATTTTCTCTGCCTGTTTGCCAAAGTCCACCTTACGCAGTAGTCTGGCTTAGCCTGCAGCACTCTAATAGCTGATGATGGTATGGATGAATGAATTTGTTAAATTCTCCATTGCCTTTCTGAGTGAGTTTGCCTACAAGGCTTTAACATGGATTCATCAAATACGTATTACAAAAGCAGCGTGGGACTTGAACGCTCAATTGTGGCTGATCTGATACAGATGAATCTTATACATGAGGAAACCTTAGTGCTCTTTCATTTTTCATACATTAACTTTAAAGTAAGCAGTAGGAAAATGTCAAAGAAAATAAAGAAGGCAAAATAAGGTACTTACGGCTTAAGAAGTTAGCTTCTTTTCAAAGTGATGCATGGGTGGTACTGTATAAATTCCTGTTTGTGAATAAGATTTGTGTATGCCTCCCATGTACCATTTTGAAAAGATATGCTCAGTGTTAGAACATTTGTATTTGTCTTTCATTAAGAAAATGTAACCCAGTGAGTCACCTATTGAAAAGAGGGCTGCAGAACCACTGCTGTCAAAGCCCAGGATTGTTGAAAAGAGGGACTGTGTGTCTGTGTGAAATATCACAATTACAAACTGCAGAAGAATGTCTCTTGCTCCCTCTCTCACTTCAAAATACAGATATCTGTGCTTAAACTTTTATCTCATTATTGATATTATTATTATCAGTCTTATTATTATCATTTACTTATTTGTATAGCTCTGTGGCTTGCTACTTACTTTATGTGTGAGTGAAATTCACATTATCTGCCCTAGATAGCATGTTATTTCTCTTCTCTGTTATTATTTTGGAAATTATTCTGCAAGTCAGAGTCTGTAGTTGCTATATGCCGTAAGGTAAAATTTCAAACATCAGAAACGTGGAATTAAGAATTCAGTCAGGAAGTAGAAAAGGGTGAGGTATGGCTGCACAAGACACTGATTGTCTCTTTGCAGATAAACACCTAAATAATTAGCATTTAGAAGAAAAAACGAAGAGCTTAGAACTAGAATCTAATTTTTAATCACTTGTTATGTATGTAAAGCACATTGTTTAAGCCGAGCTTTAAAAAGTGCTGATGGTTTGGGTGGATACTTGCTCAACCTGGGGACATAGAAAAGCAAAGAAATGAATTGGCAAAGGGAGGTGAGATGAGATCTGAGCATTGATTCTGCTGCCCAAAACGCTGCTAAGAAACCTTACATCTGTTGCAGGCTGTGTGCGGTTTGTGAACTGCTGAAGTTCTAGTCCCACCAGTCCGAAATAGCATCTGCCATCTGAATTACACCTTGCTAGTTGCAGGCTAGGTCCTGCTGTGTTCTTTAGCAATAGGACTGGGTCAAGCCCCATGTCTGAGACACATAGGACAGGCACAATTCAGCCCGAGGGACAGGGAGAAACTCAGTCCATCCAATGGTTTTTACCTCCTTGAAAACATGCAGAAGCACAGGTATGTGCCCACACAGCAGGCTTGCTGTTAGGACCAATATTTTGGGGGATTTAGGGGATCTAACCTCATGATTCTAATGATTTTTCTTTTTTTTTTTTCCTCTGTTAGAGATTTGGGGTGTTTCTTCTATTTTGTTTTGGTTTCCTTTGCATCATCAATACCGTCTGTGACACTTAAGCCATAATCAGTTTTTCTTGTGCAACTTATTTAAACGATACCATAGTCACATCACAATGCTATTATTACTTTTCCCTTCTTACTGCCTCCAGAACGGGACACAAAAAAAACCACCAAGCCCTTATCTTCTGAATCTCAAATGTGGTTTTCTGGCTGACAGTTTAAATTACCACCATTTTACTTCTTATCTACATATAACTCTTAGATACATACACTTGATTTTAGAATCTATATGCAAAGAACGTTACTATTGTAAAAATGTTACTATTACCTATTATGCTAAGTTGGAATTTAAATTGTGCTAGGAAAAAAAATCTATAGCCAGCCTAAAACAATATCATCTTGGGAAACAAAAAGAAATCAACTGGTTTATGGCAGACAAAATGGGAAGACAAAATATGTACCAAAGTGACACCACAGTAACTTATTTTCTCATCTAAGACTACCATGAGAGTTTTCAGAGCTCTAGCCCAGTTACATCACTTACAGGGGGTAAGAGCATTGCAGCTTAGTATCTTTGGTATAATGAGCTCACTTCAAACCACAGCTCCCAAGAAGACCTGCTGTAAGACTGGGTAGTGAGGAGTGCCTTTGTAGTGCTAGGACCTGTTGATTTTACTTGAGGCAGACTTAAGCAGCACAAGTCCCATCCTAAAAGCGGAAGAGATGCACAGCTCTGTAATCCCTGCTAGAAGCAATTCCCATCTCGGTTTCACAGCAGATGCATGGCACTGGCTGGGAACAGATCATCATCCATAACAAACCATCCCTCACCGCTTAGGAACCTCTGCACAAGCATGGGCAGTCTACTGTCCAATACAGGCAGACATTTTCAGTCTTTTCCCTAATAAAAAGCTGCACAAAAAAACAGTGGGATGTAACATCGGGTGTTTGGCAACAGCAATCCCTTGGAACGCCTTGTTACTGTATGGCAGAACAGATGTAAACCTCTTATATTATTAGGCATGGAGCTTTTCTGTACCCTAGAATATTTCTTTGTGGTGGCTGAAAATAAAATATTTGTCTGTTATATGGGAAGGTTCTCATCAGTAGATGTGAGAAGCCAATGTATAGAGCCTTCCTTGGTTCCAGCACATGGATGCCCACCATCTCATCGTGTTGTGAGTCAAAACTTTCAGCAGTCCAAGATAATGCTCAAACACAGAAACAGTGTTTAGAATAAGTAAGTGTAGTCCATAATAAATCCCAAATTATGATATAAAATTAAACTGAGTCAATAAAATGTTAGTTTGTCCCTACATACTCACCAAAAGAACATTACTGTATTCTATTTAAAAGCATGAGATATGGAATAAATATTGTCAAATATTTATGTCAAATGTTTAAAGAAGGAAAAACCTCTTCTAATACTTTTTAATTTATATGTTTTCTTTTCACTAGTCCTTTAAAAATAGTAACCACAGATTTTGTAGTCTGCCTAGATGCAGAAGATTTATTAGTACTTATAAATGTGAAGAGGTTTCTATTACTGTATTCACTATTGCATTTAGTTTTTTAAGTCGGCTATCCTGCAGGTCAGATTTCAGGAAAGGCAAATATCTTTGCCCACATTTTCTCTGTTTTCAAGAGTCATTGCAGTTTTTGTAGAGTAGGGGAATAGCAACCTTACCCACAGCTCAATAGGTAGTTTCCCATGCACAGCCCCATAGTTCAGAGCAGCTTTTTTTTGGTCTGCCTGTGAAGTCCGCTTCAAGATGTTGAAGGATAGTGGAAGACATGGTAAAGAAGCTGTTTTCTCATAGGAACTATAGTAGTTCAGAATCACAGAATCACAAGGTTGGAAAAGACCTTTAAGATCATCAAGTCCAACCATTCCTGTCCTGTGCTAAACCATATCACCGTAGAGTGACTGTAACACAGTCTGGCCAAACTGACTTCGTTATACACTTTGGTTGTAAGTTATGTCTGTTCAGTCAGGAAATACACACAGACACTACAGTACCCAGTCTTCCAGTTATAAGTAGTAGCAATTCTAAAAATTGTCAGTAGTCATCTACACCACAAAGAGAGAAACCGTAAATCCTTTTACTGGCTTTTATAGGGGTTGAATTCAAATTGGTGCCATAGTTGCAGCTAAATTGCTCTCACAGGCTAGAAATATTCCTTCAGAAGGCTTTGAAATCGCTGTGCTCCTATAGATGACAAAGCCATAATAAGGCAGGTGCCTTTGACCAGTGTCCGAAGTACCTTTTCACCAGGCAGCTGTGTCATCTATTCTCCAAAAGTGTAATTTGTTTTAGAGAAAAGTTATTTCTAAAAGTTTTATTGGCATAATAAAGGCAGTTTATCACATAATTCTGTAATTCATCATATGCACAGCACTGTTTGATGAATATATATTTTCTTGCCAAATACTTGTATACTTGCCAAAGTTTTACAGTTAATTAGATATTTGGCTTTATTCATTGGCTTCAATAAACTTACCCCAAAGATGAAATTGGCCCAATGTTTATGAAATGCTAAATAAGAGCTAAGTAAAATGTTTCCTAATTAGGTAGTGGGGGTGTCTTGTGGGCTAAGTTCTACTATTAATTAGACAGAAAATTTCAAACTCACTTCTACGTTATGAACCTGACTCAGATTAGAGCCAGGGCTTGAGAAGCATTCCCTGATTTTCTGTGAGCTGCATCCATTTTATTTTCATTTTCCAAACCAGAACATATCAGTTATTAATTATTTTTCTTACTAATTTCCCATTTCTTTAATCTAATTTAAAACTCAATTTAAAAAAAAAAAAATAAAATGTTTAGGAAACCTTAGAGGCAAAGAGTGGAAATGGAATAGCTTGAACTGGATTTTTGAAAAAAACTCTGAATTAGAAAACCAGTTTCTGTTTCTGACATGGAGTGGGCATAATGTTATTTGAGCAGAGCTTTGGAATAAGGAAATAAAATGGCAAAGGGCAGGAGGAGAAAAATTAAACGTCTTTGTGTAACAGCCATTGTTTACTTTAAATGCAAAGGATATTCTTTTGAACTGAATATTGTGTTAAGTGTTAAGCCAAAACCAAAATTATATGAATGGAAAGAAAGTAAAGACTTTGACTCCCTGATGATTTTTTTTTAAATTCCTGTGGAAAGTTTGATGGCCTGTCTTTCTCCTTATAAATAAACTATAGCGGTTTTAAGACATGTGTTGATTCTTGGTTTATTCAATGCAGAGTAGCAAAAAGGGACCCAGCAGGTACTACACAATATATTGACAGGTAAACTGTGGCCGGTATGAAGCAGCTAGCTGCTTGTGCTAGAGAGATAGAGACGTTTACATATTTCTACAAAGGAAGCTTGTGTGTGTGTATGGAAATTTTTGAGCAGCTCAGGTGGGGATATGCCCTATGTTGCTTACAGCTCTTACACCACAACGATGGTTCCCAGTGAGGAGCGATGCTAGCGGCAGGTAGAGTCTTCTGCTTTGTGTGGTTGCTGTTTGTTGGGTTTTTTGCCTTGTCACTTGGTGCCTCTTCTCTTCAAACCACAAAGCCATTGAAGTAACAGGCAAATGTTTTTTCCATTTCAACATGGTCAAATTGCCATGTTGTTGCCACGACCTTTGGGGTCAGTGCAGATTGACCTATGTGCTTTGTAATATAATGATTATGAAATAAAAGTTCTGGGTTTTTTTTCTGCTCTTTTCAAGGTTTTGCATGATGTTTACTCAGCTAATATTCTACTAGTCTGTATTTTTATTCTTCATTTGTTCAGTGTACATCCTTGTTTTTGTTTTCCTGCCTTTCCTGGCCAGTTGAAAGTATTCTGTGATGACTTCATCGGACTGGAATTGGGGGATTTTGGGGAGTATGTTGGAAAATGAACCAGAAAAGAGAGGAGTATACATTCCACCTGTGGATGGACAGGTGGCAATGAGTACTATGGGGTCACCAATGAGAGCTTTGACTCCATCTCCTGCCGTTCCCAGTGAAACATTTCATAGCGGTGCCACTCAACACAGTTCAATCCATCCTACCCTCACCCTCCAAGGCTCCACCTGTGCCCACACGGCCCCTGCCTCTCCGCTGCCATATGACTCTGTGCAGCCGCGCAGTCAGGCAGCTGAACCAGTTCCTCAATACGGGTCTTTACACAGCTGCAGAAACAGCTGCACGGCCACGAGGGAGGCAGAGGCTCAGGTCAGCGTGGGATGTGGCTGGGGCAGCCAGCAGAAGCATACATCCTCGTTTGGGTGGCAGGGTGGTTGATGTAATGTGCGACTGATGGTGTAGGACAAACCAGTGTGAAACAAGGGATCAGCAAGATCCTAATACCCCCATCGCAGACACAGTTTGTCAGCAAATGCCAGCTCTTAGGAATTCTACACATAACTCTGTTGAGGCTGTATGCTTAATCCTAATTAAGTTTTTGGGCCTTACTAGGTTCTTCCTAACAAGTCTTGTCACCTTTGGTGTTGCCTCTTAAGCACAGTTACCACTGACCAACTTATTTTCTCCATTGTACACTTTCTTGGAGAAGAGGATAGGAAAAGGTTGGAACTGCAGCATGGAAACAGAAGGTCTTTTCTATCAAGTGGTGACAAGAGGTTGGGCTGTGAGGTTTGGTCCTGCTAGCAGAAGAAAAGCAGTAACAGAGAGACACCTTTCATTTTTGCCTGTGTTGTTCACAGTACGTCTACAGACTTTACTTTTATTGAAGTACATTTTTGGAGGCACGGTTCTGCTGTGGTCATTCAGAATGTACCAACTCTCCTCCCTTCACTTTTCCATCGGATTTGTTGTGCACCTCATCATGGCATGATGGGTTCTCATCCCACCAAGACAGGTGTTTCAAAGGTCTATTTCACATTTTTTCCAAAGACAAGGCAGTTTTTCGATGGGGCAGTGACCTTACAGGCTCTGGGATTATGCAAATTGTATATGCCCACTGATGTACTAAGACAGGGATCCTCCCTTGTTCATCACCTACCGCTGAACTCCACCAAGGCTACCTCATGGAGAGGGATCTTTTCCCAACAGCCTGCCAGGGAAAAGTACCATCAAGATTCACGGCCTTGTCTTTTCTTTCTGCAGAGGGAGAATATGACCTGTACCGTGTGGCTGGCTCATAGGACCGACCACAGCTCTGGGACCACAGCAGTGAGTTCGGAGTGTCTCTGGAGGAAGATCATTCTTCCTCCCCTTTCCCTGCAGAGCAGATAGAGGAGCAAACAGCCTGTGCTGGTGGATTTGCCCCTAAAAAGCATCTAGCTCCTCTGTGATTGACAGTGATAGCACACGTACTTTGAAAGCTCTAATGTTGATGATTAAGCCTTAATAAAAGCAAATAAGGTGGTGTCTGTGTGTACCCCAGTCAGCCAAGCAGATATCTACCTGGCATCTTGTAAATTAATCTGGGTGTTTATGCTGTAGATCATGATGAACGTGTTGCTATAGCAACCTACATTTCTTCCATTTTTTTGCAGCTAATTATCCTAACATCACCACCAGCTACTAAATCTTTGAATTCCTAATGAACGCATGTGGAAGGCAGTTTCTTGATATATCTCCCTTACTATATCAGCAAGATGAGATAATTAAAGATTAATGGATATTGATTATTTAGGGTTTATTGAAGCCTGCCATTCTCATACACATGTTCCTGTGCACCCAGAGGATCTGCCTGATTTTGCTTGGCTTGTTCCACCAATCTGCTCCAATTGTTGACGAAATCATGCTAGGATAGTGCACTTTCTGTCAGATGCTCAACACACTGCTCCCACAGACTTCAAGCCTTCAGCAGCTTGGGAGCCGGGTCCCTGAATTCAGTTCTGCTGACTGGCAGACTTGTCACAACCTCTATGAGCACAAACTCTTTTTTTTTTCTGTTGGTTTTTGTTCATGGTGGGGGTTTTGGGGTGGGTTTTTGGCTTTTTTTTTTTTTTCCTAATTGGGAAGAGGTGTATGTTGTTGTTATTTATTGTTTATGTTTTGTTTTATGCCTTAATTGATTGATACAGTGTAAAAGCAAAATATTGTTGCCATCTTGGAAAGGTGAATGTTCTCAGTCATTGCTGAGACATTGCATGGTTTTGAGGCTGTGAACACTGGAGAAGACACTGGGCAATCAACCTCTCTCAGAGTCTACTTCTTGAGGTTGCTAGCAGCCTCAAACCCATCTTGAGGATGTCACCAAGCTTTCCTTGTAATGCATTATAACCAGATGTTCTTAGTTTCCATACAGCTCCAAATTTGTTTCAGCATTGTGTTGTCAGAACCAAACATTCTCAGGATTAGCCTTTAGTATGTGATTCTTCATCTGACCTTGACAAAATACCCTTTTCTCTGGAAATCCAGCACTGCTCCGTGAGTTGGCATCTGTGCCTAATATCACCCAGATACTTTAGAGCTGCTAAAAGCATTTTGGGAAGAGAGAGAACATTAATTGAAATGGGAAAGTGTACACAGAAACAAATCAACTATGGTCTTGTCCCAAGAACACAGTAAAGGAAGAAAATTTTCTTTCTTTTTTTTTTTTTTTTTTTGCCTTTCAATCTGACTCTTGAGTTGTGGTTCTTCCATAATTTTTACTTATTTTTGTACTTAAAAGCAAGCTGAGATACTGCTAGGAAAAGTGCTCCTTAAACGTTTTTCTACATAAGAATCTACCTAATTGGAGGCATGAGAAGAGCTAGAAAAATGGATGGCAATCAGAAAGCCATAAATGCATCAGTCTCTGGTTTTAGGTTTTTTTTCTTGTGCCTACATCATAATTAAAGCTATGCTATCAGTTGTTTTTATTCCCTAGTTAACCTCTCTGGCCCCTACCCGGTGGCCTGGGTTTTGTTCCTCACTGAATTTTGTTTTGGTGTAAAACGAGAGTAATTCCACTGAGAGGACTGAGATTTAGATCAGAATCCTGAGAGTTGTAATTCTATATATTAAAAAGCTTTACAGTTTCTGTAAAGTACCAGTAAAGAAAAAAAATATTGCTGGGGAAAAAAATAAAGAAGTATTGAAGAGAATTGCTTCCTAGCTGAGACCTTGAATACCAGTTTCAGTAAAGAGCAAAGTTTGAATGTTGCATTATATGCTACTGTAAATAGCATTTTAATATACAAATGCTAGAAGCCCCTTAATTAGTGTTTGTAGCAGTGCAAGTTGGAGCACACTGGTGTTTAGGATATATATTATGTCCATCTAATATAATTTCTTTCTCTTATATTCAGTGCAGTAAGCAAAAAAGAAAAAAAAAATTAGGCAGCTTTTCAAGTTTATCAAGGTAGCAGTAGAAGAGAAACCTTTTGTTCCTTTTTTACTGTGTGGATCCTGAAGGTTGGCAGCACAACAGTGATTCTCACCACAATCACGGCACAAAAATCCCTTTTTGCACAATGAGCTGATGAAATTTGGTGTTCCTTCTGGGTTTTCTGCATATGGAGATTAAATACCTTGTGGAGCAGAGGTCAGAACAGAGGAAAGAGCCCTGTTCCTCAAAGTGAACAAAACAGGTTAGCGCCAATATATTTAAAATAGACGTGTTTTTTCCTCCATGTGCACAAAGAAAAACCCCTCTCTCTCACTTATCTATTGTTTTGCTTAACAGCCATATTAGAAAAACACTCTGAAGCTACACAAGTGAATTTTAGCCTTATATGGCTGTCACCAGGTCATCAATTGAATGCCCTCAGCTAAAAAAAAAAATTTAAAAATTAGGAAAATCAAATTAAGTTCACTGAAAATCTATATCAAGCCTGCATGATAAGTTCTGATCTAACCTAAATTTATGTCAAATCTGGAACAAGTTTTGAGTGGAAAAGATGTCTGTCTCAGTTTTTGCATACCTTCCACCATAAACCAAGAAAAGAGTGTTCCAGCTGAGTTTTGCTTTGAGTTTCTTAGTTCATATGAAACTCAAAATGAAACTCATGATTGTGTGAACCGAAACTGGAAAAAAATGCACACAGCTTTAGACAGCGGGCTGCTTGCACAGAACGACTGTGTCATCACAAACACTAAGGGCAACACTTTGTTTTTCTTTGCGTTGCACACAGTAAGGAAGAGGGCAAAAATATTCTGATCCCCTTTTCTTTTATGCAGGAGCTCTGGTGAGCTCCTGCATAAAAATTTAGGTAGGCTTCCATTCACCTCCTAGGTGCAAGCTCTGGACATCTCGTAAATGCATCCGTAGGATTTATGCATAAGGGAAACAACTTTGCCATGCTGTGAAGCTAACAGTTTCACAAGCTTGGAAGTGATATGCTACTTAAAAGTGCAAGCCTGTTTTCCTCACACACACTTCCAAGTGCATTTAGAAGCAATTTGTCTGATATATTTTTAGTGGACATGTGAAAATGATGGGAGAGGATGAATGTTTGTAATAATAATTCCTCTCGCCACTCCATCCACCTCCTTCGTTTCTCTCACTGGTTAAGGCACTAGCTATTCTTACTCCTCCCACTGATTTCCTGTTTTATTATGATTTTTATTATAATAGCACTAAGAAACCCATGAGAGGTTGTGTCTGGCTAAACCACACACCGATCGAAAACCTGTCTGCCTTTAGTACTGGTGAAGCATACGGCGAAGGGTGGGCTAAACAACAGGGAAAAGCACTGTCCAATCCTGTTAAAGCCAGAATTCCTCATATTATGGCCCACAGTACTATATATCTTCTGCATAATCCTATAGGAGTGACACTTCCTAGACACAGTCTGCTTCCCCAGGCCTTTGCAAGGCCAAGATGTCTCCAGTAAGTCAGCCCTGTGCAGCATCTTCCTCTGCCCTCCGAAATGTTTCTTAGCTCTTGAGCCCCGCTGCTGAGCATCTGACCATTGCACTTGCCAGACAACAGCATGCCAAATAAAGCAGACCTACCAACAGAAAGAAAAAGAAAGGAAGGAAGAAAAAAAAAAAGAGAAATAAAGAAAAAAGAAAACAAAGACCCATCCTAATCGTGTTATTTATAGGTTCGATACTTTGTGCTGATTTTAATTGAAGAAACGTTTTAAACATTTATCCAGGCTTTCAAAAGCACGTATTAGTCATTGACTTATATATTCTTCTACATGTGCTCAATATTTAGGCAATTTACTATTTTTATCTTAATTAAGATAGATCTTCTCAGCCAGCAACAAGCTAAGTCATCTGTACTGTCATAGCAGTCAAGCCGCCGAGGCATTGAATTTTGAGACTTGTCTGCCTCAGTGGGAGGGTTTCCTAGAAGTAACATTCATTTCCACGCCACTGTCGTTTAAGAACGAGGGTACATAAACCTGCCTCACTATGAAAGGGTAAAGTTCAGTCTTCCCAGCTTAACAAACAGAAGGTTAAAGGGAAAAGTTCATTTAAAAAAAAAAAAACCCTGAAAAAAGCTCAATCTAGCAAAGAGGTGACAAGCCCCCTCTCTCCAAAAGCCATTGAAGATGGAAAATGCTTGGGGTTTTTTTTTTCCCAGTTCCTCCACCATAAGTACCACAACTGAAATGTTTGCTTTCACGTGGTGTTTCTGAGTCCAAATGAATATATTTTGAAAGATATCCACCAGGTCTTTTGCGTCCTTTGGGACTTGGTTCTGTGGTGAAGCTCCATCAACTCGAAGCAGACTAAGTGGTTATAGCAGTCCTCTCTAGCTGAAATCTCTATGCAGACATTTCTATTTGCAGTGTCGAGCATTGTGTCTCTCAGACCCAAATGTTCTGATAACTAAAGAAGATGTCTACCTGAAATATTCTGATATTTTAGATATAATCTGAATAATAATATATGGAGAAACAAATTTGATAGTTTATCATTCAAAATCATTTTGGGGTCTCTAATGATGAAAGAGGCAAATTAAATAATGTATACACATGATTGCCTGTTCATGGCAACATAAAATCAGCAGTCTAGCAAGATTTTTATATTTTACCTATTATTGGTGGGGTTTTTCCAAATTTATCTGAATGCATGTTACAGAAGGAAGTTTATGGCAACGCCTCCATAGAGTTTTGTAGCACAGCATAAACTGGTGTTACATTTTAAATGGTTTGCCTGGCTCTGGCAAGCAAATTTCACAACTTCTAGAAACCTCATTTCCTCCTAAAACTGCTTTGGGATCAATCAGAACCGGTGGAATTTGACAGAAATTCCCATGTAACTGTCAGCATCTATGAACCCATGCAGATCGCGTTGCTGTAAAAAATTTGATTTGAGATATTTTGCTAGGTGTATTTCCATAAATATGGGAAGAAAACAGTAGAAAGAGATGAAGAAAGTAAACTTTCCCCAAATATCAAAAGAAACGTTAGAGGGAGTATTTATTGTGAAATACTAAAGTAACAAATTTTATTTCCCTCAGAGTGGTTCTATTATTCTCTTCTCTTATTGGAGATGTCTAGTGGCACGTAGTCTGTGCTGAAAAATTCAGTGGGCCAAACAGTATAAATGAGCATTTCATCTTTAATTCTCCTTCCTTCATCTTGCAAGATGGAGAAGACCATGATGTCCTGTGCCTAACGGCATCTTAGAAAGCATGGGACACATTGCCAGGACCGGGCCTTTTGCTTCCCTAGTCTGCTCTCTGTGCTTCTCTCTGCAAACCTGAAGCACGTGGCAAACACGAAGCCTCCACAGAATCTTGCTCAGTTGCTTATCTCCCCTATTTAAAACTCCAGTCATCCTGTTACATCTGCGGTTTCCTTCAACCTTGATTTGCACCTTATGTTTAGTCACAGTCCTTCCCATCCAAAAGGAAGATGATGCACGCAGCTAGATTACAATATATATAATTATGTGAGTTTATACACACACACACACATATATATATATACACATTCTTTTATATATATATATATCATTTATCTGCAGTGATAACAAGTATAGCAGTTTTTATTTTTTCCTCCTGTTGCTCACAAAGAAGACTACGGGGAAAAACAGCCCTGAAATTGCCAGAACATAAGTTACACAACACTATGTTTTGTTATAAAAATACAAATTGTTTACTGCGATTTATAATATGCAGATATGCTTTAAATGGGCAAACCCTAACGTTGCCTACTTGAATTCTAGCAGCTAAGTATAATTCAGCACTACTTTAATTTTCTATTATATTCAGCTAAGTGATTTTCATGCACATCAGATTCAGTATGCCGCCTGAAGCAGTGGTGGATAGAGAAAACTAAAATCCTTCTAGCTGGTACTGAGAGATAAAGAAACTGAGTTGTTTTTAATATTAGAAGTAGATTTATGGTAAAATTAGATGACGGGCTAATCCCTAGACAGTATCCACACTCCCTTCATAGGAGGAGCTCCTTTGTCTACAGTCTTTGCATATGTTCATTTAAAATGTTGTCTCCTCAACTTATCAGTCTCTGTCTAAGCAGAATTTGAACAAGTGCAGGAAATACCACGAACTGACTACTGACAGGGAATACCCAAACATCTGTATTGCACAGATGTTACTATACCCAGGCCCAATTTTGTGGTCTTTCGTCGAATGTTAACACTGGACTATGTAAAGCAACTCCTGAGCACTCCACACAGCCTAACGAAGCCCCCTCTGCTTTGGATGTTGCATAGTAAAAAGAGTTGGATGGAGTCACTGTAGTGACAAGCACAAATATAAAGGCTCTGCCATTCTCCTGTTGGGATCCTGTGTGGTAAAAGTCTGACCTCATTATAAATCAGGGAAGGAACCTGTTTTTCCCATGGGGATGTTCCCACAGGAGAAAAAAAAGAGGCAACATCCTCCTATCAATGTGTTTGGTTTATTTGTATAAATAGTTTCACTATCACTATTAACTTCTAATAATGCTAATATTATTTCTAGGGAGACTCTAGCTTTTCATCAGTGGCTGGATACTAAAAATACACATCACAAAGAGTTTTGTCCCCAATAAAATTAGACCAAGACTGCCTTGTGAGGAACATTTGATCATACACTGATGACTTCCAAAAGTGGTTTTCCCTTTTTTCCTTCTTAGGAAAGAAATAATTATTCCTTCTTTCTTTCCTTCCAGCCTAGGAGACCACGGACAGGTTCATTTCCAGTGTGGTCCATGGGAAGGCCAACACCAGCATGTGATGCCGCAGGAGAGGCTCCAGAGCTCGCAGACATCAACAGCAACAATAGCAGGTTGCTGTTGCAGTGATAAAAGTATTGGATATTTCTTCATACCCCAGCACGAGCACAGAAGTGTGTTGCCACAGCGTTCTGATCAAGAGAGTCTTGAACTTCTCAGCTTGGATAAAATCAAAGCTGCTGCAAGCACAGAAATTATATCCTTTTTTATGTATGAATATAACTAAGAAAAGAAAACAAAAACAAAACCAAAAACAACACAACAAAACGTTTTTTCTGAGAGGTTATACGACCATTTTCTGAACTTTTATTTCAAGAGTTCTGTACCTATCGTTTTCATATGCTTCCTTAACCAGCAAATGATGTGGTAAAATTGTGGGTAGTGGCAGCATGAAGAACAGAACCATTTTAATTTGTCCCATCTGGCATATTAACATTAATAAAAGATGTTTAAAAAGAAATGCCTTGAAAGGCTTTCACCTACTGATTTAACAAGATAATAAGGAAAGCTTGCAATCTGCCACTAAATATAACTGATAAGAATAAGAGTGAGTTTAAAACGATGATAACAGAGATTAACCTCCGAAACACTGATATAAAAAGGAAAAAAAAAAAAAAACCCCAAAAAAAACCCCAACCCTGCTGATTGCAACATATGAATGTTAAAACTGGCAACCAAACTGTCTATTATTTTTGGCTAATAGGGTATATCCGAGTACAGACTATCGCCAATTTAACAAACATTGCGAACCATCGAGGGACTTTACACCAATCAGGTCAATGCAGAGATGGAGCATTCCTAACCCTATAATTGCCCACCGAGGGTACCCCATGCTGGGGAATTAACTGCTCTTTGATTGTTCCATTAAAATTTAACCAATGAATCGTCCTATTTTCAGGCTGCTCTGAGGGGGAAAGCAACATTTTTAATTTGTCTAAAATAATTATACCATTACTTATTTTGGCTGTTGGAACTCCAGTATTTAAACTCCCTGAGTGGTTTGTCGGTGGCGAAGAGGGTTGGCCGTGGAGGTCAGTACCAATAATTCCCCCCAACCGCCCTGCTCAGTCCCAGATTTCAGTCATTGGTGCCCAAATTTAAGTTCAGTGAAATAGACGGATTTTTCACAAGCATAGTAGTGAATTTTCTGGCATTCTTTTTTTGTTTTGTTTTGTTTTTTTCCCCTGGCAACCTCTTCTGATGCTGGAAACAGGTTCACTCATCCCTCCCTCCGTTGCCTGACTGGGAGACACCTTTTCATCCCTGCCTCAGTCTGTTTCTCAGAGCAAAGACAGGGTTTTGGGGTTTGGGTTTTTGGATTTTTTTTTTTTTTTTCCCTTTCATTGTTCACAAAGAGATTTGTATTTAAGTCTGTGAGAAGGTACATGCTCAATTTTTGTTCCCAGGAAAACAACAGTTGGTATACGATATGTCTGATACTGCAAGAGCAAGATTCACCTTCTGTGTTCCCAGCTGGGATGAAAGAAGATGGAGGCATCCAAGTATGATATCTGGGGTCACGGAGGTGTGCAGCAGGAAGTATTAAGTATAATTGACAAAAATTATAGAGCACATGCACCGTTTATCATAGCGCACCCACCTTTTATGTGCTACTTTAAAACATTTGTAATGCCAGGGAAGCAACTATTTGGATTCACATGGAAGCAAGAGGCAAGCTTCCGAGCCAGACCCCAAATGCGTGGAACCTCGGTGACAGCCCACCCTCCACCCTACCCTTGTCGCTCCAGACCTCGTCCTCCCCTCAGCAGATGCTGCCCGCCTCGCCAAGCAGCTCGCCAGTGCGGTGTTGACGTGCAGACGGCTACGAATGATCTGCAAGTCTTGCCAAACCCCACGTCACCCTATCAGGGAAGGATGGATCAAGATGCAGGAGGAAAATCGCATGAAAAATACCTGCGACTGATGTAAATGTCAAAATATTTTAAAATATAATAATTTCCATTAGCTATATAAATAGAACAGCAAGAAAAAAATTACAATGGCTGTAACATAGCTGTGACAAAGAGACAGTGAGAGTAATAGCATGTATCACTGTTTACAGAAATAATGGGTTTTATTTAGCATATCTATTTTCAACCGGTTAGACAGTGTGTGTATTCCAATGTCTTCATGTCTCCAAATCGGGCATCAGATTACAGAATATGACAGATGATGAATTAGGGAGATGGGACAATAACAAGACGAAAGTTTATTAAAAGGTTAAGAGCTCTTAAAACCAGACTTGGTCTAGACAAATTACGCCGAAGAATGCACGGTGAAGCTGCAGGAAAATTGCAGAAAGTATCAGAAGGTTTAAGAAATGTTTTACTCAGCGTAGGAAAACGCTATCTGGGCTATAAAATGGCTGGCATTGATAGCTATTTAAGGAGATCCCTGAGCATGGTAATTTGATGAAGTTTTTCCTTCTGTTTTTCTATCTGATGGTAAATACCAAGCCCTGGTGCAGATGGGGTAGAAAATACAACGAGAGATTCAGGTCAAAGGAGAATCTCTATAATCAAGAGACATTCTCAACTCCAGTAGTGGCTCGAGTGCTTTTAAAAACACCTTAGGGCTTGAGAAACCATGTTGCAACAGTGGTTCTTTGGGAAGCGACATTTCAGGACATCATTCCCTTCATCAGTTTCTGGGCTATTTCCTCTGTTTGGGGATATTCTTTGCTTCTGCATTCAGACTTTTAAGTGCAGGCCTCCCTCAGATGCCTTTTCTCTCACCGCGCCAAATGTCTTAGTTCATTGCTACCAGTGGTGACATCATCACGTGTTTTGCTTTACAGCAGATATTACTATCTTCCTGTATTTTTAGCACTCGGATGTCTAAACTTGTCTGAGCCTGGTTCAACTACATGATAGCAGAACTTCAGCAGCCACCAGCATTTTTGATCATACTAACGTTCCCACCACCGCTACCAGCGGAGCAGATACACTTGAAGTTAATTTGTTTGACAAGTCCAATGAATTAGAGAAGCGATTTGTCATATAGTGTCATATTCCTTCTCTGCGTACTTGTACCTTGCATAACAAAACGGGAACGTGGTCCAGTTCTAGGGCTCCATCACCCACCCCCTCCTCCTCCTCAGCGTCGCCAGCACTACCCAACACCGTCATTCAAAAAGGTAAACACATTTTATTTCATAACATATTCCAATATGTTCAAAATGTATTTTGACATGTTCTTCTTCCCTAGATATGCCTATTTTCTAAACACCCTGGCACGTTGTCAACACTGCTGATTCACTGTGGTCTTTCTTTGATTGCTGTGATATCAATTAAAATTGGAAAGATGTCACAAAGAACTGTTGGGGAGGGGAGGGAATTGCATTTATGTCCTACAACACAAATGTATGTGCACATCTGATTATTCACAGGATTACAAATTCATAACTTAAATTAACCAAGGCTTACATACTGACAGTTGTGTAACTGACAACCCAACTCTTAAAAATGCTGCAAAGATTTGACTCAGTTACATAAATGAGCATAGGTGAATAACCAAATACTGACATGCTGATCTGCCAATTCCTTTTTTTCTTTCATATGAGCCTTTTAATCAAAGAAACAGGAAATGGGTGATTAGATCAAACATCACAATTGTCAGCAATAAAATAAAATAAATGTTCACCTAAAGCACATGTTAGAGACCTATCCCTATACTCTTTTAATCGAGATGGACTTCACATCCAAACCAGGCTGGACAGAGGATTCAGGATTGCGCCCTCTCTTACAGAGGTGGGGTTTTTTGAGGCATCGTCTAGGTTTTCGGTCCATGCAAGTTTCTCTAGATCAAATGAAGTCAAAGGGGTCAGGCTCATCAAAAGCATCAGACACCATAGCCCTCAGTCTCTCACAGAAGCATCTTGCCACATCAGCCTGGTTACAGCAGTGGAGGACAAAGTTTTCCAGCATGCATCAGAATCACTGATAAAGCAGGTGTTAACTCCGAGGATTTCGGTGTGACACGTGCCTCATCGTTCAAGAACCTGCACGTAGAGGGAAAACAGGGCTTCAGAGGCCAAAGTTTGCAAACCTACTACCCTTTACATACCCTTTCCTGTTTTTATTCCCCTCAGAAACTTTGTTCATTGCAAGCACCATTTACGTTTAGTGAATCATACATGATCCTGACTGCAGAGCAGACAGAACAAGCCACACTGAAAACATCGTGGTGGATTTGAAGGTGCTGATTAGGCTAGACTGACTTAAGGGCAATTAACGTTCACATAGGAGACTCAGACTGAACAGATACCAGGCTTTTGGAAGAGGAGAGTGTCTATTCAGACCTTGGACGCTATTGTTTTTCCCCAGTGCTTAGCAATATTGATGCTACCACACAAGCATTTGATCAGTGCATGTTCACAGCTTGCAAGGGGAAAAAAAAAAACCCACACCCAAAAAACCCAACCTAGAACATATGTTTAGAGGATACATTTGTAATGCAGCTATCCTCAGAGCACACTGGGACCTTAGCATGCCTCGACAGCTTGAGGAACTGGACCTGATACATAGCATATAATCCTTTACAGCAGTCCAAGCTTGCAGCACTAAAATTTAGTAGTTGTTGCTTATGGGCTGAGATAAGACGCATGCAGCCAGTTGTTTGGTTATTAATGTTCAACACCAGATCCTCCACTGTAAGGTGGAGGTGAAAAATATAAAAATAATTTATATTGCTTCCATTGTAGGCTTTTCTAAATACCACACAAGAATAGCTAAATCTTCCATATTCCAAAATAATGTAGCAAAAACATTTTAAAAAAAAAATTGCAAATGGCATGAAAACTCTTTTATGAAGGTGGGAGAATTTTGTTCCAATGAAATCAACTTGCTTCTTGAAACAAACACGAAAATGGAGAACAAGGAAGAGCTCCACAGAGAACAAATCTTACTTCACCAGGATTTTGCAGCATTTTATTTTAGTTTAAGATGCTACAAAATAGTCTTGATCAACTCTTTTTTTCCCCCCTCCCATAAGGTTCTACTTTAAGACCTCCATATGCTCAATTTTAATAATTTGCTTCCAAAAGCCAGGAAAGATTCCAAATGTGAGTTATGGAAATATTATGCTTCTTATTAAAAAAAAAAGAGAGAGAGAGAGAGAGAGAGAAATGCAAAGCCCAGGTACCAAATCTTTGAAATACATGGCATGGAAAATAATATTTTTAATCACATTCACAGATTTTGTCCCTTTTTCCCTGGAAACAGAAACCCCTCTTGTAACATGGCTATGAATGCTGTAGGGAAGTTTCCTCTTGTTGTAGCGTGGTTCTGTGAGCTACCTCAGCACTCCACGTTGCTGACCCTTGTTTGCCATGTATCTGCCACTCCGGTTCCTGCTGGCGAGGCACCTCTGCAAAGGGGAGCTGGGCAATTCAGATGTTTTATGCCAGGACAAGAGGCAACTGCCTTTGCAAAAGTTGTAACTGTGTTCGAGAAGTAAAAAGACAGTTGCAGAGAAGGATGAAATTCCTTGTTTCGTTCTTGTATTAGGACTAAGTGCAACATTGCTGAAAAGCACGGTGGAGGAAGACTCACTGGGATCACCTCTTTAAGCACAGAAAAAAAGAGAGTTCATCAACTTTGATTTCAATGCTCAGTGAAATGTTCCGGATACTAATTTGTCAGAGCGTATTGACATACAGCTCCAGGGTCTAGATGAGAATCACAGAATCACCAAATGATTGGTGAGGGTTGGCAGGGACCTCTGGAGTTCATCCAGTCCAACCCCCTGCCAGAGCAGGATCCCCTTGAGCAGGCTGCACAGGACAGCGTCCAGGATCATGGGGTTTGAATGTCTCCAGAGATGGAGACTCCCCAACTTCTCAGGGCAGCCTGGGCCAGGGTTCTACCACTCTCCTGGGAAAGAAATTCCTCCTCATGTCCAGGTGGAACTTACTCTAGTCCAGTCTGTGTTCATCACCTCTCATCCTGTCCCTGGGCACCACTGAACAAAGACTGACCCATCCTCCTGACCCCACCCCTCAAGGATTTATCAGCATTGATAAGATCCCCCTCTATCTTCTCCATAGCCTTTATTTGTACCCTTCCTGTCCTTCTTGACCTGGTGTGCCCAGTACTACACACTGATGAGAAGTGCAGATGAAGACCTCTTCTCTGTATGGATGAAGGAAGACTACCCACAAGGCACAACACAGTCCTGGAGAGCCCAGCGAGTTTGCTGAGATCTTGAAGAAGCTTTTGATGCTAACCCCATAGCTGAGGTTTTTAGGACCAAGGGGGATTCTTTCAGGTCCTCCTTCAGCTGCAGAAACTCTTTCCTGCACATGGTGTACAAAACCTGTAATTTAGCCAATTTCAGACACTATTATCAGGTTTGATCGAGTGAGAGTATTTTGAGCTATGACTTTGCAGGATCAGAGCTGTCCTATAGCAATGATCCTGCTGCATCCAGGCAGAGAGGGAACCAGAAATTAGGGAACAATTGCTGCGGAATACACAGACACTGGTATCCCAGTCAAAGCACACCATTTATCCATAACAGTGGAGAGTCTTGTCCAGTTTAAATCACTCAGTGAGCACAGTAAAGGAGCTAAGCCAAAATTACATGCGGATTCCCAAACAAATGAACCCACTGCCAGCACTTGATATAATGACCGAGCCTTGTGAGTCAAAAAGTGGTCTAAAAATCCATTTATGAGGTCTGAACAAGCTGGAATAGCCATCTCCTGAAGATGTCAACAGGAGGAATATCAAGCTGCTGATGGTCATTATAGGAACGATGACAGAAACAACTGGAAGCTGGAAGGCACCATCCAGAGCTTGTTGAAATCAGTGAAAACATTCCTAAAGAATTTAATAGGCTTTGGCTCAGTCCTGGGAAGAGCGAACAGGCAAAAGGGAGTTGTTTCCGAGTGGAGTCAGAATAAGGGAGTGTAGCTGGAGTGAACACATATGTTCCTACCATATGGGTGGAGAGCTCTGGGATTTCTGCCATATTGGTCCTGAAGTCAAATACAATTTGTTTTTCTAGTTTGGATAAACTAGATCCTCAAGTGAAGAATATTTAACTTCGGATGAATGCAGAGCCTGGTGTCTTCAGAGACCGATTTGTGAGCCCACGAGTCCGTCTAGACTGCGAGAAAGAGATCGCATCCTAGGTAGACCAGGCTTGATCCATAGTTATAATTGAAAAGCTGAAGAAATCTCTACTCAAAATGCTATATTCTCTTTGCATGTGCTGATTTTTTTTTTTTTTTGAGGAGGTCCAATTTGTTGAGTTTTACTTCTCATAGGTGCAGAGGTCACTTTTCAGTAGTCCCGTAAGAACTGTGCTGTATATGGCACACTTGCAATGAAAGGGATTTAATTATTCTGAAAGTTCTCCAGTTCTGCAACCACCAACACAATTTTATTTTTTTTTCTTGTCATTTTAAAAACTTCCTCTGTCTTTTCAGGCTAGGGTCACTCCACGTTGATGCTAATTTTGCGATTTATGTCATCCGGATATGTACGAATTTTAAGTGAAGTTTTAAAAATCAACTCTGGTAAAGAAGTAATTCGCATTTTTTCAGAGCTGAAAACATTGATCAAAAAACTCAAATGACTCTTTAGCTGTCTAAGACAGCTTATTGGCCTGCGTATAGGTGAACACGGGCTACTAGTACTTTAGGTTAAAAGAAGAAGATATACAGATTTGCTTAGACTAATTTAGACACAATTCAGATGGACCAGGGTGTTGCCTGAGAAAGTGATTAGTACGAAGATTACTAGCCACAAACGCGTTTGATTGACATGTGTTTCAGACTGCAATTAATTAACAATATGTTTCTCTTATGTCACCAAGAATTTTTACATGCCAGTGAACACACAAATTTAATTCAAACAGCACCTCTGAGGTGGGATGACCCGAATAGTTTCCTACCCGTAGGACTATTGCGTTTCTCTTCTGATCCCTGCCAGCTGGTCACAGAGCAGCCGCCACTTACTCCTTACTTGAGGAAGGGTGATAGGTAACAGCTCTGCTATCAAGTGGGTGGGGGGCAGAGGAAAAGAAACAAAAGCTTGGGCAGTACAGATAACTCTGGTGACAGTAATAAGGAGGGCTGATAACGTGACGCAGAGCAGTATAGCCTAATTTTGGGGAGCCTTGGTGATTTTTTTTTCTCTAATAGTGATCACCCAGTGCATTTCCTCTTGGTGTGACAATAGTTTTATATTAAAGATAGAAGCTCAACTGTCTTGACCAGAGCAAAGCCTTGCTAGAGAGGGTTCTGTGGTGCTTTCCAGACACGGCACCAGTTTGTGGATCAGCTCATGAAGCTGCTGGTGGTGGGGTGGAGAAAACTTTCAGTTTGCATTGCCCAAATATTCCTGAGTCATAGCTGCCACGGCAATCCCAGTGGGCTGCAGCAGCCGTAGGAGTGGTCTGCAAGGGAACTGCTCCAGGATGCAACCCTGCCTCAAAAAACACGCCTCTTACTGGCAAAATATTTGAGATATCTACAAAACAACTCCAAAAAAAATCACACCACCTACAAAATAAATAAAATGGAGTGCTACCCTAGATCTTCATTTCCACTTCTCCAAGCTGTATGAACATGGGTAATGTATTTGCCTTCCACATGAATTTTTGAGACTTTCCATAGGAGCCTTTTGTTTGTGGATGGAGGAATGCCCTGTCTGGGACAAGCTGGTGACTAATGGGCTTGCTATTGGGGCAGCCAGTCCCACTTCCTGCGCATTGGTCACTTAATGCTTCCCATTATGAAAGAGACTTGTGAGCTTTCCTGAGAAGTTCGAGAAGTTTTAACACCTCTTTTGGAAATAAGCATTTGGAGTTTGGCAAGAAGAAAACCTCTGGGTTGGAAAACAGCCTTTGTCCCAGATATAAATATCTGAGATATAAATATCTGCTGTGGTTTGTCTTCCTCAAGAAAGTTTGGGCAGCCTGTCAAAAGAATAACTGCACATGAATATGTTCATCAAAGTCCAGACCTCTACTGCCGCCAGAGCAGTAGCAGAAGCACTACATGCTGCAATGGAAACGCGTCGATGTGTCTGGATGCTCTAGCTGGGGCAGGAAAACAAAAAGCAAACAGGTCCAGAGCTGCTCAGATGGTGTTCTGAACAGATAAATATCTTTTAGAGGATGCTGTGCTGGAACACCAAGTCTGAGAGCAGGCAGAGATAGAGAGCTTTGTATAGACACATCCCAGGTATCGTTCTGGATTCAGCGTTCACCTCTCTGTGCTGCTCCTACACATCTTACTTTGGGAAGGGGAAAGGAGGGAAACACCCACAGGCAGGTTCTCAGTGGTGAGAGTCTGGAGGACAGAGACAGGGAAGTGTCATGCTCACCACCAACCTGCACACACGTGTTTTAATACAGGCTTTGGTCGCACAATAATGCTAGATTTCTCCACCAGACAGCTTCTCCATTCCCCTGTACATGAAACAAAATTACTATCTCAGAGGTCCCTTTGATCTGACACTGCTGAGTGTCCACGGATCCAGAGAAATATCACACCGTCCTTCTGTGAAGGGCCCAGAAGTCCTTAGCTGATGCTTGGTTGGCCATCAGACCTGGTCAGGAGACATCTTCGTTCAACAGCTTAGCCAAAGCACAGCTCTTCTAACAGCCCAGCCCTCCTAGTATTACACTGCAATATTAACCTTGGCTCTGAGCCCAAATCCTGATGTGGGATTTAACTCACTATTCTGGCCCACAGGCAAGCAAGTAATCCTGGCAATACTCTGTAAATGGGCTAAACAGACATAAATCCTGGAATTATTAACATGCGTAGTATCCAAAACTGTCCTAAAAATACAAAGTCAATACCCTTCTCATATTAGCACTAGAAAATATTAATGAAAGAGGCAGCCAGCCTGTGAAAACTGATATTTTATCCATACATCTGATCCGGGTTTGTGTGCTTCTGCTGTTCGGCTTTGTAAACAGCTGGTAACCAACTGTAATTCAGATTTGAACCTGATAACTTCACTTCTCCAGCTCATTAGATAAAAATAGCAGAATTGTTGGGCTGTATTTTTCTTAAATCAAAGAAAATATTGAAATTCACATATTTCTCCCCTTAACATAACTCCCTGGAAATGCCTTACATAACCATGTAATGAAGATTACAACTGCATTGTCAAAAGGAGCCCAGTGCTAAAATTTGTTACAGAGACATTAGGGTAAGTGTTCCCAATTGTGAGCAGGTGGTACAAACACGAACCCTACTGAGATATAATGAGATGTGTATACATGGGAAGTTTAGGAACCTCCTGTGCATCTTTTTGAAAATGACATAAAACAACTTGCAATTAAACTCTATTTGATGCCAGATGAGAAACAAATGTTTTGGGGAAAGTAGTTTTTAATACAATAATAATTCACTTTACATGTGCATGCCAGCAGCTTTGCATGCTACTTCCCCAACCAGCAAGGAGCCTTACAATCATTCAGCGGGGGATGAGATCTTCCATTTCACATATCCTTACAGGGATATTTCCTCTGAATTGCTGCGTTCGCACGACGGCAGCAGCTCGATGTGCCAGGCCTGCTTTTACACTTCTGCAAGGCCCCATCCAGAGGAGCACATTTACCTTTAAGGGAAGCAGCGTTACTCATTAAAGGAACAAAAGGAGCACTGGTGAAGCCAGAGGCTGACTGTGCTTTGACGGGCTGAAGTCTGAAGGTGTCCGAAAAGCCATTTCCACATCGGTTTTGTGAGTGAGATGTGACGGAAAGTGTCACCAGTGTTTGCTGTAGAACTGATCTTCTTCTCTTTTAGAAGCACTAGCATATACCTACTAGTGGCGTCCCTGATACGCAGAGAGGCACCTCCATTTTTCAGAGTACACCTCTTTTTTTCTGTGAATTGAATTCCCTGCCCGGATGGAGGGCACGGATCCTTCAGCTCAATGTGAATATACCCAGTTGGGTGCAGTGACCCACTGGCTAGGCAGGGTCTCTGCAGGAGATGATGCTGTTATCTTTATGTACATAGGGTATATTTTATTTCTTTCCATTGCTTCTTCAAGGTAGGAAAATTAATCTAAATAACACAATAGACTTCTGCAAGTTTCTCTCAAACTAAAAGAAGGTAACTTACATAAATTTATATATATAGGGTTAGTGTCCTGCACAAAGGAGTTGCATGAACACAGTAAATAGTAAATGACATTACAGCCACCATTTGTTTCTGCTAAAATTCTTAGAAATACTAGTTTCTGTACCATGCTTTGTAACTAAACTGGAAAAAATGAAGCAAGAGGCCAGACAGTCTGGTAGGTATGTGAGTGAAGGATTACAGATTAATATGTTGCTGAAAAGCATGTTTCAATAAGCCACATTTTTTCCCTTAATTCCCTGTAGATCTTTGGTATATTTTCATGCTTGTAGGCTCTCCTAAGTATCTGTAGCTTTTCACAGCAGTGTGAAACAGAAAGAAAAGAGATGAGAAGATGGAAGAAGCTTCTGCAATACATCATTTGACAGGAAGTCAAGTTATCAGAACAAAGCGGTATAGGTATCAATCTTACACCCATATATGGTGTACGTCCTAGTTACCATACAGATATGAAAGGGCCATTAGGGCCTCTTATCAGCTGTATATTGGTGTAATTAAAGGGTTTGATAGCATTAACCTGAACTGTGAAAGTCTCCAGACAATGCACTCTATCAGTCATCTGACCCTTGAGTTTAAACAGCTACAAGAAGACTTTCTCCTCTGCTTTCCAAAGGGCACATCCAGCCCTTTTAAAGGAAAAGCTGTGATTTTGTTTCCCTTAAAAGTAAACTGTCCTTTTGAATCTAGCCTTCTACTCCAACGGCAATTTTTTAAAAAAAAAAATTAAAAAAAAAAGATTTTTTTCCCAAATACATTGCTATATTTTGGTGAATATCTAACATAGGGTACAGTAGAATTTATGCTTTTTTTTTTCCCTCCCCTTGTGTGCTTTAGTAGCTGTACTGTGTTTTCCATTTTGCTCATGTTGTTTTGTGGTCAAATGACATGTGAGAATTTAGTAACAGTTTGTATTAATAGGGACCTTTCTTAGCTCTTTGCCTGTACACCCAAGGAAGACTAATTCTTTTTATCACACACCAAGAAGTTCAGATTTGATCTAGTAGCTTAAACAAAATATGGAACCAGGTATTTAGTTGCATTTTCGTCCTGCTGTTTTGCAGGGGATGCTGAAAAAAGCCTATTATTTGCTATCCCAAAGGCTTGCTGAATTTACAGCTCAGATGATGGGGGACAATGAAGCCACTAATCATCGGGAAGATTTAATAAAGCTTTTACTTTGGGGAATTTGGACAGACCTTAAATTCTTAGCAACGACTACATCATGATCTTTTTTAAAAACAGGGGTTTTTTTAAAAAAAAAGAAGGCATGGAATGTGAGGCCGCTGAAAATTATTCCCAAAAGCATCTTCAATTTTCAGATATAACTCCTTTTGCATCCAAAATTTTAATCACTTCCATAGAAAATAACTTATCCAGTATTTTCAAAGGAGTGTATGGATCAGAAGGAATAATGTAAAATCATTTCCAGTTTAGTAACTGCGTAGCTGTCTGGGCAATTCCCACCACAGTCATCTCACTCCTACTTTATCATGGTCAAAAGTAACCTCAATCTATCCTACTCACTGTTGGCCACACCTCTGCAACACCTTCTTATCTAAACCTCTGAACAGTTCCTTAAATTCTCAAGGAATCTTCTAAGTCTTGCAAAAAAACTCTCTCTTTTTTACTTTGTTCTTTTTTTTTCTTTTCTGTTTCTTTTATCTGGCAGATTGGTATTTTGTGGGCTTTTCTGCATCTGTTGCATTGTATAGAATGTCCTTTATTTATGTAACATAAAAATGCCTAGACCACCCTCTCACCAAAATATCCCACCAAAGACTTTAGTCCTTGATATACAGAGGGAATAAAAATTTAAAATTTGCAGAAATCCTCTTTTCCTCCAGACACTTAGAGTCCAAATATCATTCACCAAAATCCCCCTGTTGATCTCTCCGTTGTTTTATGTATCTATCTATTTCATATTTATATTAGACACAGTACTGACAGGAAATGTAAAGGAGAAAAAAAAAACCCAAACCTGGCAGAAGTTGTTATAGCCAGATGTAATGTATGCTTTTTCCATATATAGTAATGCAGTAAAAACATAATTTAACTTTACATTAAACTAAACATCATGTTTAAATTTCTCTCTAATAGAAACCTTACTCTAAATCAGTTACTACGGATCAAGTAGCATGAAACTTTAAAATAAGAATTTTAATTCAGCTGGAAAGCGATGAAGGAGACTTTGGTAAACATTATTGTTATCTGTGCAATAGGCAACTTGAATGTTTACGAATGAATCATAAATTAATTACACTAATAAAACAAACAGCTGTGCATGGCCATACAAGATTGGGATGGAATCATCACGTTGTCCTCAGCTAAAATATAATATGCCTCCTAAATGAAGGGGGACTTTACCCTTCTTCTCTAAACAGAGCCTAAATAAACTCGCCATTGGTGTGGTAGAAGTGATATTTTAAAAAATTACCCGAATTAAGCACGACTGTGTCTCGATCTTGCTGCTAGTATGGAGTAATGATGTTTTAAGCAGTGAAGCTGCGTTTACTGAGATTAATTTTAATGATTTTTATGAGCTTTGGATAAGACCATCGGAAAGTGTGTTTTGCATTACATAAGTCCAAGTAAATGATAGTGAATGTCCTTTTAACATGGCATTCTCCTCCTTTGAATATTTGCTAGGTGACAGACAAACTTTCTGCAAAAAAAGAGTTGTTCAAAGTGGATGTCACTGTTGAATCTGAGTATATCAAAGGTGTTTGTAAAAATACATGGGAGCAAATGTCTTCATCCAGTAAGGGACAGACACCATGCCACAAGACTTATCTTACAATTACAGCTAACCAATATAATTCAAGGAGCTCTGAATATGCATAAAGAATCATTTGCAGTTCATCTGTCACATTAAAGACATAATTAGTGAGGGATGTCACATTAAACCATTAGCAGAAAGAGGGCTGGTGTTCATGAGGTATTTCTTGTAAATTCTTTAATAAACCCCAAAGTTTACATACAAAACTTTGGTGTTTGTAGGACATACTTTGTACCACATAGAAATGGAAATTCTTGGGGAAATACCACAATTATTGATAAAAATAGAAAAGAGACAGACTAAGTTTATTGCAGTTCTCCCAAATGCCACCACTATGCAGGCAGCAAGTAGCAATGAAGCCCCTTACTCAGGCTGTTGCAAGTGTTAACCACTGAAGAGGGAAACAGGCATTTTCAGTCTTGCCATCTGCTATTAAGATTTGCTGTTTATGTGCTTGCACATGAGTTGGTTTGTTGGTTAGTTGGTTAGGTGGTTGGTTGGTTTCTCAGCTAGGAAAGCTTCCCAAATTCCCTATGTCACATCCTAGGAAGCACTGGATGACGAGCTCAAATACATCTGGTGTCCCAGAAATACGTCTCTTCATGTAGCGCTGGAGTACATCTGCATCAACACAGATACTGCAGCAATGTGTCATGTACAATTCCTGACCACTGCAAACTAACATCCATGCCTCCTGCTAAAGGCATCTGGAGGTTTGGGGTACACAAAGGAACTCAATGAAACTCCGTAGGAATAAGATTGGACTTGATGATCCTCATGGATCTGCTTTTGAGTATATTCTGAGTCCAACATAAATGTCACCAAAAAAAAAAAAAAAGGAAAAAAAAGAAGGCAAGAGAGGAGGTATTTTTATTGCTCAGGGGGTGGAGGTTATTGGTTTAGAACAATATATTGCTTCATAGTACTATTGAGTTGGTGTTATCTTTGTCAGCCTCCATGAAGGACAGGCTGAGGGAGCTGGGCCTCTTTAGCTTGCAGAAGAGGAGACTGAGGAGACCTTATGAATGTATACAAATACGTAAATGGCAAGAGTCAGGAGGACAGAGTCAGGCTCTTCTCAGTGATGGCCAGTCTTAGGACAAGGGGCAATGGGTACAAGCTGGAGCAGAGGAAGTTCCATGTGAATATATGGAGAAACTCATTCCTGTGAGGGTGACAGAGCACTGGAACAGGCTGCCAAGAGAGGTTGTGGAGTCTCCTTAACTGGGAAATTCAAACCCACCTGGATGTGTTCCTGTATGATTTAGTCTGGGTGATGCTGCTCTGGCAGGGGGTTGGACTAGATGATCCTTTGAGGTCCCTTCCAGCTCCTAATGTTCTGTGATTCTGTGATTTTGTGAAGTGCTCAAGGAGCAAGTCAGGATGGAGAATTTTCTCAATTTATACTTCTAGAGCAGAGGTAGGAGCAGAAGTAACAGAGCTTGTCCGAGGCCAACTTCAGCCACAGTATTTCTGTTAATCTGAGGTTGACCTCACTCTTTGAGGCAGTGACTGCATTACCACTATCAAGCATTAAAATGCTGCCCAGAAACACAAGACATTTTAAAGGTAACATTTTTTTCTAAATAGCAATACATGGAAAAAGCATCAATTATAACTTTTAAGAAACAAACAAAAAAACAAAACAAAACAAAAAACAAAAAATGAATGCTGTAGCACTTTAAATAATTTAGGTCTCATCCAGAATAATTTTAAATCTGCAAATTCGTAGTCTTAGGAGAAAAAAAGAGGAATTAGGGAAAATAATCACATATAAAGAGTATGATTAGAATCATTTAATATTCTAGTTACTAAAGAGTGCTTAATTTTTAAAATCTCCCTGCTGTTTATCACAGTTAATAGGGAGACGTATGAGAGCAAAAATGAGGGTGTCAATCCATTATATCCATTTTTTTATCAAGAGTAATCACCGTTTGAAATCCAGGATTGAAGAAATGATGCTAATTTGAGGCACGCCAAGAGAGCAGCAATGCAACCTGCAGCTCCCATTGACCACAGGCTCCTTCCTGGTGGGCCATGGCAGAAGGAAAGTGGTACTGTGCCTCAGCATCTCAAGTCAGGGGGACTAACCCCAGTTACCTTGGTCAGAGCATCCCTGAAATTCATGCAAATTTGTTAATTCTCTATAAATTTATTCTGATATTTGTTCTTATTCTAGGACATCTCTTTTTTTCTTTTATTTGACTGTCCCTTTTTTTTTCCTGCTGGTGATGTGCAAAATGCTGTTCTGACACATCTGGGAAGGGCCACACATTATTTTTCTGTTTCAGTAGGAAAAAAAAAAAATAGAGACATCGTTGGTTTTAAATTATGTGTTCCTTGGCTGAATATTTTGTATTTCAAGGTAGTTAGAGATAAAAGGATCATAAGAACCTTTGCATAGCTTCCTACTTCGTGCCACGCTCACCTTCCTCAGAACCGGCTACAAGGTGAAATACAATAATGAAAATACATTTGGCTTCTTAATTTCAGTAGTTCACTAGTAAGCTGTGAATGTCAAATGTTTTAGTCAGATTCATGCCTTTTAAGAATACTTTCCGTTTCGCCTTCAGCCCTCTGTACACACAGCCTAATTCATGTTATCTGATGTGCAGAAGGCAATCAAAGAAGTGAACTTCAAGACCTACAACCATCTGCATGGTTTCGTTGAAACTTGCCTGGTTGGCGTCTGAGAGTGATTTTAGGGTTTTCAAATCAAAACATAATATATTGTACCACTGTTAAAGCTGCTACTACTGCTTGTAGCAAGAGACTGCAGGAGAAAAAAGTTTAAAAAGAGCCTCAGAAAATTCCTGGTGAAATCATTAAACAATTAATTATATAGCAAAAATGTTTTCAGAGCCTACATGATACTGAATTATTTGCTTCTTAGCAGAGATGAGACCAAAGCTGAACACCAAATCCGGGCCCTTGAAGCTCCTATTTGCTGCAGACATCTCCTTAACCAGTTACTCCAAGCAGTTCTTTGTTGTGGGGTTTTATTTCACGCATGGTGTTTCACTTCAGCAGGTAATGCTCCGAACTTTGCGGGGTGACAGGGGACTGCCAGGGACAGAAAGCAGCTTCATAAATGATGACAGAGTGGTGAAAGCCAAAGCTTAAATTTCTCTGATAGTTTGCATAAGGAAGGGCTGGGGTGTCAAAACAGTTGCAAGAGAAAGATATGTCCTTGATGCAGCTAAACCAAGACATTCAAGAGTGTCATACTTTCCGTACATTCATTTTAGAGCTAAAAAAGAAACAAATTCCAAATCGTAAAATCATAGAATCATTTCACAACCCTTAGAAACAATGCTCAGCCCAGCCTGTGCCTGAATCATAGAATCATAGAATTGTAGGGGTTGGAAGGGACCTCCAGAGATCATCGGGTCCAACCCCCTGCCAAAGCAGCTCCCTAGGACATTTCAATGAGATAGGCATCCAGATGGGTCTTGAATCTCTCCAGAGAAGGATACTCCACCACCTCCCTGGGCAGCCTGTCCCAGGGCTCCCTCACCCTCACTGGGGAAAAGTTCTTCCGCATGTTGATGTGGAACTCCCTGTGGTCCAACTTGCAGCCATTGCCCCTTGTCCTGTCCCCACAGACACTGAAAAGGGGCTGGCTGATTCCCCCTGCATCCCCTGCTTAAGATAATTATAAACATTAATTAGGTCCCCCCTTAGTCTTCTCTTCTCAAGGCTGAACAGTCCCAATCTTCTCAGCCTTTCCTCATAGGGGAGATGCTCCAGGCCCTTTATCATCTTCGTGTCCCTTCTTCGGACTCTCTCCAGGAGATCCCTGTCCTTTTTATAACAGGGAGCCCAGAACTGGACACAACACTCCAGGTGGGGCCTGACCAGGGCAGAGTAGAGCGGGAGGATCACCTCCCTTGACCTGCTGGCCACACTCCTCCGGATGCCCCCCAGGATCCCATTGGCTCTCTTAGCCACTGAGGCACACTGCTGGCTCATGGCCAACCTGTCATCCACCAGGACCCCCAGGTCCTTCTCCACTGAGCTCTTCTCCAGCGGGTCATCCCCCAGCCTGTACTGATAGAAACGGTTGTTCTTTCCCAGGTGCAAGACTTTACACTTGCTTTTGTTGAACCTCATCTGGTTTCTCCCTGCCCAGCTCTCCAGCCTGTCCAGGTCTCTCTGGATGGCAGCGCAGTGTTCCTGCACTAACCTAAACACCTAAGAAATAAGGGACCAAGTTCTGCTCTTATAACAAAGCAATCAGTTATCATGGATAACATCCCTGTCGGACTGCAGATCTCTCCACTGTACTTCAGAAGCAGCACACCAGTCTCAGACTGATGAAGTCTAAGGCACACCATTTGAACATTCTGGAGACTTGGTAAATCTGCTAAAACAAGAACAGGATTTTTTTTCCCCTACGATGTTATTCTAACTGCATGGGTTCTACAGGAAATGTAAAAACATCACTCAGTTGGAGGGTCATCCTCTTTCTTGACCTTGCATCTCTTGAGACAGTCTTCATCACTAGATACCGGATGAGGAAGAGTGGGTCTGGGGACCTATGACCCCACAGTGCTATACGGCCTCGAGCTGGACAATAACAGGCATGTACTTTGATACTGGCTCATGGATATTCTTGAGGTCTTTAATTTTAAAGTCAGGAATGGACTATTGTGATTACCTTCTTTGACTGAAACACACATGAGAGAACCTTAGGAATCACAGAATAGTTTGGGCTGGAAGGGACAATAAAGACCATCAAGTTCCAACCCCCTGCCATGGGCAGGGACACCTCTTGCTAGACCAGGCTGCTCAGGGCCCCAACCAACCTGGCCTTGAACACCTCCAGGGAGGGGACAGCCACCACTTCCCTGGGCAACCTGTGCCAGGGCCTCACCACCCTCGTAGTGAAGAATTTTTATGCAGTAATTCCTGCATAAATCCCAAATAAGTAACTGAAAACCCTCTATATTTTAGGCTTATTCATCAGCTACTTACAGTAAAGTAAGCCTCTGGCATTAGGATTTTGATTTCCACAAGGCAGAATTTTTAGTGCCAAGAAATTTCCTGTTTCTATTCTCACAGAGCTTGCCTCTGTGGAATCTGTGCAAAAAAACAGCGGAATTACAACCATTGGAAATTCCCTGAAGCCAGAACATGGTCTGAAACTCCAGGTGTCTCTAGGTTCGATGGCAATGCAATTCAGTCTTCTGAAATAACATCCCAAACCAATGCAAGCATGGTTTGAGATTGTCATCGATTAGGTGATGGTCTAACACCCTGAGATCTTCCAAGGGTGTCACTTCAAGAGGGACTTCAATTCTCAGAAACATGAGATGGAGAGCAGCTGGCACAGCAAAGGAATACCATTTGCTATCATGGTTTGTGGTGCCTTCTTTCATACACTGATAGGGTCTGGGAGATTCTTGCTTGAGTTGGAGCTGACAGTTTTCAGACCAGAACTCCAGGTTATGTCATCACTCACAAGGCTCTGGTCTCTTTGATGGGAAATATGAATCCCAGCATTTTCCAGCTGTCAGCTCCAACTGTTTGTAGGGAAATCATGGGTAGCGGGCTATAGAAACCTGGGCTTTCGACTTGTCTTTGAAAAAATTTCTATGCAATACTAAATGGATTCCAGATATACAATTCTCACAAGATTAATTCTGCCTCCTCTCTTCTTTCATTCTAATAAGTGAAGTATCTTGACATTGTGCTCACAACCACACCAGCAGACTGTGCAGACATGTCAAACTGCCTCCCAGGTAGCTTCTGAGATACTGGCCATGGTGTACTGGGTGGCAACGTGAAGGTCAGCTTCAAAGCTTGCCTGAGATGCAGGGTAAATCCTCAGATGGCAAATTTAAAGAGAGATCCATGTTGCCATGGCTACACTGCTGTTAACTCAAGCAGGCGAGCTGGGGGATGTCGGCATGATCTGAGGTGAAATTCTTTCTTCTTGCAAATGTACTCTTGTACCCCTCTCCATGCCAGAGGGTATCAGAGCATCTTCAGTCAGAAGAGGACTCATGCTGAAGCTGGGTAGATGCTGATGGAGAAGCAAATAGCGAAAGCCTACACAGGTGGGCACTCATGTCCTACATCCTCATACTAGTACAGCGGTGCTATAAATTACACCAGGGAGGATCTGGACATTGGCTTATGAAGGACTGAGTTACTCAGCTTTGATAAAAGCAGCTTTTCACCCTTTTCTTTTTGGAGGTCAGTTCAGTTAAAAGACTTCAGCTACATGACTCACAAAAAGAAACAACATGTTCATTTCCCCTGCATTGATTGCTTACAGTTTTCTCTCTTCTTACCTGAGTCAGAAATGCAATTCCTACCTAGCACTGAGCAAGTTGGGAGTCAATCTGCCTTAGGACACAGAAAAAGAGTCATCTAAACCAGTAACAGTTGCATTTTTTTTCATTTAAGATAATGGCAACCTGGATGCTCAGCACTCTCAGTATGGTTTTGCCAGACCCCCCCAAAGGCCATTAATGGGACTCCAGAAGTAAAGAAGAAATGTAACCCATACAAAAGTTAGAAGTAGCACACAAAAAAATCTCCTTTCTCATTTCAAATACTGAGGAATTTTTCTGGAATCACAGGGCAATAGGGGTGCCAGCAAAGATTCAGAACAGGAAAGCTGCACTCAGAGTTCAAATTAAGGTGGCAAGTGAGCAAATATCAGGAAATGCTTACTTTATATTGCTCAAGAAAATAAGCTGTTTAATACTACACAGTCTTCTGAGGCTGATGGAGCATTAGTATTTTAGGCCATGCTATTTTCAGTTTGATAGATGCAGAAGAGGTGGTATAACAGGCTGTGATAGGAAAATGGGTCTAGTCCAGCAAGAATAAATGTGCATGGTCAAGAGGTGGATTACGTTTCAGTGCATGAAACTGTTGGCTCAAAATATTCTGGTGTAAAAAACATGAGTCCTTATAAAACAAGTTCAGTGAGGAATGTGGCAAAGGTCTGGCAGGAGCAAGGGATGTTGCGAGGGAGTTGGCTGCAAGGCATTGCTTCTCCAAGCCCTTTTTCGCTGCTCACATCTGCCCTCAGTGTGCTCAGGGGTCTCATAATGCACCTGTCTCTACCAAAGCAGAAGGTGAAGGTTAAGGTTTGTCTACCATACCAAGTTCCCCAATCTCACAGTGGCGTTCTTACAGTCTGTAATTTAATTGCTTAGTTAGAGGCTAGAAACCATAGTGCAGCATGGGGATCACGCCTAGGATTTCCAGTTCAGCTTTTATTTCATGTCAGGTGCCCCATTCAGTCTCTGCTGAAGGTACTGGGAGCCTTTCTCTTCAGCTTCGTTGACTTTTGGATCAGGCTGTAGTATATTCTACTTAAGAAGCCACAAGCTTATATCATCTTTAAAGCTGGTTAGGCACTGTTTAATGGATAAGTAATGGCCAAGGGCAGAATAATTAAAGCAGTATCTCAGTGGACTTAAGGAATTAGAAGAAAATGGAGATTTATGGAAAAAAATTCATTGTAAGAATGGAAACAATTTTCCTGCAATTGATCTGATATGCAGATGAGTGCACCTTTACTCAAATTCATCTCTCTTCTCTCTTACTTAACAGAGGGCTTGACCCCAAACCCATTAAAATAGGGGAAAGACAAGTGTAGGTATATCCATAATAATTCACAACCTCCTAATTCCCCATTCAGTTTTCCTCATCTTCCCATCTTCATCAAATCCTTTTTTGGGTGAGTAACAACAATGCCCAAACGTGCTCGTCTCTGAAGTGGTGTTCGAGTATTAGATGCTCTTGTCCCACTCATACTACCATATCATGTTTCAGGAGTATGCTATTCAACCTGGGACTCCACAAGGATTTAGGTCTTACAAACAAAAGGAGAAACTAATATAAAAAAAATAAATAGTGAAAAACCTCTGTGAATTTATAAGCACAGCACTGGCATGGCAACGTTATCCCTGATTACCTGAGGCTCAAAGCCATGGCAATACAGCAGGCAGTGTTACAGAAGGTTTTGGAACTAATTGAGTCTGCAACTCAATTAATTACAGAGGAAATGGACACCTTGGAAATGCATATTCAGAACAAGAGATTAAACTGACATGAGAAGTATGGTGCATGCTCCGTAACCAGCAGCCAGGTGTGCCAAAGCAAGCTGGAAGCACATGTGAAATGTGCACACGTACTCACACGTGCCCATATTGCACACTCTGTTGTGGGCAGCTTTGGAATACAACTGGTATCTTCACTTCAAACCACTGACGGGAACTTGAGGGGTTACTGACCAGGGATAATTCCCCCGCATAGAGACTGTGATGTGGGCAGTTGTTGAATGACATATAACGGTACCGTGTTATTCAAGACTTAGAAGATGGTGTGGTCTGCTTGGAAACGTTAAGTCAATACAGATTTCAAAGTACAACAGAAAAATGCAATCACCCACAAACACATGGTTTTCTTCCAGGGCTGCAGTATTTCTGACTGCCAGATCAACCACCTAAACCAATCTGGACCAGTCTGGAGGAAGCAGAACACGGTGCCACACATTGCCTCTCAACTAGGCTTTTGCACTCTTTAATCTCTTTGGTCTCTCTAATCTACCCCACTAGAGCTGGAAGTTTCTGAAGAAAATAGTTTTCCTTTCAAAGGCTGGGATGAAGAACATACTTTATGCTGCCAGTCATGCCAGCCATTATTGATTGATTTGTGCAGTAAAGAAAGCTTAAAGTTGTTAATTGCTGTTTTCTGCATGTGTGTATTTTTATGGTGTGAGCTAACGGCAGGAAGAGATGAGGATGGTTCTGCTGAAGGCCGAGAACAGTGCGGACTGCTAAGCAGTAGCATGTGTGAGCAGAAATGAATGACTGAGAAAAGAAGATCTAGCGAGATGTAATTAGCTTTGAACTACAGCTTCCTCTTCATTTTCAGTCAAATGTGTTCAGAGGAGTATGTGTCTTTTGTTGGGAAAATGCCAAGTAAAGACGGGTGGTAGCATTTGCACGGCAGTGGAGAATGAAGCTGAGCAACATTTCTAGGTTTCATTCCAAGATATTTGGACAAACACGAAAAACATTTTGAAAGTACTTATGGGCAGAGATTTTTTTTAAAAAAAATTTATTTTTTTTATTTTTTTCTTTCTGTGTTAAAAGTTTTACTCATTCTTAGGAAATCTTTATTCCATTCTAAAAGATGGGCCACCTCTTTCCTAAAAAAAACCAAACAAAACCCAAAAAACACCAATTCACCCCTCCCCCAAGGAAAAAAACAACCAACCAACCAACCAACCAAACAAACAAACAAACAAAACCCCTGGAAAACTCTAAAATAACAATTTTTCTGTTTTAATGTTTTTAATTCCAGTAACTTTAAATGTATGTCAACAGGGAAATATGCAGATGGTCACCCTGATTGTTTTCTCAAACAATCCAGAGAAGAGGGTATTCAGCAGCTATTTAGGACTGCAGTATTTCCTTCCTGGGCTTCTCCATATCCGAATCCCGTCCACTCTGATTCTGTTGTACTTAATATCTCCCATTGTTCCTCCTTATTAGGGAGTTTTATTTCCGCCTATTGAGTAAAATGACCTAATAAAAGGAAATTTTGAATAATATAATGTCGTCTTTTTTTTTTTTTTCCATAGGAAATTATTTTCCATCTCTTGGTCCTAGGTGATTCATTTTATTTTGCTCCATTAATCAGAATATCCTGTTCAATCGCTGGTGAAAACAAAATCTTAAGCAGAATTCAACTGATACCATAGCTTTTTCGGAGCTGTACTCGCTCTCCATGTCCTCACCAAGATGCTTGTCTCTCAGATGCCAGTGGATTTCCCTTCAGAGAGAGGCTTTCAGGAGTGGGGAACCACTGATTTCTATTCCCTCCATCCCTGATATTTTCAGCTGGGGAAACAAGAAGACAAAGACCTTCCTCCAAATCTTCTAGGATCTCCAAGTTGACGAGTCTTCCCAGATATGAGAGATGCGCGTATTGACGTTACGAGTTGAAATAAATGTTCCAGAATCTCTCCATCCATGAAGATTTACAAATCTGATTAAGCCAGTTGCATGAGTCATTGCACTCTTAAGAGCAAGTGGTAGCAGAGAAAAACTTCTGTTCAATTCCCTTTTGACAGCAAATCCATTGCTGTGATGCACCACAACATTCGCACAGCCCCTGATGAGTGGTTTTGCCATTCCAAACTGTTTAAAACACTCACACTCATAAAAAATTAAACAACTTTGCTTTCTCCTGCAGGAAAGTAGAGGGAACCTTCCTAATTCATTTACAAAGGTCTGACTCAACTGCTGCTTTCACTGCATTACTTAATCAATTCCCATACAAACAAAAACTTCTTTCCCGCCAAATGTGTCCAAATTAATTGCACAATTTGGTGTAAAGTACATAAAATCTATTGCATATAAAAAGGACACATGGCATGTGTTTTCTGATACTAAATGTGTTTTCAAAGTATTTTGAATTGTTTCCAAGAAATTATATATGGATTTTGAACTTTTTCAAAGAAGCCATGCTCTTTAACCAAGAACTTTATATAATCTTGTTAAATATTTTTTTTAAAAAAATTATACCATCTAACTACAAGCAGTGTTTGCCTCTTAGAATAAACTCAACATATTATGTGCTGGCAGTCAGTGAGCTCCCTTCTTGCATGAGTTAACCATGTCTGACTTACCATGGCACATGACGTTATGAGTCAGCTCTACAAATCTGATGTAGTTAGGAAATTCTCCATAAAAACTGAAGTGGAAAAGCACATTCCCTGTTTACATACAGGAATTCATATACTTAATTCAGATTTCTGTTTACTTTATGCTTGTGTATTGGCTCCCAGGACATTTTCTGTTAAGGCTCTCTGGCACCTGGATGTATTATTCCAAAGGCAGCAGAACTGGAGTCTTCTTTCTCTAAATTAGCCAAAATCAGAGTTGGGCTGGGTTTCAGGCTGGAAGGTTCCCCAAGTGGTCATCAGGCTTTGTCCTTCCCCTTTGGCTTAGGGTGATGTGATGGGTTATGGAGGATTTGGGCTGTGTGTTTAATGAGAGAATTGTGCTTGCAATTTGCTGTCTCCTGTTCGTTAGCCATGTGTAGTGATTTTAGCCTTGCATTTTAGAGGTCCCTTTCTACCTCCTCCCCACTTACAACTTCCTTGCATGATGTGAGGTTTTCTCCCATTATATAATAGAAATATACTTTCTTAGTATGATTGTTATTCTTTAGAATATTGAATTAACAGCTGTAATCATATGCTGCTAGCATATTTCAGGAAACTGTCTACTTTTTTTTTAATCCATCCTCCTTCCAGAATAAAAGGGACATTAAGGTATAAGAAAAAGACTTCAACATTTGTCACCCTGGCTTAAACCATAGTCTCCACATTCACTTGACGGAAAACCAGACAGTAAACCTCTAAAATTTACACTTCTATCGTGTGTTCATAATTAGAAATAAGTGTTTAAAAGCATCAGTTGGTTTGGTATACAGACACTAAACTAAATTAACAATTAGCGGTAACAGAGAAGTGCAACCAATCCAGCACGTATCTCTGTGAGACCGTAGATCCCAACAGCAGCTTTGGAGTACCCCACAGCTCCATGCCTCTTCTCAGTGCCAGCTAGCAGTTACCCATATCTCTGCTCAAATACACTCTGACTGCATCCCTTCTCCTACACTGGGAAAAAGGGTTCCACTATTCCTGAGGATGCTAAAAGACTACGCACTCATAGTCCTCCTAAAGAAAATATCTCACCTAGAATTTAGACTAAATAATTTATAATATCGCAGAACATCACCAACGTATGACCTCTTTTCACTGAAAAACTTCCAGCAGGTTTGTAATGTTTTAAAAATTACTTTTTCAAGCCTATCCTCCTTTTCTGACTATTCCTGAATGCCCAGCACAGAGGCCCTATGTGAGTTACTAGGACTTTACAATTCAGTAAGTATCCTTTTAAAAATAAATTCAAATTAAATGTAATCCTTTTAGCTTTGCCACTTTTCAGGAGCAAATGTGTAGCAACTCTACAATTAGCTGCCATTTCTTCTCTGTAATACTAAAGAAACTCACAGATCTTCAGTTGCCATTGAAATGTCTCTGTAAACTGTGCAACCTTTCACACAAAAGATAATTATGAAAGCGCTAACATTCATTTGACCACAACCAATAAATAATTTATGAACTGGGTGTTTGAAATTATGCAAATATTATAAATACTTTTTGTTGCCTGTACATCTGAGTAAGTATGATTCAGAAGAAAGTGTGCTATGGATTAATAGATTCAACATTTAGCAGATTTGCATTTTTACAGTGTTCTTTTCTTTGCTGGTTCCTACTATCTTTAGTATCATAGCTCGGAAAACAACTCCTGACAATACTGTCTCTAAGTGTATTTGAATATCCTGGCATCCCTATTCATCAGTCTCTTTGATGCTTAAAATATTTTTGCCTTCCTTCCAGAGCTTTTTAAAAAAAAAAAGGGGGGGGAAGTGCTAGTATCAAACTCACCACAACCCTTTTGGCCCCTCTTGCTCCTGGTTTTTTTTGGTTTTTTGTTGTTTTTTTTTTTAAATGTGTATCTGATTGGTGTACTATTTTGTGGTAAAACTGGTTCTGGTGCTGCCGTGAACATAATACTATCCTTTAGCAATACAGCTATTCTTACCCTTACTGCCTAAGTACTGTGAGGACATTGATTAATATATTTTAAAACCAGGAAAGACCATTACGGTCAACTAGTCTGAACTTTGGTACGATGCAGGTTGTGGAGATCTCCCCAGTAATTCCTGCAACGAGCCCAGTCACATATGACTAATAAACTGTGGTTGCACTAATGACTCTTTTTGGCCACCATCCTCTAACCCGTGCCCATGCAGAACAAAAGCTCATGTGAATTACATCTGTGCAGAAGAATAGTGGAGTTGAGTGCTTAGGTATCTTTAGCAAATTTGTCCGTGCATCATGGCCTATTGCAAAGGTCAGAGAGCATTGTTCATGCTCTTTCAGCATTATGGGGAATTGATGCTTGATCTTCTGGCCTTCAATCACACAGACACGGTGGAGTTTCACATTCTGTTTGTCAAACATAAGAAATATGCAACAGTCCCCCCCACCCCCAAATTTACAGTGCAGCTTGATAAGAAATCTGACAGAGTTTTGAAGTAAGTTTCCTTCCTTCCTTCCTTCCTTCCTTCCTTCCTTCCTTCCTTCCTTCCTTCCTTCCTTCCTTCCTTCCTTCCTTCCTCTCTTCCTCTCTTCCTCTCTTCCTCTCTTTCTCTCTTTCTTTCTCTCTTTCTCTCTTTCTCTCTTTCTCTCTCTCTTTCTCTCTCTTTCTCTCTCTTTCTCTCTTTCTCTCTTTCTCTCTCTTTCTCTTTCTTTCTCTCTTTCTTTCTCTCTTTCTTTCTTTCTCTTTCTCTCTCTTTCTCTTTCTCTTTCTCTTTCTCTTTCTCTTTCTCTTTCTCTTTCTCTTTCTCTTTCTCTTTCTCTTTCTCTTTCTCTTTCTCTTTCTCTCTCTCTTTCTCTCTCTCTTTCTCTCTTTCTCTCTTTCTCTTTCTCTTTCTCTTTCTCTCTTTCTCTCTTTCTCTCTTTCCCTCTTCTTTCTTCTAAAGGATTTGTAATTTGCCTGAGCAAAATTACCTTCCATTCCCAAGCAAATGCTTAGAAATGTATACAAAGGCTACATACATTCATCGTCCTGTGTAATGCATTTGCTGCCAAACCCCAAATCACAGGAAACATATGTAGTTTCATCTTCTGTTACAGCAATGAAGAGTGAAGCTGCGAGAACCACTAAGGCTTTATAAACTATTCAAGCGAGCCTGTGCTCTGCTTCGTGTGACCACAGGCCTGCTGGTTGTCTTTTGACATATCCATAAGAAATTCATGCCTCTCTTTGGTTGGCTTTGCATTCCCAGCCCAGCTGGATCCAAAATTCAGTGTGGAAATCAGTACGGATGCAAAACGGGCACCCAAGATGTGAGCATGTGAGATGAGTATAGTGTCTCTGCTTTACATAAACTTTCCTGCTATGCTCCTCATCAGGAAAAAGAAGGACCCAATGATATTTTATGAAGAAAATACTTGAATAAACAGAAACATTGATCCATGGAAATACAAAATCTCCTGCAACAGGAGCTGCTCTTTTTATTTTTTTCATTATTTTTTATTTTTTTTTTCCCAAAGCCTCTCGCTGTCTTCCATAGGAATCACCAACCTCCCCATACACAGGAGGTTTGGTCTTTAACTTAACAAAGGTCACCACTCCGTATGGAGAAAAGCGCTAAGGACAGGGGCGGTCCCAATGAGTATAAATAGTTTTCAGCACACATTGGGCAACTATTTGGAGAACAAAAATAGTCTGTGTGTGAGGCTGTGGGGGTGGGTGAGGGTAGTACAAGTGCCAATTCAAAGCCAGAGACTGGCTGACCTAGATGGGCTTCCTGACCTTTTTCCATCCTGAAAGCCTCCCCGTTCCTTGCTGGACTGGAAGTCGTCTGGCTGTAATTAGGGGCCGTTGCTGCTTTCTCTGGCTTCCTCCTTCTGCACGTTAGTTGTGTTTGGCGTGAAGCAGCGATGTTTGAAGAGCGCTCGTGGCCCACCCCCTCTTCACCTCCAGCATTTGGTTAAGCCAATCAGTGGAAAAAATGACAATACTGACTGGCATGAAATACAGGTGTTAAAATACCTTTATTAAAATAGAGGAAATAACACCTATTAGGAAGTGACCCTGAACTCACACATTTTATTATGGGTGGGAGAAGGCATTTTCCTTTCAGTGTACTGTAAATGTTCCTGTTTCTTTCATGGCATTTAACAGTAGGAATGGGTGCAATCTATTTTTATTGCTTACAATTTTGTTGTAGACTCATGGAGTGCTAAGCAATGACTTAGCAGGTTCCCTTTTTTTGATTTTTTTTTTTAAACTTTATTTTATTTTTTGGAGGAAATTTAGCCAAACCATAAAAACAAACTTTAAAAAATAAAACAAACCTCCACTGGCAACTTTCCAGCAACAGTGTGTGAGGTTGTTCCTACAGAGCTGTAAAGAAAAAGGGGAAGAAATATCATCAGCCAGATAAATTTGTGCTCTGCAACTTTCTTCGGAGTTCCTTCTGAGGAATGACATTCTTCTCTACCAAGCAGGAACGAAAGCGCTCAGGAGGACGGAGAGAAACCTCACTCTTCTGAAACGTGTCCTCGCCGCTGACTGTGTGCACGCCGAGCTGTGGGTGCAATCATGCATATCAAGCACCCACAACCATACAAAACCGCTTCAAAAAGCGTAGTCAGTGCCCGCTCCTCCATCTCCAAATGAAAAGCACACTGGGTGATTCAAGATGTGTGTTTCTGCTTTGGGCTCAAACAAGAGAGCATTATTCCAGAGAGATCCCAAAAATATGTTCCTAATATACAGAGATGAAAGGGTATTTCACATGCAAGAGGAAACATTAAAATGTCCATCCATTTTACTTCACGTTGTTAAACACTCGGGCTCTGATTCGGGAAAGCATTTCAGCACGTACCTAAGTGCTAATGCCTGAACTGGAAGAATCAGACCATCCAGGAAGAGGAGATACAACTTGCAAACACCAGTCAGTGTCTCTGTGTGTGTGTGTGTGTGTGTGTGTGCGCGCGTGCACCTGTGTTTATCACTCACCAAGAAAGTAAAAATTAGTCACTCTTGAAAGACCAGCAGATGAAGAAGATGCCAAATTATGGGGTTTTTTTGGTGGTATATTTTTAATCACTAATAATTTTTAATAATTTTTGACTGAGTGTGAGATACTAAAGAAAAACGATAGTGATTCTGCTCTGTTCCACCCAGTCATCTCTGTGGAAGGAAGAAAAGCATTGAGTGCTATGAAACCCATCACCAGAAAACTTTGATGAATTCAGTAGTGTTCAGAGAATGGAAAAATTGCCCGTGACTATGGGCCAAGTCGTTAACTGAATAAGGGGGGCCACAAAGAACATTGAGACAGACTGTATGTTACAGCAGGCC
Source organism: Hypotaenidia okinawae (assembly GCA_027925045.1). Classification (NCBI taxonomy): domain Eukaryota; kingdom Metazoa; phylum Chordata; class Aves; order Gruiformes; family Rallidae; genus Hypotaenidia; species Hypotaenidia okinawae. The sequence continues at coordinate 64,653,456 of BSDF01000005.1, forward strand.
AGTCAGGTTTAGCACAACTCCTACCCCAGCCCTCACCAAAGCTGGCACTTTCGCAAGGGTCCACTGCAGCCCTGGCCATGCACAGCTCAAGGGACATGGATACCTACAAGGTAAGAAAAAAATTAGGCAACGAGGGTGTGGAATAAGCCGCAGTTGTCTTGCAAACTAAGAAATGGAAAGAACAAGTTTGAGATCTGTTGCATGGCTGGGGGAGCCGGGAGGAAGAGCGATGGGGTCATGCAGAGCAAACAAGAAAGCAAGGGCTACTGCAGACTGCTGGTGATAGCCAAGGTGTTTTTGCATGGATAAGCACAACGAAGGTCAGCTTGGCCCTGAGAATCAGGAAGACATGGACAGGATTCAGGAAAACAGTGCTCCAACAAAAGGCCTCGAAGCTTTTCAGGATGTCCACGTTACACTTGACAGTGTTTTCATCCTATTGTTTCCGGAAAACTTCCATGATCGGTCTTTCTTTTCTCCCCAGTTCCATTAATGCTGCATTTCTTCTCCTGTTGCATTATTACTGCACTACAATATCTAGTGGTCTGAGAGTTTGTTTGGGAATTAATTTTTTTTTTGGGGGGGAATGATGCTTAGAAATACTCTTTCCTCTACCAACCTCTGAATGACCCCCTCTTGCCAACACCTGTTACTCTGACATGGCTATTGTTATGCTTAGTTCATTTTTTTTAGCTTATCTATGGGAATGTAACAGACAAAAGATGATTCATAGTCAAAATTCAGAACTGCAATTCAGCATTGCCCAGTTTTATTTCTTTAACCAGTTTCCTTAAGGTGGCATCTCCCCGCAAATTGCAGTGTATTCACTTCTTCCAAAGGTAGCACATGCATAGAGGAGCTTTACGCTTGGATTTCCAGCCTTTACACACTAATCTAGAGGTAAAATGACAAAAAGAAAATGAAAAAAATCAATCTTCAATATAAAATACTGCTAAATGATACCCTTCCTTCATTTAGTCCAAAGGGCCAAAAATTCTTTTATCTATCTTTGAATATCAGAGATTGCTATTTCCTCATTTGTTTAGCAGAGAAAACTCAAGAAGATACGATACAGAACGAAATTTAAGGTGAAGTACAATGTAAAGTCTGCAAAGGAAAAACTTTTAGGAAGATGAATTTCCCTTAATTTCTGTGAGATAAAGTAGTCTTATGAAGAATCGGCGAGCATGTTTTGGCTGTGAGCACCAGAAAAATACCACAAATAAAATATTTGCATAACTTATAAAACACTCAAGCTGAATATTAAAAGCATCTGTTTTCAAGGAACATACTGTAATTAAAAGGTCTTGAAGTGAATCAGAAGTTCAGATTCCCCAAACATTAAGCATGTCATAAACAAGTAAATTGATTGGTTCAATATACAGTGTAATGGATGGACTGCTACATTACAAGGCAATCATTCTCTCCTGGGGCTCTGTGCCTCACATAAACCACATCAGTAAAGCAGAAATGGTTCACTGGCTTAGCCTAGCCTCCAAGATTGCATTAAGCTAGATTACTACTGTAGCATGATATGGAGGATTATTCTGTCTTTCTGGATGTGGATTTGTGCGCGAGTATGTATGGGTTCTGAAGCTTTACATATTTCAGCCCTGAAGAGAAGCCCATATAGGAAGCAAAGACCTACCCCATACAGGCGTTATTTATTCTTGGCATGGGAGAGAATCTGGTAGATGGGACAGCAGAGGGGAGAAAAAAAGGAAGAAGGAGAAAAAAGTCAACCAATAATAGGATAAAGCTCATTAAAGGATCATTACAATACTGTGAGGGAAATAGATGGGCACTTCAGACTGTGCCTGGAACCCCTGCTGTTCTATGAAGAACCTCCAAAAACCAGTGAAGAGCATCCTTTGAAATTTTTCTAGCAGCTCTGAGACCAACAGCATTTGAGGGCTTGTCCTGTCCTGTCTTTCTAGCAGCTGGTGTAGTGCTGTGGTTTAGATTTTGATAAGAATAATGTTGATAAAACCCTGACATTTTAGTTGTTGCTGGGTAGTTGTAGTGCTTACACTAAGTCAAGGATTCTCCAGCTTCTCCCACCCCGCCAGGTGCATGAGACACTGGGAGAACACAGCCAGGACATCTGACCCAGGCTGGCCAGAGAGATATTCTGTATCATGTAATATCAAGCTCCATTTATCCCTGGGGAAGTGAGTTGGGAGTGGGACTGCTGCTTGGAAACAGACTGGGTATTAGACTGGCTTTTTCCTGCATGTGGTGAGCAATCACATTCGTGCATCATTTGCTGATTGAGGTATTTATTATTAATATCATCATCATTCTCACGACCAACACCACCATCATTGTCATCTTCCTTATCCTAGTAAGCTGTCTGTACTTCAACCCATGAGTTCTGGGTTTTTTTCCCACTTCTTCTCCCCACCCCCTTGGGAAGACAGGTGAGTGAACAGTTGCCTGGGCCCCAGTTACTCACTGGGGTTCCATCACATTGGGACATCTGTGCAAGCAGAACTGGCAAATGATAATGTCAATGCAGAGTTTTGTCGTTACAGAACCAGCAGACCTTTTTTTGGATACTCAAGGTCTCACATAGACTTTTCCAGGCAAATTTTGTGGGAAAGTGCAGCATTTTTCCTCACCCATGAGAAGTAGCCACACTGATGGCTTAAAGTAGATTCATTTTCATCTGGTCCAAAGACAGAGTCTTGGAGATGTCCTGCATTACGAAGAAACAGCAGTTCTGGAAGCAGTTTGGGGGTTTGTAAGGATTTTAGAATACCCTTTGAAAGGACAAATCCTAAATGACACGTGCAAAAATGAACATAATTTCAAGGATGGTCATTTTCTCCTGTGCAGATTCAGTGGGTGAGTGTACAGCCTGTGACTCACCTGGACGCTTCCGAGCCCACCTACTTCCACCTGAAGCTCTTTTCCCCCCGTTCAGCTTCAAAAGCTGATGCCTGCAAGTATATTTGAAGGGCACAAGGGAAAAGCGATTACACGAGAGCCGCGTACAGCCCATTTACGTTAAACTAAACCCAGGTTGTCAGGGATGCCGGAGCACCAGCCTCACCTGAGTCCCAGGGACCTCTCAACCCGAGCTGAAACATTCCCTCTGTGGTTTATAATCACGCCGTGGCTCAGAGACCCTCTCTTGCAAAACCATTGCAAAGCCTCAATTCATTTGGGAGGGACCTGCCCTCAATTTGCTGTCCGTAGCAATCTGAGCACTCCCGCCGCGAGAGCACAGCATTGCTGCTTGTACACAAACTGTGAAATGTAATGGGAAAACAGCTAGCTTTTGCAATTTCCGTGTTCCCAGACCTAGTCCTGGCAGCAGCCATTTTAGCAGAGCCCTAAAGGAACCATTTTGCAGGGGACCGTTCTCTGCGGCAACCGAGAGATGGAGGAAAATTTCCTTCTTGCTTTGATTTGGAGCTAAAGAAACAAAAGCATATTAAGGGATTCGGGCAGCTCACAAATACAGAGGCTCTTTCCTTTTCAGCCAATTTCGGAAAGAGTTGTCAGATGTTAGTGTGCAAAGGAGGGCGGTTAATTCCGAAATCTGTTTGAATTGTTAAACTTATGTTAAACTTGAAGGGATTCCGCCTCACGCTGAACTCATCTGCCAGTATCGCGGTTTTTATGCTACACTTCTAAATGGTTGTTACCAGCTGTGAGATTATAATGAGTCCATAGTGATTATAGAGCCTGATCCAACTTCTCATTGAACTTAGTGGCAATCTTCTTGTTGACTTCAAAGGCAGTTGGACCAAGCCCTAAGTTAGGACTTCAAAATGTCAAGTCCTGTGAAAATTCCATTGTACAAGCCAATGATAAATGCAAATGCAGATAATGCACTAAAGAAATATTAAAGTTGAAGACTTAAACCCCCCAAAAGCAAGAGAACTGTAAATTAATCCTATCATAGCAAATTATCCCAGCCCTCCTGGGTGGCACTCATAGGCTATGTTGCAGCCACTTGCTTTTTCTTTATTGAAATTTTAATTGTATTTCTTTTTTTTCTTTCTTTCTTTCTCAATTTCTATTGCTTTTAAACAATATATTAATTGGCAGCTGCTGAGCAAAGCTTTTGATCTGACTGACCTTTTGAGCATACCAAGACGTAATGATAACAACCCTCTGCAGCCCGAGCTAGATCTGCCTGAAATTCTAATGACAACTTTGAGCTCCCTCTCCCTGAGCTTCTTTGATGGTGTTAGCTCAACTGCCAAAGGGAACAGAGCCTTTTTCATGACACACTATTCCCTGCAGGAGCAATGGAGAAAAAGATCATTCTTGAAACTCGAGCCTAATTTGATGAGCAAGTATTTATTCCAGAAATTATTTTGAGGAATAGATGACTACTGCGAATGTGCAGAGAGAATTAAGAGTTGGTTGGCAGTCAGTGGCTATCCTGCAGCAAAACTGGTATTTTTTTGTTAAATACCTGGGACTACATTTTATTGATAAACGTTGTAATGTAGAACGGCCACTCATTTTACACCTGCCCTTCCAGGCAAGCCAGCTCATCCTTACCGCACACAGCCACCTATACACCACCCACATAAACTTCCCATACCTCAACTCTCCATCCGTAAAATGCAAGAGCATCACGGCGCTCCTTCTGAGGAGGGTTGTGAGATTGACTTTGAACCTCACAAGCACGCCAAGGAGAGCACATTAGTATCTAAGATAGATTTGAGTCTTCCTCCTGGAGGATCTGGAGAAGAGAGCACAGCATCCCAGTCTGTCTTAATGCACTAGAGGAAGGGAAAGGGTCTTGTCCTAATGTTCGTTCTTAGTTAAAAATCTGTTCTGGTAGTATATATCAGCACAGTATGTGCCATTGATAAATAATTTTTCTTGGCAGTGAACCAAAATGTTCAAACTTTTCAGGTCTCTCCATATGATGTAAGTATTTCAACGGGCTAGAAAGACATGCTGTTAGAAGGGCATGCATGACAGGACATATTAGCAATTCATCTGCAAATTATTTGATTTCATCTGAACCCTGTTCTGATTAACCAGGGAGAAAAGCATTGCATTAGATAGAACGTTGCTTGAGCCTGAGTGAAGAATTGTGTTAGATAAAATCCTCTCATGCCTTTTCTTTTTTGTTCCTTACTACCTCTTTCTAAAGAATATTAGCAACTACACTGGTATATTATGTTCTTCTGACTCCTTTTGTACTTAACAGTGTGCTAAACAGTGTTATGAATAAATCAAAGGCTAACAGATTTCTACCTTTTAACAATAACAAGTTACACTTGTCTTCCCTTCTACTGCCTTCTGAAATCTAGATCAATTGATATAATCTTTTTGTGAGTATGAAAGGCATTCTATCCTCCTTCTCTGTTTGATATCCTTAAGCTATTATTATTATTTGTTTGTATTACAGTAGCCGTCAAGCCCCAGACAAAATCAAGACCCACCATAATATGCAGCAAATGCAGCACAACATCAAACACTCCTTTTTTCTGCAAGTTTATATTACAGTAACCAGCAGTAATAAAATAATATAAAGTAATATAATATAAAATAAACCCTGTTTTAAAAGTAGGATATTAAAATGTAAGTATTTAATGATATTTAGGTATTTCATTCTCTTTGCACATGAAAGCTCTACTTAATGCTGGGGTCCACAGGCTTTCATTTGTGTGCCACAGGTTGAGAATGCATGGCACAGAGACAACCCAAAGCAGTTGCTGGGTACTACTTGGAAGTATTTCAGATACAATGAGTAATATGTATACTGCAGCCTGGTAGTTTCTGATTTAATGCAATGCCTTGCTCTGTTTTGAGCAACGGCACCCTCAGTGAAAAGCTTTTTCCCTATCCTGCCCATGGAGCAGCTGGGTATCTGTAGTTTCCAGGCACTTTCAATAAGCTAGGCTTCAGCGTCTCAGCATTTCATGGGAAGTCTGAAACTAGAACAGACATGACCCAAGATAGATTGTCAGTCCTGGTGACAGGAACATCTCCTCAAATATTGTCCTGAAAAACCTCCTCTATTTAACTGGCTCAGGGTAATTCTTTATAGCAGATCAAATTCTGTCCATCATGGGGGACTTAAACCTGTCGGTCAAGCATCCAGAAACCTGCATTTCTCCTTCATCTCAGAGGTATGTTATCTTGTTTCTGCTTTTGCTTAGGAATCCCAGTTGCTGCTGGGCATTTGTGCTGTTCAGCTGTCACGGAGTTATGGTGGAAGACAGAGAAGCATGCAAGAGCCAAGGCTTGGGGGCACAGGGTGCAAGAACAGGGACGTAAGGTTATGGAATAACAATGTCAGCCATGTGGCAACTATAAAGCACACACAGTACCTTTCTGCCCAGGAAAGTCATGGTGACACAGGAACAGATGTCGCATATGCATGTAGCGCTGAACTAGGTGGTCAACTGCTGTTGCTGAAGGGCAAGTGCTGCATGAGGGGCTGTTCGTTACACTCGTGCCTCAGAAATTCCTATTTCCTATTGCACTGCCTTTGATTAATTACTGTTCCCTTTGCAGACCTGAATGTGATTTGGATGGACAGAAACAAGTTTCTCAAATCTCATATATGAAGCTCACATGATAAATTTTCCCCCAGCTCTGTCTGACAGGAGCTTCAAATCTAATGAGACCTTTCTGAGATTTCATTGGCAGCTACTTAAACTCAGAAGGCAAGGGAAAAGAAGTGGTGAAAGCAGGCTAATGTGGAAACTTGATAGAGGCATTTCAGAACCGTAGTGGCGTATCGCGCTCCATCCTTAAGGTTTCCCACGGTGGGGATGAAAGGAGCTTGCACGAACGTCTGTCAGACAGAAGTTGTTGGTACAGTGTACATCATAACTCTGCCCTGCAGAACGAGGCCATGCAGAAGGTGTGTGACCAAACGTTTGCAAATTTTTGAAGGGGAATGATCTGACAGGAGTAAGATGTGTCCGTTCCGTCCAGCTAGACCTTGGAAATGTGAATCGGGGAACTAACGTGCCGTTACATCAACTCACCAACCTGTGTGTCACAGTGCAAGGGGAGATCAAGAGCACAGTAAAGCATCCAGGTCCTTTGGCCCCATCCAAAAACATTTCAGGATGGCTGCTGGGGTATCTACATGTGCTGCAGCTCTGCCTGCTGCTGGTTTCCAAATGACCTGTGAGCTGGGCACACATCCCTCAGACTTAATAAAGTGGGTTTTTTAGTGGTGCAAAATACATTATTTGATTCTCTAACCAAACATATGACTACATGTTAACATTATCAACATGTAGAGTATGAGCAAGCTGGTCCTTTAGTGTGTAACACCTCAAGAGCTTTGCTAGTGCCCTTGAAACTTTACCTCTATCATGAGCAGAAACTTTTGTCTAAAAAACTTGGCTTATACAAGAGGATAACACAGGAAGAGGAAAGAGGGAAAACAAATATTTCTAAATCTAAGATGCCCTACTATTATCTTGACTATTTCAACTGTGAACCTTTTGGACCCAGTGACTCTTACATCATGCTAGTACTATGTTCATTGATGTTGCCTTGCACTTCTATACCTTCATCATTTTTTAGCCGATACCATAGATCCTCGTTCAGTGTGAACCTTGGCTCGTACATAACCTCCTGTCATTCTTTCAGTGTTTCCTAAACATATTGAACATCACATTTAATGTTGTTTTAACAGTCTGTGTATTTTGTACTAGTATTCAATTTTCTGAAGGCCATAAAAAAAAAAAAAAACAAACCCAAACCTGGTCTAAAAGATCAGCATAAAATGTCCTGGGTCAGTATTTCCCTGAGCTGCATGTTTTAAGCACAGGTAAGTAAACGTGATCATTTAACATTCAGGGTATTCGGTTTTCTCATCTCGGGTACTTTATCTCATATCTGGGAAGGAAATAATAAGAGATGGGCTACAGCAACTTAGTTTGTGGAAGCATAACAATAAAGAAACCTGCCGACAATAAAAATCAAGTTGGAAAAAGAAAGTTTCTCTTTCAAAGAGGGGACATCTGCTTACAGATACTCTCAGATTTATAAACTGTAATATTTCCAGCCCCTAATCACCTCTTGAAGAGTTTTCAAAAAGCTGTCGAAGGAAACAAAGATGTGTTTTCCATGGAATTTGACATTGTGTGTCCAGTACGTGGCAAAGGAAAAATGTCTGCTATCTACTTGAGCCTTCTTCCTGCCGTGTCAGTCTGATGAGAAAAACTGCATCTTGAAGACAAAAAGAATAGGGGGGTTAAGAACAACAGGAGAGATTGATTAACCCTGTGTTGTTATCTAGCAAGTGTCAATAACAAAATGCTACTGGGCTCCTGCATTGTTTCCTTCTAAATTTCCAGTCTCACACCTGTCACATCTCAAGATAACTATCCATCACAGAGTCAAAGTGGCAAACAACTGTGTGGTCCCTTGATAAGGAATAGTGACACAATTTGTCTCCTTCTCCTCCCACAGATTGCAACTAATGGGCTAACAGCAGGTTACAATAGCACAAGATGGATTTGAATGACTGTCAGTGCAAGCACAGCTGCAGAATAGCCTAAAGAAATACTTCAGCTCAGATGAAAATCTGAAGCAACGTACAAAATTGAAACCTAATCAATCCGCTTTAAAAGGATTTAATGGTAGTCTTAAAAGTTAATTATCGCACATATTGGAGGGTTATTTATGACATGCCTTACCCTGTTAATGGCAAACTGTTTCAGAAGCCAAGGCACAGCTCCCGCACAGCAAATATTACAGTGGAGGCAATCACAATAAGATAGAGCATTAAAGACTGCAAAAACACCTGTCTGGGATCACATGGCATCTTCCAAACGGATTCCATGGCATGACATTTAGATACACTGAGTTTGTAACACAAAAAATATGAAATCAAATGTATGGATAACAAAGCTAGAGGCTTGGAACTCATTCAGCTCGGAGTCATCAAAGCCCATTTAATTTATGGTTAGAACACACATTTTTACAACAATAACTTGTTGAAATTTGTTTGTGCACCCCTCTTTCCCAAAAACTCCCTCTGCTAAAAATCTATGCCTACAAATCTGTACTCATAACGGGGAGCTGTGTTCCAGGAGCACCAGAGGAACTGCGTTAGAATGGATTGTGAGGTGAAGCGCACATCAGTGACTTAAAAGGAAAACAGCTGCTACAATAGTTATCCACAAGCCAGAAGTTACAGATGCAGCAGATTCTGCCGTGTGGTTACCCTGAAAAGAGAGCCTAGTTCATTAAGTTAAGATAAGGACTCCCCTGGGTAGTCCTTGATTCACCACAGGAGTAAGACCCTGAGAAAAACCCTAAAACCCACCTTCACATATGGACTTTTTTTTGTTTGGTTTTTTTTTTAATTCAAGCTCGCTCCTGGATCTGGAGAAGGAGCTGGAGCAATTGTCCTGGTTTTCAGGTACTGGAAACAGCCTCAGCTTGCACACCCGTGACTTTGCTCAAGCGAGGTCATGTCCCTCTGCACCTCTGCGAGGGAAGAGGGAAGAGGGAAGGGGTTAACTTTGAGGAAGAAAGCATGACCCCCCTGTTAATATGGGAACTAGGTGCTGCTGCTGCTAGATATGCCTCTGATCCTCTCTCCTCCTCCTTTGCCAGAGCTCTGTTCACCTCTCTTTTCAGCCTGACTTCAATTTAACACCTTCCATTTCAGGCAAGGGCCACGCTGAACAGAAGCCAGCAACATCTGGATTGCATGATGCCGACATCCATGTAGGAAGGTAGGAGGCTTTAGAAAAAATCCCCTGGATGGCTTCACACCTGAAAATGATTGTCCTCCATTTACTAGTCACTCTCTCTCTCGATCCGATGCCTTTTGTTCTCCAACTACCAAAAACTGCAAATCAAAAGGGTTTCCTCAGGGAAAACAATGTAGTGCAGTTCCCAGAAGTATTCTGCTCATGGAGCGTGGACTGAGGCAGGATATTACCAGGCTGCGGAGAGCTATGAGATAAGCAGATGATTCGGGCAGGAGGCTCAGCTTGTAACCTGTTGTGAGAAAAACAAAATAAAACAAAACAGAACAGAACAAAACAAACCCAGACCACAGCCCTGCCTATTTTAACCGTAAGTAGTGCAGAGAGCCAGAACTCTTGCAATGCATCATTGCAGGGAAAGAACTGGATGACCTTGAAGAGTGAAGATAGAGAAATGTGATGAAATCTAATAGTACAAAGTGCAGCAGCATGAACTTGGGGGCTAATAGCAGGAATTCCTGCTATCAGCTGGAGTTCATCAGTTGGAAATAATACAGCAGGAGAAAGACTTCAGTATACTAATTACCTACTGTGTGATTATGAGTTAGTAATACTGCAGCCATAAAAAGTGCTGGGGTGAGGTATTCCTGTCAAAATGCAAAAGTGTTCGATCCGTCGTGCGAAGCACCCGTGAAATTACACTTGGGCTATCGTGCACAGCTACAAGCTGGCAGGTAAAAGGCTCACCAGGGCTGGCACGTCCTCAGGGACCTGCTGCTAAGACAGAAGGAAAGCCAAGAGCCTGGCTAGGGAACAGGAATGAAAAGGGTCTGGCTTCCTTTTAGTTTGCAAAAGGAGGACTGAGGAGGGGTATGACTGCAGCCTATAAATACATCAGTGGTGAAGAACAACTGCTAGTGAAGGACAGCGTTGACTCAGGAGCAAATGTGACTACACTGCAGTGAGTATGTGTATGTTTGTCATCAGAGGACTATTCCCAGCCCTGAGAGGGTTCTGCAAACACTTTCAGCAGGAGTAGTCTGCAGACTGAGCTGCTTTAGACAGATGTTTTCACCCATTTTCTAATGTGGCTGCATGACCTCAATATATAATTAGACCTCAGACCTGCTGTCCTAGACCTGATGGTCCAGAAAGTACTTTTCCAGGGATATATCCAGTAACACAGTGAATGGGGGGACTGAACCCTCACCCTTTCTGCGATCGCTACCCTGAGGTTCATGCCTTTGCCAAGCAAAAGTCTGAAGCACTTCGGAAGGTTATGGATCTGCATCCAGATGTTTCACTGGGCAGCCAAGGCTGAAGCTGCCCTTCAAGAAGCTTACAAGTTGAGCTGGTAAGGGAAGTAAAGACAACATGTTGGTAGCCTATATCTAGAAAACTCCTTCCCATTTTCCACCCATATTCCCCCTCTTCTAAGCATATTGAACTTCCCAAGAGCCCAGAGTTACACCTAAGGTTGAAACCCAACTCAACTTTAATCAAATTATAAAAAAAAAACCAAACCAAACTCCAAACAAACCAACCAAAAACAAACACACAAACAAACAAAACCTACTGAATGATGGTAAATTTCTTTTCCTGATTTCTTTTCCTGATTTCCACTTATATCACTGTCTCAGCTCACTTAACGGTGCTTCATTTAAGATTTCCTTGTTTTTTCCACTCAAAACTGAAAATAATCATAGAATCATAGAATTGTAGGGGTTGGAAGGGACCTCGAGAGATCATCGGGTCCAACCCCCTGCCAAAGCAGTCTCCCTAGGACATTTCACTGAGATAGGCATCCAGACGGGTCTTGAATATCTCCAGAGAAGGAGACTCCACCACCTCCCTGGGCAGCCTATTCCAATGCTCTGTCACCCTCAAATAATATTCAAGTTCTTGCCTTCTTTTCTACAATAACTCCAGGCAGGACAAAAAAGTGGTGCTAACAAAACAGGTGAGGAAAAACTGCCTTGTTGAATTAATTTAATAAATATCTACAACGTTGAAATAAAGTCATCACTTTTCTGTGTGCCCTTTTGGCACCATGCAAACCTCTACCTTGTCTGTGTAATGTGATAACATAAGCAGATTGTGTAAAAGCAACCAACCCTCGTAGGAACTAATGAAACAAATAGCTATGCTTTACCTCTCAAATTAATGTTTCATAAAAGCTGTGATTACCTCTTCTTGATAAATGGCAGAATCAGGTAATTTTAAAAAAAGCATCACATAATTTTGGGGCTTATCATGCTAGATAAGAGATACTAGCATATTTGGCCATGAGAACTTGCTAGAATACTACCATTCCTGATCATGGAACATCTTCAGACAAACAGCACTTCACTGTGAGCAGAAGTCATGAAGAGCTTTTTTCCCCCTTTCGAAAGTCCATTTCCTTCCTCAAAGCTGGAAATAATTTTTAACCCATACTGGAAAAATACATGCTTTAAAATCTGATTTATCTCAACTTCACATAGTCTAAAAAGATATTTTACATCATTGGGAAAGAGAAGCATGATGTCCTTATATATATCTGTCTTGACATACTTTTTGAGCAACTAATGTGAGGGAATTATATTTTCCTTTCTATTTGAGACATTTTATTGGCTCTTCTCATGGCAGCAAAGATGTTAAGGTGCTGTTTCCAGGGCAGACATCCCTGTCAGAGAGGAACATTCCTGTTTTCTTCTGTGTCCCAGACTCTCAGCAGAGGGAGGAGGAAGGACATAAATCATCAGGGGCCTGTGAAGAGGTGTAAGGATACCCTGCGTTAAGTCAATTACATCTTTGCTACGTGTGACTAATGTGGCTATCTCTCATGCCTCCTTTCTGGCAAACCTTTGTATTGTACCCACTATCATTTACTTACCCTTCCTTTCTGATATATATGCCTGTGGCGTTAACCAGGTGAACAGCACAGAGCAACAATATCAGATACAGGAGTTATGTTTTGCACTATCTCTGATCTTCTACCTGTTTTGTAGACAGGATTAGAAAATTTATATTACAGTCTCAGGAACACATTTTATGTTCCCCTTTTCTGGACAGATGTTGAAAAAACATAAAAAAGGGATTTTTTTATTTTTAAAGTCTTATTACCAGTAAGCTATTGCCGTGTTAACATCATCTGCATTGTAGCAACAGGAACTCCAGGAAAGCATCTCCTCCTTCTGACGCTTTCTCTCTTTAAATTTTATTTATAGCCTTGCAAAATACTTGCATCCACGTAACCCAACCTTGCCGACTTGCTGGAAGATTAAAGATATCATGATATTCTTGAGAACAGAGATGTGAATAACCTCGCCTTTCACATGTTAAAAGTGAGATGAGAACCTCTCTGCAGTGAAAGGACGTTGTGCTGTGCAGAGCTGACACAGGAGCCACTGACCCCTCCGCTGCTCATCGTGATGTGCTGGTCCTGCAGCATTAATCAGCACTTCCACTCTTGTGCCTCCCCGCTTGTTCGGGATCCCCATCCTCAGGACAGGCGATGCTAAATGAGTACCCTGAATCGCACAAGGCAGGTCGTGCTGGCAGGAAAAGGCACCAAAGGGGAAACCACCCCAAAAATACGCTTGGTAAAAGCCCGCTGAGCAAGAACTGAGAGTAGGTCCCAGTGTGATTATTTTTTCATACTGTCTAATCCTTTCATACATCTTCCCTGAGAAAACACACCTGAAAAGTGCACTTTAAATTGTTTTGTTTTTTTTTTTAAATAATCAGTTGCAGCCTTTGCAATAGCGTGCTTGGTGGGGGTCTTTAGCTTTTTCTTGCCTGGTAATGGAAGAATACTCTTGTGCCTCTTCTAAGTTCTTGTCCCTTTCCCATGTTAACTGTCACGGCTTGGTTATGGTTGGTTTCAAAAATTTAAAAAAAAAAAAAAAAACCCCAAAAAAAACCACCCCAAACCAACAAAAAGACTTTTTTTCCTGTCCTTTCCTTTGTTGTGAACCTGGTTCCAGTTTCTGCCTATCTCTCTCTCACACTTCCTTTGACCTTTCCCTCCCTGTTTCTCTCTCTCTCTTCTTTGTCCACATTGGCAATAGTCTTCAGCTTTTGCTCTTTTATGAACCTCCTGCTTCTCCTCGTTTCAGCTCTCTGGACCTGATTTGCAGCTGCTGTGCTCTTCCTACAGTCGTTTACACATGTGGGACACAGGTGTAAAATACTACCATTTCCATTTATGCTGCTTGTAAATGTCAGGAGAAGAGAAAGGAGAACCTGTCCTTCCCAGAGTGAATCAGCAGACTTTCAGGAGTGTCGGATACATATGAACAAAATCTGTTCGAGTCACCAATCACTCCTAATCCATGCCTGATCTCTCACAAACCCTCTCATGCTATTGCTTAACCCTCCAGAACTCCATTGTTCCCAACAGCTCCTTTAATCCAGATTTTTCTTTAAATGAGAGGATGTTTCACTTTGATTTGGGGAAATTTTTTTTTTTTTTTTTTTTAATTCTTTTTTTTTTTTTTTTTTTTTTTGCTTCCAGACACCAGGAGAACTGAGCTAAAAATACATGCATGGAGTCAGGTATCCACGTGTCATGTTTACCCTCCCGAACAGCAAGCAATACAAGAGTGACTGGAAGCGGAAAATAAACTCTGCATATATATATATTTTTTTTTTCACTTAATGACAGAAGCCACACCACATTTTCCTTATTGTAGGTCTTTTCTGAATTCACTGACCTCATGGGATCAGGGGGTTTGGTGAAATTTTTACTATTTTTGGGTCAGATGTATTCCGAGAAATATATAAGAAATATAGGTAAGGTCCAAAAAACATTAAAAAAAAAAAAAAAGAGAGATAATAGTTGCAGGAAGCAAATGGTGAACTATAAAGTGATGAAAAGCCAACAACAGATTTGCCTCAAGTCCTGGTACCAGCCCTGCTCTTGCATTGCCCGTTCCTGCCCATGGTTTGCTACAGACACAGTGGGAAGAAATGCTATTCAGGAGGGCGCAAGCACTCAGCACCCTGCCCTCTGCTTCAGGTCTGGGGACAAAACAGAGCTGGATAAACCAACCCCACAGCCCACAAGAGGTTACCTACCCTACAAGCATGTGCTAGGACTTTTTGCCACAGTTTCATTGTCAGGCTACAGCATCCCTTTAGACATTTAGCTGTTGCACGTTTTACCGCAGGCTGCTTTCCTTAGCTGCTCGTTTCGACGTGTGCCCCTGTGATAAATTTTATCAGTGCTCAGCTGGAGGGTTTTCCATGAGGCAGCTGCACAGTGGCTTTTTATCTGTCATGGCACCTCCCAACCAAAACGCAACCATTTTAATTTATTTAAAAAAAAAAAAAAAAAAAAAACAAACCAACAAAACTTAATTTATGTTGTGGCATTTCTGGCTGCAGATGCTCAGTCAGCAGTTTGTGCTCCCAGAGGAAGCTTACGTGGAAACAGGGAGCCAAGCCACAAAGAAGAATATGGCTGGGATTAAAGCAACAACAAATTGTAATTAAAAAGTATTAGCGGCTGTCTGCTTCCAAACAGCAAGGAGGAGTTCGTATCTGCTTCCCTGCTTGTCTCACCACTTGTGTTCATGGTGCACGCAGCCACGTGGAGTGGCAACTGGTTTGTTTTCTCTACTTTTTAATTCACTCGCCTCAAGCATAAACTGGTCTTTGCAGCAACTTCATGTAAAAGGACTGCTGGCCAGAGAGAGAGTGCACAAACTCAGAACTTAAAAGCATTTTGCCTGTGTCTAGTGATGGCGAAGTATCTATCTTCCTCTCCTATAGGTACCTTTTTATTTTCCCTAGACTTTTATTTGGATTTGATTTTTGATGCTCCTCTAGAAGCTTCCCCGTCAATGGCACTTGTCAGAACATTTATTTAGTGTTTATTTCTTCAATCATCCTGTTTAACAGTCTGCAAGTTAAAACATCTTGGTGCAAAGTTCCCTGAGGTTTGACTGCCAACAAGGACATTTTGAACAGGATGAATAGTGTCATATAGTAAGTTTCCAGTGTCCATAACAGAGAATTTTAACGATCATCTGCAGGATTAATTTCACTATTTCAAGCTACCCTGTAGGTGGAAAAATTTCATTTACAAGTGGGGTTTTTTTTTTCAATTTTCCTTTCTTAAACTTTATCATCCAAGAAAGTATATGGCATGTAAATTTTGCCAGCCGTTCATCTGTCCTCTGGATTTTGAGGCAATGACTACATAATACGCTCATTACAAAGGAAATAGCAGTTTAAATAATACCAGTTTATTTCTATAGGTATCACCCAGATGAGCAACATTCACTAAGGTTATTCTGAGATTACATCAACTGTATGAGCTCTTATATGGCTGAACTGGGAAAAGATTATCATTCATGTGCTGAAACTCTGTAATTTTATAGATCTATTTTTTTGTTGTTATGATTTGCTCTATATTGATTTTTAAATTGGATTCCCCTAACTGCCAGATTTGTACACCTAGGAGTTGCTATGGCTCTAAGGTAGTATACCAAAATATATATTCTTCAGGTACCAATATGTATGTGTGTGTATACATAAATATATTTAACTCAATAAATATTCCTCTAAAATACCTCAATATTTAGCCTATCCTGGATATGTATTTACCCAGTCTACCTCCTATGTTTACCTAAGTGATTAGAAAAGTCTCTCGGGCAAACACTGTAGGTTTTATAACCTTCCATGGAAGATTTTGTAAATTTGCTTTTTAAAGAAAAAGATCGCTTTGGCTTCTTACTCTGTTAATTTCCTTTTTTTTTTTTTTTTTTTTTAATATATAAAATTTTCCTTCTTGTCCTTCAAGGGAAACTGGATAAATAAATGAAAAAGTATTCCTGTTTTTGGACCAGGATTCAGCAAAGGATTCAAACTTTAGAAAACTGGCCCCGCTGACTGCACAGGGAATTACCATGTGCTCAGAGGAAGGTTTGTACTTAACTTCCTTGCTGAAGCAGTACTTGCAGTGATCTCTTTTGTTAGTGGATAGCAAATAACTTAAGAGTGCTGCATTAATATCAATGGAAGAAAACTAAAATTCAGGGAAGTTGCTGGAAAATACAAAAAGGATGCCTTTATTGAAGGTTTTAGTCCCCTTGTTTGGAGATGGAGGCTTTAGATAACAGAGCCTTAGCTGATTTGGTTGATTTTTGGCACACAGCATCCTGGAACCATCCTTACTTCCATGTCTAATGAAAGTAAGGCCATACTCCGTGGGGAAGAATAAAGCCTAAGGAAAACAAAATGTCGCTAAACTAGCAGCAGATTGAACAAATAAAACACGGGGGCTTGCTGTTCAAAAGATGCTTCAGCAGGAACTGAGGGGAAATGTGAACATATATAGTAATGAACTCAGGGTACAAAAGCGGGGCTCGCCGCAATTTGGTCTCCAAACAATAGCATTTTTTGTGGGCTTGGTCCTCAGAGCTGCCTGGGCACTTTAAACAATTTCCATTGACTTCTAGGGGAGAAGAAAACAGTCGGTACTTCACAAGAACGAGCCACATGTTCAGAGTGAGTCTGTGAGAGCCGGCCAGGAGCTCCAGCCAGAAATGCTGGCTGCATCTTGTTAACTGCAGCGAGAGCTTGGCTATTAGACCCTGAGTGCTGAGCTTATTGTGAGAGTGGGGAAGTTACAGTATTTATGGAAATCAGCCTGGAAACCTTCCCCGAGTTCACCTTCAAGCCCTACCAACTTAGATTATGCAAGTCCTTTAAGATACTTTGAATAATTATGGACAATTAAGGGATATGAGCCAAATCTGAAACCTTTGCTTATTCCTTTCATCAATAAAATGCTGAGCGTGGCTCAGATGAAAAACAACACGGGGGAATCTGCATCTTACAACAGCCTTGTTTGTTAGTACCCCTTGGCAATGGATTTTTTAATAAGCTCAAGCCTATCAACCTTTGCAAGTTGTAACAGAAAAGGATTAAATGTCCCTAAAAAACTGATAGTGAGGGGAATAGAAACCAAAATTTTGAAAGACATTATTTATAGAGGCCTCAAAATAGGCACTGAAAACTGCATTCCATTTTTGGCACTCATCCCCTGCAAGGTGCAGTAACTGTGAGTAGCAAAGGAGCAGTTTATGCATGCAAGAACCTGTGGCCAAAATCATCCCTCAGTTATGCTGTGTCTCCTGTAGAAACCAATAGGAACACTGAAACTCCTGAAATCAGATCATGTCATTTATGAATACTTATTATAATTATTGTGAAGCTAAACCAGCCTTGCTGTTGTTGAGGAAAGTCAGCAAGATTCTTTCTCTTAGTTGACAAAGAAATATACAAATTATGAAACCCACATATAGTTCCAAGCAGAACCTACCACATGAGATTGGAGTGGTCCACTAGAAATCCTGATAGGAGTATTATATTAAATTCAGAAAACAGTAGGATGATGTGAGTAGTAAGAAAGTTATGAACTGTAGAAATAAACATCAGGCACGTACGAGTCCTATTTCCAGAAATGTTTTGAGACTTAGCCCACTGATGTTTGTAAAGCATTTGTGTGATCCTTGAGTATCAGAGATAAAGGAATGCAAAATATTGCAGTTAAATGTCAGATACGACTGAAATGCAGAACAAACAAAACACAGAAGATTTGCCCTATACTTGCCCCTCAATAAGCAGTCATCTATTTGTGGAATATTTATATTATTCTTATTAATATACATGTGGAAGCTTTCTTCTAGAGTAGTTATTTGCAAACCATCTACAGCCTATGATTTCTAATGCTTAGAAAAGCATCAGAGAGCAAAATTGCAATACATTGAATTCATGGCTTTTGATAAAATTTTTCTAGCTATGCAGCACAAGGTCTTCAAGTACATACAGTATCTCAGATGCATCCTCTTAAAAATAGCAGTATATTACAAACAAATGCAGCTGTGTTTGGAGCCCCTTCTGAGCTGCATATGAAGTCTATAAAGCAACCATCTTTCACTTCTTGAAAATTACAATGCTAATTAAAAACTGCCTGGTTGATTCCTGGTTGTATTAATAAATGAGGAAGACTTTATTCCACTGAAATAGTTTTCTGAGAGATGGCATATATGCTCTTGAACAACAGGATCCAAATAGAAGACTCTGAAGTTATTGTCTGTCTTTCCAATACTTCTTTGTTGTTACTTCCAAGATTTTCTTTCCAGTTCAGAACCTTGCAACTTCTAAAACTTTTCAGCAGCATTTTAAAGATAAACAGATTGATTCCAGATTGTCTGCCAGTCATGCTATATCCTGTGTTAAAACTGATGATATATGGATGAGAGGAGATTCAGGTAGGACCTAAAGCACATATGGTCAACATATCTTATATTCAAAGGAAATAAGAATTCAAAATTCAGTAAAACACTTTTGCCTTTTTAATGTTTTGGCTCAAACTGCACACTCTCCTTCCTTGAAGAACGTAGCATATTTCTTTTTACCTGCAGCTTTCTATCTAAGTGCTCAAGAGCAAGAATCATTTTAAGGAGTGACTGAACATGGGAACCAGTGCCCAGTAGTATTATTGTTACAGCTGTTTATTAGGTGTCTCATCCCTCAGTCCTAACCAGGCAGAACCAATCCCCAGAATGTTACCTGCAGTCATCAGCATGGCCAATTGGATACGAGATGCTGCAGCTCCACCAGTTCGTCTGATCTTGTGATCTCATTGCTGGAAACAGCCAGCATTAGCGACTCCTCCACGAGCACTTACAGCATCCGCTGAGCTTGCAGCGTGACCAGCTCCACCACCTAAACCTGAGAATCGCTGCTCATAGATTGGTGTGCATCTGACCCCTGGCAGACTAGGTATTTCCGATTATTTTAAGCAGTATTTTACTCAAAGTGGAGGTATTTGAAGGAGTTCTGAATAACTCCTCTGATTTTGACCACTAGCACAAACACATCAAGTCGCAGTGGTAACATCTTTACCCTTCTTTCACTGGTACATAGGAACAAGAGAGTATGGGTAATAAGGAAATTAACAAAAAACCCACTGTGAAATGACTGTTTTCCCCTAGGAAAGTACCAGGACATCGTCTCCTCATAATTGGGGCCACAACCATACTTTTTGAAGTAAAAATCATCCACCGTGACCATCTGAGCTCTTCTTTGAGTGCCTAAGCCGTGACCACACATGCTTAAACCTCCATCAGGCTGATGGTGAAGGTAACAAATATTATGACTAGAATGTCTGCAATAATTGATACTTAGGGCAGATAGAGAAAAACTTTGTTTCTAAGCAAGAGTTCACAAAGTTCACTCTAGAAAATGTGTATAACACTGGACTACTTCATCACGTGGGAAAGGTTCACTCACATTCTGCACATGTGTTTGCACATTTGTTTTGCTAAAACAAATGATGATATCATTCACCTATAGCAAGATGAAGCTCTGCTGTATGACAAACAGCTGGCTTTGTGCTAAATCATCCCTGGCCTCTCTGGATTTATTCCTCTTGTTTCAAGGCTGTGCTCCTTTCAGATACGTAACTGCAGCGTTTCATTTATGAATTTCATCACTCTGATGCAGGAGAAAGGGTGAATTTCTTTCTCCTTGCCTTAATTTCCTTGAAAGGAGTTTATGGTGTTTCAAATACAAGACGTACACTTCCACATCCGTGGCACTTGTTGAGATGATGGGTCTTGCATTCAGATGTTAAGGGGGTCCTTCCAGTCATTGCACATCATGTCTCAACCCAGGAAGATTGAAACAATCCCAGAGCAAAAAGCCTTGCCACCTCCATAACATGGTGGGTTTGTACCTCTGAACGTGCTACCCACGGGGTATGTTGGATGGGACAGTTCTTCAGCTACCAGACACTAGGTTGGCTTCTCAAAAATGATGGAGGAAGGGGGTCTTCATAGCATATCCTGAGGATGGCTTGCTGCAACTCACAGAAAGTCTCATTTGTTTTAGGATCAAAGAATTACAGAGCCTGGAAAACAGAGTGAATACTTCAAGTGACGTACAGATGAGAGACTGGTAATAGGTGGTGACTGAAACTCTACCATGGTAATATTTTTCCTTTGTTTGTAGTAAATGTCACTAAGAATTTTGGTGACAATTTCCTTCTTTTAGCTTTTGAAGAACTAATAGAGTTCTCTCTGCAGAAAACCTTGGCTGCAGGGACTTTGTCAGCAAAGGTTTTGGGTGCCACAGTTCAAAATAGGCACTGTCTCTCCAAGGAGGCTGGAGGTCAATAGCAATGGACAAAGTTTTTGGAGCTAACTCTTGCCTTTCCATTAAACTTATATCCCTCAGTTGTAAAGGTAGTCACACAGGCAGTGCATTCCTAGTGATCTTTGGCTTGCAAGGTCATTTAGGATTTCAGGCCCCTGCTGTGATCACTGTATTTGATTACTACTACCACAGAGTTCATTTTAACCTAAAAAAACACTGGTTTGGGTTGTTTTTCTGGTTTGGTGGGGTTGCTTTTTTTTCCTTTTTCTCCTTGTGTCTCAAATAGTGATAAAGTTAACAGGGCTACCTTTGTTTACCTGCTGCTTTTTCCCAAGGGAAGATAACCTAGTGCACCAAATCCACAGTACTTTCAGAACAGAGTCTGCAAATGCATCACTGAGACTGTGGAAGTAGCATTAAAAACTTGGATATCACTTTGAAGCCACGGACTTCACCACCCATGCTTGTACAGGTCTTACAACAATGACATATTTTTATAAATCTTTGAATAACAATGAAATAGTTGTTCAAGAATTTTGGCATTTGGACTATTAAAGACTTCCCATAGCATAAATAACAGTAGACTAAGATTTAGACCTTCATACCACTAAATAATATTTCTAGCATCCCCACTACTACTGTGCATTGACTGTGTCTTTGAAATACACTTTTTCATTTTCCAAGGCTAAAAATTGAACACAAAGTTCCCAAAAGCCAACTTTTTGAACTCTGAACTGTATGACCCCACTGAAAGTTCTGAAACACAGAGCCAAGACAACTTTTTTTTTCCCTTCTCTCCTAATTGTCAATCATCCTGTTCACCAGAAATTTCCAAATATAGAGTTATTTTGTCTAGTACCCACCACCTTTTGGCCAGCAAGACAAATTCCTCTCCTGTAGCAACATTAATGAGGAATGCAATCTTGGCATGTGATGCCGAGTCCCTAACTCATTCTTATTCTCTTTTAAGTTACCCTCCATACACTCTCCAGTTTTCAACTAAGTCATTGACAGAGCAATTAAAACCCTTTCAGATAGGCTGAAAGATATCCCATATGGATGAATGTCTGAAAACACATGCTCTTTGGTGCAGTACCTCTGCCTGATGTTTGCTCTCTGCAAGCATATGTATGAACCAGAGCCAAATTTTTACTAATCATCTCAAGGGCTCCAGTTTTCAAGTGCCCAACTTGAGGCAATTAGAGGTGATCAATTCCTACTCCAAGAAAGCAAGTATCTCAAGCTCAGCTCCCCAAAAAATGAGACTTCTAATTTCATTTTAGTTCCTTCCCTTGGCCATACTTGGTGTGGAAATGTTGGGACTTCTACAGAGGAAAAGGTGACAAAGAAGGAAATAATATCTCTTTTTTCAAGATGATAAAGGTTTGAGGATGGGCCTATTCTCTTTGATGTCACTACCCTGCCTCTTTGTTCCTCCAACATGGTGAGGAAATGCTTCTACAAGCCATGTGTCCCTCCATCTACTACAGGGTGCCAAGGGATCTTCCCTCAATGCTCAGGCTATGACAAGAGGTGAAGTTCTTCAATAGCATCCTGAATGGCATTCTTCTCTGTCTTAACTACAGCCAACCCTCTGCTGAGCCTTGGAGTGCCTCCTACTCCCCACAGACTTACACAGAAGTATCACAGAAGATAGGGTATATGGAGCATATTTTATTTATATTTCAGATATCTAAAGTAAAAAAATACTTTGGCAATTAGATGTGCATTTAAAACCCAAAGAAAAGGTAATGTTTGTGCCAATCCCTTTCAGTTTGTTATTTAACGATCTTTGTAGCTGTCCTTTAACAATGAAAAGTGTAGTACAGAGAAAGAACAACAAAAGGGTTTTTTTGAAGTATAAAACCATCAGAGAAAGAAAAAAATTGCCTTAAGTCGACTACTCACTTCAAGGAGACATGAAATCTTGGTCCCTTCCAACACCTACCACTCTGCAATTAGGTGAAATGGTGGAACAGTTAAAAAAAACCCCAAACAAACAAACAAAACCCACCAAAAAAAAAAACCAGGCTTTTTTTTTCTACAATGTCCTCCCTTTTGTCAGCCAGTCTAGTATCAGGGACTGAGCATTTCTTCCATTCTGTTTTTCACGCCAGGGTTACAACTCTAGAAAAATATGATTCTAGTGCCCCTCAGTAGAGATGATTCAACTGTTGGTCTTGCCATGTTCTAAGGGGTTCTCTGAGGTCACCTGAAAAAAAAGTGGGGTTTTTTTTGGTTTTGTTTTGTTTTTTTCAATCACACAGACCTAATTTTGGAGCAAAATTAGGTGGAGATCTCTTATATGGGTAGTGATGGGCTCATCCTCCAGCGCATATCCACCTCAGCATCAACTTAACTATCCGAGCTGCAATATGGTCAGGAAGGATTTTTAACTCCAAAGTTTATAACAGCAATGCATTTTTTTAATAAAGTAACATAAAAACTGGTATGATCAGGAGGAAGGAAATGAAGGAGAGAAGGAGCAGCCTATCCCAGTCTGCCAGCAGAAACTCACCACAAATATTTCAGACCAGAAGGTTCAGGTCTCTTGTGTAGTCATTTGCACTTTCTACTTCGATGGCTAATGTGCTATTCCTGAAGTTACAAGCTATTAACAAACAAAGGACCCAATGTTTTTTGAAAGTTCAGTGTTGCTGGTTACTCTTTGTCACTGGAAATCATCCTGCCTGGTAGATGTCTCGACAATTTTTGTCTACTGCTGCTACAGGCGACTGTAATGGATCTTGCTGGTGGGAAGAACACTTTTCATAAATGTCAGTTTTCTTGACCGTGATGCTTTCGGCTAGAAAAATCCCTTCCCTGCCCAGGACTTTAAATACTACTGGAAAATAAAATCCAGAGAGAAGACACTGGGGCATATATGCTTTGTTAACTGCCATGGAAGTTGGCAAGTGCAAGATTTCAGTATAAGAGAACATAGGCAAAAGTTTGAATATGCTCTTTAAAAATAACCAAAACAAACCCCTTAAGTGTGAAAATGACAAATACGTGTCTTGAAAGCTATCTGCCGAGTTCAAAACTTTACCTTTCTTCTAGATACGTGGTTGCTGGACTTTGAAACTCAAGAAAAGTCCCAGAGGGTCTTTCTACAAATAAGTTTCTTTTGCATTAACGATTTATTGAGTCGAGACCTTTCTGTCACAAACAAGTGTCTATTTGTTGTACCTGTTGGAATCCAAAAGAATATTGCAGGTGATGCCTTTGAAACTGAAATGTGCTTATTAACACTGTCTCACAAAGCCAGCGAGTGTTGTTAGTGAGAAATGACAGTGCATGGTTCAACTGCACATACTCCACTGCTGTCAAATTACTCAGTATAAATGCATCAGGTAAAATGGGCACCCAGCTAAGTGAATTCTTTGCTGATAGGAGTTTCACTGACTGTTATTTCTGTATCATTTGCGACATGATCCAATGCTCATTAAAATCAGCAGAAATTCGCCCCTCGATTTCCAACTAAACTCAAAAGCCAATGAAAATGGAGGACATCAGGAGCAAATATAGGACCAGGTCTTGACAACAGTAAATTAAATTATACTAATGAATCTTTTCAATAACCTACATAATATCACAAGAGGCAGCTGATTGATTGCTGTTTGCTTTTAAGAAAAATCTCCAGTGTTAGTGGTCAGCATCTTTTTGATTAATCCTTTTCTGACAAATGTATATATATATATATATATATATATATACTTATATATATATATAAACACATACCCCTTGATAAAACTCCAATTAGTCGAAAATCTGGGATCTTGCACATTGTTCCAGCTTGGAATAAGCTTCTTTGCAAATAATGGATGTGCTGGATTTCTCCTAGATTACAGGAAGCAAAGCAAGGGACAAGGACTTGGATGAAAGCATAAGCTCTGTCTCTAAGGCAGGTAGCCTAAAATCTTCCTCTGTACCTAAAATGGTACCATGCTAGCATAATCAGGTTGCAGAATATGTTTTTGGTGGGTTTTTTTTCTTGTTTCGGAGAATAAACCAAAGCAGAACATCTTCCCATGGTGGAGGCCAGATGCCCACCAGAGCCACTCTATCACTCCCCTTTTCAGCTGGGCAGGGGAGAAAATACATATTGAGAGGCTTAGGAATGGAGATAAGGACAGGGAGAGATCATCCCACAATCAGCATCATGGGCAAAACAGACTCAACACTGAACAAATAAAAAAAGAAAATCATCTAATTTATGACATTACACACCCAGTGACACCAGAGTCAGATAATGAGAAGCAAGACAAGACCTTAAAGCACCTCCCCTCACCCCTCCCTTCTTAGCAGACTTCACTCTAGTCAGGATTTCACTCCCTTCTTCCCCTCATTGTGGCACAGGGAGCGTCAGGGACTGGGGGAATGGGGGTTTCTGTCAGTTCCTCACAGGTTGTTTTCCTTCTTTGCCTGGAAAGAGGAGGGCATTCCTCACACCCTTCCCCTGCTGCACCCTGGGGTCCCACCCATGTCAGACAGTCCTCCATGAACTTCTCCAATGTGAGTCCTTCCCCACGGGGCTTCAGCTCCTCACCAGCTGCCCCAGTGTGGGTCACTGCTGTGGGTGCAGTCATCAATCACAGAATTTCTCACAACTTCTCACTCCCTTCTCTGGACACAAAAAGCAGCCACTGGCGTTTTCCCTCCTCACTGTGATTCCCAGAGGTGCTGTGACTGTCACTGATGGGCTTGGCCTTGGTCAGCAGTGGGTCTGGCCTTGAACCAGACAGTGTTTGCTCTGTGGGGCCTGGGGGCCCCACCATGCAGAACCATAACACTTGCCTGACAGGGTCAGAGAATTAAATCATGACATCTCAAATCTGGAAAATCTGAAACTCAAAAAAACTCAAAAAAACTCTGGAAAAAATGTCCTTGAAGTGTCTTCTTGGGTGTGTTGGACATTCTGGAGCTGTGAAGAGTTTTCATTCCGTCTCTTTCTCTCTCATTAAAAGGACTTTCTTCACTTTCAAACAAAATAAAATTAAAATAAAACCACACACCTGGAAACCTTGACATTTTTGCACAATGTAATTCTTGTTTTCTGTCAAGGCCCTGTTCTCCATGACTGTATTCCCGAATCAATGATATTGCCATTAAGTAAAAGAAGAGTGGAATGAAGTCTATTAGAAATACATAGTCAACAATATTCTAGCCCTAAAGAACTTTCTATAAGACTGCATTGGCTACCACCTTGTTGAAAACAGAGGAGAAAAAGCTTTAAAGAAAAATAAAAGAACAATTTGCAAGCGTTGTTTTGAAACATGTAAATAGTGCTGTCAGTCGGTGAGGATCTTTTTTTTTTCATTTTCTACATTTACATTTTCCAACTGCAGTTTTAGAACATTTCACTGCATGCTACTATCAATCATCCTTAGCCTAGAAATGTACTGTACATTAGTAACGCTTAATTGGCATATTTAAAGTAAATAGCTACTTAGTTTTGCTGTAAAATCTTTGGGAACAATTTTATGACACCACACGGCATTGTTTGTTCCAAGAGCAAATATTCAAGAATTGAATGTTAACTCTGATAGGAGACAATTAGAAGTATTGAAATACTCGGCTTGCCAGGCTACCGTACAACTAAATAAAGGTCATTGGGATATTGCCTGCCAATGAAATAAATGTGTCTCATACTTTGTGCCTGAAAATTATTTGGGAAGAAAGAAGGAAAGGTTAGATGTGAAAGAAAAATAATAATTGATTGGTCTTTGACATGACCGGTAAAAAAGATAAGCATTTATAAAAATCTCAGGGTAAAGAAAAACGGTTAAAAAAAAAAGATAGGAGAAGAGAGACATTGGGAATAACAAGCTGGAGAGCAGGAGGAGAACAATGGCACAAGGCCAGATCCTGCTGTCAGTTACACCCAGGCAACATCGCAGGATGAAACTGCATGGGTGTTGCTGAGAGCAGAATGTGCTTCCTGGTCTGCTGCTTGTTTATACCAACTCCCAAGGATCTATTTTCACATCAGGTATAAACATCGTTCTCTCCACACGCAATTTCGGTATTTCTGCGTTTTCTTCTGTAGAGGAGGGAGCTTGCTATAAACAAGCAATGTGGAATGAATTTCTTAGGAGCACATAGCCAGTCCACCATCTTTTACTAGACAGATCTTGGCCTGATTCTCCCGTAAGATGTCTTGTAACCGTGCCACGGACTTTCTCTCTCCCTAACAGATTTCCCCGCCGCTCTCATACGTGCTCTCAGATAAAGAAGGGAGTAGACGTGCGGCACATGCCGCGATGTGCACTGGCAGTCAGACCGCTGCACGACTGGCAAAACGCGGATGGCACTCTCCGTACTAAAGTGGTACGTGATGTTTCATTTATATTTGCCAGCTGGCTAATAGTAGCCAAATGTTTGTTGCAAAGAGCGAGTGAGAGAGAAAAATAGCCATATCCTTTGGCACACAGAATAATAATAATCCTCCTCCAGAACAGGCTGGCAGTGCTCGGAGCCAGAGCCATCTTTCCGACTCTGAGACACTATTAGATTCTCCACCCTTCTCTTCTAAATTCTGCAGCAGATTGTTTGGGCTGGAGAGAGATGGAGACAAGAGGTCCCATCTGGTACCAGTTCCTTATTTCTTTGTAGCTCTATAATAGCTCCAGGTCTTTTCACAGTTCATTTAGGAGAGGAGAGGAAAAGTTGAGTGAGGGGAGGCGGTGGCCCTGGGTGCTCTACATCTTTTTATTTTTCTTTTGTGTTTCCTATCTTCTCTTCCCTCCAGATTGACAGAAGGTGACAGGCAGCTGTTCTCCTGCGTTTGTGGCTCTACAATGCAGACCTGTCAATAGTTTCCACTCTTGCTGAGATTGTTTTAAGGGTAAGACATTATACAGTACTACAGAGAGCTAGTACGAAAAATAACTTTTACGTGCCTTTGTTTCCACACACACACCCATGAATATGTGCCTTATATTTTCATGAGACCTGGAACAGAAATCTTTGGGTTTTTACATTTTTAAGCCTGCTTTTTCCAACGGCTTGACTCCACAGAGGACTAACTGCATTTTGTCGGCACCTTCATTTCAGACCCAGGCTCTGCCAAATGACAGTCGGCTTCTCCTGCCTTGTTGCACGAGAATGGGTTTTGTATGGTAGGCCTCTGTTTTAATATTAAATATTACCCCTCGGGCAGAGATGATGGAGTAGACTTGCAAGATGTCCATGTAAATACTCAGCTGCTTTTTCATCCTTCTCTCCTCCAGTGCTGATACTCATCAATCCTGGGTGAATTTGGAGCTTCAGGAGCACTGAATCCTGTCACTGCGATTAGATAAGAAATGTCAGGGAAGGAAAAAAACCCTTCCAGAGAAACGCTCTGGTTAAAACAGCGAGCTGCAGGCTTCCAGGCAGTGCTGCAAAGGCAGGAGCCAAACGCCGCTGCCATCCTGTGCAGAGCAGATGCAGAGGTGAGGACATCTCAGACTCCTGTCTCCACTTTCACATGGACACTGCTAGGCGCAGACCTGTCTTTAGGCTCAGTACTCCCTTTTATTATTATTATTATTATTTCCCCCATTTCAAGGAGCTGAAGCAGCTTTGCTGTTCAGAGGAAGAGGCTAGGCAGGGACAGGGAATGAGCAAAATCGAATGGCAGATGACTTGTTGGGCAGAAGACGTTGTTAAACTGCGTGTGGTCCCCTCTCCAGACCATGGAGCAGAGAGGAAGAAAGGCTAGACTGTTCCTCAATCTCATTCTTGATTTTGTTTCTGTTTAAATTGCTTTGTGTGGTGGGAGGGGAAAAAGGGGGAAAAAAGTGGTTAGAACCTATTTAAATGCAGCAGCATTTAATTACAGCAAGGCGTAGTTTCAGTATGATTTCTTTGTCAGTTAATATTGTGCACTAATTATTCATAAAGGACCTGAGACATCAGTTAGATATACATTTAAATTAAAAGATGAAAGGCTAAGAGCATATTTTATGAACAGGAAAACTGAAACTTTATCCTTCTCTTGTGATTTTATCCTTGAAAAATAGAGATTCAATTATTTATAAGCTCTATAACAAATATTTTGGAAGAGCAAACCATTGCTGCGGTAAGAAAGGAAACAGAAGCAAAATAAACACAATTATGTTACAATTCAAGGAACTAATCTGACAGATGCTGAGTGAATTCTGAGTAAAACTGAATGTCCTAAGGACTTATTGGACAGGACTTGAAGTTGTTTACCACAGTGAATGATCAGAAGCCAAAAATATCCTAAACCATTTTTTTTAAAAACAAAACAAAACTGAGTGGGCAAAAGTTTTACATTGAATCCCGATACTTTCACTTTAATCAAGTGCTCAGCTGTATTTACGATTTCTTGAAAGGGGGAGTTCAAGGGTAACTCAAATATTCTGATTTTAAGTCCATTCCTCACAGAGTTCTTGGCTATTAAAAGCATGGAGGAAAAAAACCAGAACCTTTATTGTAGTCTCAATTGGCAATATGCAAATAACTATGCCTTATCAAAGCCTTGAAGGGAGGTGAGAGAAGCAATAAATCCATTGATAAGATTTTAGGTGAGTGCATGCCTTCTGATTCACAGATAGCTTCGGCCTGTTTAGTGACTAGTATTGATTTGCTTGTGGTTTAAGTGCTGATATTTAATTCAGAGCTTAAACGTCAATTAAACAATCACTGACGATCCACTAGTGATGTTTTGATTATTAAACCAAAACATATTGTGAGTAGTAAGAAACTAGGAACATAAGTACCATATAAAGGAGGTAAAAGAAAGGAATGAATCTACATTTGTCCTCCACGCTAGTTGCTCTCTGATTTGTAGGCACTTTTCCAATAAGCCTAATATTCCATCAAACATATCCAATCTAATATAGCTGAGAATATTTTTGAAGGGAGAAGGCTAGGTATTGATTATCGTCTGCTGTAATGCTGTAACCCACCGAGACAAAACATTGCTGGGAAACAATAAGAGCTGGAGGGCACCTGGCTTGGGCAGGGAAAAAAGGAGAGGCACACTTTTCTGCTGATATCTGATTTAAATTGACCGCTTAAAAGCAATGTTTTGGACATGCTTTTTGGAAGGAAGTGTGAAAGAGCTCTGGGGAGATTAGGGGAGGTGGAAAGAGAGAACAAATGTCTCTAACGCTCAGTGAGGGTGAATGTGTTGTAACCAGTGTAGTAAATATGAATAGTTCCAAATAATTTCATTGCATCTGAAAGATGAGCTTCTATAAACACCTACTTGACCAGCTGAAACTATACTAAAATACTACACTCCAAATAAAACTTAATGATAAGAAGCTTATTGATGAAAATGTCTTTTTCTTTTTTAATCAACTCAGATTCATACATCCCTCTGTATGCCCCCTAAAACTGGGAAAGAGTAGAAATCGTTCTTTATTTATGTGTGGTATACTGTGTTCTGGAAAGATGTGTGTTTGTATAAATTGACATAAAATATGGATACCAAAGCAAATAGTTAAAATTGAGTATTTTGATGCAGCTTTTAGAAATATTCAAAACCTATTCAGATCAAAATAAGCATTTGTTCTGCCCTAGAAGTTTGTTACCATGGAGCTGATGTTTTTAATAATATTTAAAATCTACAGTCTTTTCTTCTTTTTTTTTTCCCACTTCTTTCCTTTTCACTGCTCACTCTGGACTGTACATGTTCAATGCCCTGAAATTCCCACTGATGTGAAGTGTGCCAGAGTAGGCTAAATTGCAGAAAAGGACACTCACAGGAGGGGCATAACAAGGCGCACGATTGTCTAAACTGCTCCTAATTGCTCAGCAGATAGAGTAGAGCTCTCTTTCAGTGCACAAAAACACATTTTAGCTCCAGCACATCTGATCTCTTCTTGCCTCTAGCCTCTGTCAGGGAGATTTGCTAACTATATCCCACGGGAAAAGTCACATGAGTTTGACTCAACTCCAGCTCTGACAACTGGGATTCCCTGCAGTCGCAATTGCTGTCGCTCAAGTCCAGCGTTCTGTCTGCCCCGAAGAAAAGATTCACATCTTGCAGGAGGAGTATGAAAATTGCTGACTGATTAAGTCCGAACCTTAAATGGTACCCAGAGAGCCGGTTAGCAATGCAAAGCAAGTGATAATGCATACATCAAATACACGTGCATTTACCCTATTATTTCAGATGGGCCACTAAAGGTAGAATGGAAACACGGGTTTCTAACAAAGGAAAGCCAGCACTTCCAAATCTTAGTCACCTTTTCTAGGCAACAGTTTATTTAGGTCCTTGATTAGAATCACTAATTAAACAGTTGCACACCACGGAGATCTGTCAGAGTAAGACTAAAGTTTGTCGCTAATTGTGCAGTGGCACATTCACAAATGGAAGTTAACAATGGAAAGTAAAAGAAAAGTTAGCATCATAATTTGGGTGAAATCCATTTCAGCCCTAGGAATGGTCCGTGCAGGGAGGTAATCTCTGCCTTTCTATTAATTTCCTTCTATTTCTCTGAAATACTCTGCATTTTGTTCCAACGCAATAGCCACCCAGAGCTCCCTAATCATCAATTCATAAGATTCATATTTTCTTCACTTATTTTTTTGTACAGCACATCTTTTAACCCTTTTGAAGTAACCAGGTAACCGTATACATCTTTTCTAGAACCCACAAGTTTATGGCATGTTGTTGGGGTTTTTTTAAACCGAATTAATAGGAATGTGCCCAGAATTTTGCTGCAGCCATAAACCAGGCACTTCTATTAACTCTGTGTTTCAAACCGTGATTTGTATAATACATAGCTTTTCAGATCTTTCCAGATTTCAATTGTGTAGCATCAGTCCTTAAGTGACTCTACAGTACTGTCTGCTGCAGCTGTTAGGATCATTGGGATTTCAAATATCTTTCCATATTAAAGTAAGGAAAAGATTTAAAGGGAAGAAAAAAAAAAAAAACCCTTGGCCTAATTAAGAAGAGTGAACTAGATTTAACGATGAACAATTTATTGGCAGTTAATAGAGCTCATACATGGTAGCCAGGAGCTAGATAATTTATCATTAAAAAGAATCTCCATTACACGTAAAATCCCTTTTCTCTTGATACAGTTAGCAACTGCACTTCACAATTACCATTTTTATAAGCCTGATTCACTGGCAAATGAAGCTGTATTTCACAGAGTAGCAGCAAAACTTGTAGTGTAGGTGCTGTGAATATTTAAATATGCAGGATTCAAGTTCTTTGTGGAACAGTTTATGTACTCGTCTTCAGTCAACGCTTCCATGCAACCATGACCTTGATTCTCAAGGCTTCGTAGTTCAGCCTCCAGTAACTTCTTTATCTGTCTGGAAAGCTCCTTAAAATGCTTCTGGTTGGTGCAGTCAATAAAGTGCATGGGAGGAAACACTCTGTGAGCACCCAAGTAAGCCTCAGATGTTTCAGCATCCTGTGCTTGAACAAGAGGCAAACTGCTGCTCATGATATTGAAGTAGCAACCCCCAGCAAGTGAAAGGGAGCTGTGCTCTTGGGAATCAGGGTGGGATATAAGCAGAATTAATTTGTCCTCGTTTTTTGGCCTTTGTGAGTCAGAAGTGGAGAAGCTTGTGCTCTACACTTTAGTTACCGAGATGTTTGAGTGCAGATGTGTCAACGTCGCCCAGTCTAAACCTGCAAGGCTGCTTGTTGACAGCTGTGAGGAGCCAGACCTGAGCCTTTCTTTATGGCAAGTGGGTGCTGGGAACACGATTTCCAACCACTGTAGGTGACAGAATCACAAAGACTTTTTAGTGATTCATCAGATGGCCCTTTTCCCAGTGAGTTGTACTCAGCTAATGACCCAGCATGGTGTTGAATTCCAGTTTGAATAATTGTATTCATTTTCATATATCTGTAGCCTAGCTTTCCCTGCACTTTTCTTCCATCCCAGAAGTGGCCAGGTCTCAGTTGTCAAAAGCTTTGGATGAGCTTCACAAAACACTTCTGGATCTTTCAGTATCAGAGGAAATACATAGGTAAGGGCATGGGATATTTCCCACTGAAGTATCTGCTCCGCTCCTGCAAAACTGATGCCTTACTGGACCCAGTGGCTGTCTCTTATGGGTATTTTCATAAGGTAAAAACTGTTGAAACTGGAAAATTGAAGCATTAGCTCACTAAACCATCTACTGCCCTCATGAATAGAAATTGAAAACATAAACTGTCATGAGGGCATGTAGCAGTAGGAAGAGGGGTGATGGTTTTGAACTAGAAAAGGGGACATTTAAGTTGGATATTAGGAAAAAGTTCTTCAATATGAGGGTGGTAGATCACTGGCACAGGTTGCCCAGAGAAGTGGTGGAGGCCCCATCCCTGGAGATATTCAAGGTCAGGCTTGATGGGGCTCTGAGAGACCTGATCTAGTGAAGATGTCCTTGCTCACTGCAGGGGTGGGACTAGATGGCCTTTAAAGGTCCTTTCCAACCCAACACATTCTATGATTCTATGATAAACAGGGTGGTTTCTCTGGGGACAGAAAAGATTAAGAGAATGTCTCTTGTCCCTTCCCCAGATCAGCATTCCAGTTTTCCTAGCTTGAAAATCAACAAACCTTTTGGTATTTGTTGAGATAAGGATGTATCTCTTTACAGAGACTTGCAGCCCCATCATGGTTTCTCCAAGCATTGTTCCTCTCTGCCTGAGGAAGAAGACAATTTCACTCTCCAGTAAGGTAACCTACGCAAAGCAGTATTGAAAGCAGAATCTTTGTCTTATTTGGACTTTCGGAGGCAATACTGAGGACAGCAGCATAACCCCTGAATTTGATGAGTAGAAGCCTCTTCCTCCACTCACAGAGAATGGGAGAAAATGGCCTATGTTGGAGAAAACTGCATTTACTGATAAACACACATTACCTCCCCTTGAACATTGCTCCAGTATTTCTTGAAGAAGATTTGAGGCACCTTGAAAGCCATTCAGCCAGAGGACATGCAGCACCTGTTCTTAAACTGTTCCTCTGCTTCTCTTTCTCCTTCTGGTTTCTTTCAAGCAAATCTTTGACATCTGAAAGTGCCAATGTGCGTTCAACACTATGAGCTGGTGGCAGGAGAGATAACAGCCCAAAGCAGTGAGTGACCTGATCTATTTTTGAGAGTTCCAAAACCAAAAGAACAAGTTCTTAAGATCATCTGAAAGCTCTCCTGTGGCTACCTGAGTTCTTGTTTGCCTAGAGAACACCAGAATCTGGCGACTTCAGCAGAAGTAACCTGGTGCCATGAAAGGACAATGAGAACCTTTGCAGGACTGCATCAAGAAGGCTTACAGAAGGTGGGTAGAAATTCCTGTGCAGAGAGAAACAGCCAGATAAGAGAGTTTTTTAATCCCATCTGATAGAAAGAGTGAAACACACCTGCCCAGTGCTGGGCTTTGGTCGCTAATACGAATGGAGGGGTATAGATGCAATGAGGTCCTTATTGCAAATCTCCAGGTTCACAGCAACTTCACTGCCACCTTTTTTTGTCAGCATATAAAATAAGCACAAGAAGAGTAGAAGCTCCTTGGGCCACCTGAGCACACGGGGCACCTCACCAAGTGGCACACACTTCACAACTGGTAAGGTCTCAGGTTAGTGTCTCCTTAACACAATGTTTATCTTTCAAAGACGAGGGTGAGGCACCCTCTCTGATGGGACATACATCTGACCTACAGTCCTGTGATGACAGGGTGTGGTAAGAGATGTGAACCACTGCTGTGACTTTCACAAAATCCCCTTTCAGACACAGTCACGGATTCACTTGATTTACTGTTTGCTGGCCAATGTGGTACAGCGTGGTTGACATGAGCCTAATGTACAGTACAAAATAGGGTCCTTCAGGCTGCCTTTGTGGTCCAGCTCCAGAGCCTTTCTGGCTTGTAACCCCTGTCTCAGCTGCAGCACAAAGAATAGACTTCTGGGAGGAGAGCTTAGATGCTTAGACTTCTAAGATTCTGACATGTCACCTTTCTATCAGCTGTTTTGCATTCATAAGGAGGCTTGAATGATTAAATTATATATTAAACATATTTTCCATTGCAATACTTAATTGAGGGCAAAACAATTGTTCTTCAAATTAAAAAGTACCATTTTTCTTCATTTAAGTCCCATCTCTGAAAAATTATTATCTGTCAACAGGCTGCAAGTTGTTTTCAAAGGGTAACAATTCTAACCTCCTTTGTTATACAATACTGGCAGAATACATATTTTAGAGGTCTAACATAATCAGAGATAATTAATCTCATCAAGGTAACAATGAGACAAACAACTGCATCAGTCTGCGCAGAGATGACTGATGCAACAAATGAGGTGAACACGGGTCAGCCACAAAAACCAGCCACCAGCAGCAGCGGCCCATGAAAATTCAGAACTCGAAGGACTATTTGAATCTAAATTTTCAAACAGACTGCATTTTCCCTTTTCCTCTGCATTTAAAGATCTCACTCTTTTAATATATAATTTTACAATAATTTATGAAAATGGAAATCAATGTAGAATGCAATCAATCATTCATACTTCTGAATGAAAACCCAGAAATAGCAATGCTGTTCTGCAACTCTGTCAAGAACTGCTGCTGACATCATGTTCGTCCTGCCATTCTGATGAACTTTTTGCCTCATCAGCAACTAAAATAAGCTTTTACTTCACAAAAGCTTTACATTTAATTGTGGGTTTCAGCCATTTATAGGAAGGGAGGGAGGAAATATGACTTGTAAACACATTGCAAGTCTGTGTTAATTCTTTCCTTTGATCCAGCTCAACATTGCCTTCCATGGCAATGGGACAAAGAAAAAAATTACAATATTAATAATGATAATAATTGATTTATTTTTTTTTTAGTGCCCTAAAATTCAGGATTCCCTCTCAAAAGTGAGAGTTTAGATTTTTATTTTTTTTAAACGCCTTTCAGCATTTTCCCAACTTAGAGCTGTTTTGGAAAAGTCCAGCATGTTTTGTTCTGACATTCTTAAACTGGAATATGGTTTATTGTAAATTCAAAAAGGCTGAGGAGAATCACTGTCATTCAACTATTTAATGTTATAGCAAACAACTCACAAGGGAATCCTGTAAATATATTTTTTTTCAAAATTTTCACTGAAAATGCAAAGATTTTCTTTTCTCTCAGTTCTTAATTTTTTCTCCAGGTTTCTTATCAGCCAGAAATAAATTATTTAACCCATCTCATAGCTAATTCAGCAACAAAGAGGCTTTAATCCCACTAAGTTCCCCAGCACAAAGAGAACGGTGTCATGCTGAAACCCTACATGAGCAAAACCTACATGCAGCACAGGGCAAGGTATGACCCTACCAAGTGAGAGACTGGCTGGTAGATACAACAGCCATGGGGTTTTACTCATATTTTACACCAAGGAGTGGTATAATTTTCAGGCAGCTTCCACTTTGGTGGTTTTTAAGTGCTTTTAAGGAAATGACAGTTAAGCAAGAGACAAGCTCTATCCAGTGTGAACGCGTGGAACAAATCTCATAATAAAGCAACTCTTTTAAACAATAGTAGTCTCTCCTTTGGTGTACCCTGTGAGTCTGAAGCTAATAACGATTTTCCACTGGCAGGGAGGTGTTTTGAGTCAGGCCCCACATGTCAGAGAGAAAATCAGAGCCTGAGCTGTTCAGGAAAAAGCAGTCTGCCTTGAAAAGTAGTGCACTCACATATTGAGAAATGCTTTAATCCTTTCACAGTTTGCTTGGACTCACGCCATTTCATTTCACTTAAGAAAATCTACCATTGGATAGATGGTGCTCATATAAACAAAAGTTTTTTTGTTTTCTTTTCCTGCATATTACTATTGATCCTTTTCATTCACAATTTTCAAATCGTTTTAGTCAAGTAAATTGCTTTCAACAGTCCAAATTTTCCTGGTATTTCTTCTGGTCCACAGAGATTTGGCCGATCAATTCTTCATAAGATCAGTGTCTTGCCCTAACTGATTTCCAACTCTCTATATATTAGGTTAGTGAATGCCAAAAAAGAAACATTCACAAAACTGCTTTGTTGATGGTCTCAGTTCAGGAGGTTGACAGAATGAAGATGTGATGCAAACTTCCAGTCTTACTCTATGAAAGTAAGCAAATATATCTGCTTTTGGTGAATGGCTTGACGATATGATTGCAAAACGCCTGTCATTATTATCAGATAATTCTTATATAAAAGAAGTCTTCTTGGGAAAGGAGAAAATAATGGTATTATTAAATGTATATATATATATAAAATTAACAATTAGCTAACTATAACTCTAAATACCAAGCCCAGGTATATAAAAAGTGCTAGCAGAAAAATTTCCATTAAACATATCAACTTCCATCTAGAGTTGTTCAGTTTTCAAAGCCTTGGTCAAAAAATCTTCAGTTATCTAAACACAAGTGACTTCAAAGAGAAAACAAAGTAAGGAATTATATTTATAGCAAGATCACTGGCAAACTATTGCAGAATCAGAATCACAGAATCACTAGGTTGAAAAAGACCTTTGAGATCATCAAGTCCAACTGTTCCTGTCCTCTACTAACCATATCCCTAAGCACCTCCTCTACAGTCTTTTAAACACATCCATGGATAGTGACTCAACCCCTTCCCTGGGCAGCCTGTTCCAGTGCCCAATAACCCTTTCTGGAAGTGAAGAACTTTTTCCTAACATCTGAGCTGACCCTGCCCTGGTGCAGCTTGAGGCCATTTCCCCTTGTCCTGTCACCTGTCACTTGGCTGAAGAGACCATCACCCACCTTTCTACACCCTCCTGTCAGGTCAGTGGCAGGGATAAGGTCTCTCTTCAGCCTCCTCTTCTTCATGTCTAACAACCCCAATTCCCTCAGCTGCTCCTCGTAAGTTTTACAACTATAGATTGAAAAAGAAAATAAATCTGCCAGATCTTTACAGGGAATTTTCTATCTTCTCCCATTTTCCAAAGAAGAAGACCAGCTTTAACTGCTGTAGTATCTTCATTGTAAGGACTCCTTGTAAGATAGTGTAATGGTTTGGAGGCCAAATATTCAGTTTATTTAAAAAATAAGCTTAATAGAAAAAATGTTCTTTTCCACAGAGAAGAGAAGAGCAGCTGAAGCTGGGATCTGGCCACTCTGAATGGCTAGCCTATTTCTTCTCTAGCACCATTGTTAGACGTGTGACACATGTATTACACACTGGCCAAGGAGAAAATATGTATTTTGCCACACTCCATGATCACAGAGAAAACCAGACTTCAAGATGGGGAAAGCTCTTAAGTGGATAGCTGTGGTTGGGGTTTGAATATTCACCCCCAGAAGGGAGCTAGCTATATTGGAAGCAGGGAGATACCAAAGCCATCATATCTGAATGAGCATCTGGTCTGCTTCCTCCATCCTCTTTGTGAGAGTCTGGAAATCAAACATGCTGAGACAATAAAACTTCTCATTCTATCAGCTTCTGTATAGGAAAGCTGAAACCTTTCAGCATGAAGGAGAATAATGAGTGGATCAAAGGGTGACCTGTTAGGAACAGGATGGAAATACAAGACACGTATCACACAGATGAAGTCTCGCTATGTAAACTTTCACTGTACTTCGCTGTCATGAACTGGCCTGCTACACAGCACAGGTTCCAGGCAAAGCTTTTGATGTGAATCGTTTCTCTGAGACTTGTACACAGTGGCCATCTGCTGAAAAAGAAGAAAAAAGAAAAATAAAATAAAATAATTACATTCGTTTGTGCACATGCATCGAGGATCTGCAAAGCTCAGGCTTGGCAAGCACGTATTGCTGAATTCACCCAAATTTTTGGTGAGCAGATCTGTAGAGAGCTCTGCATTCTCTCTTAACTGTCAATTACCGCTTTCAGCTAATGCCTTTTGGACAGTGTCTTGCACAGCAAACAGCCAGGGATGAAACAGCTATCTGTGCCTGTGTAGGGTCACGATAAAGGGAAAAGTGAGCAACTGTGGTTATCCCACGGTAATTGGGCCATTTACCAAGGATGATGCATCATGCCACTGAGTTTTATTCTCAGACTTTTCAGCAGCAACTCATCGTCAGTGGCATGAAAGGCTGAAAGTAAAAGAATCATTATGTCTTACTCCACAGCCAAAAAGAGATGATAAGTCAGCAGAACAAGCCCAGTCCCTGTAGCCTATGCAGAAAATGAACGTGAGTATTGCAAAGGACATCTGTCAGAACTTCCTCAGTCTCCTTTTGAAAGAACAGCTCAAAAAAAGTGGCACCTGCTAGCTTCAAGAGATCATTTCTTGTCCAGGCCACTAGCCATCACTCTCCTTGCAGAAGCCATACTATCCTGACACAATATTTTAATGTCATAAGGAGGCATTAAAAGTCACTGACAGTAACAATGCCAGGGTTTACCCCATACATGAAACCAGGAGACTATAATTCCCAACTCCAACAAAGGTACAGGGGGTCCATAAGACACACTGGATAAAGCTCAGGCTGAGAAATCCATACCCATCGCTAGCAGAAATGTCTTGGCTACCATGGAGGTGCAGCTCCAGACTGTCATTCTCTATGTATAACAAAAACATAGTGAAAACAGCATAATTAATTATATTAGCTTTGCCTATTGCCTACTTGTCTATCTGTTGCTCCAGCTGGAGGAAACTGATGCATAAGGGGCCTCCTTTCATAATTGTATGCCTTGAGAGTATCGCTGAACTGTGTTTCAACTTCGTTCAGCTCTCCACCAACGGCTGCAAAAAATAGATTTTCATCCTTTCCAAATGCTGACCTTGGGTTTCTGACTCTGCCAAAAACTTTCACCAGTTTTCTGTAGCACTTGGGGTTGTTTCGCATTATGTTCATTCAAAATTGTAAATAACAAAGATACATCATCTTGCTTTTGGGTCCACTGGATGCTCAAGATGTTCAGGTCACAACTGGGTGACATTATACAGCTTCTTCAGTATAACTTAGTAAGCCATCCAATAGAGACCAAACATAGCCATGACTTTAGCACAGCCTGATAGCCTTGCAGCTGTGTTCTGCTTCTCAGTTTTAATACACATTGTGGATCAGAAAAATGGGGCGGGGGGAGGGAGGGGGGAAGGCAGGGAAGGGGAATTATGCCACTAATTCCTGAACTAGCCAATCTCTTGGTTTGCTCTTTGGGCCACTAGTGCCTGGTTTTTTTTTACTGTTTCTGAAGTTATCTATAAAAACATGCAAAATAATCCTAACTCTGACACGACCATCCACATCTGCTTCCACTAGAATGAAAACCTCTCTAGGAATCAATGAGGCGCACACAGAGGGTCTAATTAAATCCCTATGCCATTTCCTTTGAAACTGTCAAACTGCAGTTCTTATCTTGTATTCATTCACCCCCAGTCGTGGTGTGGTAATTTTAGCAGGGGTGTACTTAAGCAGTGAGACAGGGCAGCATGACAGTCATGCTGAGATCGCACCATACGTTGAATTGTTAGATTGAAAACTGGAGACCGGGGACACCAGACAGGGAAGAAGTTCTCATGCACGTAAAAGGAATAGCTGTGTGCCTGAAGGGTATTACAAATTGGCCCTGTGTGTCAGTGCTGGGGGAAGAAGCTGAAGTCATAGAGGAAAATTAAATCGAGTAAGGTGAGTTTGATATATTTTATACCAGCATAAGAACTTCAGGCTACAGGAGTGTCCACACTGGAGTGGAGGTACACCCAAGCCTGTTACCTGCTCTCCACCAGTGATGGGAAGTAGCTCTGTGGATGGATGGTAGAGATGAGCGCATGGCCAAGGCTCCCCCACGTATTCCTGCAATTGGTGATGAAGATTCAGAAGTGCTAGAGCATCCTTGAAATTAGTAGCCCTGACCCTAACACCCGTTTATAGTGCATCAATGTAACAGAAATGCTCCTGAATTTTTTGAGACTAATAAATCACCAATTTGAGATAATTAAGTCTTGTTTTGAGTTTAGGTAGAAAATTGGCACAGAAGCACGAGCTCACTTCTTCATTTCAGCTTTTGAGGAACACTCCTCTGCTGACTCTGCTCCACAAGTTTCTTTGCCATTGATGTACGCTCACAGCACCATAACCACGTTGCTTTTTTTTTTTTTTAATGAACTTAATGTTACACAGACAGAAGCATTGAATTTGGGGGTTTCCCCACCACCACTACCACCACCCTTTCAGGCAGATTGTTTATCATTTCCCCGTGCAATATAAACACTTGAGAATGTGTCTTTTACAGTCTTTCCCCCAGTAAGCAGATGTGGACATAACCAGTTTCTGTAGCGTCAGAAGCACATCTGTGGCTATTCTTTTATCTGTTGCTCGTGAATCCAGGTGCCTCTGGAGAACAGCCTGCTTCTATTGATCGCCTTGCTTTGAATTACTTGTTTTACAGTTTTTATCAGGAACTTTTGCAGGGATCTGTATACAACCATGAACTGCTTTCTTATAACATCAAGAGGTCATGAATTGAAGTGTATTAAATAACATTCATAAGCTGCTGTCACCTGTTTTGAATGCTCTTAGGGTACCATATAAAGTAACCAGTAAATTATCTAACCATGTGCCAAAACTGTAAAGCAAATACCATATCATAAGGACTTGGAAATTTATTTCTGTATATTTTACTGTGATGGCCAAGTGCTAGGAAATTGGTTTTAGAGATAGAACCTATGCCATAAAATTCCTAGGATGAGCAAGACTGAAATTTTCTATTTGCAATGCTCGTTCAAGTAACAGAATCACAGTTACAGAGTTGTAGGGTTTGGAAGGGACCTCCAGAGATCATGGGGTCCAACCCCTCTGCCAAAGCAGCTCCCTAGGACTTATCACACAGATCGGTGTCCAGATGGGACTTGAATATCTCCAGAGAAGGAGACTCCACACGCCCCTGGGCAGCCTATTCCAGTGCTCTGTCGCTCTCACTGTGAAAAACGCCTTCCACATATTGATGCAGAACTTCCTGTGCTCCAACTTGTGGCCATCACCCTTTGTCCTGTCTCCACAGAGAGTCACTTCAGAATTTTTACCTCAGTTTCTTCCTGTGTAAAATGAAGTTATTAATTTTTACCCAATTTGCAATAATGTTGTGTAGATTCTGTATTTTTATATATAGCACTTTGCAAGCCTAATTTAAGGCTATTTAGATATTATACAGGCATGAGTAAACAGATTTTCCTCTGGAAACATTAGTAGACATACTTGAAAATTTTTAAATAATAAAGAAAAAGGAGAAAAATAATTTCCCCTACTATTTAAGCTGAGAAAAAAATATATTATTTATGTATAAAGGGGCTTTCAGAAGTACTAGACCTCGAACACGTAAAGTTTTGAGTCTCACTCTGCTTTCAGTGAAGCCGACGACTGATTCCAACGTGAACATATTGCCGAGGATTTTTGAGTATTCAGCTTTGAAAAATAGAAACTAATTGAAATCCTTATAAGGAGAAAATAATAACTCTGCAATTGTGCAGCCATCTCGCAGAAGGATGGGTTGTTACAGTTTGCGGCATCGCGTGGAATCCCACTGCAAGGAGACATTTGCCAACAGACCCTACTGGGTGTTGGCCATATCCGAGGTATTTCACATCCACATTCGTGGTAACTCCAGCTTGCTGCCACCACTTTGCAACAACCTGACTGTACCCGGCTGGATTTCATGAACAGAGTATCCGTGGTGCCTTTAAAACAAATGACCCTGCTACGACGCTAGCTGGCTAATGATTAAAAATAATTGGTTATGCAATTAGTCTCTGTTTGCATGAAATGCATCAAAATGTATGCAAATCTCAAGATAACACCTGAATTACCTAGAGAGAGAGAAAATAACACAAAACTTGTTAAGGGCTCTGTTCTTTTAATAAATGCTGTTGAGTACTGAGATATTCTTGGTGTGTTATTCTACTTCTGGCAGAAAAACACAGTTTCTTGGCTGAATTCCCAAATATTAAGTTAGAAAACACTTGACATTGTGTGTGACTGGACTCAATTTCAGCACAGTATAAAAGTATTCAAGTACTTATTTTTAGGTTTGCCGTACTAATAAAGTAATAACACA
The DNA here is from genome assembly GCA_027925045.1 of Hypotaenidia okinawae. NCBI lineage: Eukaryota > Metazoa > Chordata > Aves > Gruiformes > Rallidae > Hypotaenidia > Hypotaenidia okinawae. The sequence goes on from BSDF01000005.1 coordinate 64,696,220, forward strand.
TTTCAGCATGGGCAGATAATACCTGTGCTGTCTAGATGGGCTTTTGTATCAGTATCTAGACTGCATAAGGAAGGTAGAGTCTGATAAAATGTCAGTTTTAATAAATAAATTAAGTAATTATTAATTAATCTATTTGACACAGTTTCAAAAGGCCAAATACTGACTGAGCTACGAGCTTCCAAGAGCAGAGTTTAATCTTCAGAATAATTATAAGGATTCCCAATATCCATTCTATTAAAAATAAATTAAAGAAGTATTCTACTAAAAGTCAATAAGAGCTCTCAACAATTAACCACAATAATTTCTTTTAGTTGCTATCCCATTCTTTAGAAAGTAGCTCACTACCCTCAGACTGAGCAGTTTTTAAAAGCAGGGTCCAAACGACAGCAATTTCAGAGGTACTGAAAGGTGAAGAACAAAGAGGAGTGAACGTGGGTAGGTTCAAAACTCTAAGTTTAATTCCAAGTGCTAGTGAAGTTAATTTTTCCTTCTTCACACCTTTATTCTGGTGTTGTAAGGGTCTCAAAATGGAGTGGCAACGTCTGCTCAGGACCTGGAAGTCAGAAAGGACCTCATGATGTTCAACAGCAACCTCCTGGGATAACTGAACATGGTCCGGTTGCCACTTGCTCAGGGTCTGTGATGTGGGCACTAGACCATCAGGGAAGCAGGATTGAGGTTCAGAAAGGATGGGAAATTTCCCTGTTTCTGTAGGGCTCGGTGTCGACGATCCACAAGGCACACACAGCTTCTGGAGACGTTGCTAAAAGCCAAAAGTGCTCAGCACCTCCCAGGGACGCTTAACACCACAGATTCCATCTTTTCAAGGCAGTTGTAGGTTGTTTCACTGTGCATTGATTTAAAGTATAAATATCTATGAGCTCTGACTCCTAATCATGTAAATGAATCAATGTCCTGGGGAATGCAGACTTCCTTCTTTCCACTTAAGTTGTGGTTTGTTGTTGGTTTTTTTTTACTGCTGTACATCTATTATCTGACTTTAAATGCATATAATGGTAACACAGGCAAAGCATGAAGTATTGAGCCACTCAAACCAAAGGTATATCTTCTCTCCCTTGGCAAGAAATATTTACCTCAGCTATTTTATAACACACCTGTCTGTTTTATCTGACCACTTTGGAATAATCCCTTTCAAACAAAATCAATTCCTAATCTCTACTAACTGGCTCCAGGTCTAAGAGGCCTTGGCATAGTGACATCCTCCAGACAATTCCCTGCTCTTCAGATAGTACCAGCTCTTTAAAAGTAATACATAACCTGCTCCTAGAAACATAAGTTTGTGACCCTATTAAGTATTTATTTTACTTCCAACTTTCTGCAATCATACAAAATTCTTCTAATAGTAATTTAATTATTTAAAAAAAAACAAAAAACCAAAGGAAAAAAAAAAACCAAACACATCCACATTTCTTTCAGTTGGAAAAAATGGGTGGGTGTTTATCTATTTACAAGGAATACCTGGGAAGCGAAGACACAGTTACATCTACATACATCAGGTATCATTCAGGTCTGAGTCCCATGTCTTCACATGCTCACAGAATCATAGGCTGGTCTGGGTTGGAAGGGACCCCAAGGATCACAGAGTTCCAACCCCCTGACACAGGCAGGGACACCAACCTCCAGGTCTGAATCTGCACAAGGTTGCCCAGGGACCCATCCAACTTGGCCTTGAACACCTCCATGGACAGAACATCCCTAACCTCTCCGGGCAGCCTGTTCCAGCCCCTCACCACTCTCTCTGTAAAGAACTTCCCCCTAATATCTAACCTAAACCTTCCCTCCTTCAGCTTCATGTGCAAGTATTTATGGGCACGTCCCATTGTTTCCTTTGCTTCTGGAACACTGTGGATGAACCGTGACATTGGATCTCAGATGTTTGGAGGAAAAACTACACTCATGGGATCTGATTCCCCTGGGGGTCTGACGCACATTTGTTTTGATGCTGCTAATTATTTCAGACGCTCTACTCTGAAAGGAAAAACTTGTTCCACATCTTTTAGGGAACACATCAATCTCACATCTTTGCAGAAAACCATCAGTTGAGAAGATTAACTGGAAGGGAGAAGGAAACAGATAAAGAGGTAGTATGGTGGAGAAGCAAATATAGTGGGATAGAGGAACAGTCCAGCAGGTCCTCTAGATCCATGGAACTGCTGGGAGACACAAAGGCACAGCCCACCTCTGGAAATGCAGAAGGAAAAAGCATCCATGCTTCCTTTTTCCTCCTCTAGCGATATTAAATCTTTAATTCTGGGTTTTTTTGAGATGTTTATCCACTGGGGAGGGAAATTAAAACAAAAAAAAATTTAAAAAACCCACACAGAAAAAAGGAAAACCAGCACATTCTCCAGCTCACTGTCGGCCATCCTTGGCTGGAGGCCTGGAGCTTCACCATGAGCCAGCACGTGATGCTCTGCACAGAGCACAGCAGCCGCTGCTGCGTATAGCAACAGCTGGGCTGTAACATCCGCCTCTCATTGTAGTAACACTTCATTAAAAAACATAGAAAATGCTCAAAATATTTCCATGCCTCACAGCCTGTATCTGGTAAACTGATTAGAAAATTAAATGATCTGTTTTCTTCAGGTTTTTTGGATTAAATATCCATCATAAAGTGTGCAAGAACCACTTGAGTGACATTCAGATCCCAAATTCGGCGCATGAAGCGTAATTAAGTGTGATAGTTATGAGCAGTGATAGCACTGCATGTTACAGCCTACATTTGAACAGATAGGAAATAAAAAGAAAAATGTGGCTCGTGTCTTCATTTTTTAAAGATATGTACAACATCAGATTACACACCAGGCAGCAACGGGAACCGTGTGAGGACACGAAATCCCAATCATGGCTATGCTCCACAGGATAAATGATGCCTCCTAACGAGCTGCAACTTAACTCACCGCCAGCTGAGACTTACAGGGCTAAATATCAGCATACTGGTATCTCACCCTGACCCAAATCCTAACCTGGAGTCCGTGGACAACACCTCACTGGCATCCATTCAGAGAGCTTGCTGTGGATAAGGTGCTTCTTCCCCAAGTTTTGCCCCAAAACAGCAGTTTCTTAGAGCCATTTAAAACACCGTCTTTCCATGCAGCAGGTTGGACTGTGTAAATGAACTTGTTCACTTCATATTCCCCTACCGCTTGAGAAATACTTCAGAAGAACTTCTGGAAATACTTTTATTTTCTATTTTAGTGAAATAAGATGCAAAAAACCAAAGTGCATCCTCAACTCACTTTCAAGGACTAAAGGAAACAACTGTGATAGGGAGAGATCTCTTAAAATGACTAAATCAAAAGTGACTTTAATATGCTGTTCAGCTTGCCAAACAGAGTGTAGCTGATCCTTCCAATTTAAATCAGAGTCTTTTCTTGGTTATTGCTGAGATCTGCACATAAAAGATGTGCCGTTTTCTGAGGGAATAGAGATGCATGTACCTAAAGGTTGAAATAACAGCGGACTTGAAACCTAAAATCTCCTGTTTCTAACAGCAAATTTACAATATTATCTTGGGATGCCTCCTCATCCTTTGGTCAGTGTCAGCCTTTAAGGTTATCAGCAGCACTATGCAAACTCAGGCCAGTGGCTTGCATCAAGTGGGGTGAGACAGGTTCCTAGCGAGTGCAGGGTCCTCTTGCTCACAAAGCAGATATGGAAATTCACTGCATTTTTGATACGGAAAATCCAAAGACAGTAGTTTAATTGTCCCCATTTCAGTCAGTGATACAAAGTCAACTTAATAATACACTAGTTTCATGAGTAAGAGTTACATAGGCTAAAGCCAAGTGCCCAAGACTTTTTTCCTTTCCTTTTTTTTTCCCTCCCTCAATGTGAAACAAATCAGCATCAAGAGATTTTGCAGCAGATTATCTGGCCCCCATTTCATCCTGCCCACAGAGTTCACTTGTCCATCTACACTCAAGTGCATGTATCTCATTAATTAGAAAATGCCCCGAGAAGACCGAATAAATTTAGGATATTTATAATTTTGAGCTTCACAGGTCTGTACAGGTAGAGCCCACAAACTTTGCTCCCTCCACAGAACAGTGCCTTACATTTAGGTACCATAAACAGATGATGGCCAGGACATGCTGCGACTGACTCCAGCCTCACTTGAAAAAGCCGTATGCTATCAAGGTGTCGCAGGGTTAAACGAGTGCAGGATGGATCCCATATCCTACATTCTATTTATGATATATCTGTGTTGCATACAAATTGGCACAAGTATGAGGAAATATGAATATCTCAGCATCCTTCGGTGCCAAATACAGACATGATGCAACATAGTCATTTTCTCAATTCAACGTAACATACAATATGCCACTCTCCATTATGCTACAGCAACTGAAATGTGCTGCAGGCCAATGGAAAATATCCCTAAAAATAGCTATGCTGTTTCTGGGCAAAAGGAGAAGTATTCGACATTTCCTTGAAAATGTTCCCACCTGGATTTGCTGGAACAGCAACATGATCGTTCAGTGACAGGAAGCTCACTGGTAAGGAGCTTTCTCCTCGATATTACCCCGCTTTCCTGAAAGCACTGCAAACATGGCTTGTAGCAGTTCTCTAAAATACCGAGCGTGAAAGCTGCACTAAACTGTTTAAGTGCTCCGTTGTGAAAGCGCTGTATTAGGGGCTTTCTGCTGCTCAAGCAACTTTGGATTGTAATGCATTATAATAGTGCGCTGTTCTCACAGACATCATTTTACAAATACAACACAAAGGATTGTCACATGAGAATCTTCTAAATCATATCAAGGAAAATAAACACCCACTGCAGAGGGACTTGCTTATTTTGCTAAGACATTTTACAGCGTATTAGCATAAAAATACTACTTCTGCTTTTCAGGTTCACCCACAGCACCGCTTAAGAGCATTAGATGTGTTACAAATACAAATGATTTTGGCAGCATGGTAATATGCTAACGTGTATTTGCAAACTTTGTATGCCCCTACTCGGTTCCGACACGCAACCCGTGGAAATTGCAAAACCCGGCATCATTGAAAGATGTGGGGGGAGGGAGGGAAGGTCCCCCTGGTTCTTCCGCTTTGCATACACGACAATGGCACCCAGGCTCCTGTTGCTAGCACCAAAGCGTCTCCAGCCAGGTCTTGGGTCCTCAGAAGTTGCTGGAGGACCTGAAGAGGCATAACCAGGAGCTGGCTAGATTTTTTTCTGATGGATCTGCATAGGACTAGAATGTTGATTATACCTACCCTCACTGGTACCCTGTTATCTGGTGTGGGCCACACTCATCCCTCGCCTCCTTCCTTCCTTTCTCCCTTGCTGTCATTCTCTTTCGACCTCCCAATCCTTGATGATCTCTTGAGGTCCCTTCCAACCCCTACATTTCTGTGATTCTGTGGTTTTGTTCCCCCCATAACATGGCCCACAATCCACTACATGGACTATGAGATACACCCAGGGCTTCACCAAAAACCAGCAGCAGGAGAGGAACTACAACCCAGATTGCTCCAGTTTTAAACCATCGCCTTTGTCTACTGAGCCATTCTTGCCCTCTTCCTCCTTGGTGCCCCTAACCCTCTGTCCTTTCCTTCGATATAGAGCCACCCTGCCATGAAAGCTTCTGCAGGCTTTCTGATAGGTCTTTGAATGGAGCAAGGTCTCCTCATAAAAACCCTTTCATGAATGGGACCCACGGGTACAGCCTGGGTGGATGAGAGGAGCTACGAATAACAGCAAAGATCCTTGATTTTTCAGTCAGAGTCTCTTTCAGGTTCAGATAGCTTCACTACAGAATGTAAAAGCCTCACACGAGATTAACGCTAAAAATTTCCATTTTTATGGTATTTTTAGATTATATTTCATTTTCCAGGCTGCAGTTGGCTTGAACTGGAGCCACAATGCTTGTGACGCTCCAAACACAAAAAGGAATTACAAAATGTGACAATTCTTAAAATGTGTTTCTTGTTGTATAACAAATTCCCAGTGTTGTAGATTAAACTAGAGAGAACAGGAGCCATAACATAGGGATTATACAGAATTTAACTTTGTTCCGTGGCAAAAAGTTAATGCCTGCCTTGTTCTAGCTGGTAAGTAGAGAAGATACTTTATGACAGCAGAACGCACAGCTTAGCTGATTGGGAACTGCAGGCATATGCAAATCAAAGGTTTTCCTGCACTGTTTAGCAAAAGCTAATTGCAGAAAAGTGTGAGGTACTCCTGCCCCTCATCTGCTCTGTAGAATTTAGGGCAGAACTACCCACCATGGTTCCCTGTAATTTTACCGACATCCTTCTACTCAGTGACCCTCCAGATAGCTCCTGCTAAGAAACCCGCCTGCAATGTCTCAGTCACAGGCAAATTGATATCTTGGTTATTAGCACGTTTTCTGTGCTGGCTCCTTAAAACCACACCTTGACCAAGTTCCTACGTGTGCCTTATAGTCAAAATCCTGTTAACAAGAAATTGGATCGAGAGCTGGAAATCACAAGTTTTCTTATTACAAACTCAATCATTTCTGTGTAGCAGACAGAATTGCAAGTAGGTAGGAAGGCTGAAAGTGAAAGGAAGGAGACCAGGTACATTTAGCTTGGGCTTTGTTTTTTTTTTACTGGAATTCACTTTAAAGCACAGGCCAAAGTTCGGCGACAACTGAAAAGCTAAAACATATGTTGAACCCATGCAATACCATGAAGACCTTCAAGTTCCTCCACATATGCTTACCTGTGGATGGGTTTGCCTGCCGACAGAGATTCTCACTGGCTGCCCTTTGGTTGCCTGCCTAAGACAGACTTCACAGCCTCAATCAAGAGAGTCAAAGAACTGATGCTAAAGCTTGCATTAAATGCACGTGGGTGCATTGTCTATCGCCTTGGCCTGAAGACTCTTTGGGGCTGGGGCTGTTCTCTTCATCCATCATTTTGGTTCATGAGAATCTCCAGCCTGTGAGTACGTGCATTCATAACAAATACAAGATGGCTCACCACCTGTCAAAAGTACCTGGATCCTCTGTCTTGCACCAGTAGTAGGAAATGAGGAACAAACTGTTGGTCAACTGTGGGAAAACATACTCAAAAAGTAATGCTTTGGACTCTTACACTGGCAGCGGAATGGGCAGGAGTTGAATTAGTAGAACCCCACCTGAGTTTATTTACATAGGAAAACAAACTCTTATGAGCATATTTTATTATTATTTTTTTTCTCCTCAACTGTAGGCAAACTCAGGCTAGTGTGACATGAGGAGGAAGCCCAGTTCACATTTCCCCACGATTATAAATTCAGCAAGATAGGTTTGATTTGCCTTCTTTTTTTTTTTAAAGTCTTTAATTAGACTGCATACATGTGCATTTTCTCTAGGAGACTGACTTCCACCTCTCCTTTTAAAGGCAATCCCTGCAGAGGAAATTCCTTGGGCAGAAATGTCTGGCTTCTTGGTGAAATGTCAGAGGACAGCACAAGCAACGTTGGAGTTGATCTAACCTGTGGTTAGGCCGCTGATGGGCTGTCTGGGAATAAAGCTGGCCACCCATCTAGTTTCGGATCCAAGTGCTAGTTTTGTGGGTGCCTTAGTGCCCTTGTGTTTGTGAAGGTTTGTTTGATTTCCACCGCCCTCCTATCGTGCTGATCTCTGAAGTTAAAAGGCAGCTCCACCTCACATGTGCAGCATGCAGTGATAGAAAAGCAAATCAAGTGGTGGGAGGGAAGGGAAAGGGGTTGGTTTAGTCTTTGAGGTGTCAGTGTAACTGGCCTACCAGAATAAAAGGAATTATACAGAGAAACCTTGCTAAGACAGAGAAAACACAAAAGGTCCAAGTTAGGCGCCACACTCAGTGATTTGGCCTTCTGAGGAGCTGCATTTAAGTGTTTGTTTTTGCAAAAGTCCCTCAAGTATTTCTTCCACATGGAGATTGGTGGTGTATTTTACTGTAGGTTGGATGGGTGTTTGCAGCCTCTGCAGAAGAAGCTTTAGCTGCTTTATTCTGTGGGATCATCTCAAAGCTGCATTCTCTAAGTAGAGATGGTCACTTATTTAATCTGTAATTTTAACAATATGGACTATGCACTTAATTTCGTCTCCATTATATTGATAGAGGGCAAGAAGTAGTTGTTATGTGATGGAAATACTTAGGCACTTATTTCTGGGTTTGTTATTATTCCCTTTGCAAGTTCCATCTCCTGCCTTATTTTCTAACAATACTGAAAAAGCCCAAAGACCAAATCTGAAGGCTCTGCTTCTGAAAATAACTCCAGCTGTTAGAAGTTACTGAGTTACCTCAGATGTGTCTCAAGGTGGACGTGTAGGTTTGAGGTCTGCCAATAGCAGTCAGTCTATGGTTGCTGTATTATGCCGTCCAAGTTTCCTTGCCTCTAATTTCATTCACTATCCCAAAAGCTGAGAAATATGTATGTTTTTTAAGAATTTCTGGATGCTGGGATTTCTGGATGTCTTACAGATGAGTTGGAGCAGATCTGTAGCAGCAGCTCCAGCAGGGTTACTAGACATGGACGTGCCGAAATGGTAAGCAAATGGCCAGAGAGGCAGACAATTTATGCTGTACCTGTGGAGAGAACGAAATCCTCACGGGATTGTATTACAAGACCTGCACAAAGACATGACAGAATTGGTGCTACACAACTGCAGGATGACACAGAGGGTGTTATTCCTATGGGCATATAATGGGTAGCTTGTTTTAGGAGTGACCTTTAAGAGTTTTATAGGAAAGTTCCCAAAAATGTTCTTCCAAAATAAGGGCAGCAATGTAAAAAACTTTGAACAGAAATTATTATGCATGTACGTCCATTACATGCTGGTCAAAATGTAGGCTACTTGATGTATGTCATAATTAGGGGATATTTGTTCCTGAGAGTAAATTCTTGTTGCAGGTTAGCATGCTTTCCATTGTGGAACAGTCAGCTCCTCCACCTAAACAATTTCCTGTACATTGCAAGATCTTGGTATTTACTGTGCATGTGAAAGTATTGGATAACAGAATATGCTAAGCAAAGCATAAACCTAGAACTTGCTGGCACCATATTGTGATTTATATAACACCCCCAGCCTTTAGAGGATTTACAAAGTTTGATGAACAACAAAAATGTACCCTTGCTCAGACAACCAACTTACTACCTACACTGACCACTGTGGCTGAGGCTATGTAAACAGCTTGGTTATGGGAGTTGAGTTTACCAAAGCAAAGCAAGTGAAAACACCATTAAACCAAAGTTAAATATTCTTCCTTGTGCCTTGACCCGAAGGCCCTCAAACACAAGCATCCATGAGCAATGATGCAGGAGCTTTATGCTATTTATAGGTGACAGTTTCTGAGGAAGGCTATCTCACAGAACTCTCCTGCTGACACCTGTCCATATCATGTCAAAGTAGCCTTTACAAGAGGTTTGATGATTAGCTTCTAGAGACCCCAATGTCTCTAGCAGACATTTGCTAAAGTAGTCAGGGAGAACTCTCTAAGAAATGTAACACCATTAATTAGTTATTATTTCTTCCGTGAAACTGCTGGAAAAGACACAATCCAGGCACTTTGCTTTTAATCAGATATCTTAGGGACTGTTCAAGGTCTTGTTGAAATCAACAGACCTCAAGAGCTGCAAAAGTTAAGGAGTCATTGAGTTAGATCATGAATCTCAGTGGATGAGTTGTCTTGGGTGCAGATTCACTTCCCATTTCATATGTACCACTATGTTTTCTCTGTGACGTGTCCAGTCTTCCAGTCTCTCCTATGCCTTAGTCTGCCTTTGTTCCTTAAAACAAATTACATGGTGTACTGAGAGGGTAGGCTGGTATCAGCAGACATTACTTGTCCCAATATTAATGGGGTCTCTCCTATTTGTCATCTTTGTTGGTGTCCTGGAGGAGTTGCTTGGGGGTCTCCCACCAAGCTTACAGATGACACTGAATGGAGCTGACCACTGGGCCCAGGAGCCCATCAAGGAGTTGGAGATGGGTCCTTCACAATAGTACATAGTGGGAGGACAAGAGACAATAGGAGAGGTTCAGGACAGATACAGGTACAGACTTCCTCTCCATGAAGACACCAGTCTGTAGTGTAGGTAGCTCATGGAAGCTGGCTGGTTTTCAAGATGGGGCTTGAAAAGGCCCTGAACACCCTCCTCTGATCATCAAGCTGGCCCTGACTTAAGGAAGAGCTGGGACTCCTGAGGTCTTTCCAGCATGAGTTACACTGTGGCTGTATGCTCAGTATTTTAAAAGTCCCGGACAATTCTGACAAATAATTTGCTTTGATGTTGCATTTCGTACGGCTTTATGGGATATAATTTGGTTTCATTTTACTGTGAAGTAAGCTTAGAGCCTTGGGACATGGAGAATAACAGGGCTGACTGATCGTGACAGTTGCTGAGCTTGTTGTTGCCCTTAGTCCTAGCAGTGTGCTTGGTGCCTCCAATGTACACATAGCACATCACTGGATCCCGAGTGAGTCTGGCTCTTCACTGACAAAACACATTTTCAGCAGTTTTCCAGGTTTTGAAGATCAAACACAACAATATTTCCATTCCCAGCAGCGCAGACTGATGTGAAAATACCACAAAGAGCTCACGTTACGCAGAGACCCCACCACTGGAGACATCCTCTTATTTCTACATTCATAATGGCCTGAAATCCTTACTCCACGGTCAAAATGACACCCTTTAGAGCCGTGAGCTGCCTCCTGAAAACCTTAACATTCATGCAGCTTTGCTCCTCACACAGCTGCTTCCCACCGCTCATCTCTAGGACCCAGCGGCTGCAGTGGGAAGAGGGTGACTTCTGTGTGGTCCCATCCCACCTTTCCTGCGGTATCTGGACAGTGCTCAGAGAGGCAGCTGCCTGCGATTAGAGATCCCCCTCGTGTCATGGGTCACATCACCAGGAAAGTGGGAAGGTTCAGGATGACAAACTGAAAGTAATCTGTCACTGTCAACTCCGTGGGATCAAAGGAAAAACAAACTGTATCTGTTTTGGCAAATGGTGAAGGGAAGAGGAAAAGCACAGGCTGTTAGGTTAACGTAGACAGACAGGGCTGACCTCTGCTATCTAGATTAGTTTATTTTGCTGCAGCATTTTGCATGCTGAAATCACTTCTGTCAGGGAACCTCCAAGCACTTTGCAGAAGATGTAATTAAGAACTGTGGCACCGCTGTGAGATTCGATCTCAGCTGTCCCACCATGGGGTGACCCTCCAAGAGATGCTAAGTCACTCAGGTGAATGCCTCAGAAGTAAGCAAGCTGTTGAGGTCTCCATAGCCACCAGATGTTAAGGTGAGGATGGCATGAACAGCATAGGGACATGGTGACAGCACAGCAGATGGACAGAGCCTAAGACCCTGTGTCTGAGTGGTGGGTGCATAAGTCAGAGCTAGGAAGAAGAAAGCTCAGTGTTAGCAAAGAACTCTGGAAGACAGTGATCTTTGTCCAAGGGTGGGAAGGAGCTTCATTTAAGGTGAAGAACACATCAACTTTCAAGCAAGTGACAAACTTCTAAAGTGGTGGTTTTGGTACTCAAAAAATATTGAATTGAAAACTAGAATAAATGTTTTCTTTTTGTCTCTTCTAACCTGCATGAGTAATACACGAGCCACATCTGCTTCAGCAATCTCATGCATGCAATCATCGTTGCCTGGCATTAATCAAGAGCAGTGAATTCAGCTTCCACAATACAATCATTTCTTGTTCTCAACTTCTGAGAGTTCATAATTCAGTCTTACTGTCATTTCTTTCCTCTTCCATGTTCTTCCATGAAAGGTAAACCTGCACAGAAAGAAACCAGAGTCATTAACTGTTGGAAACTTTAATGTGCTACAAAACCAGAATTAGAAGTGATAATGAAATTTCCACTGCTGAAAGCAGACTTTGCTAACTGATGTATGTAGTCAGAAAGGTGGCCACATAACCAATAAAAATAAGAACGGTGTTCATTTTTAATATGCCTCATTCATCTTTGCTTGTATTGGCAGAACACCAAATTAGAGTTTAAGTTAAGATGTTCCTTTTAATTTTCAGTAATTAAAATAAATATATGTTTAACCATTTCCATTAGACACTATTAAATCCAGTGTGTTTGACAAAATATACTTTAGAACAATGTCTACCAGGCTGAATATTATTTGTAACGTGCTTTGGAGCAAACAAAATGAATTACTCCTAAAAATCCAGGTTCAATTCTGCAAAAGCAGCTCACTGATAAATTACGTGTACTTCCATGGACTGTTGTTACTAAATGAGATTTTGGGTTGGTTTCTTTTTTATTTTTTTCCCCTAGGAGCTAAGTAATGGTGAGCAGGAATAACTTAAACTGTGAAGGCGGATAAGATTGGCATCCCTGGCTATCCGTCCTATCCCCACTCCACAATTCGCTGGGCTGGGAATCAAACAGCTCCAAACTTCACAAAGCAGCCTCAATTCTCAGGGCAGCAGCAGCACAGGTTCTCACAGCTATGAACTCTGGCTGTTTATAAAAGGTTTATAAAGTCCCGGTATTGAAAATTCTTTTCCAGGTCCTACACCATGGACCCAACGCTGCTGCCATTCAATAAACAAGAGATCAATAGCTGAATTCAGAGGAAACTGAAGGACTATTTCCACAGAGGTCTTCAGTGTAAGAAGTTGTGCCATAACTTCCTGACTGTCAGAACAGAAAATCCTCCAAAATTCCTTTTTAAGTTACAAAAACCTTTAACTGAAAATAAGCGTTTGATTTTGCTGGAGGAAACAGACTGAGAGGTATCGTTTCCACTTCCAGCCTCCTTAAGAATTCAGGAACTGTCTTCTGCACCAGTAGCAAGCTGAGGAGTCAGTTTTGATTTTGATGTGGATTCCAAAATGCCTAATGAAATCAAAGGTTGGGATTTATTAGGGAAACACAAAAGTAAATAGTGATAGTTTTATCGAGAACAGGCTTATTAACAACAGCAAAAGGTAAAATAATCAGAAGAAAAGATAAAGCCAAATAAAAAAGCAAGGGAGCGAGGGGGGAAGGAGTTTCACTTGGAGGTGGTTAGACTTCCAGAAACAAGGAGTGACAGAGTTACAGGGGAAAAAGGAAATTGGAAAAGAGAGACGGAAAATGAGAAAGCAGCAAAGGTGGGTTATATAGAGTCTTGTCCCGAGGAATGGGCACTGAAGAAACAAGGTAGCCAGAAAAGAGGGTGTTTAATAGTCAAGTAGATGAAGTGTCTTGAAAGGGAAAAGGAACTGGCAACTGAGACAAAAGCTAGCAGATAAACATAAATAGTGCTATGAAATCAAAGAGAGGCATACACACACAATACTAAGAGAAGAGAGAAAGCCAAACCACAGAGCTCTGCCAAGGGATCAAACCCTGAAAGATTCATCTCGCCAAGAATTGTGAGGGCTTGTTTTATTTTTGCTTTCTTATTCCTGCCAGAAGATATAAACTATATCTATTTACTTAGGGGGAAAAAAATTGTATTGCAATACAGCCAATTTCTCTTGGGGGAAAAAAGGATGCTGTAAAAAAATGCCTGAACAGTTTTTCACAGTATATCCAGGGATGCTGGAAGTGTTTCGTAAAGCTAAATTTCTGCAAGGTCTCTCTACAAGGCTGATCTATGGAGGAAGGGTTGGAATTGTCACTGGCCAGAATCAGATCTGGTTGGGAAGCCTGAACAGTCTGGGCCAGGCTCAGTCCTGCTGAAATCAATGAAACTATTCACAATAAGCAATTTGAAACAGGAAACGAAGAAGACCTCCCCAGGAAGGGCTGTGAGAATGACAATATAACTCGTGCTTTTCAGTAGCTGCCTTGGCTTTGCAAATGTAGACCTTTTATGGACACTCACAAAAAAAGGTAAATCAAGGAGAAGGGGTTTAGGAGGAAGAAAATATTTGTTTGCTGGTTGCTAGTCAGGATCTAAGCAAGCATCTGTTTGCAGATCTGCTAAATTTAATGAAATACTGGAGAAATTAGTTTACCACTCTAATTAAAAGAAAGAAAAAATAAAATGAAATAAAAGAAATCCCACCCCCGTGATCTGCACACTGCTCCCATACAGACCTGAGCTTCAGTTGTACACAGAGGTTGGCAAGTTCAGTTGATGGCTGTGCAGAATTTAGGCCAAACAGCACACAGAGCGCAGCTCCTCTCTCAGCTCCAACTCTTCTGTGAGATTTTATCTGACAGCACTTTCCCTTGCCTGCACCTTCCCTCCTGTCCTAAAAGCACGAGAGGAAGCAGGAGACATTGCACCGAGTCTCACGCAGCCCAGGTAAAACGCTGGCGGGCCATGGGAGAAGCTCATCGGGACCTGGGGATCTGGGAAGGAATAACCATTCGTTTCAGTACAGGCTGGGGGATGACCTGCTGGAGAGGAGCTCTGTGGAGAAGGACCTGGGGGTCCTGGTTGATGACAGGTTGGCCATGAGCCAGCAGTGTGTCCTGGGGCTGAGAGAGACAATGGGATCCTGGGGGCATCAGGAGGAGTGTGGGCAGCAGGTCACAGGAGGGGATCCTCCCCCTCTGCTCTGCCCTGGTCAGGCCCCACCTGGAGTGTTGTGTCCAGTGCTGGGCTCCCTGGTATAAAAAGAACAGGGATCTCCTGGAGAGAGTCCAGAGGAGGCTACGGAGATGATGAAGGGTCTGGAGCATCTCCCCTGGGAGGAAAGGCTAAATAAACTGGGCCTGTTCAGCCTTGAGAAGAGAAGACTGAAAGCAGATCTGATCAACGGTTATCAATATGTGAAATGTAGGACACAGGGGGAAATGGCCAGCCTCTTCTCAGTGTCTGTGGGGACAGGACAAGGGGCAATGGCTGCAAGTTGGAGCACAGGGAGTTCCACACCAACACGCAAAACAGAACTTTTTCCCGGTGAGGGTGAGGGAGCCCTGGGACAGGCTGCCCAGGGGGTGTGGAGTCTCCTTCTCTGGAGAGATTCCAGCCCCGTCTGGACACCGACCTGTGTGACCTGTCTTAGGGACCCTGCTTTGGCAGGGGGTTGGACCTGATAATCTCTGGGGGTCCCTTCCAACCCCTACTGTTCTGTGATTCTGTGAATCTGCTGAAGCAGTCTCATACTCTTTGCTTTCTGCCCTCTCCATTCAGTTTTTAAGCATCAACCAACCTTTAACTGGCCACAGGCCCTTTGAAACTGGAGTGAGACTTTTGTTTGTGCCTTATCTTGGCTACCCAAATCTGTGAACCCACTTAATCTACCTTCATCAGACACCAACCTGACTGGCATGACTAAACCCTTAATATGAGGTAACTGTAAATTTTCCAAGATCAAGTGGTACTGCATTTTTTTCCTCATTGCAGCCCCCTCTTTAGCATCCTCTCTCTTCTCCCATGACTGGATGTGGAAATACAAGCGAATGATGGACCGCCTTCAGACAGAGTCTCTGGAAGAGGTAAAAGCAAATCCACATATCCTTAAACTGCTTTTGCAAGAAAACTGACACAAAGAAATTGTGGCATTTTCATGAAATACTTACTTAATATACTTTAAAGAGATGGAAGGCTGAAGGAGATTGACCACAACAGAACACCGACA
The DNA here is from genome assembly GCA_027925045.1 of Hypotaenidia okinawae. Taxonomy (NCBI): domain Eukaryota; kingdom Metazoa; phylum Chordata; class Aves; order Gruiformes; family Rallidae; genus Hypotaenidia; species Hypotaenidia okinawae. The sequence continues at coordinate 64,711,732 of BSDF01000005.1, forward strand.
GCTGAGAGGAGGAGGGCATTCTTCATTAAAAGCTTGTGCTTAACACTTGCATACTCTTCCTTGTATAGTGCAAGGGTTGGTCTTAGGGTAAGGACAGGATCAGCTGGGAGTGAAGTCTGACCAGGAGCAGCACAAGGTACCACCGTATCTCAAACTCTGTGTGTAGCTGCCTGTTGTATGTCATACATATGTGCTATCATACGTATGTGCTGCCTGTGCTTCCTGCAAGTGCAGCACAGTTTTATGGGCCTGGAAATGCAAAATCCTGCCATGCTACTGGATCTCCCAAAATCCCAGAGGCAAATACCCACATTAAAACCTTTGCTACTTGCAGGGGTTTTTTACCATTCGTACTCCAGAACTCGAAGTCAAATATGACAACTGTAATTGTGCAGGCATTTGGACAAAGGGCAGCTCTGAATTTGGCTGCATCTCATGGTCTTGGATATGATATATATGTCAGAGCCGATGCACAGGATACAGAAGGGGTATACACTCAAATGTAGAAGAGGGAAAGTAGAGAACAGTCTGTTACTTTCTCAGACCAGTGAAACCTGCTCCCAAGAGAAATTTAAATTTGTGCAAAGTGAAGCTCTGCCAACATATGTTGGCATATCAGGAATCAAGGGCTGGGAACTGCCTGCGCTGCCGTTGCTTTGGGGCAGGGGGAAGGGACAGAGGCTTAGGAGGTATGCAGTTGTTGTGTGCACAGGGACAGATATCTGAGAGCTGTGAGCCAAATCTTTTTCCATGACCTAAGCAATGGTTAAAGATTTCCATTCCTGCTGGATTCAAGTCTCACCCTAAGGCTAAGCCTTCACTGTGTCGGTGGCTCCGGATACAACCAGTGCTCCTAAAAACCTCGTTATTTAAAGGGAGACATATATGAGGTTATCCACATGAGGTGAGAATGGATTTCCTTTGCTTTTCTGAGCAGCACTGATTTCTGCTGGCTTAGTACATCTCCCTTTTTAACCCAGTTAATGAATTAAATAGCTACTATCTAATACATTAAGTAGTATTAAGCTATATAAAAGCAACTAGGGTTTTTTTTTCCCTCACAAGAGCAAATTATAGACTCAGGAAGGGAGCAGCACGGTGTTACGTTACACAGCACGTGCCCTTGAGGAATTCTTACGGGAAAACAGAGCCACATCACCTGCTGGGAGGTTTGCTAGGGGCCAGCAGACACATGCAGCACCCAAGCCACTCTAAGTGCTACAAGAATTTTGGTTAATGTGTGTTTGCATCCCATGCAACATACAATTCCTTTCATTTAAAAAGCGATGGTAATCAGTGAAGAGGTACTTAGTGATGCATACCGGCCTATTGCAGTAGACTTGCTGTGGGGACTCGCGGTACATTAAGGGCTTGCAATGTACTGAAGGCTTGAAATAACCTCATTTAATAGAGAATCACAGAATCAAAGACTGGTGGGGGCTGGCAGGGAGCTCTGGAGATCATTCAGTCCCACTTCTGCCAGAGCAGGATCCCCTTGAGCAGGCTGCACAGGACAGCAGCCAGGATCACGGGGTTTGGATGTCTCCCCAAGGCTCTGCCACCCTCCCAGTAAAGAAGTTCCTCCTCATGTCCAAGTGGAACTTCCTCTATTCCTGCTGTGCCCACTTTCTCTTGTCCTGTCATGGCGAGCGAATGCCTCGCCTGCCAAAGGCAGTTTTGGGAGCTCACGTGCTGGGGAGGGACAGGGTCTCTGGAGGAAGGCAATGGTGAACTTTGGCACATGGCCCGTGACTGAAAGCCATGAGGACTGGACATCTCTGCCATAGAAAGGACAATTCTCACATTGTCCTGTTCATCCTGGAGGAACAAGTCAAGCTCAGACTACCAACTTCTGAGCAGAGGAGTGAGGCTTAATCCCCAAACCTGCAGGAGCACAGTGGCAGCCACATGCAGCAACCACCAATGTCCTGGAAGAAGAGGTACCTCACGTATGGTAAATGAACACCTGATTCTTCCTGCCCTGCTTAGGGCAGGGATAAATTACTTTAGGGATTATGTTATTCCAGAACAGCTTTTTAGAAACAGGGTAGTATTATATGGGGTAGTTTAACCCAGTTGTATGTGTATCATGGAATCATGTATAATCACAGAATCATTAAGGTTGGAAAAGACCTCCAAGATCACCTAGTCCAACCATCCCCCTATGTTCCGCCTATGTTACTGACTGAACCATGTCCCTAAGTACCTCATCCAACCTCTTCTTGAAAACCCCGAGGGATGGTGACTCCACCACCTCCCTGGGAAACCCATTCCAATGCCCAACCACTCTTGCTGAGAAGAAATTTCTCCTCATTTCTAATCTGAACCTCCCCTGCTGCAACTTGCAGCCATTCCCTCTTGTCCTATCACTACTTATCTGTGAGAAGAGGCTGACCCCCAACTCACAACGTCCTTTCAGGGAGTTGGAGAGAGCAAGAAGCTTTCCCTCTGAGTTTCCTCTTTTCTCCAGACTGAACAGTCCCAGTTCCCTCAGCTGCTCCTCACCAGACTTGTGCCACAGACCCTTCACCAGCCTGGTTGCCCTTCTCTGGACATACTCCAGGGCCTTGATGTCTTTCTTTTAGTGAGGGACCCTGAACCCAGTATTTGAGGTGTGGCCTCACCAGAGCTGAGTACAGGGGGATGATCACCTCTCTGGTCCTGCTGGCCAACCTATTCCTGATACAGGCCAGGATGCCACTGGCCTTCTTGGCCACCTGGGCACGCGACTGGCTCATGTTCAGGTGAGTGTCAACCAACACCCCCCAGGTCCTTTTCCTTTGTGCAACTTTCCAGCCACCCTGTCTCAAGTCTGTAGTGTTGCCTGAGGTTGTTATGACCAAAGTGCAGGACCCAACACTTCACTATGCTGAACTTCATCTCATTGGCTTCTGCCCATCAATCCAACCTGTACAGGTCCCTCTAGAGGGTTTTCCTACCCTCCAGCAGATTAACACTTCACACCCAACTATGGTCTGAGATGAAAGCAAAGCTTTTGTGTTGAGACATCATCAAAACCCATTAGTCTCAGAAAAGACAGGGCTTAATGAGCCCTTTCCTGGGAGATAAACAGAGACTAGGACATGCACTGGGAGGAGAACAGAGAAAGCAGCACTCCAGAAGCACATGAGATTATGCAAAGAGCACAAGCTGAATCTTTTCTTTTTCCTCTAATTTCCTCAATTTTAAGATAAAACTAAGTTTAGGATACTTGCTGATAAGATACAAACTGACTGTAATGTGACAGCACCAGTCACTCTTTCTCAAAGGACCAAAGGCAAAAGGGCAGCTCATGTGGTACAGAAGAAATGCTTAGCCAAGACAAGGTATTAACACCAGAACCCTCATCGCAGCATGGGAGATCTGTAAAATTCTTCCCCTGGACACCTAATGCCACACACCCAGGGACAGCAGTGGTTCTTAAACACAGGAAGCCTGTGGGTTGTGTTTGTCCTGTCAAGATGATGATATCTGGTAATGACAGTTACCCCTGGTATTCCTCCCTGGGCCTCACTGCACTGGGTTCAGTCATCTTGTGAGCAATTCAAAAGTAGCATTGAGAGACAAACCTGGCCCCTTCTCTTTTAAGTGTGCAAAAAGGAAAATTGTAAGAGTTGTTTTCCTTCCTGAGATTAGTTGGCTCCTCTGTGCACCCATTCCACAGCATGTGTCTTCAAACTTAACTCAGAAACTCCCCTAAATTTGGTTGGCACTGCATGGAAGAGGAACCTCGTGACAAAAGGATGAGGAAACATGCCTGCCCTCTTCACAGCAGTCCTCAGAAATGCCCAAAGACTCATTTCTCCCAGCGTGATGAAATGCAGATGAAACACCAGTGAAAACGGACTGTGCATCAGTGCTAAAGTATTCACACCTCATCCGAGAGCTAAATGGGGACGCTAAGCTAATCGTTGTGACGCAGTTCCTAGGGGAACCCAAGTTAAAAAAAAGAGAAATACAGTGTCTGAAGCTCCATTTTCAGCCCATGGCAGGCTTCATGTTTGTCTTCTGGATGTGTGTGTTTCAAAAGAGTTATTTTTTCATGCAACGTTTAGTACTGATACAGCTGAACACCTTCATTTAGGTGGGATTTGGTAGGTTTTATCCTCTAGAAATTTATCATCCTGTGAGCAGGAATGTGCTGCTTGGTCATACCGAGCTGCTTCTTCCAACAGGACATGGCTGACCTCACACCAGCATGCCTGTTGGCTGCGTTGGTGTGCTCTTCCACCTAACCACCAACACGTCTTACGCCAAGCCCACAGTGATCTCCGAGAGGAAGCAAATGGCACGTTCTCCCCCACTCAGGAACGTGCGATCTACCTCACACATGGCTTCAAAGTGGACATCTCACCTGAACACCTGCCTGTGGATAAGAATGTCACCGATTCACAATGGCGAGTAGAGCCCAAAAAAAAAATCCCTGCACGGCACTGAACAGCTCCAGCTGCAGAGGAATTCATATGAATGTGGGTGATAAGACCCAGTGACCGGCTAGAGGTGCTTCAGCCCCAAGTGAAACATGCCAAGCTCTCCTGGTCCTGTCCTGGCTGTACTTCTGCACAGGGTCACTGCTCCAAAAGCTTTTTGGGATGGGTCATAACCTGCTATTGTCTCATGTTCATTTAATGGCAGATGGAGCTGCACTCAGTTTTCTGTTTTATAGGCTTGGAGCATGAAGATAGCCAACGTTGGCTTTTCTTTTCAAGGCTTTTAAAAGTGTGGAATGAGTTGTCAAAGTGGCAAATTTCCCTTTTCCTTGGCATCAATGTTATTCATGTTTCTAACCAAGGAATGGCTGGAAAATTTCCTTCTTTTCCATCTTGTATGGCTGCCACTCCCTCAGACTCAAATGACTCAAACATTTTCTCTGTCTGCTGAACAATGATGATTTTGTGGTGAAAGTGCTGACATTGTCCTGCCCCTGGTAAGCTTTTGCTGCCCAGAAATTACTAATTCCCTGTGTACAATTCTGGAAAATTGCACAGGGTACTTAGTTTTATGTTCTGAAGATGGGTTTCAAAATAACATTATTTAACCATCTCTCTGAGCTCACATGAGGCATTACAACACCTTTATTTGTGTGAATGGCTAAATATGGAATTAAGAGCAAAGAACAGTGACTTTGGGCAGCACCACATGTATCAGTTATTTTTTTCTCCTCATTTTAATGTTGGTTTGGGGGGGGTTATTTTGCACTGCTTACTGCTCTATATCAAGGTAAGTTCCAAGCCTTCATTTGTTCCTTACTAAAACAACTTGAGTGTTTTGAGATCTCCAGATGAGAGTGACTGCAAAATTATATCCTTAAAAATAATATTTAATAGTTGGAAAGTATCACTGTCATGTCATTCAGCAGCCATTCTAGTCTTGAATACTGCTGGTGGAACTTGTTATGCATCAGGATCTCTGCTTAATTATAGCAGCATCTTACAGAATCACAGAATTACAAGGTTGGAAAAGACTTTTAAGATTATCAAGTCCAACTGTTCCTGTCCTATGCTAAACCATATCTCTCAGTACCTCATCTACCCATCTGTTAAACACATCTAGGACCAGTGACTCAGCCCCCTCCCTGGGCAGCCTGTTCCAGGCCCTGACAACTCTGCCAGGGAAGAACTTTTCCCTCACATCTGAGCTGACCCTGCCCTGGCACAGCTTGAGTCCATTGCCCCTCGTCCCATCTCCTGTCCCCTGGCTGAAGAGACCAGTGCCCACCTCTCTGCACCCTCCTGTCAGGTCACTGTAGGCAGTGATAAGGTCTCTCCTCAGCCTCCTCTTCTCCAGGCTGAACAACCCCACCCTCTCAGCTGCTCCTTATATGATTTGCCCTCCAGCCCCTTCTCCAGCCTGGTTGCCCTTCTCTGGACATGCTCAAGGACCTCAAAGTCCTTCTTATGGTGAGGAGTAGCAGGTATCTTCAAGTATAATACAGACATGTTAAATACTAATAGCTCTTTCTTTATAGGAGGTTATATGGAGACTAAATTACAACAAGGTTTGAAATTCAGATCTTACTCTTCCCTGATGCAACCAACATAAGATAAAGTTAAAATGAAATGGTGTGTGGGATGTGTAGCTTCCCTTTAAGGCCTTTTGCTAGATCCTAAATGTCACATCGGAGAAACCCAGGATGGTTTGCCTTGGAATGAACCTCAAAGCCCATCCAGTCCCACCATCCCACCACAGGTAGGGGAGGCAATCCCCACCATCCGTGGGTGCCCAAAGCCCCATCCAACCTGGTCTTGAACCCTGCCAGGGATCCAGTGGCAGCCCCAGCTTCTCTGGGCACCCTGTGCCAGGGCCTCCCCACCCTCACATGGAAGAATTTCTTCCTAATACCTAATCTAAATCTCCCCTCCTTCATCTTAAAGCCATTACCCCTTTTCCTATTGCTGTGTGCCCTTGTAAAAGGTCCCCATATAAAAAGTATGCCCATTTTAAACCACCACAGTTATTTTAAAGGCTCTTTGCCTTCCTGGGGTTGTGCTGATACCTGTTCTTTAATCCACTCCATGCACGGGAAATCCTATTTCCTTATGCCAGATTTAGGTGAGCTTCAGGAAAGATAATATCTGCTTTCGCAGGTGATACTTGGGCTTGCAAACTTCACTTGTAACCAATTTTTGGACACACGTGGCGGGTTGCTGCTCGGTGGTGCCTCAGAACCAGACCTTGCAGCCATCCCGCTGAGCAGTGGCCTGGGGCCAAAGCGGGCACGTGGATTTCACATGCAGGGATACAAAGGACTCTGTTGTTCTCTCTCTGAAGCCAATTGTACCTCCAGAAACAAATGCACTGGGAGTTCATCAAGCTGGCTGCCCATAGCTGGGAAGTATCCGTATAAGATGCCAAGCCAGTGATGTCTCATCTCAGCAGAGCTTCTCCCAGCTCCACTCGTGGCATCTTCAAGCTCTTCACTGAGTAAAAGTTCATCTAGAAGACCGTATCTCATCCTCAGTTAAAAAGCTAAGCAAAGAAAAATTTGGAGAAAGAGATATGAGAACTACCCCTTCCCCTGTTTCTGCAGGTCTGCCATCAGAAGTGCTGGCACCACCACTGATGGGATGTGCACATCAGTTGAGATGCCTTATTGAGCATCCCCCCAGACAACTTTGAGGTTGTCAGACCTTTTCTGGCTGTCTTTCTGGACTGAGGGTACGCAGCAGGGTGGAAGACGGCATCTTAAAGTCACAACAGACAGTACATCAACGTTCTATTTTCATAAAATATTTAATTTGGGGAGGTTTTTTGGGCACAACCACACTGAGGTTTAGCAGCACCGGGTACCAGAAATGTTGTTCAGTGTGAGCTGTTCCCCAAAGGAAAGGTGTGTGTGAGAATTCAAATTATTTTGCCTATCATAGCTCCTGCATCTACTGTGCAAGGAGAGCTGCTGCTGACAACAAGGCAGCACAGAGCCTGACACCTCTGCTGGCTCCACTCCAGCAGCACTGAGATGGTCTGCAGCACACAATACCTTTCTTAATTGTTTGATAGCAAATAATTAGGACAACCTAAGCCTCATTTAACAAACTGAAATGCTTGGGTAGACTTTGTGGGTGTTGGAGGAGGAGGAGGATGTGGGGTGAGAATGTGGTGTACAGAATGGCATCCCTTCTCAGTGGGGCTGGAGCTGTGTCTGGACTTCTGTGTGCCGTGATGCTTCATCCACATAACTTCCAGGCTTTTGGGGGTGAGGTAAATGATTCTCTGCTTTGCCTCTAAACACAGTTTGGAGGCTACAATGAAAACGTACACCAGACAGACATGTTCAAACCGTAAATGACTGGCAAAGATGTCATTAATATCTTCATTACTTTGACCTTCTCGTGGCCTACTTTGTAAATACTAGCAGCTCGGCGACTTAAAACGCTTGTGTACCTTGCATACTTGCATAATTCAGGGTGTATCATTTCAGTATCACAAAGGCTTTGGAAGGAATGAAAAAGCGTTAACATTTCCAAGCTGAAAAGTATTTGTTTACAGCGCAACAAGGAGGAAAAGAGGCAAAAAAAAAAGATTACGCAGGGAATAAAGATCTCCCTGTTTATTCATCGCATACTTTCTAGGGCTTTTTGCTCTTTAAATTTGTTCTAATATTATCAGAATTGATTTTTAGTCTCTCTGATCCCAGAGGAAATGTCTTCAGTGAAGCTCTCGGTGGATAACTGTAATGAAGAATCAGCTTGCAGAGCTGTTACTATGGTGCTCTTAAGTGTAGAGCTTCTAAAAAATTAACTGATAAGAAAATTCCAATGCACTATATTTAGAAGTATTTCATTTCCTAGCTTTTGACATAAAATAATTTAACAATTGGATGTCTACATGGAAATTGTTTATTTTTTTATTGCAGCGTGGTATCTTTTAAAACTTGGGGTGGTTTTGGGGTGGAGTGGGGGGGTTATGCTTTTCAGTAAACTTTGAATTTATTAAAGAATCTTACAAAATTATCCAAAACTTACATTGGAAGCAACAACAAAAAAAAAAAACCCAAAAAAATGCTGTTTGTTTCTCTGAGCTTTTTTGTTTTGGTTCATTTCTTTTTGGAAGGGTTTTTTATAATTCTGAGAACCAAATCCCTTAGACTCCACTAGAAAATATTTATGTACAAAGAGCTCTACTTGAATGTTTACCTTTGCTTTATACTCTAGAAAGGCATTTTAATAGGGGTACTACTTTCTGACTCTCTTGGAAAAATCCCAGGTCTATTTTTAGATGCCAGCGTCCTAAATTGTGTACTATATCACACAGGGCAACGCAAGCAAAAAAAAAAAAAACCCAAAAAACCCCAAAAATAAAACCCACCATGGCAAATTCAGCTTACTGTTTCTTTTGACTGTGAGCCAAGACTGGCCCATTTCTGTAGGACAGCCCAGCTTAAAGCCCTCCACAATCACTGCCGAAGTCGTGATGAGGAATAGGGGATTGTTGCGAGAACAAGTGTACTTCACACACAGGGTTTGTAACACCTGGAGAAGAGCGAGCATGAAATAGCTAGCCGAAGGTAACACCAAAGCACCCAGGCGTGTTTGCTGTTACAAATAGTTTACACTAACAAACACCTTCATTTGAATCCTTCCTATTAAAAATATATATAAATACATATACATAAAAGGAGAGGGGGAGGAGGGGAACCAGACCTACTTGTGACGAATCGACTGCCAGCGCACAGTTGATTTCCTGCACAGCGGTCCCCTCCCAATCACAGCCCTACTGCCGCCCGCATCTCGCTTCGTGGCTGGGAGGGCTGAGGGATTCGTTGCTGTAATGGCTTTCCTGTACGGTTTGTAAATGAGGTAAAATGCTCGACAATGAGATTTTTGACAGCGCTGACCACCTGCACGTGTCTGCAGCCGCTCAAAACTCTGCTCACTGCGCTGGAGATCGGATTCCACCCTGCTGATGGTTCATAAACGGCTCACGCGACGTCCACGGGCATGTCTTTGAGGCAGCACAAAGAAGCAAATGGGAGGGAGTTCATCTACTTTCAATAATTAGGCAAAGATAATCTGGGGGAGGAAGCATTTCTACCATCCGAATTGCACTCTTTTCACCTATGTGTCACCTTGGCATCTTTGCAATGTGTCCAGCAATATTTTTTGCCTCTTATGGTTTCACAGAGAGGGGAGGAGGGCTCATCCTAAATGATGACAAACTAGTTGCCATAAAGTTTTGTTCTTCTGCAAAGGCTTTGTATTCTCAAATTCATGTGGAAACAAAAATTAAATTAAACAGAAATTAAACTAAACAAATATTAATTAACTGTGTGGCTTTGTAACATCCAAGTGAAGAGAGCACTAGCTGTAAGATGGGAGCATCCTGACACTAACTCCTGAAAGGCATCAGACTTTCTGGTTAGTGTAGTACTACTTTCATTCTCTGCAGAGACCTAGAAAAAAAGTCATATATATATATGACTTTTCATATACATATATATATTAATGTATATGTAAATATTTGTATATATATCAATAACCTTGTATATTGTAAATAATTCTAATTTATAATTGATACAAATATTTGTCTGTGTGTGTATGTATCAATTATAAATTAGAATTATTTACAATATACAAGGTTATTGATAAATATACAAAATTGTTTGTATTTAATTTATTTTATTGATAATTGATACAGTTACATATGTATATATAAAAATATGTATCCATTATCAATTTATTAATAGTACCACCACTAGTATTATAATCTTGCCTCAATTTATTAATTACTTTATGACATTGCCCCTTCACTAATGTATCAGTAAGAGAGTACTGCATCCCCATCTGTAATTATGCCATTACATTCTGCATGAGTAAAGCCCATCTATCCTCCCCAGAAAGGGGTGCAGTTGTCGGGGCGTGCAAGGGCAGCCAGTCACGACTACGCCGCACACGTGCGCGCTGCCTGCCGCAGAGCTGGGGCCCCTGCTCCAGCCCTCTGGATAAAACAGTATTCTTGTGTTACAGGCTGTTTTGCACGGCTCAGGAACACTGACGCCGTCTGTGTGACCACCCCACTCTATAGCCTGTGCTATAAAGACCGTACTGCATTTTCCAAGCTCTCTCCCCTTTTCTGCTTGCTAGCTGAAAATATTGGGCCCTTTGAAAGGACAGCTTTGACTAGCTATGCTTTTTGTGTCCAGTCTCTATTGCTTTATGTAAAGAGAAGGCATCGAGGACAGGTATTTGAATGTGGCAAATGTAATAGAGTTATACAGTGGGGATTATTGTGAGGTTTCAAGGCTAACTCTTTTATTTATTTATATATAATATATATATATTTTTATATATATATATGTGTACACACGCCTATATATGTTAGCATGTACACATTTATTTTCTATCAATCATGTTTTACTCTTGTATTTTGAAAATTCTTCTTGCTTAGTACCACAGAAGAGAGAGAGAGAGAGAGAGAGAGAGAGAGAGAGAGAGAAGGGGTTGGTACAGCTCCTCCTAACTTTTCCTCGAGGTTTTTGAACTTCTTCTCACACTACAAATAATCCAATGTATGCAGAACTGCTGGTAGTAAATATCATTAGGAGTGCAAGCTTTTTGAAGGTAGGAGGCCTAGAAGTTGCAGCTCAGGATGGAGATTCAAGAGTGTTAATCTTGAATCTACTGCCAATTTCCTCACTGAATTCCTGAATAAAGACTGACTATGTCATTTCACCTGTTTCCCTGTTATTTCACAGGGATGCTGCAAAAACTGAAGTTTTAATTTTGGAATCTCAGAAGAAGGTGAGGGTTATGAGTTTGCCAAGTGCTTTTATGGTGGTTGTTGTTGGAACTTCCAAGAAGTATGAAAAACCAATTCCTTAAGGAGAATTTTTTGCTTCACCATTTTTCCACATTGTTTAATTATTGCAGGGAGTGCTGAGATCTATACACCACTGGCTTTCTAAACTAAAGCTTTGAGACAGTGCTTTTGAAGGGGGAATACGAGAGAAATTACACAGGTTTATAAAAAGGGTGAACCAAACACTTTAGGCCAAGTTCTGCCTCCATCAAATGCAACTTTTGCTCCTGTAGACATATTCTGTGTGCCCATACACATTGGCATTAGCTGGCATGGAGAACTGTGGCACTGAGAACAAATGCTTAGCTCGTAATATTCATTTTTATGGTTTGTTGGGTTTTTTGTTTTGGTTTGTTTTTTGTATAATGCTTCCCTCTGCCCTAAACAAGCCTGAAAATTCTTCGTGCAATGCGGAAGATGGTTTTGTCCTGTTGGTTTTGAAGAAAGGAAACATTTTTAAAGCCATTTTTGGATTAACCCTGTATTCAGTGGCTGAGCCAAAGCAGTTTTCATCTTTTTCTTCTTTTTAAACATACGTCATTATTTTCACTTCATCTCTCTTCAAGGCCAACGCCAAACCTGAACCTACTCATGCTCTGCAGCGCATCCCATCAGACCTGCCTCTGCCATGGGAGCACGGTGATCCAAGACTCTAAATCTCCCTTTCCCATAGGAGCACGGTGATCCAAGACTCAGAATCTCCCTTTCCCATAGGAGCCTGCTGGTTTGAAGAATACACGTGACCTGGGTGGGTTGATCAAGCAGTGTCGTATAAACACAGCCACATATGCTGCGCTTCACAGGGCCGACTCCTTCGTCAGGGGCGTGCACAGCTCCCATCACATCCAGAGGCAGAATAGACTCCCAAGCGTATAAGTTCATTGTCTGCTTCCTCCTCTTTGAAATACTACATTTTTAGAACTTTAGTTTTAAACACTTGCTATAAATCTGACAGCCACTGTTACTGAAGTCCCAACTCTAAATAAATAGTTTAAAATAAAAGTTGTATAAATACCCATCCGTGCCAACAATACAGTTTGAAAGGGAGCACTGTAAACACAAAGTAAATTAAATGGGATCCACTTTTGTGGGGTGGATGGCTACTTAAACCAGTTATTATAGAGAAGATTTCGTTGTGTGGTGCGACAGCACGTACCCATGTGGCTAACCAAGAGCTGGTTGAAGAAACAAACCCCACCCATACCTAGGAGCAGTGCCACGACCAGACCACAATTCCTGCGAGGCATAAATTTAATTTGCTGAAAATGAAGCACAGGCACTGTCGCAGCTCATTAACCAGCAACAGACATATTGCAAGAGAAGAAAGTGGAATTCGGTGGATGGTCCAACTTCTACATGTGCTGTGAATAAAACAGACTATTGTTTTTTGATAAAGGAGTATTGTTTTGAATGTGCCGGGTAACTAAGTAAAGCCAGCAGAATTTTTTGGCCAAATATAGTCTCTTGCTCACTGCTAAAAATCATAGCTTTTAAATTAGGAGCTGAAGTCATTGAAAAAAAAAAAAGTTTACATTCCTGCAGCCGGCTGCAGCAAAGCCAAACAAATGTTTGGCTTAATATTCATATCTTTCATGAACCTTTCTTAAACATCTAAGTCATAAAATACCATTTCTGTTATTTAGTAATTTGGTGTTTTAAAGCTTTGGTTTTCTCCCTTTCTTCCCTACCCACATCAACCTTCCTTTTTTTTTTCTTTTTTTTCTTTTTTCTTTTTCCCTTTTATTATTTTTTTTTTTCTATATAAACTTGTTCAGAAAAGACCCAGTAGGGTCACTTCTGTGGTATTAGGCTATGCGAAGCATTTCATAACTTAAAGAAACCATGGTTCCAGCTTCTGGCACTGGCTCCAAGTTGTAGGTCACAGTTACTAGCAGCATGTTGGCTTTTTTCCTTTTTTTTTTTTTTTTTTCTTCTTTTTTTTTTTCTTTCTGTTGGGTTTTTGTTTTCCATTTGTGTGTTGGGTTTGTTGGTTTTGTTGGTTTTTTTTTTTTTTTTGTCATATCCCAAACCACTGGAAAAGAGGAAAAGAAGGTGTTGTTTTTCACAGTAGCGAGCTGCAGTTGTGATTCAGGCCTAGAAAAGTAGCAGGGCTTTTAGGAGACCTGACTGTAAAAAAAAAAAAAAACCAAAGTGAGAACTGCTACATTTCTTTAGGGCAACGCTGTGCAAATGACACGCCGTAAAATTATTACAATTGAGTCGGGTAACGGCTGGAAGTCTGAATTGTCTAACACATCCTTTGATATATTTGGTGCTCACTGCTTTTAGCCACTCTGGCAGGCCAACAAGGTTATTTCAGTTCCAGGGATCTGGGTCTGAACCAACCAGCCCCATTCCTGCCCCCGCAGCGGTGCCAGGAGCGAGGCAGAGGGATGCAATCCATGCCTCGTGTCTCCAGGAGACGTCCGGAAGCTTTTGGCCCTGTGAAGAGTTTTGGTCCCTGGTCCAGAGCTGCCACAGTTGCTGAGTGCAGCTCCCCTGAGCTGACAGGAGGATGACTGCCACGTGGAGGGGGAGGTTAGCTAAAAGTAACCAACTTGCCACCTTTTCAGACTTCTTGAAAGCTGCATTAAGACTGCATTAAATCCAATATATTGGTCCTCCCTACTACAACGGGCTACAGAGTGTCTCACAGAGGTGAGACTGACCCGCCTGCAGTTTCCCAGGTCTTCTTTTTTCCCCTTTGTAAAAACAGGGGTTGTGTTTTCCCCTTTTCCAGTCAGTGGGGACTTCACCAGACTGCCAGGACCTCTCAAATATGATGGAGAGTGGCTGAGCTTCTTCTATGTACACCAGTTCCCTCAGGACCCATGGATGCATCTCATCAGGTCCCATGGACTCGTGCACCTTCAAGTTCCTTTGACAGTTTTGACCTTGATCTCCTCCAGTGTGTGGTATCTTCACTCTCTTAATCCCTGCCTTTGCCTTCTGTGACCTGGGCAGTGTGACTGGAGCCTTTGCTGAAGACTGAGGCAAAAATTTCTGCCCTCTCCACATCCTGGGTTATCAGGTCTCCCGTTTCATTCTGGAGAGGGGGCAATGTTTTCCCTTGTCTTCCTATCACTGATGTACCTATAGAGCTTTTCTTGTTGTTCTCAATGTCCCTGTCCAGTCACGGCATTAAGTTTCCAAACCTGATCCCTGACTGCTCAGACAGCTTCTCTGCATTCCTCACAGCCTACCTGTCCTTTCTGCCACCCACAGTAGGCTTCCTTTCTGGATTTCATTTTGCCCAGGAGGTCCTTGTTCATCCATGTTAGTGTCCAGGTGGTTTTCCCTGACTTTTTCTTTGTTAAGATGCATCGCTGCTGTGCTCAGAGGAGGTCATCCTTGAATACTAGCCAGTTGTCTTGGGCCCCACTTCCCTCCAGGGTTTTGTCCTCTGGTACCTTTGCAGTCTTCCAAGCAGATCCCTGAAGAGGCCAAAGTCTGCTCTCCTGAAATTCAGGGCAGTGAGCTTGCTGCACATCCTCCTCACTGCCCTGAGGATCTTGAACTCCATCATTTCACAGTGACTGCAGCCAAGGCTACCCTTGAGCTTCACATCCTCTGCCATACCCTCCTTGTTGGTAAGAACAAGGTCCAGCATGGCACCTCTCCTTGCTGGCTCCTCTAGCACTTGGAACAGGAATTTATCATCAGTGCATTCCAGGACCTTCATCAATTGTTTGTGCCCTGCTGTATTGTCCCTCCAATGGATATCAGGGTGGAAGAAGTCCCCCATGAGGACCAGGCCTTGTGAACTTGAGGATGCTTTTATCTCTATATAGAGGGCCTCATCCGTTAGCCTCCTTGGTTAGGTGGCCTGTAGCAGACCCCCCACTATAGGGTCCCCTGCTCTCTTTAATCCTGCTCCAAAGTCTCAGCCAGCTCCTTGTCCATCCCCAGGTGGAGCTCCATGCACTCCAACTGCTCACTGACATAGACGGTGACACCTCCTCCTCATCTCCCTTGAATGTGCTTCCTACAGAACCTGTACCCTTCCATCACAACACTCACAGGAGACATCCCACCACATCTCTGTGATGCCAATAAGATCACGACCTGCAGACGTGCCCATGTCTCTAACTCCTCTTGCTTGTTCCCCTGCTAGGGTGTGTTTGCATAGAGGCATTTCAGCTGGGCCCCCAGTGAGGCTGACTTGATGGCTGGAGTGTTTGGAATGCCTTTGATGTCCTTTACCAGTGTTTCCCTGTTGGTTCCTATTACCTCAGGAGCCCCTGGCTCATCTCCACTGCTGTGTCCAGCACGTCCCTGAGCAACAGGTTGACGGCCCTCACTGGCGCCCCATCCCTCCAACCTTGGCATGTCATCCCACAACTTGTCACAGAGGAGCCTGACATTATCCCCCCTTAGAGTCCAGTTTAGAGCTCTGCCAATGAGTCACACCAGCTCCTGGGCAAAAACCCTTTTTATCCCTTTGAGAAAGGTGAATCCCATCGGACTTCAGCAAGCCAGGTGCTGGGTAGGCCATGAAAGTTGGAAAAATACAAAGTTGTGGCAGTGACACCAGGCACAGAGACATGTGTTAACAGATGATGTCCATCTGTTCCTCCCAGCGTTGCTGCCTGCAAAGGGATGGAGTGAGGAAAAATCACCTGTGCTCCAGATTCCCTCAGAAACTGTCCCGAGACCCTGAAGTCTCTTTTGTCTGCTTTTGCACTAAAGCTATCTGAGTTCTCTCAGAATTATCAGGCAGGTGCAGCCAGAGCAGAATTGGCTTTTTTCCGGCTTTTTTTTCTGGCTTTTTTCTGCTCAGTGGTGTGGCTACAGACACACCATACCTCAAAAGGTTGGAATGCAAGAAAAAGCCCCTTGGATCTCATCTCACCCCCCGTGCTCACTGCAAGAGGGGACAACTTGTCTTTGCATGCCTATCAGTTAATTTTCCTGCATTACTAAGACACACACGAGTACAACACACTCTTACAGGGCTCATTATCATATTAATAACACAGGAATTCTTTCAATTTTTATTTTTCCCACATTATGTGCTAGATGTGCGTTGTGGAGATGGTAACCTACTTCAGGAAGGAAACCAACTACCTGGGGAGTGTAAAGTTGGGATATTTTGTTTACATAAATTTCCCAAAGGTGTACATTTGACTTACCTCCTTATTGCTGTTTCTTCCCTTTTTGAGACACGGGAAGTACAAGAATATATGTCAGAAAATACTGCTTAAAAATCCCATGTTATAAGCTTCTACATTCCAAAGCTCCTTGTACCCCAGACTTGGCATATGTGTTATGAAGCATCCCTTGCCATGGGCAACAGACAGCCTTGAGGTCTTGAACCTCTCAGGTTTTGAAGACGTTCCCCAGCCTATTAAATTTTAGGCAGCTTTAATGGAATTCCTCTAGGATGTAAGGACAAATAGTTGCATAAAACATTTCAAAATTACATTTTTTAATAGATACCACTTTAGAGTTGCCACACAGACATGCCCCAAGTAGTTTAATTTTTTTTTCTGCTGTTGGTAAAACAATTTTTTTGCTTAATTCATTTGATGTCTGGAAGGTAAGACAAAATTTTAACACTCAAGATTTCCCTCTTTTCGATGCTCGAATGATACAAGAACTTTCTAATCACAACTTTGGCTGAGAATCACATCAAGAACAAAAAAATTTCCTTCCAGATCATATTCGGCTCTAATCAAAGAAAACAAAATACTTCATTTATTGGATTATTTTAAGTGAGTTTATATAATAGTAAACCTATCCTAATCAGTATTGCCAGCACTGGCAATTTTATCACCAATCTCAGGATATTTGGTGGTTTCCATAAAATCCTCACTCTTTTCCTCAGGTAATTAGGTTCAGTGTTTTTAAGCCTCGGTCCCTTATACTATCCAAAAAATCATGTGTCCTAAGAACTGAAAAAGCAGAAGACAAATGAAAAAATGATGAATGGATGGAATGAAATGCTGGCATTCCTGGCTTTGACTCCCTCTTTTTCCTTCTCTTTCGTTTGGTCATTGTTGTGTCTTTTTTATTCTGAAACCAACCTCACTTTCAAGGATCCGGTTCATGATTTGGACTCGATGATCTTAAAGGTCTTTTCCAACCTCATCATTCTATGATTCTGTGAGTTCTGAAAAAGACTGGGCATTGTGGTGCTGCTGGTTTAATAACATTTCCCCGGCTTTCAGTCTCCTGTTCTTTCTTCTTCTTTCTTCTTCCCCCTCTCCTCTTTTCTCCTTCTCTCCCCCACTGCCCACCCCATTTCCAGTACAAGCACTGGAGCTTCCCCACTATTACTGGAATGTCAGACCAAAGCCCCAACGAAAGACACGCGCCCGTGTCTTAAAAGCTCAAGTCCTCTCAGATTACAAGTAACACCAGCGTGACACCAAATGCTGGTTCTGCCACCCACAGCCACTATCATCCATGCCAAACTTTCACTGGCAACAGCTGATCTCTGACAGACAATGGAAAATTTTATTTAAAAAAAAAAAAAAGAAAGAAAGAAAGAAAAAGGTTGGGAAAAAAAAACACCAAAACCCAAGCCACGGTTAAAAAGAGCAAACAAATTGATAGTGACATGGATCACTCATGTTGACTTAATAGATTGCCCTAGTTCTTCAGCATGGATGACTTTATGGCTGCTGCCATCCCAGCACAGCTACTGCTGATCGTGCTGCCATGCACTTTAAGAAAGGTAGGACTCCAGAAGGAAGTGCGGTGGAAATTTCCAAAACACAGACAGCCTGTTTGGATAAAGGCAAGCTTTTTATACTTAATTGCTAGGCCCAGGAAGCTTGGCTGACCTGACCACTGGCTCTGTCTGGGTACACTCGGATGGACTCACCCCGGAGGGATCCCCCATGAATAGGGGCGTTCCCTTCCCCTAGCATCACTTGCTTCTTTCTTCTTGCCGTACGAGGCAGACTATTGAAAGGGAAGAAAACCTTTCCATCAGCTGTGTTGCTAAAATGCCTGGTTTTCATAGTTCTAGGTGAAGAAAGATTTTGCTGTCTTTTGAGCCAGCCCGGACAGTGGAGAATCAACAAAGTCAACACGCTTCCCATCAGTTAAAAAATCAGCTGTATTAAATATTTAGGTACTCTCGGAGTGTTGTCTGAAAAAATAATTTCTTTGGCATAAACAAGGCTTGTCTTAAAGGTTCTGCAGAGAGAAAGGACCTTCATCCATCAGCGATTAGATACGGCAGCAGGCAGGCTCCTGAAGGCTGTGGCGTATCTGCGTGCTGAGGTTTCCAAACCGCGTTAAAATTAATCATGTCTTTCCCCAAAATGCATGAGCTTTTTCATGAAGACACCCGGGTAGGTAACGCAGTTGCAAGGTTCTGACATGTAACAGCTCTGGGTTGTCTAAAAATAGGCCATCAGATTCTATTTTTAGAAACGGTGATACGAATCTGAAGAAACCTCACTGATTTCGTAGCACTCGCCTCATATTTACATGTGAATTAAAGATGTCAAATCAGTCCCTATTTTATTGCTGTGCACTGCTAAATGCAAATCCCTGATTCTGAAAAAAAAAAGGAAAAGAAAAAAAAAAAAAAAAGAAAATAAATAAGAGTCGTATTAATTCATACGGCTGGAAAAGTCCACATTAATTCTGTGTAACAGCCACCGAGTGAGAGTTAATATTCTCAGGTAGAAAAAGGCTGTGAGTGTTTTTTACCAACAGCTTGGTTTAATACCAGCTTGTGGATTGGGACAGCTGAAACAGCAATCGCTCAGAATGTTTTTAAGCCATGATTTTATTATTTTTTTTTGGTTACCTCACTTATCACCGTGTCAGAGTATTTTCTTCAGCAAATTCAAACCCAACTTTTCTCCTTACGTACTTTTCAAGTATTCCAGAGATTCATTCACAACGCCAGGCTGCAGTAAAATCCAGCATGATGTAAATCACTCTCTGACACTGCTTTTCCTTTCTCTTTCTGGACAGTGTTATGAATGCAATGAAAAATAAATTATTTTGAGTGGAACTGGTATCACGGACAGAGTTTAGGAGTCAGATCATCTCACTAATAGCTGAATAATGTATTTCCCAAGTTGGATTTTGGCTGCACGAGTTTGAATGTTTGAGCATTTTCTTTTTTCTTTTCCTTTCTTTTTTTTTTTTTTTTAATAAGGAGAGTGTTTTAAAGTGCTGAAACTGAGGATAAGGTAACATTATCCTCTTGGCACATTTAATAATGCGTACTAATGCAGCCCGTATTTCCAACCCCTCTTCCCCATCTAGCCGTAATGCTGCAAATTGATGTGTTTTTCTGAACAGCAAACCCAAGCAGTAATGTGGTCATGGGAAACTGGAACAAATGACCACTTGCTCTGGAAAGCAGCAACACTGCGAGTTTGAAGTCCTTGGTGTTTACATAGTGGCTTGACTCTCAGCAACAGGTCATAGCCGCAGAAACAAGAGCTGCCTGAAATATCATGTAGGGCCTGTAAAACCCAGGAATGCACTGTGTGCTGCCAGCAGTGCCCTATAGGGTCTAAAGCAGCCCGTCTTCTCGAGACCTGGGAGGACTGCAGGCATTTCTGACCGGACCTAAGGTGACTGACGGAAGTTCACTCGATTAAACTAACAGCGAAGTTTGTCTCCAGGTCTTTCAGCTGTTAAATGTTGTGGGAACTCCAAGACAAAGATGCTGCTTTACAACAGAGAGAACCACTAATAGTGTTTCCAAAGTAATTAATCAATTAAAAATTAATGAAGTTTGGTTTGATGCCTTTTTTGGAAAGTATATTAAAAAAACCTAAAAATCCCAAACCTCACTAAAGTTGGTGCTTAAGTAACACAGGACACCAATCTGTGTTCTGTGAGGACAGGACAAGGGTTGATGACCTCAAGGTTGGAGCACAGGAAGTTCTGCACCAATATGCGGAAGAACTTCTTCCCAGTGAGGGTGACAGAGCCTTTGGACAGTCTGCCCAGGGTGTGTGTGTGGAGTCTCCTTCTCTGGAGATATTCCAGACCCATCTGGATGCCGACCTGTGTGACCTGTCCTAGGGACCCTGCTTTGGCAGGGAGTTGGACCTGATGATGTCTGGAGGTCCCTTCCAACCCCTACAGTTCTGTAATTCTGTGATGCTGTGTTTGCCCTCCAAATGGAAAGACAAAAATCCACCAAGTTTTACTCCTTGAGTGACAGCATGTGTAACTGAGTCAAAGCCAGCAGTCTTTCCCAGTAGTTTGCCCCATGGGAACGAGTATTTTGATGAGGGGTGCTATATGGAGTCTTTGAACTAAAATTCCCCTTTTCCAGTCTTCCAATGTACCTTTCTTTCCTGTTTAGAAAGCAGGATGGCAGGCAATGCTATGAAGGACTGTCATGGATAGCAGTTCTCTTACAATAAATAACTAGATGCCAACTCTGCAGGCATGGTTGAGCTGCAGATTTAGCCAACCAGCTAGCTCATGCATCCCCAAAAGCTTGTGAATGGCATTAAAACCAGATCTTGGCTGATCTGCAAAGCATCCTCTCTAGTGCCGTGGTCCCTCCTAGGTATCTCAGTAGATCTGTATTCGTTTAGATGGATGTTTCTACCATCTCAACTCACACATATCTCTGACTTGTTATGGTTAGCTATCAATTGGCATTTCCAAAAGAACCCATCTCCACCCACCCACCCACCAAGTAGTCCAGGATAGCAGGGTACCCATTACACAAGCCAAACCAGTCAATCTGTTCAAGGGTGTGAAATTCTGAGCTGGCACTGACGAGTAGCAAAGAATTATTCAGCAGCACCACAGTGTACACATTTTAAAATACATTTAAGTTCTCAGTTCTTAGACTGCCTGTAAACTTTTTGAATTGCAGAGGCTACACTGGGATGTAATTAAATAACAAGGCTGCTGTCTATAATTATAATTAATCTCTTAAAGGTTTTCATTTAGAGGAGCAAACGGCTTAAGACAACCGGCAATAGTGTGCATGGCTTGACTTCACATTTCTACACTTACACGAGCAGAGATCAGGAGAAACAAGGAATCCTGCCACTCCTTTCGTGCCAGATGAAGACTGTCCAACCTCATTTCCATACTGAAATCAAAAAGGCACATTAAATTGTTTTTCATACTTAGGACTGCAAGAACAAGCTGCATGCCAAGGGCCAGCCCTGAACATGCCTATCTTCTTTAGTAATGTAATTAACGGGAGCAGTTCTCCTGATCCACTGGAACTACTTTGGCTGACATGTGTGTTTGAGGAACCGGGCCATTAGTGTTTAGTTCTCAGCTTTCCAAACTCTGCCTGATCCTTTCAGAAAATTTAAAACAAAACAAAATTAAAAAAAAAAGATTAAAGAAAAAAAGGGTTTAACAAAGTGTGTTCAAGTGGTTGATGCCTCCCTGGTTTTCTGTTGAACAGCTGATTATCTTAGAAGGAAGAAATAGCACTGCCATACAAAAAAATGTAACTTTTCCTGTTGGTACAAAACCCTTTTTTTCCTGTTGAATGCTACCTACCTACCTCGGTTCAAGATACAGTTTTTAGATTTAACAGATGGGCTAAATTGCATTCTCATTAACAAAATGCATTAGGCTACAGACTAATAAAAACACCTTACTTTGGACCAGCAAAGCTTCCATTAAAACAAAAGGATATTTGTGCTGCAGAGCCATAAAATAAGCTCTTTGCACAGTAGTCTTTCAAACCTCAGCCTAGTGAAATGCATGGGTATACTTTCATTGGCTTTAGTGACTTTCACATCAGGCACCAAGGCAGTGCGTGCATTACATCTTCTTAATGGAGACTCACAGGGGGATGAAAAAATATCAAATTTATTATAAATGGAGATGTTTTGAAAGGTTTTGTTGGGTTTCTTTACCTGTACTAAAAAATTAGTGAGCGGAAAGTAGGTTCAGCATGACATGTAATTCTTTATCCTACCCAAATCAGCAGAGTTAAGTCTGATTCTCCGCAGTTTTGTCAAAGTCGCCTGAAGTTTTGAAATCTTAAGTGAGGGCACAAGGTCTTGAATTGCCAACAAAGACAAATTTGTAGTATGCCGTTTTTAACGAAGAAAAAAAGTCATTACCAAATCTTTCAGACAATTGAAATGAAAAATCATTTCCATTTCAATTAGTGGTGCTTCCGTTCTTTGTCAGGGAAGCCTTTGAAGGCAGAAAATGCTACAGTTTCCCTACCAAAACTGGGACCCAGCCCTCCACATCAAGCTCTACCTACAGGTATCAGTGATGGGACATGACAGCAGCATTCAGGACAAAGCTCATCACCAGTGCACGCTCTCATCCCCAGCTGCAAAACAAAGAGAAACATGTAAAAAGCTCTATAGGGCTCAAAATCTCGGAGAATGTCTGTTCCCACTTGGTGGGAAGGGGCCAAGGAGTTTAAAATACTTATATAAGACCCCATTCTGAGGTCACAGGCAGATGATTAAAATTTAGTCTTCCTTCCACTACTTATTACCCACTCATCTATTAACTCATAAAAACGCTCCACATTGTTGATGTTACTTAAGGCATCTGTAGGGCACTTTGCTGTCTGCTGCTGGAGAACAATTTACGCAGATGGGGAAAGTACCAAATAACTTTCCCCAAAAGACAAAACACAAGCTCTGGAATATTAACCTCCACTGGCTCTTCTGTCCACACTGGGGGCCAGTATCAGATGTAGTGACAAGTCAAGAGGTTCAGCAAAGGTCAAGAGGCTCTGTACTGCATTTTCCTTAATCTTCCATCAGCTGAAAGGCAGCTAAATGACTTATCTCTGGTCTGAATTCTGTCTTGGATGTATTTTCCTGAAACCATGCACTGGAGCCAAGATGGTGTCATTGAAATTATCCTCTACACCATCATTATTAGTACCATTCCTGGGCCTCAAGTGTTGTTTTTTTTTTTTTTTTTCTGTAACAGAGCTGATACAGCAAGGTGTAAGTGGATGGATCATCTGAAAAACAGCCCGAGGTAATGGGGTTGTGGGCTGGGCTGGTGAAGCACACAGCAGCATTTCTGACACCACCAGCCCCCTTCAATACAGGGAGTCACAGCATCCATGCCATCGCCACTCAAGGGTCTGCTGTACCAAAGTGGGACAGCTGGGCAGGAGGAGAGGGACCACCTCTCTTCCCTTCATTTCAGCCAGCAAAACTGGGGTACAGCCACACCTTTTTTCCCAAAAATGTCACACATTACACACATATCCCCTGCCATTAAATAGATAGACTTGGAAGTCCTGGTACGGAGCTGGAAGTTGCCATGGCTCTGAGGAACACCAGCATCACAGGGCATAACTCAGCAGCACCCTGTGCTCTACAGCTCTGCCCCTCAAGACCCCCATCTGCGCATCCCTGCGGGGCTAGAAGCACCCCATGTCTCACAAACACAGACTATCCCTCACAGTCCAAGTCACAGATGTGGGAGTTTTTTAACCATCTCTCAGGGATGTGTTGCAGATTAAAGCACAGCCAGCTTCAGCCCCAGCTCTCTCTCTGATTGCAGCCAAGGGCTATCGTCTTTTCCGGAGTGCAGTCAAGATATTTAGAGGACCTGGCACCAGTGGAGCCCAATCCATCGTACTACTCTGTGTAATAGGTCTGGAATTGCTTTATAAATCTGGAAAGCAGCATGTGAAAATGAAGATACTTGAGAAAGAAAGCTTCTGAAGATGTTCTTGTGAATAAGCTCCCATTTTAAGTACAATTAGAGTTCTGAGGCACCAGAGAGCTAATTAATTATTCAACTTTCTAAATAAAGACAGATAAAACAAATACACCAAACACACACAAAAACTCTCATGTTTTCTCTCTAAAAACCTGTATTTTTCAGTATTTGGATTCTAAGTCCTATATTTTTGCTTGATCACAGCCACAGTTCTTCAGGTAGTGAACATATATATTCTCCCACTTTCCGTGCTAAATGATTTTCAGATATGGATCACAACCATGTTATTTCAAGATACAAACTAAAGAAAATCTTGAAACTTTGCCTAAAGCTTGATACTTTCAAGCTTCTGAAGAATTTGGGAAAATGAGCCACACATCCAACTTCCTCTTAAAAACATAAAGGAATTCTTTAGCAATCAGCTTGTTATTTTTGCAACCAGCATGTAAGCACACACTGATGCTATCGTTCTGCAAAGACCATCTTCTTATACCCTGCCTAAAAAATCTGCTCCTTCATCCCAAAAGGCTATTGCATTCTCCCTGATTGCTTTGGGAAAGGCGTCCAGGGCTCTCAAAATCCATACATTAGTAAATCAATATATGACATGCCTGTGAGACATTGATTTAGTGGTCACATAATTCATTGATTTTTTTTACACTTGTGCAAAGTGTAAAAACGTCTTGTGCACACATTTTGTGTGAACAGAACATCCTCAGATCCTCCTATGTTCCACATCAAAAAAATCCAATTAGCAGCTGCTGGTTCTGAAAAATTCCAACATTCCCAATTTTTTTAAAATAATCATTTATTTTTTTAAAATAATCATTATTAAGCCTATATTGTTTAAATATATGGGGGGGGGGGTGTGTCCATTCCACAGAAGGTGCTTATTCTGGCTTCATTTTCCTAGAGTGGATGGCAGTGAACAGGAAGAATTTTCTGGAAATACATTCCCAAACATTTCTTTTTGAAATCATGTAGTAAATGTGATGGACAATCTGTATCTGCTAAGAGATCAGAGGCTGGTTGCCCTACAAATCTGTAGCTGGTGAGACAGTCCTGCTGCAGAAATTCAGGTTGTCTGTAACCCTGCGATAGTTGTGTGTCTGTGCATGTTTGGTTGTGTGCAGGGTAGGAAGAAGGGGCATGCAATTAGTCGACTAATTTCAATTATTTACTGTATGTGCATTGCACAGTCTGTGTGAAGAAAATCCTAACAAGTCATTCAAATTGTGTCACACATTTTCCATACTTAATGATTAAGCCTTAAAGTAAGGGCAGCACTGATAGACAAGTGTGCTGGCTGTAGAAACGCATGGTAGGCTTAGTTGTGTGAGTCCTACAGCACTCAAGCATAATAAAGGGAGGTGGTGGCGAGCCTCTGTGTGACACGTCTAAGTAGACATGCTCAGCAGCACCACATTACTCCCAAACTTCAGCAGCTATTGCTCCTCAGCTACTGAAGTCTGAGGAGGGAGAATGACCAGAGGCTTCTCACTTAACGCCCCATCCATGTCAGGGTTCAGTACCAGATTGGATGGGGCTTTGGGCATCCTGGTCTAGTGAAGGCTGTCCCTGCCCATGGCAGGGGTGTGGAACTAGATGGGCTTTGAGGTCCTTTCCAACCCAAACCAGTCTGGGATTCTGTGGATCCTGGCTGGTGCTTGTATCCTTCTTGCCTGGTTCCTGCCTAGTAGCCTGTTGTACACTTCACGATAGGAAAGAAGATGTCCAAGACTTGCTGTCTAGTCATGGGACTGGCGGGCACCGGTAGGGTAGGGTTCATCAGTTCTAAACACAAACTGGACGAGGTGTCTGTCTCTTGCCACCAACTGTGGAATGAACTTAGAAGACAAGCTTGGAGTCAGAATGTTATTTGGTGAGGAGAAGCCCACCCGCTGGGCTTAAAATGGTCCAGTGGTCCAACTCCTTCTCCACTGAACCTGTGGAAATTAACCGCAGAGGTGGAACATCTAAGCAGGCCTCATGCAGACACCTCTACGGACTTTTCTCCGTTGCAGGGTACGAGTTCAACCAAAACATGTGAAAAGATCAGGGAAACATAGTTCAGGCAGTGTACAGAAATCAGAAAACCAGTGGTAAATTTGGTGCTCTCGGTTATCGGTTGTGGGTAGAAATTCTGGAGTGTTTAGTCTTTTGCTATTTTCAGGTATAGCCCAAAAACAAATATTTCCTTTTTCTCCATTATCGAGCGCTACCAGTGTTGTGTCTGCCAGCGGCTTGGCCTTGAGTATTGTGAAAGTTGAAGCTGGTGATAATACAGAGATTCAAGACTAAAAAAGGAAAAGATTAAAACAAAAAGAGAAGAGAAAAAAAAAGAAAAGAGAAAAAAAAAAAAAGGTTAACTGGTAGGGCAGAGGTCTGGAAGGGATATGCGCCTGGTCAAGGCTACTTACAGGATCAGGGCCTTATTTACTGTGCAGTGCATTTGTATCTACAGTTGCTCTGTGTCAATCTTCATCCCTCATCTTCCCGCTGGTATCTACGCACGGTGTTTTGAGTGAGAACAAAATGAGGTCGCGAGCCAAAGCTCACTCGTGTCGCTGGGGAGGGGACGGTGACCCAGGTGGACTTCACGTCACGTCGCCTGAAACTCTGTTATTGTTTTTTGGTTCCTTCCCCTCGCTGAGGGATGGAGGCTGGAGAGAAAAACAAATAATATGCATTAAATTCTTTAGAACGTTTAATTGACAACTGAAGGGAAACGACGCACTTAAAGGTTATTGTAATTACATCTACTCACATTTTTGTTCCATAAACAACATTTTGTTAACTTTCCAAGTTGTGCAGTGTTGCTTTGACCTATTTTTTTTTAGATGCCTGAAAGGATAATAAAGGATCTGAAAGGCAGCAATTTTGGACCTAAAGTTTGAACCTCGAATGCAATTATTTTTAGTGTATAGTGTAAAGGGAGCTTAAAGAAGGAGGAAAAAAAGTAAAACCTAGGTCAGGAACGAGCAACAAGCTCTTTTGTTTTAGTTTATTGTTCATCTTTTATTTTTTTCCAAGCTGCATTATTGCTTTTCCAAATGAATCACCGCGCAATATCATTTACAGTCTGACCAACAAAAGCTGTTATTAGTGCTCAAATTAGCGGGATTTTGTAGTCTCTTCAGATCTCCTAAATGCTCTAACTATGGCAATGAAAGTACGCTTGTATTAAAGACACCGAGCTAACATAAAACGAAATAATTACTTTACAATTTGTTTTAAATTTTGGGGGTTTTGTGGGGTTTTTTTGGTTTTGGTTTTTTTTTTTTTTTTTGCAGAGCCATCTGGCTTTCTTCCCAAAGCTTGCATCGCCGGGCTGAAGATTATCTGGATATTCTTTTGCTAGCCACTTGAGAAATATTTGGGATTCAGGAGACGATTCAGGAGACAGAAGACATGCTGAGGTTCTTGGAAACTATGTGTCAAGCCTCGGTGGCTCCAAATGGAAAAAAGGGCTGCAGAGAAATCCGACCAACACCAAGCAACTGTTCTGAAGAATGTGGCTTAAGGTTTTCAAAGTGGAGTCAGCCTGCTAATGCGCGCAGCTGTAGCGGAGGAGCACACAAAAGCAGAGAGTAGACGGGCGCAGGGGGAAATGCTCCCGTTGCATCAGTTCTGCATGAAAGATTTTCCTTCGTGATAACATCCAGATTGAAATGTTCTTCGCTCTAATTGACCTTTAAAGAATAACCACTGACAGAAAGGTTTACTAGCTGATAATTACAGCCCTTCGTTTATGAGATTTAGGTTTTCCACCAGAGAGACTGAGAGCGAAATGCGAGTCAAACTGCTACCGAGACCGGAGTACCGGGGCATGAATCTTTATCTCAGACTGCAGGAGGAAAGCAGTGAGTTTTCACCTTGGATTTCACAAGGTTGGCATAAAAATGACCATGTCATTGACAGCACCTAATTTTACCTTAATGACGCCAAATGCAAAACTAATATTGGTTTCTGTTAAGAGCAAAGCCCTGTTTGTTCCACTCGCTATAACTTTTATTTTAAACCTGTTAATTATAGGAGGCACAGGTGGTGCTGCCCATAGCTAAGGCTGCCCATGATTTCCCATAATAACATTCTTTTTTATAAAGATATTTACATTACAGCAACAAGTCTTAAAATACAGGGAAATACCAGAATTAAGGTCAGGAGTGCATCTTTAAATTACCTCCTTCCCCTCCCTTTGGTTGCATGTATCACGTCATGCTCTTCGAATACCTTATCATAAACCTCCTTCTCCATCCATTTGGCTCCTGCCTCCTTCAGTGCAGGCAGGGGATTGTTTCCTGGGTTTGAATTTGGCGTGTTTATTGAAGAAGACTTTTTGTCCGAGACTTCCCTTTGGTTGGAGAAGAGGGAACGTGTCGCTGGGTTGCAAGAATTGAAAGGATGGTTTCATAATCAAAGACCACTGGATGTTGCCCTTGAGTACCACGCTCTGTCACCGCACAAGCTGATCAGAAAAGCCATCGACAGATAGCTTCAGTTCACAGGTTTTCCCGTATCATCTCAGAGAGGTGCAGGCCCATCGATGACACTCCAAAACTCACAGATGATCACATGCAATATCTGGTGAAAGGCACAGCTGGTCACCCTGAGACAACCCGAAATACGCACCCTCCTCCCCCTCAGGCCCCTGTCAGAAACCCAGGCTTTTCAAAAAGAGTTTTTAGTAGATAGAAAGTGGAAATCTGAGTTTGTTTAGACTAATGAAGTCTACACTAATTCATATGAGAGAATCCCCCTGGGTTTGTTATAAGATTATGTTGTTGAAGTTGGCTTCTTCCCACTGTTTCCACACCCAGACATGACAACAAATCTGCTGAGTCCCATGGCTTTGACATCTTACATAAAGAATTCGGGGTCAATAGGATGGAAGATATGACTGTGTTAACTCAGGCCCGTTTCCCTTGACAAAGTTTTGGCTAAAGAACTGAGTTTTCCACTCCTTTCTTCTACTTGATAGTGAGAAAAAAAATATGGAAAAGATGACTGATGTTCTAGGTAGGGCACACGCATTGATTTTCATGTATAAATATGAAATACTCTCAGAAGAAAAGACAATATAGATTACTTGTCCCAGTTCACTTCAGCATAAGGTGGACATGCATCGCAGTGGTAAGTGGCACTAGAGGAATGGTGATTATTAACTACCCCCACCACTCCATGAGAGTTTTTCAAGCTTTAGACTGCTGCCTAGAAAAAATCTCGCCTTACAAAGAGACTTTGGTAATCTCCTTGGAAGTACATCACCCAAACCAAGTAATATCAATTCGAGTTACAAATAGGAGCTTTCTTATCTAGAACTTGAGGTCAGTAGCAGATGTTATAAATTCCTATAGACGCATGCCCAAAGAGAAGGATTTTTTTTTTTTAATGGCAGAAATCTGCTAGCTATTCTTGCCTTATCTGCAACAGCTGAGCAATCTTTCAGTGCCATGAGGAGATTGAAAACTTGGCTCATATCTAGCATGGACAAGCTTGCCTTAATCACATTGCTCTTTTACATGTGCACGAGGACATCAACATTGACAGTGCTACAGTAAAGCAGCCATTTGCTGAAAACAACTGTCAACATTGTCAAGTTTTTTTGGAACCTTTTATAATGTGATTTGTGTGACAAAGCTTGTATAATTCTGTTTATCAGCTGCAGTAACAAATTTCAGTGAGGGGGAATATATGGGGAAACATACCGGCGCTGGATTTCCTATTGCCAGATCCTACCTGACACTCCAAAGCAAATGGATTAGAAAACATTAAAAGATAAATAAAATGCAACCAACAGAGCTTCCAGTCCCATTTAATCCAATCTTGAGAGTTTTCACAACAAGTTGCAAAAACCGAAATAGAAATATTTTTGATTTTCATTTAAAATTCAGGCTTTTTTCTAAATCCTTTGTGTGTTTTTCTTTCCATGCTAATGCTACCATTGAATATGTAAAGACATGCTTGAAAAAGAGAATCGTAATTAAATTATGGGTGGTGCTAACTGATACCTGAGATTTCTTTTAAAAGCCAAAGTGAAAGGCTTGGAATAGGGAGAGAATATGTAAATATTACAAAGTATTTGATAAAATGCCACAGAGGGTGGGACAGGAAGCTTATTTGTCATAGAACTGCAGAACTATAGAATGTGTAAGGTTGGAAGGGACCTTTAGAGGTCATCTAGTCCAGCCCCAAAAGAGGATGAGATTAAATTAGACTCAGGACCAGTGCCTAACCTGTGCCTAACACCAGTTATTGGCAGCACTCAGCTCTTCCAGCACGTCTCAAAACCAGTCTCTGAGCATCTGCCACTCTTCAAGTTACCGGACCACTAACAGAAATCTGCAAATGGCTCTTGGCATCCTTGGCACCACAACGCTTGTTATATTCTGCTCTCATTCTCTCCTAGGTGTAAGTATTTTTAAAAATCTTTAAAATCTAACAGCATCAAACAGTCAGCATTTTTGTTAATAACAGTCTGGAAGGATATGAAGTTTTCTGCAACCAAATTTCAGGCTTAGTGCTGTTTCTGATTACTTGAACTCCCAATCCCTCTTGTTTGCCTTATAGAAGTGGACTTTTTTTTTTTTTTCCTTTTCTTCTCCCTTTCAATCAACCATTTTTCCTATTGATCCATAAAATAGCCTGTAAAGAAGAACCGGGCATGTTTGCCCCAACAGCTCCTGTCTCACATCTCAGACATGTTACAAGGACAGCTTAGCATTTACTCCTGCGGTTCCCTTCAGACCATGCACCAACGGTGCAGGAGCCACCAGCTGCTGAACCCCTCCACAGCCCCTGTGGAATGCTAATGAGAGACTGGCACTCTAAACCATGATGTTTTAGCAACAAACTTTCTCTGTATCATCTTAATCATGGTCTCCAAAGATGGGTTGTACATATGATTCAGGTGTAACCCTATTGACTCTCCAGGCTGTTCCCATTGATTTTTTTCCAACACACACTTGCAATGTCTGGAAGGTATATAACAACAAGCTCTGCAATTACCAGTATTTATCTTGAATTAAAGAGGAGTGGGGGAGGAAAGGGGAGAGAGGAAGGATTGTGGGCACAGCAGACCTTAGGCCCAGAGAGTTTCATAACTCCCGAGAGGATCTAGTGCACAGTCAAAGTGAATGGTGTCTCACAGTTAATTTGGTTGGTGGCCAGAAGCTACAAACAATTCTCTTACCCACAGCCAAAGTTACTCAGATAATAATCATAGTCTCGTAGAGTGGTTTGGGTTGGAAGGGACCTCAAAGATTACCTAGTTCCAACCCCCTGCCATGGGCAGGGACACCTTCACTAGATCAGGTTGCCCCAAAGCCCGAACCAACTTGTCCTTGAACCTTGCCAGGGACTGGGGATGAACTCCCCAGCTTCTGCAAAGACCCAGAATCATGGACACAGTTTTGCCATGGAGGGGAAGCGTAAAGTTATACAGAATTGTATAGGTGAGCTTACAATATAATGCATTTCTAATTGTTCCTAAAGTTTAGGAAGAATAAAACGGTTAATCTTCATGATGACAAAAGGAAGCAGGAAAATAAAGTGACACACTTGAATGAACTGTGAGGAAATAAAGTGCACAACATGTGATAATGCCATGACTCTGTGTTACTGTGCATTTCTGGGCTGAAAAGATATGGTTTGATGGGTAATTTGTCATGCTGTGCAATAGAGAACAACAGTAAAGAGACTTCAGACAGAAGAAAATTACACAAATAGTAGGGTGGAAAGGTATAATTGAAGATGGCAAAAGACTGAAAGAAAGACATTTAAAATTACTGTACTGACCTACTAAATGCACTTGGGCGTGGAATCCTGGCCTCACAAGAAGAGGCATTAAATGACTGCAGGCTGTGACACTACTACAGGATAATGCCAATCTTATGGAGCTCTTAAGGATAAAAATCATCCAGTATTAGCAGTGGGAAAAAAAAAAAAACCCACAAAAAACCAAACCACAGCCCCTTGCTTTTCACATGTATGCATAGCGTGAAGACACAGTGAATTTCAAACAAGAGAAAGTTTACCTAGAGCCAAGACAGTACCTGGTATCCAGGCTGTTGGAATCAAGATCTTACTTTCTTCTTGTGAACTTCATGAAGACTCATTATCTGCCACTGCGACTGTGGAGCAGTGTGTCTGTAGAGAGACTTAGTATTTGCTGCTGATTTAGCTAATTTGTCCTCTGATACCTGACTGAAAGGCCCACGCTCACTTCAGTGAAGCTAGCAGAGTCAAGGCTCACCATAAATGTGCCCTTCTCTGTGCAACACATCCACAGTTCCTCAAACTCCTGGTTGCTTACCAAAAGCACTCGAGAGGAGTTTGAGCCTCTCCCGAGGACAAGGAATCTTGTGCTACAGAGAGAAAATTCAACGCTTTCCAATAAGGCACCTACAAATAACCTTCCTTTTGTCCTTCTTCCTGTACTTCTTCCTGTGCTCTCCTAGCACGTCAGTGAGCGTACACAAAGGAAGCAGAGGAAGACCTTATTTTTCCTTTTGATTTATTGCACACTACTTACCAGCCTCAGAAAGTTGTTGCGAGTGCACATGAAAAATACCCGGGCCCTTCAGAACCATTAGGGTGAAGAAGGCTGCAGAAGATTGAGGTAAGGTCTGTTACTGATTGCCCCAGGTCTCCACAGATGTCCGATGTTCACGTTAGGAGCTAACTTTTTGCTTTCACTGATACAGTTCAGTATAACAGAAAGAATTCCACCGGCACATTAACAGCTTTGTCTTTTCTTCACTTCAGGAGGCTTTTGAATTCCACCTTCATACCTGCATGCTCTTTTATCCAAGAGAAATCACAGAGTACACATCTTTCTCCCCTCGGGGCTACCTGAAACACCGGGATCTCAGCACTGAAATGAGCTTCCCGGGGGTTTCCTCGTTGTGGGTACAGCATACTGGCACAACAGGGGAAACACTGTGCTGATTTAAGAGTTTGGCAGGTTCCTGAAGCACCCACACTGCATGGTGCCTGAACGAAAGAGAGCTGGAGCAGCCAGGGAGTAAGGCACTTCCCCATTGCAGGGATAGGCTAAACTGTTTTGCTACTGTACAAACATTTTGACCATAAAAATAAATGGTCTAAATTGTGAAACTGTAGCTAGCCTGCTGTTGAGTTAAATAAACAATGAAGCAATCCAGAGACTCCAATAGCAATTGTTGCTCCATGACCTACTCTTTTCAAAAGACCACTTCTAGTGCATTTAAGTACTAAACGAAGAGAATACTTCAGTATAAAATAACTTTCCTGTGTTTGTTTATCACCCACCATTTGGTAACAGTCAGGGCCTAGTGTGATACTGTGGCAATTAAATTTGCCAGAGAATCCACCCACTGCTACAGACACACACTACAGGATGCAGGCTGTCGGGTTTTGAAACTAAAGTGGGGTGTGTGTGTGGGGGGGGGAGTTTGCAAGGAAAATCTTCCAGATGTTAACTGAAAATAAAGCCATGCAGAGATACATGCCCAAGTTTGCAGGCAGCCTAACACAGCAGCGCCAACAGGCATGAGCTGCCCCTTGATTTTAATTGGCAATCGAACCAGAAAACCTGATAGCCATTATTTAAATGGTCAGTGATGCTAAGTATTTCACAGCTGATTGTTATCCTAATCTCTACTTCCCAGGCCTTTTTCATATTCTTGCCAAATTTGATGAATTTCAACTTCCCAGCACCTACTCGCCAAACCTTCTGTTTACTACACTGACAACTCTTGGTACCAACGTTGCAGCGTGCAGCTCGCTTCAAAAATGAAAAATTAAGCCTGGCACAAAATCAATAGGATGCAATATATAAGATTAAATGCCACGCAGGGCTGAATCCGCCGTAGCATCTTTGGTGAAGACTTCTACCTTTCATATTGCATTATTTATTTATTTACTGGCTTGCAGCGGTGCCTGAAACCTCAATCTCTTTTTTTTGCAACAGAAAACTGCAGCAGAATTTAGGTCAAGTGAGCTGCAGCATAAGATAGGGTCATAAAGAAAGCATATCATAGTATGCCAGCCATAAGTAACGGTTCTGATTCAGGTCCTTATGTAAAATAGTTATGTGGCGCTCATATATCTTATCCATTTCAAAAACCTGCGTGCTTTATTGACATTTCCCAGACTATAGTGTATGAATATAAAAGTAACATAAGATCCAGGACCTCAGCTGTTGTAAATTAGTGTCTGTTCAGTGGGAGTGATGCCAGTTGTGTTGGCTGAGGATTGGTACATGGAAAATGACTGGGAAAATATAGACGGAGCTGTGTATAATGTTTCCTATTAGTAGTCTTATGTTCAAGCGTTCCCAAAGAGATGAGAGGCTGTCTCCTTGTCCTCAGAGAAACAAAAAGCAAGGGGAAAAAAAAAAAAAAATCACCTCCCCCCCAAAAAAAACCCCTTTCCCTGGGGTTTACTTTAAATCAGCTTTAAATGCCCCATTTTCTTCTCTCAGGACACAAATTATTACTCATCAACCTTGAGAAAGAAGTTAGAAATGAGAGAGGAAGCTGATCCTTGCCAGGGTGCAATCCTTCCCCTGGCAAGGTGAAGTTCCCGCACCATTCCCCTGGCACAGCTGTGTAAACAGGTATGCTCCTGGCCTGATTTATGTAGCTGTAGCTTTAGGAAGAAGTCATGGAATGAAAACTTGGACAACTCTCAAAAGAAAAAACAAAACAAAACAACAAAAACTTCAGCTTAAAAAAAAATTTAAATAAAATAAAATTGTTCTTAGCATTTAAGACTGAATACTTTATTCAGTGTAAAGTAGTCCTTCATGCTGGCTTTAATACCAGAAAACAAATTCATATAATTGACAAAAAGTGGTAAGAACACATTAGTGTTCATAGAAGAGCTCTGCTTCCTTATGGAGATTTTGGGTTTTCTGCTGTTTGGGGGTGGGGGCAGTTTAGAAGCAAGGTAACTTTTACTTGAATAAATCCATCATGTTTTTTAAGAAACAAGCAAACAAACATTTTCAAAAGTATATACTGCTTTTATATATAGCTAGCAAAACCTCATCAAGGCCGCCTATAGCAAATAGAGTACTTGGGCTCATTTCACGCTACTTTGACTACGCTTAGGGGCTAAATAGCAGTGTTTTACCCTTACCAGAACAATGGAATTGTCAAGACCAGTAGTTTTTGACTGAAAATGGACAAGAGCTCTCCCTGACCACAGGGTCATTATTTGATCTCACGGATTTACACTCTTAAGTAAACTGGCTTAAAGTGGCAGCATAACCCAGCTAAATAATTGCATTAACCTTTAGATTCTCCCACAAAAGACCCAGCATATATAAAACCTATCCTGTAGCCTTAGGTTTCAGTCACAGCTTTAATTTCCCATCATTCCGGCTCCCTTTCTCAAGCAGCTGCACCTATAGCCTTTGCCCAGAATGTTTATGGGAAGAATTAAGCTGAAGTTTTTTTCTTTCCTGAAAGGATGTCCTATTAAATTGCATAACCTGTGATCTCAGGGATAGCGAATGGAGCCCTGAAGCTCTCACAGCTATGCTTACATGCCTTTGGTAGCTCTGGGTTTGCATTTGCTGGACTAAGCAAGTCAAACCTATCACTGTATCCTCCCAAATTCACTAGTGATGGAACCAAGCCACACTTCATCAGATGTAATTTGTACTTGATCGTTTTCCTCTCACCCCACTGACCTCATATCAAGTAACGAGCGTGACTGAGATACAGAAACCCTGACTGTGGTGCCATCCAGCACACCGAGGGGCAAGATTGGCAAAATGGGCAACCAGGAACAGAAGGTCCACTTCAGGAATGGCTGATCTCCACTTCTGTCACTGTAAGCTAGAGTCTCTAGCCAAACAACAAATCACATGTTTCACCCAGGTCAAGAAATACCTGAGTTTCCACAGCAATGCAGTCACACATCTCAACAGACATGGGATGATCGGGTGGAGGCACAAAGTTTCCGGAGTGAAAAGTCACTTTCTGATCCTCTCTCCTGGGAGGTAGCACTCTCCACCATTGCTGAAGTTAGAAACACACACATTCACTGCTTTCCTTCTTCTTCTTCTTCCTTTTTGTCATGCAGCTGTTGTTTTATCTATGCCACACCTAAAATTTCCCCTCACCCCCAAATTAATCCTTCTATGTAGAGTCATGTGCTGGGAGACAATGACGTGGCTGGTGCTGGCTGTTCATTGCAGGCTTCCCAGTTTTTCATTCTGCCAACACTACCTTGTAGAAAAAAACAACCGTCTCTCTCTGGCTTAAGGGAGCTGATGCAGTTATATCAACACACACCTTATTTTCTCCTCGCTTGCAGTCGAGGACTGTAGCTATGCTTGAAATAATGTGAAGACAGAGCTCTTCATAAAGCACGTGCCCCCCCAAAAAACCAAAGCAGGGCATTCTTACCCAGCGTCTGCATGTATCATCTCCACTTCATCTCCACAAACTCACCTGCAAGACAAGTTTTCCACTTCCATTTGTAATCTCAACCTGGATTTGCCCAAAACACACTGTCCCTCAGGACCATCACGAGTCAAGCTAAGCAGATGCATGCTGCAAACCCAAAGACTGATAAAGGAAAGAGGAAGGAAAAAGCTGTCAAGGCCCTGATTGTCCCAACAGGCTGTAACGGCTCTGATAAGCCTCCCTGGGAGTCCTCCCCTCACCCATGCCACCAGGCTCACGAGCTCCATTTAAGCTCAGCCCAGGCCCTTAATTAGCCAGAGGTATGTTTTAAGTGTAGCAGTCTCTGGGTGGACACCAGACCTTTGCTGGGGGTAGCTGCCTCCTGCTGCCCCTGCTTTGTTGTAGCTTTGTCCCCAGCCCCATCTTTGTCCCCATCCCCCAGATGGACTAAGGATCCATGCTGTAGCCTCACTTCCAGCCCTGGACCACCTCCTGCTGCTCTGCAAAGTCATTAAATGACCGATCGAGTAAGCACTCTAACTTTCCGTTTTACACATCTGATCTGATGCATTTAAACTGTTGTAAATACTATTATAATCACTCCAGCTTCATGGCAGCTGATGTGCTATACATGTTTGAGAGGGTGGTATCAATTAACTATGTTATCTATAATGCCATGCCTGCAATTACTACTACTTCACAACTTATCATTAATGCATTTGACAGGGTTTTTCCAAAGTAACATTTATTTAGAGGTTAATCAAAATCCCTAAGACTGCCATTTATTATAATCTGATTTTGGATAATTGTCCAAATCAGTGGCTCTTAGAGGCAGCAGTTTTGTCTGAGTCTTAATGAATATGGTACATTAATGCCAAAAAACAACAGAGGATTAGAATTACATTTTTTGTATATACAAGTGGCTACTGCAACACTTGGTTCTTCAGAATGTATGAATTCTACTATAAATTTTTCTGCCTACTAGTTGGAAGGCTGGATGATGCTTGCAGCCATACTAAGAGCTGGGAGGGTGGGAGAAAGAGAGGAAGTCAGGGTGAGGAGGAGTCTTTTCCAAGGAGCAGGGAGAAAAGGCTTAAAGAGAGAACAACCTAGATATTCACCCTTCTGCAGCAGAAATTAAGACCAAGAAGATAAAGGGTGGATGTCACCTCGAGCACTCTGTCCAGTTCTGGAGTCTCGAAACACAAGAAGGACATAGAACTGTTGGAATGGATCCAGAGGAGGACACAAAGAAGACTGGAGTGGGTTGGAGCACCTCTCCTGTGAAGACAGGCTGAAAGAGTTGGGGTTGTTCAGCCTGGAGAAGAGAAGGCTCAGGGGAGATCTTATAGTGACCTCCCAGTACCTGAAGAGGCCTACAGGAAAGCTGGGGAGGGACTTTTTAGAAGGGCATGTAGCAACAGGACAAGGGGCAATGGTTTTAAATTGGACAGGGGGTAGATTTAGATTGGATATTATGAAGAAATTCTTCACTCTGAGGGTGGTGAGGCCCTGGTACAGGCTGCCCAGGGAGGTGGTGGATGCCCCATCCCTAGAGGTGTTCAAGGCCGGGTTGGATGGGACCTTGAGCAGCCTGGTCTGGTAAGAGGTGACCCAGCCCATGGCACGGGGATCAAACTTGAGGGTCTTTAAGGCCCCTTCCAACCCAAAGCATTCTGTAATTCTATGACAGCAGCTGACACATTCTCCCCTACACAAGGCGAAACACGCAGTTTAGTGCTCACCCTAGTAAGCCCTCAGGCTCTCTGATAATATAACGTCCACTGCTTAAAATACCGCAAATACCAGTATTAGTTGCCATGCAGCTCTAAGTTGGCTCGATGTATATAGGCATGCCAAGAGCTCCTAATTACTTCCTCCCCTCTTTGGTGCCAGAATCCCAGCTGAAGCCTCAGACAAGCATACCTGAGCCGGTATTTTCCTGGTGAGCTTCTCTTTGGCAGGCATACCCTTTGGGCAGGTGTCAGGTAGACTCCAAAGACTGTCCCTGAACAAAATCTGTAGGCATTAGAGATTTCCAGTGAAAACACTTTACACATTCAGGTTTTTTTAACGTATGTAAGCTAGAGCACCTCCCCTCCTGTCCATTTCAAGCAACTGCCGAATCGTTGTAAAACACCCAGGGTAAAGCACATTCCCGAAAAAGTAATTTTAAAAGCTTAACAGATGCAACTTGGCAAGGTGCAAGCAATGGAAAATCTCAGTGAGACACATTAGACAACCTTGTATGTATCTGTGGTACCATACCCACCTAAAATAATAGTTTTCAAATCAACTATTCGTACAGTGTGACAAGTGTAAAACTAGTTGGCCCATTCACTTTGTTAGCGATCATCCTTTGCAGGGTGAATGCAAAATAAATCTCTTCACTACTGAACAGAACATATTTATAAAAATTGAGTTTGCAAGAGTTTGGGAAACAAGAGCAAAATATTAAAAATGGTTTGCAGGAACAGGATTTGAGTCATTCTTACATGAAACCGGGAATATTCGGCAAAACCCCTTCTTCCACTGATCCTTTCCAATGTTTATTATAAATACTCCTTTTCAAATAATTAATTTGACAATACACCATATTGCTGATTTGCACTAAAATGTTTTAGTTCTAAAAGCTTGTAACATTTTGAGGTTTTCAGTTTTGCTTTTAGATACTGTCTATGAATCACTCCCTATCATATTTATATTTCAATTCTTGGGCAACTATACTGGCAATTAGCATGTAAAACAGCTATACAAAAAAGCAGATCAGTCTGTAATAAATCATACTTTGGCAGAGAAGGTCACTATTAATTTATTACTTTAAAGTAACTTATAATCAGTGTGACTGTTCCGCAGTAAACATTCCTGGGGAAGCTCTCCTCTCTTTGTTGACAGAATCCTGGAGCACATTTAAATTGATGGCAGATACGTACCTGAGTTCCCACATGCTGCAGCTGCTCATGCCGCTCCCACTCCTTCCGTGCAACACTATAGATCTATCCACATACGTCCCAGAACCGCTTTTATCTCCAACAAAAATCTAGTAAGACAAGGTTTGTAGTGAGTTAGGTATCTGTATCTCCTAGAACTGGGCTTTGTGTTGTCGTCGAACACTTGTACGTGAACCTAATGTGACAGGGGCAGTGGCACAGCCTGCGCTGAGCTGCAGAGAGGATGCTCCCATGAAACACAATGCTTGGGCCCTATCGCATCACCTTACCCCTCCCTGCTTTTACAATTTGCACATCTTGCATGTGTCAGAAATTACATTAGTGATGTCTCCCGATATTTTATTTTAAATCTTTTAAAGGAAATCTAAGGCCAGGGGCATTTGATGTGCTTGTGTAGGTGGGCACACATCGCTGTCAGGCTCAGCATTTCAGCAGAACCAGCAACTCACTGCAAGGTCGGATCCTCTTTTCTCATTCACCTGCCTACCCTGTCCCTTCAGTAGTTTTCATTTTCCTTTTTCATAGAAGGGTCTGGGTTGGAAGGGACCCCAAGGATCAGAGAGTTCCAACTGCCCTGCCACAGGCAGGGACACCAACCTCCAGGCCTGGGGCTACACAAGGTTGCCCAGGGACCCATCCAACCCAGCCTTGAACACCTCCAGGGATGGGGCATCCACCACCTCTCTGGGCAGCCTGTTCCAGCCCCTCACCACTCTCTCTGTAAAAAACTTCCCCCTAATATCTAATTTAAGCCTTCCTTCCTTTAGCTTTAATCCATCCCCCTTGTCCTGTCTTTATAACTCTTTTTGAAGAGTTGCTTTCATTTTAGGACGTAAGAAATGGAAAAGTTGAATCATAGAATCACAGAATGGTTTGGGGTGGAAGGGACCTTAAAGATCATCCAGTCCCAACCCCCTGCCATGGGCAGAGACACCTCTCACCAGACCAGGCTGCTCAAGGACCCATCCAACCTGGCCTTGAACACCTCCAGGGAGGGGCAGCCACCACTTCCCTGGGCAACCTGTTCCAGGGCCTCACAAACCCCGTAGTGAATTGCTTCCTAATATCCAATCTAAATCTACCCCCTTCCAACTTAAAACCATTCCCCCTCATCCTATCACTACATGTCCTTCTAAAAAGTCCTTCCCCAGCTTTCCCATGGGCCTCTTCAGGTACTGGAAGGCTGCTATAAAATCTCCAACCCCAGCTCTCTCAGTCTGGCTTCATAAGAGAGGTGCTCCAGCCCTCTAATCATTTTTGTGGCCTCTGGAACTGTCCCAACAGTTCCATGTCTTTCTTATGTTGGGGAATCCAGACCTGGACACAGTAGTCCAGGTGGGGTCTCATGAGGGAGGAGTAGAAGGGCAGAATCACGTCCTTTAAGTAAAGAAGCATATTCTAAAGTTTCCTCTTTTCCCCACTCCAAGAGAAGTGATTCTGACAAGAAACATTCGACCAGATGATCCTTAAGGTCCCTTCCAACCCATAATTATCTTTTTCCTGCCTTCAGCTGCGTTTGTGCCAGATCTGGCACACATCTCCCTCTGGCTGTGCACAGCCATTGCCACAAACAGCATTATTCCTAAACACCATATCTTCTTTCTGACTCCCTCTGCCTCCTATCTCAGTCTGGACTTACTCCATTCTCTTTCTCGGCTTATGGACCTGGATATTTCTGAACTTCTATTGTATAATTTGTTTCCTAGATAAAGTTATTCTACTTGAAATACGGCTCCCCACTACTAACAGCCACTTTAAAGGACAGACACCTCACCTTGTCTACCTTAATCCTGCCCTACACCCTTCCCTCAGAACTCTGTAGAATGGTGTGGCTAAACTCACCTCTTTTTTTTTTTTTCCTACCACAACTCCACTGTCTTTATAATTCACAATTTATTTCCTTTTCTGGAATATAAACATAGAATCATAGACTGGTCTGGGTTGGAAGGGACCCCAAGGATCACAGAGTTCCAACCCCCTGCCACAGGCAGGGACACCAACCTCCAGGCCTGGATCTACACAAGGTTGCCCAGGGCCCCAGCCAACCTGGCCTTGCACACCTTCAGGGACAAGAAGGTCATCCACCACCTCTCTGGGCAGCCCATTCCAGCCCCTCACCACTGTCTCTGGAAAGAACTTAAAATCCCAGCCCCTCTTCTGTGTTAGGAAAACCTATAGAACATTGCCCTCCCTCCCACCTGCTAAATGTATGGTTGCATCTTCTTTGCTTTCAAACTCAGCATAATGACACAGAGAAGGTCATATGCAATGTCACATATGTATGTTTAGCACTATGTGCACACATACAAGATCCTTCTGAATGAGGGCCTTCACACTCTATCACACCGCACTTGAGACTCCATTCTGGCAACTCTGTGCTTTCACCAGTGGAAGCAGACCTTGTTTTTGGCTTTCCCCCCTCTTTTCCAGCCCAAATTTGAGCCACCTTTGCTGTGTATCAGCTCCTTGAACAAAGCTGCTTTTTAGTCAGCTAGGTTTTTACCTCTGTTTGCAGTTGGGCAGGTTTCAAGAAGGAAAGGGTCAGAATTTAGGGCCCATTTTCTCTCCAATTGTTCCAAAATAATAGGACATGCTCCTTGGAGAATTCCTTGTCTACATTTTAGTCTGCTGGTGATCTTTAAAAGCCTTCAGACAGCTCACTTTTCACAGCAACACACCCTACACCTTTGCCACGCTCTTAAACGTTTTCCTGGGGTGGGTTTTTTTCCCCCGCTTATTTGTATTTGATCTATACATTCAAAAAGCATACAGTGAGCCTTTATGTTTGTGAAGTACGTGTAAGTTGATGGTGCTATAAAAGTGGTCTGTGGAAAACTAAAATAGTAATAATAAGTTGGGCATATGATGATCTAGAGTTGTATAATATGCCCATTATCATACGATCTGTGCAGTTTTGTCATAGCTTTTTAGCACCTGAAAAACTGAATATAGGCCAAATGTTGTATCTCTATTTTACGTGATGGAGAAGGAAGACAGATTTTATCTGCAATATGCTCAGGCTGACTTTCTAGCATTTTGGAAGTGATTCTTTAACAAATGCTAGGAAAAAAAGACATCTTGGATTAAAAAGCTAAAAATCACAAAGCTGAGAACATATTACTTAGATGAAGATTTATGTGCCCAAGTGATACCAGTATCAATTTCCCCTCATCTCTTTCTTTCCCTGAGATCTGTGGCTAGGAATAACAGGATTTTTGCCCATTACACAGTGGCAGCAGCATGGCAAATCTCATTTTCTCAGCTTCAGGGTGGCCGGGTCAAGCCCAGCCTCCCCTGCGTTTCTCCATCACACCTGAGTAGTCCCTCTGTTCAAGCACCTAAGGGAGAGAGTATTTGCTAAGGATGGCGATCAAGGTCAGAGTTCCTTGCCCACATCAGACTGAACAGACCGGGGGCTGAGCTGAGACGAGTCTCTCTTTGTGCTCCCCCAGCTAGCACCCCAGCAATCTTAACCTTGTGGCAAGGACAGGCACATGACAGGCAGGGAAATGTACAGAACTGTCATGCCTGCCGCATCCTTCCCCGGAGGCTGAAAGTTTCACCTCTCTGATATGCTTAGTTGGCTCGGAGCAGAAGTTCTTGGGAGCAATCACAATCCTAGGTCTCACATGGCAATCTGCAGGACGAGCGGGCCAGCCCGCCGGTTACCGCCGAAGTTTCCACAGAGAGCCAAGCAGGTTCAACCACCCTGAGCCACAATCGTACCTCTTAACTGGGATCTTTTACACATTCATAAATGGATGTACCTAAATGAAGGTGTAAGCCTGATATGGAGAATCCAGCTTGTAGGAAAGCAGCAGCTTTCATTAGACAGCAAAGTTTTTACAGAGAGTTTCTACAAGGGCTGTTCCAGCTGAATCCATGGAGAGATCATTCGTGCCATCTGCACTCAGCAGGGGCAGGGCTTGTGGAGACAAGGTGGGAAATAAAAGCGGTAACGGCAGTAAATGAAAATAATATGCAGAGATACAAACTTAGCAAAACAAGACGCTAAACCAGTTGGGTTTCACTGAGAACTACCGGATCTTTCTAGGCATAAATGCGTTTTTCTGATAGCGGTCGTAATTAGCAAGGCATTTTAGTGTTACAGCCTGGCCCAGGTGAAGGAAATGTTTTCCATCCGCAAAATTAAGACAGAAGCTTTAAGAAATACCAACAGAATGCAAACTAATAGATAGCAGTCACTAATCTTCATACGTTGAAGCCCCCCCCCCCCCTTCTCCACCAGAACCCAGCCACCCAAAACAACAACACTACATTAAAAATCGAGCATCAGTCATGCCTATTAATAGGTGGAATGCCAAAAAAAAAAAAACCCAAAAAACAGTTTTGAATTTGAGCCAAAGGAACTTTGTGCTAACTACATTTGATCTGCTAAGAATCTTCTTTCAGAATGGTTAAGTTTTGAAAAGAAACGGTCTGTGCCTGTGCTGCTTTCTCTGCATGGAAATATGGAGACAGAAACACCCTTATTCCTGCTAGTTCTTTGCTTTGATATCTGAACTAAGTAGTAGGGCAGACACATCTTAATGGGAAAATTATTATTTTGCATTTGACTGATTTCTGTACTAAAGCATCTCCTTTATTTTCAGTCTCTTCAATTTGGTTTCAAGACGATTGTTAAGCTCTTAATTTCTGTGACCCACTAAGCAGCAATATAGGTGGGCATGGTTGTTGCCAAAGGAAGAGAGTCTGACTTCTTAGTATTATTTTTTCCTATTTCCTTTTCAAAAAGACAGAAAAACAGACTAGTTTAATGCAATTAGAGCAGTGCCTAAGTCTGATGGTAACATGAGCTATGATCATTGTTTTGCAAACTGTAATGGATCATCAAAAATTTCAGAATTTTCATTCATTAGGACTTTTTGAATGTTGTTTTTTGTCTAAGAACAAGAGCTGAGAGGAGGCTTAAATTATGAAAACGTAAGATCTTTATTATGACAGATACAAAACCCGAGAACCAAGCTTCCACAAAGTACCTCCTGTATAATTTTTAAATAAAAACACTTACTTATTCAGTACTCAGCTTTTAAACCCTGAATAAGAGAAGTACATA
Organism: Hypotaenidia okinawae; assembly: GCA_027925045.1. Classification (NCBI taxonomy): domain Eukaryota; kingdom Metazoa; phylum Chordata; class Aves; order Gruiformes; family Rallidae; genus Hypotaenidia; species Hypotaenidia okinawae. Next base: position 64,756,080 of record BSDF01000005.1, read on the forward strand.
TTGAGAGAGAGGTACTTAAAACGTTTCCATGGATACAGGATGATGCCAATCAGGTCCATGTTTTTATCTGAAAGGGTGCCCCTGCAGAGACATACAGCCTGGTGAGTGGTTGTTTATACAAGTAAGTAAATAGGAACCTTGTTTATTTTACAAAGAGCTCCTGACCCATACTTTTTCTCATCACTTTTTTAGAAGGAACATTTTGCTCCTTTCAAACAGCATATTGTAGTAAAATACACACTTTGGGAATTTTTTTCCTTAAAGTTGTTTTGAGATTATGACATAGTTTTCAAACAGAAAATGGAGTATACAGGTATGCTGCTACCGATCCCACCGTTGGGGACTCTTTTTTTTCTAACTCCGTGAGAAGACCTACTGATGCAAATCACTTCTATTTCAATCACAAGAAGCCACTTCCAGGAAGGAAAATAAAAAAATAAAAAAAGCAAGGGGCAGATATAAATGGTAAATACCCTTACCTTAATCCAGTAAGGACAAGAATACCCAAGTTTTGATCACTTCTCTCAGAAGAATCTCCATTTACTCTTAGCTCCCATTTTAAAAGTGGTTGGTTCCTAGATTCCTACTGCATAAGTGCTACGAACGTATAATTTTGACATCCAGTCTCTCAACACTGCATGCTTTCTAATTTTGGGAATGAGATTAATACCTCCTATTTGAGAGGTTTTAGTCTTCTAATATTTCTTTGGATAAAAAAGCACAATGAGTTAGTGAAAAGAAAGGCAATCAACTTTAATACTTAACACAGTTTAATAACCTGAATTGAAATATGTGTGTGCTGTATTTCCATTTAAAAAAAAAAAAAAAAAAAAAAAGAAAAGTTTCCTTCCAGCCACAATTAATAGAACAAAACCCTGTCTTGTTCAAAGATTATTCTTGGAATACTGTAATTTTAACATCTATGTAAAGGAGGAAAGGAGGGTTTTTTTGCCACGTGCAAGCAATTTGGCCTCCTCCTTCTTCTTGAAGAAGCAGTTCCTGGATAAGACGACCTACTTGATATTTTCCATTGGAACTCGCAGCGCACTTGGAAAGGGGGACGGCAATGCCTGCCTTCGTTTGCCAGCGCTGACAAAGGTCTGCTTGTCAGTGATACCTTTTACAGCTAAATTTACTCGGGAGTGACAGAAGCAGGTGCACCTTGGCCTGCCAGACACTTGTGCGCCCGCATCACCCAGCCTACAGGTCAACAACCAAAGGAGAAAAAGCCCCGGGCTGAGGAGGAGAGGGTGAGTGAGGCGAACACAACCCAAACTGGGGGTTTCTCTTCAAAGCCAGCTGGTCTGGCTTTATTCTACAGGAATTTTTATTTTTTTTTTTTACCTGCCGGTTTGATCAACGAAGCCCTCAGCAGGTGCTGACGGGTACAACTTCCTGGAGAAGCAGAAGAAGGGCGCTGGTGAGTTTTTAATGGAGAAAATGATATAATTTTATTTTCTTTTAAAATTGCTCTTAAGTCTTTGGAGTTGTTCTGCTTGCTGCAGCACTGGGTGGTTCAGCTCCGGGCTGGTGGCTGCGCTCACTAAAGCTTTCTTCAAGAGAAAGCAGATAAGCTTTGTAGCACGCTTCACGTTTTATTTGATGGGGTGCTTGATTTTAGCTTCTGTTGCCAAGAAAAGTTTTCTTGAAAGTGGCTGGGTATTTATAGTCAGTTTCTTACAAACTGTTCCTATGAATCTGAATGGAAAGGACAACAGAGGACTGCATAGGGGAACACCAGAAATCAGACAGCACCGCGGGTGCACTCTGTGCCCCACCCTATCTGCCCCCTTTAAAATAAAAGGGTTATCTTGATAATTTCCAAATAAACAAAAAGGATGTGTTGTCTGTAGACTGTTCCCAGTTATCTGGAGCTTCAGCAGGCATTCCAGAGCCTTAGAAACTCCTTCTGAACATTAATGTAAGATTACTTTTTAATACGTAGGGGAGTGAAGTTAACAGCCCTGAGAACGCCTTAAAAAAAAATCTCAGTAATCGAAAGATAATCTCTCAAAACTCTCATCTTTCACTCAAATGAGAAGGTAAATTACAAAGCAGAAGCTACATGAGAGCAGTGCTTGGCATGATGCTTTTTAAAGATACTATGAATTTACACAATTCTCCTTATTTTGAAACCACAAATTATGCCCGTGTGTGTATTCTTTAATTTGCGTAAGAGCTGGGAAACCAGACAAAGGGAAAAAAAGATTTATTTTTCTAGAACAATAAGATTTCAATTAATGTGAAAATGTAGGAAAATGTGACCACATGTTAAAATAAATATTTTGGAGGGGAGAAAAGCATTTTTATTATGATTTCTATTTCAAGAACCCGTTCTTTTAACTTTGTTTCACAGTATTCATTACAAATTGTTGTGTTAAATTGAAAACATTTATTTAAGCAAGTAAACAGACAGAAAACTTGACCATATGAATCTTTTTGAGTAAACAGATTCCATACTCGCAATTCACATGCACACCACAGAAGACACTAACGGGAGAAAGGAGGGAACTGTACACCAATGTACAGTCAGACTATTTCTGTAGAGGATATTCCACTTATGTCAAAATGCGTGGTTTATCAGAAATGGACAGCCTAAGATTAGGCTGGACATTAATACCTGAGGCCCTTTTAAACATCCCCGATCTGCGACTCTTTTCAGCTAGGCTGCTTGGTGTGGGACCAGCAGAGTTGACAGGGAACTCCGACCCCAGCAGAGGTAGATCAGAAGACCTTGATCCTCACCCATTTTCTTCCATTTTGAGAGACAGAAAAAGCTTTTCTTTCTGGAAAATATCCAGAGTTTTGTTTGCTGCAAGAATATCCTACTGTATGTGAGAATAAAAAGACCACTAGAGTAAAACATTACTAGCCAAACTAAAAAGTATGCCTCCATATAGAAAAGATATTTCCTCAGCTGAAGAACAAAATTTAAAACAAAACACAAACCCCAAAACTAGAGCTGCTTTTAAACTAAGCAATGCCTGTAAAACGTCGCTGTTTCATGCATCACATTAGTAATGTATGGAAACGAAATCCCCTGAACAGCCATTAAAACCAAGCACTGTTAAATCTGAAGACAGTAAATAGTAACTGCAGTTCTGAGAGTTAACTAGACATTGTACGTGCTACACTAACCAAGGAAAACGTACAGCCTTTGGTTTACAGCCTTTAATTCATCAGCATCTTACTGTATTGATTTTAAAGGCTCGGAAACAGTAATCAATATGACAAACTCCTGGCTAATTTCATGAAATTCCAATTAAGTTAGTCTGTATTTCACTGCATTGGGGAAAATGAGAATTTTGTAAAATGAAACTTCAGTGCAGAAGGTTTTACTTTTCTAGAAAAAGACTGGCTTGTGTTGCAAAAGGTGGAGATCACACACTAAGTAATTCTACCATTAAACTTAAATGACTGCCCTTGTTTGTCTTGCCATTTCTTATCATCAGACTTAAGCACACTGAGTGAAATTCTAAAATATTTCTATTATTGCTTATAGACCTAAAGATTAAGCAATAGGAAAATTTTATTTCATTCACTGAAACTATTACTATTATTTCAGTTAGAAATAATCAGCCCTAAAACGCCCAGAACGCTGATTTATTTCTGCAGCAACTACTCACCATCAACCAAGAGCTCTGTTGTCTCTTTTGTAAGCTAGGGAAATTTATTCTACAACTATCTTTGTGTATTTTTTATTTCAAAAAGCTATAGTCTAGCTCAGCTTTCAACCACATGTTTGTCTTTTCCAATAAATCCAAGCTTTGGTGTCAGGAAGACATCTATATTAGTTATTCCATAGTGCGTGTAAGTATAAAAAGAGATTTAACCACAAAGCTCTGGCAAAAATTGCAATTTAGTGACTCTATGTCGCGTTCTTCAAAAGTTAATTCAAGGCTTTTCATTTGGTGTTACATGGTATTTTCAAAGCATGTCGTGCCTTCTGCTCCTTTCACTTACACTGGTGAAAACTGGACTCTTTCCACAGAAGGCAATGAAGTTGTGTTTAAAGGTTATATAAGAAGAACAACTGCATGATAAAAATTGGGAGGGCAGGGGGGAAGAAGTATGGTGAATTACTTTAATTACTGCTTCATATGTGAGCATTTGAAATATTCAAATTTTGCATTTCTATCAGAAATATCTAGGCAGACACACACCTGTGTACACAAAGCATGTCTCTGTGTGTGTGTATACATACATACACAGATACACACTTTAATTATTTTTCCTTTGGGATAGTAAGCAAAATCATATTCTACAAAATATATGTCACTTTCTTCATTGACTTTTATTAGCTCGTTCTTTTGTTTAAAAATGCATTGGTTATTGGTCTGATACCATACCCCTGACAGTGGACGGACGTTAGGATGCCAGGGAGAACTGTCCCCCTCGCCAGTCTGCTGGCAGCTCACAGAGCCGATGGCACCCCTGAGCTGCTGGCAGTGGCCGCAGACAGCCTGTTCCACGGCCGCTCCCCACCCTTGCACCACACTGTGACCCATTCCCATGTAAAGACACCCCCGGCATTCCCATACCCCTCCCCATGCCTGCTGCAGCTCCTCCCTGCTATCCTGTTTCAGAGATGCTGTTGCGCTGTACGGTTCACCACACACAAGGTGACGTGGCCTTGCAGCATATCCCTTGCCACAATGCACAGACACCACGTTAACCAAGTTGTCTTCCCTGGTAACAGCACTCAACACTTTATTGCACAGTTAAATTGGGTTTTGTTCCTCTGAACACAGCCAAACATTACGAGGCAGGTTCTGAAAGCACCACTTGAGAAATTCTCAATGAAGACAAAAGCAACAGTGCATTCTGCATATAACTCTACAAGCACTGGATTCTCAATCAACACAGCTTAGAAGATGTATCTATAAACACAGATCTGAGCTAAGGTACACAAGTTTTCTGGAAGCATGTAAAATAACTTCGCAAAGTCAATGAAACTGCAGTTGGCGCTTTGTTCATGTAGAGATACACATATATAGATATATCTCTATATATATAGCAGTGCTAGTTCTACATACATCCTTAGAAGTTGTGCTCACAGCATACAAAGTTCAATCTACTGTTAACGCAGCCGATGCGCTGCACCCTGAAACGCAACAGCATCTGTCAGGGCAAAAAAATAGTACAATCCCCAGCTGCTAAGGATTAAATCAGCAAAACAAATCTTTCTGTATCTGCATTGTTTGGGTTTTTTTGGTTTTTTTTTTTAATCTTAAAAAAAACTAAAAAAGCTCTCACACAATAATTTTCATATCTCTGCTTTCTTTTATTGTTATATCAATAATGATACAGAAGGATATGAAATTGAGGGTTCATGTAGTTTTTGCTACAGATATCTGCAGAATTCAGAATTTTTTCCTTGCTTTCTTAAGTACTGGCAGGATACTCTCTATCCAACACAACTAAGTACATGCAAATAGCCCTTTCCCCAGAATGAGTCCATCTCCTGAGTTTGAAATTATTGTAGAAGAATGCTTGGTAATAACAAATTACTATCTTGTGCAATAATTATACAAATTAATGAAGAGCCTGCCAATGTTGAGAAAAATAGAAGAGACTGTGAAATAATTTTTGTGCCTATCAGGAGATAGTTCCTACCATTGGAAAGATATGGCTGGCTCTCCATTTAATTATGTGACCTTGCACTGACCGACTTCAGTAACCATTCAACCCCCAACCACTACGCTCAGGCACATACAAGCTCATTGAAATATTCTGGCATGTATTGCTCCTTAGAAATATGAGGGAACTGGCTCCCATTTAGGGCACAGAAGCACTTGTTCCTGGGAGAAATTATCCCTTAAATAGTTTCAAGAACACTGGGTTTAGCCTGTAAAAAAAAAAAGATTCAGGAAGCCCTCACTGAATCTCACTTTAATCCAGAAATTTTTAACTTGTCTAGCCCTGTTAGTGACAGTCCTCCTTAAATTATTGCTGTTCATACGCCTTTTGCCCCATCCTCACACTACCTATCTGCACCCCAAAAGACCTTTCAGTCTCACTTAAGAGCTAGAAAATCTAGTAACTCCCAAACACACACCTGTTCTCCAGCCCTTAGTCCATTATGAGTCACAGCCAAGAGGACAGCCAAGTCACGTCCAGAGATACTAGTGGGAAGAGCATTTACAGCACAGACCCTCAGACTGCTTTAGGTCTGAAAGGTAAAGACAAACCCTAGTGCCACCATAACGTATGTATTTAACTGTCAGTGAGAGTTTATAAATGGAGAGGGCAATGACATCCCTGATGCGCCAGTTCAAGAGGTTTCAGTTGAAATCTGATGGGATATTAATTGGTTAATAAGAAAGATCTGTGTCTGTACATGAAAGATCTGTCTACATGCCAACAGAAGTAACAACCCTCAATTGCAGAACCTTCTTCAATTCAGTAATAAGGTTTCTTCTCCTTCAACCATGTCAGTGTAGCTATCTGTAAAGCCCTTGGTGAAAGCAAGCCTTGGGGTCTGACTGAGGCAGGCTCACAGAATGTAACAGACCAGAAATGGGAACTTGGAGCTTGTCCCTATCGCACAGGAACTGTGAAAAGATGCTCCAACTACATCACACGACAGCAACAGTAACTTCACATGAAATACATCTGAACCAGAGCACGTATCCAAACATGACCTCTGAGGCTTAGTTTCCTTTTAACCTCAGTAATAACAACTTTCTGAAGTGCTTCCATGGGAAGAGTTATAACCAATGACATCACAGCTGGACGCTCGTGGAAGTTTTAATATAGACGAACATAAGTGGCACAAGCACATCTAAAAGCTGACCCAACTATTGTGCAATTACATTTTATGGCCACAAAGGTTACAAGTTCTTCACTTATCAACAAGAGCTGTCAACCTTCAAAAGGCCTCTCTAAAACATCTAATAAGAGGTTTATATTAATTATTGTTTTGGTAATAGAAATATCAGTATTACAGTAGCACTGAGAAGGCACGTTTGTGTTTCCACTTTTCTGTCTGGAGTAGCTCAAATGCAAAAGAAAAACATAAATTTAGCACTGAAGAGTTTACAAAACTCAAAAGCACCACATTTTCTCAAAATATCAAGAAGCAATAGGCTATGCTCTGGACATCAGTATGCAAGCACATCTGTACAGAACAGTTTGCCAGCAATACCTTTATCCCCTCATTCCAAGTACTAATGCATCGCTGTTGTATTCTATACTCAATTATGCTCCACGTGTCACGCAGGATACTCTGTTACAGCAAACAGAACGGCTGACCTTTCAAATTTGCATATCATTTACCCTGGAACATGGCTCCAGCGATTTGAAATGGAGGCAAATTGTCAGAGCAACAGCCAAAAAGCTGGGTGTTTATCTAAAATATATCTCAAAGTCTGGTCTGGAAAACTCCTGAGTTGGGTCTCTCCAAAAAAAAAAAAAAAAACCAAAAAAAGAAAAAAATTTCCATCTTCTAGCTGGGAATAGTGTAACATCAGCCCTTCACTTGGTAGGCTGGAATCTGTATCTGTACCAGGAAGAGGAACCATACACAGCAGCCTTCAGCCACATCAGGAGATGAAGTCGACCAACGTTTTTCTACCCTTAGGACAGGTTTGATTAGAATTTTGTTTGAATTATGGCTAGGGGTCTATCCAAAACAAATCTCTACTTTGCTTGGCCCTCAGAATTATCATGAATTTCATTGTCTACACAGATGCAGATGCTGATCTAATTTGTAGCAGCTGCAGAATGCTTAATTAAGCCTTTTCTGGCCATCTATGGCTGTCTGCTTCTGTATCGCATCATCATGCAGTGCAAGATAGAGAAATGCTTGAGTGTCACACAATTAACAAGGGGGTGCAATCATATTTTTTTGTTTTGGGTTGTGCAGTTTTTGGCAAAATATCTGAAAATATCACAATACCTTTGTTGGGCAATTCCAGAGAAGGAATGCTCAGCCCAAAAAAAAAACCAAACCCCCTTCCCCTTCCACACCTTGCCCAAAATGAAAGGACATCACTGGGAGATTCTTTCATCAGCTGGGGACAATCACATGGGAAAACAGATGTGGTAGCAGGAAGGTGGTCCTTACTGCTAGCCCTAGTTCTGAAATTTCATTTCTAGGAGCCCTTCTCCTTGGAGGGAGGTGGGGGGAAATGTCCTAGCAGAAAACTCCTTTTGAAATGACCAGGGAAGAGTGCTACATAAATTAACAATGAAATACAAAGTTATCCTCCTCCACATCAAGTCTAGAGGTTGTTTGAGACACCAGCAGCTAGACAAATAAAAGATTTTAAGGACAGAGACTCCCGGTATTCTTCCCACAGTTGGCAGGAACCTACCTCATCTCTTCCTTAAATTCAAGTTGCCCCACAGCTGCTCAGATTCAGTCTCCACTTGGACACAGGCCCTTCAGAACAAAGTCATGAAAGCACAGCACATCTCCCTGCAACATGCTCTCTCCTCCTGTATTAGTGACCAAACGGAACAGCAGATATTTTATTTATTGGGCGGAGTCTGTTTCATAATCTAGGCAAACTTTAATCACAGTTGTATTAAACCATACAATAAATTACGCTTCCACCTTGCAGTAAAAAAAAAGACGACAAATCTAATGTTTCTGAGATACATAAAGATGCAGAATAATCAGACTGATGAAAACGACAACATTCCCAAAATTATTCTTCAAATACATTCATGTACTTAAGCCCTATTAAGATGGGGAATTGATTCCAAATTTCCACTCTAAGCTCGTATTTGATCTATTTTTATATTTTTGTATATGAAGAAAAAGCCCATTTAGATTGAAATTTCACCTAATTAACTTTATGTCAGAAGAGATCAGTTTGGGGGTGGGGGGAGAGGGGGTGGAATTGAAACTAGTTCCTGAGCTTCTGAGTTTGTCTGAGACTTGATTTTTGCTTGCCAATTTCTGACCAGCACTTCAGAACTTCAAAACCCTTGATACATTTCTTCCATGCAAGTCTAGACTCACATTTTTGGAGTCCCTTAATCTCAACGGGGGAAAGGTTAGTAGGTTAAATTCTTCCTTTCGTTACACTTAAGTAAGATCACTGACTACAAGTATTGTCCCCCTAAAATATATATGTGTATATATAAGCCATATACATTTGGTGGAACGTTGTCATGGGATGATGAGAACATTTGAGTATCTAAGAGAGAGACAGTGGCTGGTACAGGAACTGGAGTTACAGCATATTCAAAGATTACTTCTGAGGCAGGAATAGAAGCTGGGTGGCCACTGACGTAGGGCCAAGCTTCCATTTTAGGGTCTCACTTGAGACCTCCCAGAGCGCATTGGATTTCAACATTCAGGGGATGGTGGAAGTGGCGCACGAGCTCCACAGCATCCCCGCTCCACGCCAAGCACCAGATTCCACGTTTCTATGGGTGTTAACTCCTTCGGATGTGAAGCCAGACTCATTTTCAGGCAAACAACAGATCTTAAGTGTCATTTTCTTTCTAAAAAGTATGCGTGACACACAGAAAGTGGTTACGACCAGCTCCAAATCCCATCCTAATATTAGTCAGTGTTGTCACTCACAAAGTAATAAATACTATTTTTAGACTTTTAAAAACAATTTTAGTAGTATCTAATCTTTGAAAAAAAAACCACAGTTCTCTGTGAATAAGTTACCTCCCATCTCATTTTACAGCACTGTTAAAAAGAAACAAACTAAATACTACAGTTAAAAAAAGAGAAAATCTCTTAGATAAAAATAATCTTTGGACAACTGTTTATGAGATATTTAAAGGGCAACACCAACTTGCGAACTGCAATTTCAGAAACTGCCTTTTATAACAATGAAACATTTCAGATTACTAGAACGGGGTGGATCAGGCAAAACAAACAAACCCCCTTTTCATTACTGACTGGGTGTGCTTGGCAGCCTCCTCCCCGCTGCAGTCGGCCTCTCCCCTGCAAAGGCCCTTGGAAAGATCAGCAAGGGAGCACAAATAAAATACTTTTTTATTATTATTAAATTAGGCGGCGTTTTGGAAAAAAGACACAACTTTCCCAGAGCCTGCAGAGTTGGGAGATGGAGCTCCAGGCCATCCCAGCTCCCAGCCCTTCCCTGGGACCAGAGCACTACCTGCGCTCCCTCTCCAGCCGCCGCGGCCTCAAGCAAGGCTCCCACCAGTGCCCTCCATGTGCCGGCCAGCCTGGGCCCCGCTCCTCGCTGTGCCTCACCCCCCCAACCCCATCACCCCATCCCTGGCTCCCAGGGCCGCTGAGCTGCCCGTCCCTCGCACTCCGAGGCCTACGCCCTGCCTCCTGTCTCCCGCCCACTCATTTATTTCCTCCAAGGGCCGCAGAGGCGAGCGGGGTGGTGGGAACGACTTCTGAAAGGGCGCGACGGGGACGGCACCACTCAGCCTTCCTCGGGGCCAACCTGCTGCAGGACTTCCCGCCCCTTTGCTATTCCCGTCCTGTTTTAAATAGCCGCCGCCGCCTCACGGAGCTGTACACCGCTCCTCTGCCAACCGCGGCGGGATCGCCACCGCCTTCCCTCCCGCCGCCCTCCTCCTCCTCCTCCTCCTCCTCCTCCTCCTCTCTCCGCGGGACCACCCGCTCTCGCGTTAGCCGGCGTCCGGCCGAACTTACACCCGCCTCCCCCCCCCCCCCGCCCCATCCACCCCCCGCTCGCCCGCCTCAGCGCCTTCCCGCGGAAACGGGGAGGAGGAGGCGGCGGTTGCCGGAGTGGCGGTAGCGCCGGCCGCTTGGCGCACGCACGTGGCCGCTTACCTCCCCGCACGGCGCTCCGAGGGGGCGGGGGGCCCGCCGCCGGACGCCACGTCCCGGGGTCTCGGCCTGTACCCCTACGGGCGGGGAGGGAGCGGAGCGGCGGGCGTTGGGCCGCGCTGCCTGGGGAGGTGGCGGCTGCGGGGGGTACCTGCTGCGGCGGTGTCTCCCTGTCACCCGCGCCGAGCCCGTAAACCAGTAACTAAACCAGCCACCCCGAGAGCGGGATGGGTGTCAGCAGGGAGGCCGCGTGTCCGGGTAGCGGGCTGGGGGGTAAGGGTTGCGGGGAGGCGGGGGCGGAGGGGGTGTCAGGGCAGACACCCGAGCCGTCGTCCTTCGGGACTAAGGTGGCTGCAGGGAGCCCCCTCACCACAGGTGCGCGGGGAAGAGGAGCACTTGGGTTAAACAAGGTGGTCCTGGGGCTACTCAGCGTGGCCCTCCTCGGGACAGCCCCGGGGTAGAGCATCCCCCGGTGGGGGGAAGGTGTGGTGGTGGCACAGCGTACATCCGCGCTTCAGGGAAGGACAGAAGGAGCGATGTCGAGCTTCCCAGGGCTCCATCGTTTGGCCTGGGCTTTGGGATTGGCATTTATTAAATAAGGAGGAAGCGGCCCCGTTCGGAACACGCATAAAAGCAGAAATAATTTTGCAGAGTGCCAGCCAGAGGATAAGCACAGTCCGAGGATCGATAATTTTCTAATTCTATTGATCGCTCAGCATCCCTAAGGTAGAATTCACTTGGAGTTTATTACAGCGCCTGAAAATGTCAGGTTGCTCACGAGTGATGCTCCCTTTATGCCTAAGTGCACATCAGTAAAGACTCGTATTCTTTTTATAGACGTTGTTTCATAAATCTATTTAAATATATTTAAGTACTATGGGTTTGCATTTTAATAATACGCCACTTTTGTGCTTTTTTAAAAATCTAAGGTGCCGAACAAGAATTGTAAACTGTGAAGTAACTACTATGGGAAAGATTAAGTGAAGCATTGGAGGCGGATGATTTTGACAATAAAGAGGGTGTATGTGGTGAGTGTTTAATATTTATTGCATTTAATATTACAAAGTACTATTTATTGTTTTCAGATTTAATGTTAAAAGCAAAGCCTGGAGAGCAAGCTCCGCTGTATTATGCACTTACAGGTACACCTGCGACAAAGGCTTCCTGTAATCATTGCTTGATGTGTACAACACCATTTTAGTAATGGCATGCCATTTTATTTAAAGTTCGTGTGTCAGCTGTGCCTACCTTGCAAATTTTTATTTTTTTTTTTTTTTTTTTTTGCAATTAAATGATTTTGCAAAGAATCGTGTACGTTTCAGCTCCGTGCAATGGTTTGCAAAGCATTCAAATTGTGCTCCTGGAATATATATCCTATTATCCTTGAAATTATCTGAGTTTACATCTTTTGTTCATTATAAAAGCATATGGATTGAGGGAATATTCTGAATGAATGAAGAACAAATACAGTACTGTTGAATAATCTTGTGGGGTAGATTAATCTATAGCCTCGATTTCTCTCAGGGTGGGTTGCTGTGGCAACCGCCCCAGCTCACTTTAAAATAATTTTGTAAAGCTCACTTCAAGCGCTGCACCCAGCGTGGGCCAAGTTTAAAAGCAGCCAGACATGGGAAGAAGTGTTATACTGTGTTGCTCTTACAAGATAGGGAGGTGGTGGAAGAGAGCGAGGCGTGGAGTGGAGTGGGGTTGAGCAGAACTTTAAACAGAAAATAGAAACCAAGCCACCCCAGGGTTAAGATGCAAAGGAGGTGGATCATTTCATAGTAACCTCACTGGCTTTTCAGTTTAAACGCCATTAAAAGGCTTAAGCTGGCAATCTCATTTCTCCTAAGGGAAAGATACGTTCTGCGTCCACAAAAGAACAAAAATGGACTTTGATAATCATCTTCAAAGGAAATGTTCTTGAGGTAATCACAGTTGTAAGGGAAAGAGATACTCAGATACTCACTTCACTCTTTAACAAAACTTCGGAGATCTGATTTTATGATTATCCCATTTTGACTGGTATCTCATCCTTTAAAACAGCGCGTGCCTCAGGTGATGGATTAAGAAACAGGTAGTTTTGTCAGGAGACCTACACATGACCTGTGAACAGAAAAGAAGAAAAAAAAGGGAGTCGACTTGAGTCTCGTGCCAGAAATTGGAAAAGGGTGCATTTGTGGAGCATCGGTACAAGTACAGACACCAGAACAAAGGTTTTTCACTGTTTGAAATTATTCCAGATCTTAAAATTAAATGCAGCGAAAGAACAAAAAAAGAAGAAGTAAAAAAAAAAAAAAAAAGTCCCAAACACTTCAAAAGACACAGCATAAATTCATGCCTTATCTAAGCCTAAGATGAGTGAGGAAGCCTGATCCCTTCCCTTGTGTCTGTTTGCCCATCCAGCATCCGAACCCTGTTTTAAAAATCGAGGTGTCCTTTACATGGATTTGATGAATTGTACTCATGACAAAAACTTGGCTTGGCTGTAAGGTACTCCAGTGTGTGAAGGTCACAACTATTTAAAGATTAGGCCGCAAGTGCCCACACGGAGCTGGTAGTAGATGTGCTAAGCTGCCTTATACTTTTGTTTTTCTGGAATTCTTGCCTACTCTTAATAATGGCTTTCAGGATAACGGCAGTGTTCCGTGTTCTGCCTTGCCAGTTGAAGGACTGTGTTACCAACTAGCCAGAAACCTGAAAGCTTAACATACCCGGCACAAAATAAAGCAGATGACAGTCATTTTCAATTAGAGCACAAAACTGTGAAGTCTTCACACAGTTTTTCTATTTTTTGCTACTAAGAGGAATACGAATATTACTGGATAGTTGGGTGCCGTGCTGGGAGACCGAAATTGTCTGCAGAAGAGGCATAGCAAGGGTACAACCCATGTAACTGTTCCATATTTCTTCCCCGCTGTGCTTCATGCCAAACCTGAGTCTGAGAAAGTATTTCTTCCCCAATGTGATTCGGGGCTCTGCTGCTGACACTGCCGAGCATATGTGCCTCTCACCACCGTATATACAGCGTGCTTGGCTCGTGTCTGGCTGCCTGGTGGCTCTGGGCACATCAGTATTGCCGTTACTGTTGTTGTTCTGGGTGTATTTACAGCATGAAACTGCCCATTTGAGAGTTGCCTGTCCTGTGTCTTGTATCAAGCTGAGATACAGCAGGGCATGAGAAGACCCGAAAGTCACTGGAGGGGTATTATTCTGTGGGGATCTGCGCGCAGAGCGATTGCAGGGTGCTTGTTAGAGCTGCCTGAGCTTCGGTTTTGCTCTGACCGTGCTTTGAGCATCCGTGCTTTGAGAAGTATTGAACTGAAGAGGCATTTATTCACTGTCAGATAGAGAACTTAGGAAGTAGGTCAGTGGTCCAATGAGATGTTTATAAGGGAAAAGGCTGCGAGACCAAGGAATCATATTAAAATAAACCAAATATATACTTATCACTGTTGTCTGGATTTAGTCGTTTTTATCCGACGTGCTGTTCCTATTTCCAGTGCCTTAATCTATCATAAAAATAATGGCCTGTGCCTTTATAAACTCCCCTGCTGCTCTCAGAGGATCGTAAAAGTTGGCTATCTACGTAGAAATTAAATCAAGTTCTGCAGAGTCCACTTTTACCGGCAAATTACTGCATGTGCTGAACGTGGATTCGGGCTCCCGTATGGGACCACGCTCCTTTCAGCCCGGTTTAAAAAGCAAATGAACCTATATTAAAATAAAAAAAAAAGAAGGGGAAGAAGTGGTGCTGTCCCTTTATCAGAGCGTGCTGGGAACGCCGCGTTTCTGCGGGCAGGTCTGAGGAGAGACTGGCTCCGGCAGCCGGCCGTGGCCGGGGAACCCGGGGAGGGAAGGCGAGCGGGGTTTTACCGGGCCATTCCTCTCCGGGGCGGGGGGGCGTGTGGGGGAAAGGTGGTGCTGCCCCAAACTTTGCCGGCGGGATAGGTCCTGCGCTGCGCGCCGCGGGGGAAAAGCCACCCGCGGCGGGACACGGAGCCTGACGAGTTTGGGAAGTTGGGCCGCTCAGCAGCCGGAGGGGGCTCCGGAGAAGGAGCCCGGCAAAGGGGCAGGGAGCGAGGGCAGGAAGTCTCCGGGGGAGGGGATGGAGAGGGGGGTGGAGGGGGTGGAAGTGCCGCAGGGCCGCAGCCCCGCTCCGCTCCGGAGGCGGCGCAGGGGTCAGCGGCCCCATCGCTGCCGCGACAAGCGGCGGTGGCCGGGGCTCTGCAGCCCCCACCTCGATCCCGGCGAGGCCCGTCGGGGAAGCACCCCGAGAGGTGCGGGAGCGGAGCGGTGTGCGTGCCCGCGGGGCGCGGGTGGGCGCGGGCGTTTCGGGGGGTGGGGGTGGGGGGTTGCGACACGAGGAGGAGGAGGGGTGGAGGCAGGTATTTCGGAGCCCCCCAACCTCCGTCCCGCAGCTTCCCCGCACGCCGGCTCGGTCCCTGCCGCCCGCTGCGGGGAACGGGCCGGCTCTGCCCGAGCTCACCGGCCGCAGATGCGGCGCTCGGAGCCGGCCCGGGCTGCGTGTTCCTCCCCAGCCCTCGCAGAGATGCTGCTGTACCTCGCCAGAAGGGGAAAATACGCACCGGCTCGCCGTGTTGTCTTCGCTCGGTATAATAAAAGGATTGTCATTAGGTTTGCGTGTGGCATATGCCATTACCCCCACCGTAAAACTAAAATTAGCAAAATGTCAGGAATGGAAAGATTGATTCGCCCAAGATGCAATTATCATTTAAAAAGTGCTTGATTGAGGTGCTGATGTTCGGTGATTTATTCTGCATACCATATACATAATTAAAGTAGTGTAGTGGAGTAATTTATCAATCTAGTTTAGACTAGAGGGGCAAGGAAGGGAGCTGCTGCCGCTGCTGCTGCTCTATGTTTGTTTTATTAAAACGCTTTCGGGATCTGATCCCGCCCCCTTTTGCAAGAGTGAAACTGATTATTTCTCCAGCTCGGGAGGAGAGAGTCATTCGTTTGGGATTGTGGGAGAGGGAGAGAGAGGAGAGAGAGGAGACAGAGAGGGGGAGAGAGAGAGAGAGAGAGAGGAGAGAGAGAGAAATAGAGACACGGAGAAGGAGAAGAAAAGGGAGGAAGAGGGAGCGAAGCAGAAAAGGACACCTCATCAGGCGTGTAGTTTGAATCCCTTCCTCGCCTCCCCCCTTCCCCTCCGCGATGCTACAAAGGCTGTGAGCTGCTCGCTTTTTTTCCCATTCGCCTGCTGTCACTTCCTTCCTGGACGCTTTCAGGACGAGTCCGGTTACTTTTAATCCGACCAGCAGCTCAGCCACTTTCTCCTCCTCCACGCTGCACACACGCACACGCGCGCACACATACATATACACACACCAGACATCTTCTGGCTGCTTATTGGATTGACTTTGAAGGTTGTCTGTGTGATTCAAGGAGGCTGCATGTTGAACCAGGTGGCGAATATTTCAGGCTGGAAGAAGTAAAGGGATTTTTCTTTTTCCTATGAAAGGAAAATATCTCAAGGACTAGGCTGACCATCCAAACAGCTAGATGTTTATAATGTAAGTACACGTGAAATTCAGCATCGGAATGAAGTTACAGTGGGCACGATGCAGGAGCCCTATGTGCGTTTCCTATTGCGCTTGAAGAATGTATCAGTCATTGTGTGTGGACTGGGATTGAGGTTGCTTGCAGACTTTTTAAGTGTGTGATTGCACTGTCAGTCGCTTAAAAGTAACTTTTTTTAGACAAGTAACGCAGTTAAATCACTGTCTAGTAAATTATTGCTGAGTTGTCTCTGTCAGTGTCATAAGTGTTTAAACTTTGATGAAGTTAGTTTACATCATTTGTGTGCTTGATATTGTGAAGTGTTCAAAGCTTATTTGACTTGAATAGTTCACCAAATGCTATGACCTTGTAGTGCTTGCACCCTGATTTATCAGACTAAGGACGCAGTCCAGCTTGAGTGAAATGCTCTTAAACTTTATCGTAGGCTCTTCAGTTCTGGAGTTCAGGTAATGCATGCTTTGCAAGTGTTTTAACTTTGTGCATCTTTCATCTGAGTACTCTGCGTTTTGGGATAGAAAGACCCCCTTGCGCAGATGTGGGAATTTGAGTCATAGGCTGCAGACCTCTTTTGGAATAGCTTTGGTGTTTACATAGTGCTCTGAGCAATCTTTACATTTTTAAACACAAGAGAGTAGGACCTAATCAGCCATACAAAACTGGCCAGTCTACTTGCAGTACAGTTACTTACAGCCTAGGATAAAGTTTAATGTAAATGAGAGACTTCTCAGACTGTTGGTGCATTATGTAACTGTAATACTTAGCATTTCCCATAAAACTTAGTGTGACCTTCTGTCAGCCTGAAAAACAAAACAGTTATAAAGAAAAACTGACAATTCCTTTTCCCAAAGGAAAGAGGGGGAAAAAAAAAAGAAAAAAGCAGCACAATACAATACAAAAACTTAACGAATCACTGTGGGAACCTAAGCATTGCCTTTTATAGAAGAGTTCTATTTTCCTTATTGTATATAATAATTGCTATTAGCAAATACCTGTATGCTGAAATTAAATGCTGTAATAGGCAGCCTAAGACAAAAGATTTAAGAGAATTAAGCAGTGAAAGGCACTTTGACAGAATTTTACTGGTGATCAGGAAAAAAAATTGCCTTGACAGAAAATGCATTTTCCCAGCACCTATCTGACGATCAGCTTAATGGCAAATGCCCTAGTTTCATACCTCTACTTTAAAAGAACTACAAGAGGGATGATAATTACATTAGATGCAAATGTGACTAGATTTCTTTTACTGGCACTTTCCTGGGTATTGTGGTTGAAAATTAAGGATGTTTATAAGGAGTATAATAACTCTAATCCCTGGAGGCTTGGCAGGGCACGGAAATATAACCACCTGTGAACCAGTCCTAACCTCTGTCTTACATACATACTGATTTCCAGTTCAAATGCTCAGGCGAATGGCCACTTTGGGGCGTTTGTTATTTTGTAAACTGCTTTTGTTACATGATTTTAGGTACCTAGCATCAGGTCCAAAAAAAAAAAAAACCCAACAAAAAAACCCACCGCAAGACTTTCTCACTTTATCAGTTTTATTAAAACACCTATTTTTATTGTGCTTTCTCTGTTAATGAGTGCGTAATTCACATGGCTTCTAATACTGAAATCTCTGCTCACACTGAAGTCCCCTTGGAAGTAATGGAAAAATTCTTTGAAGAAGAACTCAAGATTGAGTGGCCCTTAATTCCGGGCGTCTCTGTTCCTCTGCAGTGCACATCCTTTCATTTTAAAAACTTGCTGTCTGCATAAATTTTTACTAATATGCCCTGCATAGGCTTGTGTGATAAGATAGTTCTGGGACCTGAGCATGAAAACCTTCCTTCGGGCAAAGACTTCTTGCACAACTAGCCCCACTGACAGCGCCGAGGCTACTTGTGTGACAGGGAACAAGTCACAGGAATCACGATTTGCAGGATCAGCCCCTGAGGAGACCTAAACCCCTTGCCTGTCCCATAGCTCTCTTAGGACAGAGGTGTAAAGAATGTCACTTTTGATGTCCTATAAATAAATGTAGGAAACAGATATGTCTGTATCCTCTTAAGATTACTCGAACAAGAATAAAGGAAATTTAGGCTTAAGAGCCTTAATAGAAATTGGTACTAAATGATGAACAGTGTGTAAGGTTAAGTCTTTCAGAATTATGTTCCTGACCTGCTGGTTCTGGAGCATTAGAAGAATATTCATACAAATTCTGCAAATTTTCTTCCAGTGTAGGATGAGAAATTTTTTTCTCGTTTTTTTCCGTGAACACTCTTAATTTGTGCACATCCAACATGTATATTAAAAACCAGAGGGATGCCTCTCTTAAGTGTGTCCTTTTTTTTTTTAAACATCTAAAATGTCACAAAGAGAAATGAAGCTTTCTGAAGCTTTTTCCAAAAGTTTACCTCTGAAATATTTTGATAGTTCCCTATCGAGTAGATAAATATAACTACATAGAAACTTAGGAACTGAGAAGGGCTTGTGAACAGGATACTTCTGCCAACTTCATTTCTTTTAATTCTACTTTTCTATGTAGCAGGTTAATTTATTGTTTAGTTCATCTTCAGAGGCAGCAAAGGATATTTCTACCTCTCAGTGAGCAAGAAGACGTTAGCTGCTATTAGGTGCTTGGAAGAACTAGCATTTGGTTTTTGATATATAGACTCCATTTGTACGTGTTGGACATCATTATTCTAAATTGCATGATAATTTATCCAAAAATCATGTAAAGTATAGTGGTATTATTTCGAAAACATTGGTTATGAAGATGAACACGAATTAGGTGCTACGTAATTTCAAGGAGTTTATAGTCTCTGATTCAGCATTTTGGAAGAATGACCGAAACCCTTGTATTTGTGATGTATTTTAAGATGTTTAAATTTTGCTATATGATGGCAGCAGAGGGATTTTGCCATGTCCTCATTAAGGCTTTACAGCGACTTATATATAAAATGCAGAACAGAAATTATATATGTAATTCCAAACAGCTGAAAAACTTCAAACTTAAGGGCAGGGTTGGTGTTCTGGTATTTGAGAAGGAAGAAAATACGGGTTTGCATATTATTTCAGAAGCAAAGTGGGCTTAGAAGAACTCTGGTCAGTAAACACAACTGATGGTGCAAGTGAAAAATTGAAGAAATTAATTTTTTTTAATTTTTTTTTGTAGTTTTCTGTTTTTAAAAGTAATTATTTGAGTCCTCTGACCAGCTTTAAGGTAATTTTCTCAGAGCTGATGGTCAATGTTGCATGTGGACAGGTGATTAAAAGCTAGTGTCTTCAGTCCTCCACTTTAATCTCACTGTCTCATTGACTGCAGTGCAGTAGAGCTTGTCTATTCACTAGGATCTGTCATCTTTAGGAAATCAGACCAGCTTATAGAGGCGATTCACAAAACCAACAGTGACAACAAAGTCTTATGTGCCTTACAAAAGAAGGATTAGGCAGTTCACATGTCATTTTGATTGGGCAGAGATAAAAGCTGATTGCTTCAGCATGTCAAAGCACACTTCAATTTCAATTGATTATTTTATAAGCCAACTATAACTCTGTTGCTTACTCATTGTTAAATGCAATTTGAAGGAAGGAAAACTCAATTTTGACATTACTGTTTTCATATCAATTTATAGCAAAAGGTAGAGCCACTTGTAGCATTGTTACACAAGATTTTTAAAAGACTGCTTAATTCACTGCTTTTGAGGGGGATACATTTCAAATGTAGCAGATACTGTCTTGGGGACTTGTTAAAAACGTTTTTGCCTAGATGATACTTTATAATAGCAATTAAAATTTCTTAAGAGTGCCTAGGACTATCCTATATTCACTGCACTTACCCTATTAAGAGCTTATGTGCAGAGGAGAGTGCATAAAACGTGTAAGAGCTTTGCAGATTTACCAAAAAGTATAAAGTAAGTCATCTTAGTTTACCTCTATTATATTACTTTTAGAAATGTAATGTGATTTAAAACTGCTTGTGTGGTGCATGTGAACATAGTAGCCTGGCTTGGAAATAGTTGGGAAATTAAATGCTGTCCCTGTATTATTAAGTATGTCATTTAGCAGTAAGAATAGAGAATTTCAGCTATTTGCATAATTTAGTTGTAACATACAGCCTTTAACATTTGGAAGTATGAAACTTCCACGCTGATAACTTCTATGCTAGTTTCTTACCATTTTTCAAAAGAAGAACTTTTTTTTTTTTTACCCAACTGATGCCTCCTAGTGTTTCACATAATAAAACACTAATGAGTCAACCATAAATGTAAACATTGTTTTTTTCATTGTCTTCATCTTTCGTGATACATGAAATTAATATTTACGTATTTAATTTTC
The DNA here is from genome assembly GCA_027925045.1 of Hypotaenidia okinawae. Classification (NCBI taxonomy): domain Eukaryota; kingdom Metazoa; phylum Chordata; class Aves; order Gruiformes; family Rallidae; genus Hypotaenidia; species Hypotaenidia okinawae. The sequence goes on from BSDF01000005.1 coordinate 64,776,685, forward strand.
AGTGTGTTGTTACGACCAGGCAGGAAATGCCTGTAAATTTAGATGTTTCATCTTAATGGACACTGAAAGCCCATTTTGATTTCATTCTAGCTTTCCCTAGATGTATTTTGAAAAGTTTATGTTATACGGGAAGTACATTTTCTTTTTCTCCTTTTCTTTCCTATGTGTATTACACTGACTTCTCAGCATTGTACTATGCAGCTCAGATGGGAATTTTAAAATTTTTGGTAGGGTAATGTTTTCAAAAGTAAGCCCTTGGAAATAGGCAATAAATGTGGTTGTAGAAATGTCTGAAATATCCTGAAGTACCTCATGGCCAAGTAAGATGAAGAAGATTAGTCTGAGACATGCTCGCTCATTACAGCACTTAAAAGAATAGTTTAGTTATAATGTTTGGTAATTGTGCCTGGTTATTTTACTGATGTATAAGCAAGAAAAACTGTATTAGGACAGTCTTCAGATGTGCGAAACCTGCACCTTACGCTTTTGATTGTAGGGGAGGATGAGCTGTACTTCTGAAAGGGAATATTATGTAAAATACTGAAAGATAGTTTTAAGTGGTAAAGACTGAAATACAGTGCCCTTTTCTTGCAAGTTCAGCCTGGCCATATAACTCCTGAATACCTGGGGAAAAAAAAATCCGTTATATTTGATTTATATCATAAAACAGTAGTTTTTTTTTTTTTTTTTTTTTTGGATGCAGAGGTGTAATTTTCAAAAAGTTACCTAGCATCAGTGTGACAGAATACAACTTGTGGGCCCCAGCTCTATATCTGAACTGTCAGGTACTGTCTTAGAATGATAAAGAAGCAGGCAAGGCTGGGTGCACTTTTGCACATTCTAATGTCACGCAGTTTTATGTAAAGTATGAGATCAATTTAATAATGACATTGGAAATGCAGACTGTTATTCCGAGGCTCTCAGGAAAAGCAGTGGAATTCCTAGATGCTTGCTCTACTAAGGAAGCTTTGAGGAGAAATAAAATTGTTTTGCAATTAAAAAAAAAAATCATAAGTTTACCAGCTAATATGGGATAGTAAAAATTTATGTCTCCTTCTCAGTGCACAGATGGTAGATTTAGGTGCCTGCTCACAGATAAAGGAATTGTTTCCCACTGAACACAGACCGTTAAATCTAAATGTGCGGATCTCAGTCATGGGAATTGCGTTTGGGTTCGGAATATATGTTTTAGGATTGCGTTCTGACACCAACCCTGTTCAATATCACATTTTTCTCCCAATAGTTTTAGACCTCAAAGGGACCTTTCTGAGATCTGCCGTTTATTTGTGCCGCAAGATGTGGGAGAGTATACCAGCCCTTAAAGTTCCTCGCCTCTTCAGAGTGTCTCGAAGTATGCAGATGGCACCCGTAATTCAGCCCGGGAAGCTAGCAGGCAAACGGGACAGAATTTCCCCATGTAGCTGCTCCTTCCCTTGCAAAGATAAAGTCAGTTTGCAAGAGGAACAGAGGGAAGTGTAGAGGAAAAGAATCTTTAAGGCACTGCAAGTGTAGGGCTGCTGCTCTGGAATATGTCTAAACAGAAGTGCACTGAGCTTTTTCCCCTTTTTTAATTTTTTTTAACATGTAGCTTGCAGAAGCGTGCCACAGGAAGCTCTACAAGAATGTTACCTGACTTATTTAGAACCAGGTCTGGATACATGATTTGAGGTTTTCTTCTTGTAATGTTGTGTGGAATAAACCCCGGTGTGAGGTGGGGTCGGTGATGACGCTGGTCAGGTCTGCAGCCTGGGTCCCTCTGTCATCCCCTGCAGAGGTGAGTTAGCAGTCACCTGCTTCGGAGGGGCAGGGGTCCTTATCTGTCCCTTCTGACACCTTCCCAGGGCTGTGGGAGTTGGGTCAGAGGGAGTTTCAGAGATCCTAGCCAATACAGTGGGTCCTGGAAAGTCGGCATCTACTGCCACCATTTAAGTGAACCATAAGGCAGCCCACAGATTAGGGACAGAACTGAACAGATGGCATAAAGCTCCTCTGCCTCCATTTCCCAGGTTTTAAAGCGCTGCTGATAGGAAACTGAGAATCCAACCTAACAGGTCTTCTCTGATTCTTATTTCCTCAACTGAGTTAAGCAAAGTTCTGTCATGAAAATTATTATTAACCAAATGCCAGTGCAGGAATCCACTTTAGGCATCCCTGTCTTTTATCTCTCATCCTGCAATCACAAGATGTACAGTTAAGTAAGCCGAATTAGATATAACATTATTTATGTTTGCTTTTATAGATACAGGATGCATGCCATTTGTGGAACCCATGCTCAGTTAAATTTCACTATTTACTTTTAAGTAGTCGATCAATAGCCGTTAGCAAAGTATGTACAAAGGACAAGGAAGGAGGATTGTGAAATTGTTTATAAAACACATCTGCAAAAGTAAACGCAATGCAGAACATTGTCCACGTGAAACAGTACTTCTGGCAATATAAACAAGTAACATGGTAGCTCGTGCCATTTATTTGATTTCTAATAAATTCTTCCCCCTACTGACGAATATGTCGCGATATGACATGATACTCGAAGCAGTGGTTTGTTATTTTATTCCCTAATCCCAGTTAGTGCGGATCACTACAGAAATCAAAACGTTCCAGAAGGTATCCACCGGCATAAGAAGCTACACTACAGCACCTTTAATTTAAAAATCCCATATGGACTCCTCTTTTAAACCATTTCACTGGATTTGGGCACAAAAGCCATCCCTGAAGTTGTGGAGGGGAGGCTGTGCTCTAGAGAAATGACAGGACCCTGAGTTCGCCAGCCAGCGCGTCCTGGTCTTTCAGCTTCAGAGCTCCCCTCTGGTTGCCATAACCCTTGGGAATGCCTGGGAAAATTAGTACAGTTTGAGGATATTCTCTGAAACCAGCAGGAGACAGTGTGTTCTCTCCGCTTATCCTCCGGCCTGCTTTATCTCGGTCCATCTGTGGCCTCCTCAGTGCTGCGCCTGCCTCTTCTGAACAGAAGTGGGAGAAACAGCAAAAAAAAAAATAGAAAAAGAAAAAGAAAGAAAAAAAAGGAGAAAGGCTTTTAGGAAGGGTAGGAAGAACGTGGCTGTGGACTGTTTGGTGAGACAGTGTGCAGGTGGAGGAGAACAGACAGCATATGGTGGCTGAATTGAAAACCTGGATACCTGGATCTCACAGGGTTTTTTTTTCCTGTTGAAGTGTGTAGAAATCATCTTGCTATGAATATGCCTTAATTGTCACAGATTTAGGGATACAGTCTTAACAAAATAGTAACAACGGTTGTTGAAGCACATCCTGTTGCCTATAAGCAACTGATCTCTGAAGCAGTGTTTGGTGAGAAGCTGTTTTGCCCACAGAGTCCTGGAGAAGTGGTAGTTTTTTCCTTCATCTTGCTTCTGAACACAAGATGCAGTCAAAGAATTGATAACAACAGCAGAGTGAGGAAAAAATAACAGCTTATTGCCCCACTGTAGTCTGAAATTAAGTGTGAAACTGCCTGCTTACCAAACTTTGAAACATTATTTTATGTCAGAATCCAGAGCCAGGGAACCCATCCTTACTGTGGCATACAAAATCTACAGCTCCATCCAAAACATACGCTCATAGAGATCAGAAATATAACCATAAATCTTAGTAAAATCCTCTGGACTGGTAGGCTTGTTTAAAAACTAAATATGATCATGCAAAATTTCATTAATGACCTTGGGAGCACACATCATAAAAATACATCCCAGGCTTGCTGGGATACAGGTATGTCTGTTTACGTGGCATGTTATTGGCAATTGGAATTAATTTCAAATTACATTGTAAAACATGCATTAATTGGAAAATAATATTCCAGATTTTTCTTAACGGGAAACATGACGGAATTATTGGCAAGCTACCTAATTAAAGTAGAACCTCCTGTAATTACGTGTACAGAAATGGAGAATGTCTACCTATATCCTTGGTGGGCAGACAGCTGCATATCTTCACTAGGGTAACGATAGGATCTGGTGTTTCTGTTTTATTGCTAATGCTGCAATAAAAAAAAGATAAAAGATTACAAGTAGGACAGAAACAGAAGCACATTCCTCTACGTGTCCTGTAATATTCTTGGCATACAGGTTGAAAACCAGGCTGGCGTTTTTATTTGTTATCCAAAACTTGACACTGACAAAGCAACGCTGAGGTTCTGCGTGTCGGTGTCCAGTGGATACTGTCACAAGCTCAACGTTAGCGTTCTGTGGTGATCAGCAGAGTTGTCATCTGAAAGGCATCCTTACAGAGCGCTACCTTTTCTGGAATTTCACTTTAGGAAAAAAAAAAAAGAGTATCAGGGATAAGGAGCGGTGGAGATAGGCATGATGCAGATCCTTAGGGTAGATAGAAATAAAGCAATAGAAGTGCCATCCTTACACGGCGTTTTCATGCAGTTAGGATTTTTTTTCATCCCTGCTTCTGTAGGAAAAAACACTTAATTGAGAGCACAAGGATTTCTCAATCGAGGCAGAGTGTGTTCTGTACTTAACTTTTTTTATACCTTTTTTTTTTTTGTCAGTAACAATACGAAGCACTATCTGATGCTGCAAAAAGGCATGGCACAAAAGAAAGATGTTCTGGTGTGTACCAGAGAGCAGTACTTGTCATGTACCTGGACAAGGGGTAATTTTCCGGTGCTGCCTTCTGTTACAAGCTGCTGAACGTTGTCTGTAAAGCAGTAGCACTGTGCTTTACCACATTTTTTCTGTGTAAGACGAAAGAAAAAACAAAGTCATCACGGCTCTGGCTGCCCCAAACAGGACGTGGAATAGCACTTCTACAGATTTCTGATAAAAAGGGATTTCGAGGATGGTCAGGAAGAAAGTATCTGTTCTCTCCTTTCGCTCTACTGTTTTCCAGATGTGATCGGAAAGAGGAAGCTGTTCCACTAATGGATCAGAAGATTGCTCTGTGATTTAAACATCAACCTAAAAATAGAGCTTCATGTTTTCTAGATAGAAGTTCAGAATACAAGTCCTCTTTAAATTCACAGCAAATCTATAGAAATAAAGTTTTGTGAGATTCCCCTGCTGATACCTGTGAGAGAGAAAAAAAAAAAAAAGCTTCACCAGCATCATATTTTTCATATGTTGGTTTAAATGCTAATATGAAATGCAGAACAGCTAAATAAATACCCACCGTCGTGTCTGCTCACAGCACACATTGGGAATGTATCGTGATTTAAATTAGACACCTAAGATTAAAATACAGGTTCTCTATCGAAAAAAGTTAACATACAGCACACCCAGTTCCAAAGTGCACTCCAAATCTGAAACAATTTTCTTGAACATAGTAATCTCCAGTCCTATATGCAACCCACTGGTGATGATTTCCAAGAAGACCAGGGAGCGCGGAATCCTTCAATACGAATTCCAGAGCTTAAAGGCAGAAAATACACTGTGTATCTTTAACACACAAATCATTAATCACCATCCATCCTCATCCCTAGAAAGATACATTCAGTTTATTTGCGACAACAGATGCAAGGTGAAATAGTGAAGCGCCGAAGCTGCACAGCAGCTCACACAGCAGCAGTCCGGTGGGTACGATGTAAGAAGGGGGCTCAGACCCCCTGAATGTAATTTTCGACCAGCAGCTGCAAACTTTCTTTGTGCAAGTCTGTGATGCGGTGTCTCAGTTCTCCAAGGGCAAAACATGGATTAAAATTGACAACTTTACCGAGATGCTATAAAAGCTAAAATCTGTTCAGCGTGCCAGGGTGTATCCACATAATTAGAGACGACTCAGAGCAACTCAAAAAAAGAAAAAAAGAAAAAAAAAAAAAGGAGGGGGAATTTAGGTTTTACTTCACTGTGTCCTGTTTTCTACTGGAATCCACAACCCCAGATTAAGTCTACACATTCTTTATAAGCACTGTTTTAACTTTATGGCAGAAATTCGGGATTTGAGAAAAAGGATTTGAAATACTTCCTACCCATAATTTAGAGTAGTTCAGAGAAAAGACAATAATCTCTTTCTGGAAAGGTCCTTAATCAGTTGGCTATAGAATATTCTGGGAGAAAGCTACTCTCAGTTTCCAAATGTGAGGCCATCCCATTTTTGTATAGATAATTAAATATTCATCAAATGAAGGGCTGTAATTGAGTCATGTTTCACTGGAATGCCATAGTTCCTTAGCTATTGAGTTAGTCTTTTGTGCTCTTTTATCTCTCTTACTCAAAAAATACAAGCCTTTCTGTGTTTCTATTCTGTAACACAGTTTAAAACTAGTTTAAACAACCAGTTACTTGCCATCTTCCCTGTGGCATTGTCTGGGAAAAAAATATATTTTACTTTATAAAATGCAGTGTGCAAGAAGAAAGTACCTTTTGTTTTTTCTTTGCATGTGCAAGTGTATTCGTCTTATAAATACCTTTGTGTCGGTCTTTTGTGATTTTTAGTGGCCTCATTCTTTCACCTGAGACATACCATGCCAGGCAAAGCTCTGAACTCCAGGATAGGAGTTAGAAACGTGAAGAAGGGTTAGAGGTTAGACTAGGTGGTCTTTCAGGGTCCCTTCCAACCCTTAACTTGCTGTGATTGTGTGCGTTGGAACACGAGGACAACGATCATGCTGTAAATGACTAATGGATTGATTATAGGTTTGGCTGAGATGGGAGGTACAGCTTCAGGGTGCGACAAATTGCTCAGGATACCTAAATGTGTTTAATAAACTTTGACTGAGAACAAATAGTTCAAAAGTAGCCATTATGTGCGTGATCTCTGTCATCTTCAGCAGAGCTTGGGTGGTCCTTTAGGAAAAGACCTTGTGGCCCAGCACACATTCTTCTTCAGCCAGTTCCTTGTACAGTTAATGTGCCTGCCGAATATGTGGGTGTGAATCCAAACCTGACTTCCTGACCACATTATTATGCTTGAATTAATGAAGAAGAATAACAACTCTGGTTAAAAAGTTGTGCTGATGTTCAGTCTTGACCAGTGTTTATCCAAGAGCTTTAAACAGCTTAGGTATTGTAAAAATGCGCTGCTTTTCTTTCTTTTCTTTTGACTATAATGGGGAAATTCCAATTTCACAAGTACAAAGAGAACTTGCATCCACAGATATTAGTATGTTTATTTAACAGTATTTCGGATGTAACTGAATATATGAAACTATATCCTTTGCTTGTGTATTCCAGCGTAACTCCACTGACTTGATGACCTACTAAAAACTGCTTTATATACAGAATTATCATTCACATTGTTAATTAACATCCACCTCTTTTTCTCAGTTCCATTCTGACTCTTTTTCCAGACTCATTAGAAACAAAGGTACCATTTGAATAGAACATTTCAAACGAAGATCTCCTTACCTTCTCTTCTGGACCACACTGGGAAGAGTATGTAGAGATCTACCACTTCTCTGATCAAGAACATTATAAGCAGACTTGAGAAATTGTTCCAAGTCCCACTTGGGGGTTAAAGTCTGTGCATGTGCGGCTGCCCGAAATGAGATGGAACATGAAGGTGCATTATACACTGATCTAGAGCTTTTCTCAGACTAGGCGAGTATTCTTCAGCTTCTGTCTGCTGGATGTTAATTGTACTGTGTAACGATGTATATATGAGCTTTACAAATACCATATCACTCTGTTTTACTGATGTGAATCTGAGTCCCCATCAGAGTATTAGACGGTCACTGCATATGGAATACGAAACGGGCTGAGACCACTTGGCCCCATGAGGCTCCCAGATGCTCGGAATAGATGACTTGAGCTGCTTTGTCCATTAGGTGCTATACTAATCTTTACTCAGCTGGCAGTCACATCTTATTCCTGACATGTAAGGCAAAACAGTGTGTTAAGCATCAGTGCAAAATTCAGACGAGTCCGTATGGTCTTGCAATGGTAATACTATATTCCTTTTTAAAAAAAAAAAAAAGGACTGAATGTGCTTCCACGTCTATTCACTCCATCTTCAAGTGATTAACAGAAAAGGAAACAATCTAAGTCGCTTTCTACCTGAGATAAAAGATTTCTTTTAGAAACTCAGCAGAATTCCCGAATTCATTCCTGACCATAAGCATGCAGATCTTCTGCCATGATGGGTCAACGCCTGGGAGTGCTTTTTAGCTATCAGCGAAGATCAAGTTCTTCTTTTATAGGAGGCTACACCGCTATTTGCAGTAATTCTGCTGAAATCTGTAACACACTGATCCTTTTTAGAGCCATCTTGGGGTCTCAATCCACACACTCAGCAGTTAACACTTGAGAGGACACAAGCAGCAATAGCAAATTTGACTCGGTCACCATTTGTGCTGATTTAACTTGTCAGGCTCACCGTTCCTGCAATGGTAGAGTCGTAACAGGTTATTTGTTAATGTCAATTTTACGTATAGCTGTATTTCTGTTTGGAAGCAGAGCCAAGCGCAGGAAGGACATTCCAGTGCTTAGGATGTCCACCGGGTTTAGGACAGTTTAGACTTAACTCTTCCTTCCTTAACCTAATTTAGATGACTGTGAGGATCTCACTGTTGGTGCATCAGTTCCCTCTGTCTGTAGAGCGAGGGTGGTATTTCCCTCAGGCAAATTCGGAGGGACCCAGGCACTGTGGGAATGGTGGCCATATGAATACCACAGGCAGTAAACAAGATAGTGCAGAGCATAAATATGTAGTTGCTTTTGGAGAGCTGCAGTCTAAAGCAGAGCTTACAGTCTGCACCAGACTCTTCAGATAACTTCACTTTTGTTAGAGAGCCATTTTAATTAAAGTTTAGAACTTCTGCTTCTTTCTGTCCATTTTTCTTCTACTTCTTTAGTTGTTGTGCCAAGGTATCCATGTGTGTTTCTTCCACTGTCATCTGGCTCATTCCCAGCAGATGCACACAATCTGTTTTGCTGTCACTGACAGAGCTCAGTTTATGGAAAGAATGTGACAGAACATGCTGCTGTAGTCACTTATACAGGATTCTCTTTTCTAAAAAGTAACTGAGAATAAATTGATTCTTCTTATTTTTTTTATATATGTATGTCGTTCAGCCATAGGGTTTTATCCAGGCTACTCTGCATGAGGTCAGAGGGGGTGTTTGGTTAATATCTTAGCTTTCTTTTCAATTCATAGTTTATAAAATATAGATTTGCCAATAATGCATATAGGAAATCATCACAATACTTTGACAGACCGTTGAGTTTCGAGGGGTGGCTGTTATCCTGGCCGTTCTGGAATAAATGCAATATTCCCACCTCTTACTTGGGAAATACGATGATATTTCTTTTACATTTTCTATCCTAATTTCCAATTAACGCTGACCATCAAAAATGTGGAGTCTTAAGAACCCTGCATGCATATGAAGCATGTAAAAGGATATTGTATGGAGGGGTACGTGTTCCTTACAGGTCAAAGTCCTTACGCAGACCAGAGTCTGCATAGGTGCGAAGAGCAAAATGACATTTTTCTTTTTAGGACTTTGTTGTCTATGGAAAAACAAAAATCAAAACAAAAAACCAAACAAACAAAAAAAAAAAACCCAACCAAAATCCCCACCAAAAAAAAAAACCCCAAAACCCCAAAGACTTCTGAACACAGTTAATGTTGCCACTTCTTGTTGCATTTTAACAGCTACCTGTCCTAACAGAGCTTAGTGCATGATGCTGTGCAAGTACACATCAATGCAGAGCCTCTGCCTCAAGGCACTAGTGGTATGAACAGAATGGGTAAACAAAGAAGGTAAAAGGAAAAGAAAGGTGGATAGTCTTAAGGATGTCTTGCAGTGCTTCTCAGTGTTCAGTGGGAAGAGGCGCTGCGTTAATTAAACTTTATAGAAGGTGTCTAACTAGCATAATGCTCTTTATGAGGTGATGGGGCGTTCCGTTTTATGTCTTTGCCAGAGGAAAATTAATCAACAGCTCAAATTCGGTCAATATCACTTTAAGTTACCACTTTGCTGCTTTCTACCTCAACCCCAATGAGGGAAGGGATGAGAATAGCAAATTCCACGCTGGGCTACTAAGGTTACAGCCTAAGCTGTTGAAAAACTGTTAACATTAAATATGTATGGGCACACTAGGTGTTTATTAAAGAATAGAATTTGTTTTACAAGCTGATGTTTCCTGTAATACTATTATTTTCACCCTCAGTGATCTTTGAATTTTACTTTGTTCAGAGGTGTTGATGTCTCTGGGTTCTTTTTTAGCCATAGCTAGAAAAAAAAGTATCTTCAACAGTGGAAATCTCCATTAATTCCCCAAATCAAAACCTAATTTAATGAGCTTAGTGACTTGGCTACATTTGAAATAGCTGCACCTATACATTAACATAAGTTAAATGCATTTAAAGGCATTTTATCTGTATTTTGGGGACATAATTTTTAATGCTAATTCATTTTCAGGAGTGTCTTCATATACTCAAAAAAATGAATTGATATTTCTGTACCTAACAGAACTTGAGATCCTGTGTTATTTATAGGGCATGTGTGTTAAAAAGGCTATCTGGAAAGGCACTACAGTGGTGGAGCTGCCATGTTAGCTAGGCTTGTGGCTTTGCTGTAAAAATCACTCCCTATGATCATGTACATATATTTATGCATATGTACACACACATATATATATATATATTTCTGTGTGCTTTATATACAAATATATATGGTTTTCGAACTATGCTTGCATGCCTCTGGGTATGCCTTACACTGCAAATAAAACTGTCAAAATGTCTCTTCACAGTTAGACCTCATAAAAATAATCAGTCCATAAACACGTGGTGATCTTTATTCACGTATGTACAGTTACTATATAAAATGAAAGTCTTTCTCCTGTTGTTCTAGACTTACAGTCCTTCTGTATTATGGGTTAGAAATATTGTAATTTTTTTTTGGTGGTGGTTTTTTTATGAACTTTTATATTTGTTTGTGTATGTGGGTATGAGAATGATATATATATAAACTTCCCAAACATAACTTTTTCTTGGTTTTATTATCAGGTTGAGTTACAAGATGACTGTAACCCCTAGTTCCCATCACTATATTTTTAATATTATTTTTTGTTACAAGCTACATCTTTCTAGGGTTGGTGAAAATAATTTTGCCTTTCTTAATTGGTCCTAAAATTATGTTTGTTTGGGAATCATTAATAGGTATATCTCTAAGAGGCAAATATTTTCAGTGTATCAGTTATCACACGTAATGTGAAAAGAAAGCCAGGAGGAAATTGGGCCCTCAGATGATTTCTTGTGCTACCTCTCTACTACGCTCAGTTCAGCTCCAGAAATAGCGTGACCACTTAGCTATTACACTTTTAAGACTGAGATTATGACAGGACCAGCACACACATTACCAAGTCAGGCAGTGAGAAGTGAATGGGGTAATTTAATACATTTCTAGAAGGGTAGATTTTACATCCTGATATAAGTCTTGAGAACTGATACTTCCACAAACTGTCAGGAAAGAGGCCAAGCGAAACACTCTGTGATGTAACATCTTGTTATGTCTACCTGTATTTATCTGGATTATTAATTTTTTTAGCACACTTTCTTTTAAACGTATTAATTATACTTTCTTTGTAAAAAAAAAAAAGCAACCCTGTGAACAGAATTGCAGTTCAGCATATTCCTTTCAGGTCCAAATGCTAAGCACGAGGATCTCAAATCAGTTTGCCTGGTACCTCACAATCCTATTTGGAACCTGATATGGTAAAAAAAGATGAAATTTGTACACATCCATATTGGAAAAATCAAATTATAAGTTCCAAAGCTGAGGACTTACTATATAGAACTATATTCTGGAAGTTTACTGGTTTCAGAGTCCATTTCAGACATCATGGCTCATCTGAGTTGTAGATGTATCACAAGTGAGGAGACGTACACTCAAGATTATCCATATTATTTTTTTCTTTTTATACATAGCTGCTAATTTCTGTCTAAAAAAAATAAATCCGTAAGGAAAGCTGATCAAGTGATTCGTGGAAAAACAATAGGCTGGGAACTGCTTTTCCATAGATGCTGCTGGTTTTAGTTTTCATAGGGTAGGGCGCTAAGGTTTGTATTCTCCTTACTCTCCTCTCTTCTGAACAGGGACTAGTTATTCTCAGTCTTCCAGTAACATTTCAGGAATAATTATTGGTAGTTACTTAAGTGATAGTATGAAAACACTTGTGTATCTTCAGATAAATACATGGAATAGGTCAGGAAGCCCTGTGTATATTTGCGTTTCACGCTTTCCAACACAGTTAACAGTAACTTAAAGAACGGGAAAATATAATGAAAGGGATTAGTTTGATGTATGACTATAGGCTGGAAAGCTGAGGTAAAATCAATAGTAAAAAATTACATTTTCCTGCTGTTCACAAGGTGGAACAGTACAGGCTTTTTTTTTGGGTTTTTTTTTCTTGGAAATACTTTCCAGTGCCTTGCCAGTAGCTTGTTTCCGATGGGGGAACCACCCTCCGTAGTGGTATGGAGCAGATTTTTTTTTTCTCCCTGTATCAGCTTAGACGTGGACCTTCCATCAGCAGAGACAACCTATTTTTGTGACGTGAGCTGGCCCCAAAAATGCGTTATTCATGGAGTAGGGCTCTTCAGCAGCAATGACAGCTTGGATTTCTTGGGCTAATACTGCCCCTAGTGAAAGCACTGTTTGTTTGGGGAAATTTTTTTATATATATATCTTTATTTTTCCCCCTTTTTAAAAATACATTTATCCTTTTTCATCTGTTTGCACTAGGATGCAGGACCAACATCTTACTCAAGAACAAATTACACCTACCCACAATGTGAGAGAGAAGGTGCCTGTCTGGTTGGAGTCAGCGTTGACCACTGACTCTTGAACACCACGCAGATCTGGCTGTGGCATCTAGTCATGCTCCACCTGCATAAATCCCATGAGTAGAAGTTGCAAGGGTTTACACAGTGCAGCAAATATACCTTACAAACAATTAGTTTTCGAATTCATTCACTGTATTTAACAAAAAAAAAAAAAACCCAGAATGTCAGTATTCACATCTCTGGTCAATTCTATTATGGCACTTTGCATTTCTGTTACAATTTGTTCCTGGCAAAAAATTAATACACATTATTAATTTATTATTTTTAAGAAAAACAGTACATTTTTTGAGTGCACTTTTCAACAGTGTTCAGAAAAATTAACCATGTTAACTGTGTTAAGATGGCTGAGGATGAAGCAGCCCTTTGGTAGTAACACTTCTAGTTATCTTGAAAACAGCTCAGCTGACAAAGCTATCTAATACCATATTAACATTTTTTTTAAAAAATTGGCAGAGTTATTAAGCTTCCAAATACACTATCTCAATAACTGTTCCAATTTTTTATTTCTGTTAGCTAAAAAATGTGAAAATAAGAACAGACAGATAGCTTTGTTGTTTCCAAAGTCTTATAATTCTGGTTTAGTTTGTTTGAAAACTTAACTGTTAAAATATCAAATGTGAGCAGCTGAAAATATAATGTGCGTTGCAGCTCTCTGTATGTGCAAATTCTTACTACATGGAAAAACACCTCTCTTTTCAGTATTCTGTATTAGAATTAGCAATATAAATCCATCATATAAATTTACTTTCTTTATGTTTCTGTGACAAGGGCATTGGTGGGAGATAGCACTCCAGTTCCCCCAAAAAAATCTAAGTGCAAGAAAGCTCTTACTCAAATGGTCCGTTAAATAATTTGCATCCCAATTAAAGTCATGCCTAGACCAGACACACTGGGCAACTCAAGCACTGAAGGTTCCTGCCGCTGTATTGAACGAGAGCGAGGGCATTTCTGGAGCTGGGAGGAGAAACAGCTCATTACAAGAAGGTAACAGCAGATATTTAAGAGACCTTTCAGCTTATCTCTTGGCAACAAGATCATCATCAAAATCTCCAGTATTTGCTTAATTTTGATGGCTTGCATCCACAAAGGACATGCAAGGCAAAAGGAATTTTTCTTCTCTTGTTCATAAAGCGTGCTTCCTGTAAACAGAAGCTGGCTCAGGGACAGCTTAAATTTTTTTTTTTTTAAATTTTTTTTTTGTTTTTAATGCAAAGCAGCAAGCCGATCTTTCAGTCTGTATCATCAAAAAGATACTGTCCACTACTGCTTTCAGTCAGAAGTGCTGCACACAGTAGCTTCTCAGTAAATCAGGAAACAACTACATGTGTAGCTATTTCAGCATTGCATTAAGCTAATGTTTTCCTTCCCTAAATACGCACTGTTACATAATGCCTCTGAAAAAAAATATCTTTGGACAGAACTGAAAAATTATTGTGCAAACTTATCTTGAGAGATCCTTTAAGCCGTGAGGCCTGGTGGCAGTGGAAGGTCATTTTCCGAGGGATTAGACTTTGCCTAGTTTTGGTTTCTTTGTCTACCTTGCTTTATTAAGAGAAAAAAAAAATATGTAAGCAGATGGGTAGAGTTTCTGTTCTGAATTGTTGGAGTGTGAGAAGACGTTCTGTGAAAGCCGTTTCTTCTCTTGAACTGGACTGATGGTACAGGCAGTTGCGCCGTCATCAAGGAAACTCGTGTTAGTACCTCCTGGAGCTTCTCTCCCCTTTAACTGAAGTCTTGTTAGCCCGAGAGACTCTGTTCCACATCAGAATATTCACTAAGCGTGTTCAGTCAATTTCCTGACATCCTGAAGTGCCAAATTTTCATGTTACAGAAAATGTTCGATGCAAAAACCTCAGACCAGAAAGTTTCTTTCTCTCTGTGTGATGCCAAGATTCACAGAATCACAGAACTGCAGGGGTTGGAAGGGAGCTCCAGAGATCATCGGGTCCAACCCCCTGCCAAAGCAGGGTCCCCAGGACAGGTCACACAGGTCGGTGACCATGTGGGTCTGGAATCTCTCCAGAGAAGGAGACCCCACACCCCCCTGGGCAGCCTGTCCCAGGGCTCTGAGATACAGATTACGATACGAAAGTGTAATTTTCCAGCTGTTAAGTACAAAGCTGCTCTTAATGAGGTTCTGGGGGACACAGCAATCCATGTGAAATGTGTGGTGAAGGACTAAACCTCGAGTAGAGAACCTGGGTTCTTTCCCCAGGCGCTCCTGTAGACCTGATGCATGCCTCAACACAAAAATTTCTCCTTTTGCCGTAAAACTTTGCCAGTTACTGTCAGTCAGAAGTGAAAGGCAGGGAGGAAAAACTTTATTTTATTATATATGATATTTTATAATCAGTATACTATTTTCAGAAGCTTCTGAAAGAAAAAAAAATAACACTTGTCATTTGAGAGCTGCAGCTGTTAGTCTGTTGAGACACAGAGGGGATGGGGCACATATTGAATTATTCATGAAGGCTACTGCTATAGTTGACAGAAGTTCATCAGCTAATTCCCCCACTCCATTCTGAACTTTCTTTCAAACTCGGTCAGGCTGTAGGGGTACAAGCTGTTACTTTTAATAGTCATGCTACTAGAAGTTTCCTATGCTGGGTACATCACACAAGTTTTCTTTTCTTTTTTTTTTTTTAAAGAAAGTTATTCATTGTTCATTGAGGGGGGAGGAAATAAGTGCCTAATTGCAGATACTTTAATTCACAGATAACGTTAATAATTTGACACGCTTTCAAGATGTAACTGTTGTATATAGAAAGTATTAGAAATGCATGTAAGTGTGCTTCGTTACCTTAATTCAGTTTGATGAACCAAAAACCCCAGACGTTTTGATTGTATACATATTTAATGCTTTCATGACTTAAGAACACGAGGAGGTTTTTCTGTCCTGTTGCTTACATTTTACAGTTTGTAGGCCAGTTCAGCATGCTACACAAGGGCATCTTGGTTTGCGTGGGCATGGGGGCAATCACACATATTCCCCCTGCTAATCCTGACACCCTGGGTGGACTGCCGGATTGATGCCAAAAACATTTCATGGCCCTTCAATGCGGTGCTGAAGTTCAGGATCAGTCTGGCAGACCCCAGAGTCATGTCGTAAGGTACCCAGCTGTGGTGGGTATGGTAGGAAGGGTGAATAGCAAAGATTCGGTCCCGCTTTGAGTGACAAGGAGCGGCGTGGCCCAGGGATTCTGCACGTGCAGGCAGGATTGCTGGCTACCTCTCAGCCCAAGCACTGAGTATTACCAGTCTGTATCTCTTTATCTTTAGGTGACCCCGCTCTCCCTCTTTTTTTTTTTTTTCACGTCACTGCAGACTGATCTGGGGAAGTGGAGTGCAGTAGGAAATTGTAGTACAAAATTCTGACGTCCAGTTCATTCCCCTCTCCTCTGTGAAGATCTCTGCACTGAATGAGATTGAAAAATGTCTTTTTAGTGGTGTGCTTGATGCAGACAGTGCCCTTATTTATCCTGTGATGACCTCATAGCAGCAGCACATGCCCTCTTGATGGAGAGGATTATTGTAATTCCCTCCTAGAAAGGCTTCCAGCAGCTCAGCTCTGTCACTTGCAGCCTGTTCAGAATGCAGTGACACACTCCGTCCTGTCTTGAGCAAATACAATCATCCCTCTTGTACCTTAACTCATTTACTTTGTCTGCTATGAAGTAGCTGTTTGATTTTAAAGTTTGCTCTCTTAGTTTTGAAATCCTTAATGGTTTAGATCCTGGCTATTTTCAAGAACTCCTCCACAAATATCATCTTGACAGATATCACCACCCCCATAGCACATTTTAGGAATCTCAGCATCACATCTTAGGTTGGCAAGTTATGTCCTTTGCTGTGATAGGCCTTCAGTTAAGGAACTCCCCAGGAAATCTGTCTTGAACCATATATCCTTATCAGAAAACATTAAAATTACATTTAACTTTTTCCTACTTATTTCTTCTCCACTATTATTTTTTAGCATGATTCTTATTAAGCCCGTATTTATTACGGTTGCTCTCAGTTATTCTGGCTGGAGTTGTTATTTCAGATTTTCTTGTTTCCTAATTTGCAGAGTTAACCTAAGCATGTTAGCCGTGTAGTTATCAATAGTCACTTCTTGAGTTTCATGTTGCATGGTAAGAGTACCAGCTTTTCCATGTTAACACAACACAGTACGTCGATAGCATTGCTTCCTAAATAGGACACATGGGCCATTAGTACATTTAAAAGTGTTTTGAGTCTTTATTCCTCTTCCTTGCAAGGAATTACTCCTTTCTGGTTCCAGTTGTGCAGTCTAAATCACTAGGGTTCAGCTATACAAAACCTCAGATGGAGAGGAGCCCTTATCTGTGATTGCTTGTCTTGCTGTCTGTCTTGCTGTTTCTATTATAGTCCCTGTAATCATGGCGAGATGTCTACAGCTACGTTTATGTGGAGCCTAATGTTCTCCATCCATGATAAAAGTCAGCCTATGTTTCACCAAGCTTAGACTCAGAGCAAAATGTTGATAGCTTCGGTGAGGTCAGAGGGATCCTGCACTCCTCTGCATGAGGTATATGAGGCTTTTTTTCTTTGGTGCCCTGCCCATGTTTCCAGTCTAATGATTTTCTGCATTTCTCACACCTGAATCGGTTGGCACGCTTTTTTACCAGCCTGCTCTCAGTACTGCTCTGTGCACTGAGAGCACCGCCTTTCATCCAGAGTCCCCGTGTTTAGATGTGTGCAACCTGTATGCACCAAAGGTGCATGGACAGCATCAAGGGTTTGCTTTATGCACCTCTGACCTGCTCATTGATTTCAGGTTCTCATTGGCTTGCTTCACTCATCGGGATGCGGTAACAACACCCCTGATTTCATTCATATTAACCGTTACATATGTACTTAATTTTAGGTACGTGAACAGTCCTGCAGCCTTCAGTGAACTATTCAAGTGTTTCAAATTAGGCATATACATTCATGCTTGTGGGTTTGGGGCTACAAGCCATCATACTGCAAAGACTTACACATTTGTTCAAGTTTACTATTTTTGGATGTTGTACCAATGTCGCAATTATTTTCGTCTAGTGAAATACCACACACACACACACACACACACACATCCATCCCCCTTAAGCCTTCACTTGACTGGTTGGTGGGATGGTGTGCTTTTAAATTATTTTAAATCCTTGGAATGTTAAACTATTCCACGGATGCAAGTTACTTAAATAGTCTGATTGAAATGATCAGAATCCAGGATGTTTTATAAACCGTGTGTACATGCTACAAAGTGAAAGCTGGCCTTAAGGAAAGAAAAAAAAGAAAAGAGAGAAAAAAAAAAAAAGGTTGGTGGTGGGGATTTTTCTCTTAAATCAAATTTTACAAATCAGTTATTTCCGGAAAAAGAAGGAAATGGAGGAAGTTGACACGCATACCTGAAGCTAATTGCATTATATTTAGATCTTTCTAAATTTAACTTCAGCTCAAACTCCTTGTTCTGCTAGGTCAGCTAAATAGATGGGGTTTTATCTCCTTTTATTTTCCCCCTTGTTATTTTTAGTAGCTTTCTGATGGATTACAGTCAGTGAGAACACCAAGGAACTTTTTAGCCCAAATAATTCTTGAAACAATCCAAAAAGCATCGCATATTATTAAGCTGGGAATTTACAAATCCTCATTACTGGATAGTCTTCAGGGTAACTTACTCTTAATCATTAGGCCTTGAACCACAATCCCAGCAGAACCTGCTGGTTTTATTAGCACCGGTTCCTATGAGCAAATTTTATTGTGGCATTGTGGAATACCATGCATTCTTTTGCCGTGTGATTTATTCTCCCTAGATACAAAACTGTAAAAGAGATGTGTTAATCTATTTTTATTCAAAGTACAGAAATAGCTCTGCTACAGTTCAGGGATTGAATAACCAGTATGAGCATACTACTCGTTCTGAGTCGTGCGGTACCTGATGCTCACAGTAGGACTATTGATCAGTTGCAGGTACAGGGTAGGCAGCCCGTTTTCCAGATCGCTGCTAAGGAATACATTCTCCTGTCCCAGGCTGTTTTCCCAAAACGCTCTTGTAAATCAAAAGCATAAAACTGCTGCGTTAAATAATAGATAATGTGCTTCAGTTGCTGGTTGCAGCTAGGAAAATAACTCACAGGGAGCTGAATCGAAATTATCCTTAAAGAATTGCAGTAACTTGCATGATTTTTACCTCTTGGTAGGTACTTAGGACACGGTTCTTCAGGGATTTATGCCCTACATATGTCTGGATTTATACAGCCAAAAAAGAAGAGTGTCAGAAAGCAACATTTATCTCTAAATTGAGGGAAATTTACCTGTTTCTCAGCCTGCAATTAGAAACTGACTGTTAGGCAGGGTGCAGAAAGGAGAACCAAGGCGGCTTAGCTTGCTTGTCTGGCACTTACCAGTCCATGGCTGATAACCCAGGCTGATCCTGACCTTGGCAGCGTTGCACAAGTAATCTTTGTGTAAGGATGAACTGTTCTTGAACGATTTGTCTAATACATTAGGCACACAAAAAAAGCTTTCCCTTTAAAAAAATGACTTTTTTTTTTTTTTTTTTTGATCCTTTTTCCTTCTTATCTGGAGCAAATGTATCTAAACAAGCTGCTGCCCAGGATCTTCAATTCCCTGCTTCTCTTTGATCTGCCCTTTTTTGTAGTACCCAGGGACTTGATGGAGTGCAGAAGTGAAGGTTACTTCTGGAGTCTTTTTTTTTCTTATCATTAATTTTGACAAGTTCAGAAAGTGTTTAGTGACCTGAAGCTGGAGTATTACATGAGAACGAAAAAGATGGCAGTGGGGACACGATTTTAGCCTATTGGCGTAGGAAGAACTAAGATGATTAACTTTTCCCCATCATCCAAGGAGACGCACTACTGCAAACAGAGAAAGTAGAGGTGAAAGAGGTGATGCCATGGGCATTACCACAAGTTCAGATGCTAAGATGGACGACAGATAAGTCAGATGACTGAAAAAAATCAGAGGTCCTCTCTAGCTTAACTTTTGTGTGTTTGGTTCTAATGGAAGATTCACCACCTTTTCAGGACACTGCACATTTCATTTATGCTGCAGTTTTCCTTGAAAATACACGCAAAAGTTGGAATATTATTACACATTTTCAAAGCGTTTTCCTTTTCCATTTTATGTAACTAATGCAGTGAGCGAGGCACGCGTGCACGCATGCAAGAAGTCAGAGCAGACACTTCAGGCCACGATACAACCGAAGGAACCTGCTTCATAATCTCAGATTGAATCATTGACAAGCAACAAGAGATTGAAAACGAACTGACGCTGCAGTTATGTATTTTCTGAAGGGCTGTGCTACGGCAAATCTTTAAAGAAAAAAATCACTTTAGATTTACTGGAGACAGCAAGGGCAAAAATGTTACACTACAGCATCACCAGGTTTTCAGTTATAGGGAATGCACAGTCATTCTTAAAATACAAACTCAGATAATTTTTTGTTATTTTTTTTCCCATTATTATCTAGCTGGCAGAAGGGAAAGATGGAGAATTAAATCACTTATTGTCACTGATCATTATTCCATGAGCAAGGAAGAATTAAGAAGAGTCATAGCCTCAACAGGCACACGGCCACCTTTTCTACACAGTGCACATGCTTACCCTTCACACTTCTTGCCTTCTTAAGGACGTGGAGTTCTACTACACAGATAGAAACCCCGCAGCCACTACCATGGGTTCTACTCCACTGCAGTAGAATGTAACAAGTCACACGGTTAGCCAGAAAAACCCAATGTGGCAGTTTATGTCAATATTCGACCTGCAGTCCGCAAAAAATCCAAGTTTATAATGCCTGTAAAAAGAAAAATCAACTTCACAATAGATATCGTCTAAAATATATGTAATTACTTCCTAAAGATCTTAACCTACTGAGTGCACTGTGTCATATTTTTCACAGGGTGCCTTCCTACCAGCGTGGCCAGGCCCATATGATGCCCTGTTTGCACCTAATTTTAGGTCTTAACTATATTCCACCATTATTTTTACCCTGCTGACTGGAAAGCTCCATGCATTTCAGTTGAAATATGGCCAAAATCTGTGGGGAAAACCCCATGAAAATATAAGTTAAAGTATGACTGTGTTGTTCCATGCAGGTTTAACAGTGAACTGAAATCTAAAACGCTCTTCCGAAGTGTAATGATAAGTTGTTTCATCTGAATGGGCCTTGTAGCCTGTACCTTAGAAAATGTCGGATTAATTTGTTTAATTGTAGGCTGTGATTTCAAGTCTAAGAGGTATCTCATTGCTGGTAGCAAACTCTACTCTAAATCAGGGTTGGCATTTGGCAGAAGTGGACTGAGAATCAGTCTTGGAAAGGAGATTTGCCTTTGCAGCAGGTCTGAGCAGAACGCTAAGAAATTCAAGCTCATGCTGCAGCACCTCCTTTGTCTTGTTTAACTACTTTTAGCGTTTTAAATGCCTTTGAAAGAGAGCTGGTTCCTGATCAGCCAGACAAAAATAATGCAATGAAATGCGATCTGCTTTAGGATGTGAAGGTTTTTCTTTTTTTAGTTCAATACAAACTAAGTTGGTGGAGATGCTGTAATTTTTCCTTGGATTAGTCTCAACTGATGCCAGCATTGAAACTCACTGTTTCTGACTGATGCGTCTCTCCCAGAACCACCAAGTTACAGTTCCAACCTATGGTGTTTCTGAGGTCCCTCTACCCTTTTAATCCAATTCCAAGCAGAGTTTGACCACATCCAGAGCTGGCGGGGTCACCTGGTTTTGTGTCAGACATTTAAACACAAAGTAAGCATCAGATTTGTTCAGAGTTGTCTGATACCTTGCCAACGCTGCCTTCTAAAGCCTGAGTTTATGATTAAAGCATCGCCTGACCAGAATTTAAGTCTTCAGAGTTACTGATGACTCCCAATCTCCCTTATCAAGGCTTAGTTTCCGTTGTTTTCTGTCCATTCCTGTCTCAACGTGTTCCCTTGTGTAGGGTTTCTCAATGTGAAACACAATAAGAAGGAACAAATAAATCTTTTGTGGTTTCGGTTAGGTTTGGGTTTTTTGGTTTTTTTTTTTTTTTTGCTTTTTATCATCATATTCAAATCAACGAGGCTAAAAGCCATTATTCCATGCAAGCAAATTTAATGTTGACAGAAGTTTGCCTAAATTCAGGAAGAAGGTATGCACGTGTAGAAGAAAATACCTTCTGTCATTGTCATATGTCAGAGTTTATAGGCAATTGAGTTTTCAGAAATAGGATTTTCTCATCCTATTTAGCCAAATGGACAATACCTAAACCACTGCGTGCCCATCACTGGCAGAATAAAATCACCATGCCAAGAATAGCTGTGCTGTATGCGACAGAATGTGTTAGGCAACACAATCTATTAGTATCAGTAATAAAAGTGCCTCCAACTCTATCATACAGTAGCACATTTTAGTGTCTCTCTCTCTCTCTCCCCTCATAATTAGCAACTGATTTCTGATTCATGCCTGTGAAAACATCTAAGTTCTTGTAGGTAGAATTGATAATAGAGATAGCTTCTTACTTTGTGGATGTTTTTTGGTCTCTCCATCTCAAAACACTATTACAGAGAATTTGGATTTCACCTACAAAATTTAATAACTGGGCGGCATAAAAAAATTTATAAATGCTTAACACTCCATCTTTGAATGGGTTAAACTGTAAACATATTTGAAAAGAAAGGGTCTTGTTCCTCTCTCCCTACATAGCCTTTTATGTGTGGAGAACTTTCTGTTCTGTCTTTTGCATGACACCAAGTCAGCAGTGTAGAATGGACTTTCATGTCCTCTCTGTGTGCTTCTCATTAATGCATCCTTATGTTACTAATTTGGGGGGTTTCTGTCAAAAATTTATTTTCTTGGTAAATTTCAGTGATCTAATTTACCAGCCATACAATCAAGACACATTCTCTGTCCCACACCTTTCTGGCACTGAAATTTGGCTGTTCTAACAGTTTTCCACCAAATACTGAGCCTAGGTTAATATGAAATTGGGGCATCAGTTGGTTAAAAAGTAAGCAGTGTATTTGCCATCTCTGCCGTAATCCTACTAGGATTAGAGAGAAAAAAAGGGGCTACTGCCCAAAAAGTCTACCAAATTTCCAACAGACCTGCTTGAAAATGCTTACCACTAAAAGAATTGTTCTTAAGATACTTGTTTGCTGTGAAAACTTTAAAGCAGTTAGAAATGGGTTATTGGAAGCAGTGAGTTTTCAAACCAGGTTTTTTTAAAAGTTTAAAAAAAAAAAAAAAGTTGACCCTGTTTAAAAAGAATAATGATTTTGTAAAGAATTACATGAATAAGGATGTCCACACCCCAGGCACCATGTCACACTTTACCGCTTGCCTTATTTAAGACTGATTTATGTCCACCAGTTTTATCTGAATCACTCTGTTTGCAAACTAATGCAGGGATAAATATAGGCTATTACAACTTCTACAGGAATGCGTGTTTCTGCTCTTCAGATGAGAAGAGCTGCCCTGAGCAAGATGAAACTGCTCTTTCTCTGATCTCTCAGTTGTTTCCGCATTAACTGTATGATAAAAAATTATCAGCCAGGTCAGGTTTATTCAGGCAGCACACAGGAATTGTCATTCTTTAGGTTTAGCCCGTGATTTTCTTTCATAGGATTGCTGTTGTCGTCCATGTGATGGCATTGTATTGAAGAAGAGGAGATGTAGATATTAATTTAAATGAGGTTTTAGGATGGAAAGCATTCGTGTGCTCATTAATTTGAAAGGAGGTTCTTATTTTCTTTTATATGGAAGAAGAAAAATCTTCTTTTATATATGTTACTTTTCTGGAAAAGCTGGTAAGAGAAAGACTGCCCACTTCAGATATGTTGAAATTCGTATTAATAAAAATGTTTTATAAATGCCTAGTATGAAACAGGCCTCTATACAACCCACTGAAGGCAAAATACACACAAGGAAAGTGATGAGTTCACCTGATCCTGAAAGCAAAGCCATGGTGTTACGCTAACACTTCCAACATGACCAAACATCAGCAAATCCGTCTACAACAAAAGGCAAAGAATGCCTTCTTCAGCTGCATTAGAGTTTATATGGGCAGAATGATGATCTGAGATGGAATTTGGCCAAGGCATTAAACATATTTCATTCTGTATGGATCGTAATGAAAACTTCTGTGTTCTCAGTAATCAAGAACTTGGTTTTGTCATCCATTTGTAATGTGGTCCTGTGAGCATAGTACCTCCAAAACACCACTGATTGAAACCTCTCTAACTTCATATATATACCTATGCATCTTTGGAGAGCTTTTGTTAACAAGTTAAATATGTAAGGGAGCTCAGTAATACCCTGATGTTCCCATTACAACTGAAGGCCCATTATTTTACCTGTTACTCCTTGTAGCACCGCAGCTTATAGGAAAAGACTGTCCCTGTCCTAAAGAATTTGCAGTACATGGATCTGACCCGGCTTGACCCTGATTAGCTTGTGAGAGTCAACAGGATCACAGCACATGCTGGTTTGGCTGCCGAGACTCAAGGAAGCCTCTCTTTTCATTGACCATATGCCATGCAGGTTAAGAGTAGTTGACACCTCTTTAATTGAGGGTGACAAGTCTTTAAAAAGATGAATATCTAATCTCACCCTCTTGTATGGTGAAAGGGCATGGCACTGACTTACAGGGTTGAGGAAACAGGGCAGACAGCACTACTCCTCCATGTGCATGTCTGTCTTGAGATGGAATATGCTTTGTCCGTGGCAGGTGCTTATTTTTGAAGGAACCCTTAGGCTCTGGCTCCATGCAGTGCCAGCCTCTCTAGCCTTGCTGCTCTTGTGCTTTTTCATCAGACAAGCAGAAGTTGAGCAGGGTGGATGGTCCTAAACCCCTTGTCCTTCTAACAGCTGTCGGTCGTGGGCATGACGTGGAGCATCACAGCCAGAATACTTTTTTAAGGGGTGAAGGGAAACAAGTGATGCAGTGGCTTAACCAAAATAGTGAAAGAATGCAGGGTGTCATGTTTCCACTTTTTTTATCCAGCAGCCTAAAATTGTGCTGTAAAACTGACAGCTACCAGTCTCCGTGCACCTGAATCCAGACCATGGGTAATTCTATTTTATTTTAATTTTTTGCATGCATCTTGTCAGTGGTTATTTCTAGAGAACCACGCAGCAGCAGGGCTTCCAGAAACAATTCCATGTAGATTTGGTAGGGGCTCTCTTCACCCCTGTAAAAGGTTTCAGCAGGAGCTACAGGCTTAGTAACGCATGGCTCTTGTCTGAAGAAACGGCTCTGGGAACTGGAACAAATTATCTGGGGATCCGACATCAAAGGTTCAACAGACAACAAAATAAATATAAAAATAAAGATTCTGGCCTAAAAAAAAATCCCCAAAACCACACTCAGCTTACAACCCAGCAAGAGAGTTCCTTCCATCTACTGGAGCCAATGAAAAGAAAATGACAACTGAGCAGCAAGCTCCTCTAGCACGAGCCATAAATCAGTTTGTTCTTGTCTCAGGCTGCTGGTGTTGAAAACTAAATCCATGAGCTGGTATGGGAAAATGTTGGATGATTAAAATTACTTGAAAGTATCCCTTTAAGTTTTCAGTAACTTAGATATCTATTTTAACAGCAAAAGTCATGGTTATACAGCTTTTATTTTTATTCTTGAGCATATTCAACATATTCTATAGCTGTTTGATGCAAAGCAGCAAAACGTGGTCCTTGATTCCCCGGCGATCCTCTCTAAGTAGAATACAGAGCTAGCATATTTCTACAAACATTTTTACAGAGTCTATTATTGTTATTACCATTATTATTGTTATCACTATCATAATTATTATTATTTACCATGAGAATTTTATGCTGCATTTCTGCGATGCTTTGTTACTGTATACCACCACAGTAGCCTAAGCAGATTCTAGAGCCTTTCCCTCTCTCCTCTCCAGAACCACCCAGTGGACTCTTCAGAAAGACTGAGCAGTACCAGTGTGCTTTTCCTTTATTTAAACAGGATAATGCCATAGAGGTGTGTGGATAAGACCAGATAGAGCCTACAGCTTTGATACAGGAGCAGTCTTGGACATTTAATACAATATCCACAACGTTTTTCCCCAACATCTCAGTACTGCTATTGTTAAAGTAGATAGAAAAATTCCCACTAACATCCATGTTGCAGGGAAGCAACCAGAAAGTGGGATACTGTTCTCAGGGACTCTCTTGCCAAGCTCCACAACAAAAATTTTTAAAAGGCTATAAAAAAACCCTTTATTATCTTCTATTAGGTTATGATGAGCTGACAACATTTCAATTTTGTAGAAGCCATTGCTGACTCAGATGTTTTTCACTTGTGAAGCACAACTTGGATAGATAGGAGGATGAGCATTTTTTAAAAGTACTCCATCACTCATAGTTTTTTTAAATCTGACTTTTAAAAAAAAATGCTGGACATTTCTTAGACATACTGTGACAAGTAAACAGCAGACCAATTTGATGATTATGCTTGGAGAAAACAGCAGTGGACAGATAATTACTTGTCATTTATCCATGATCTAATTGTAAAATTATCTGATTTTACCTATGAAGAGAGGAAATTTAGGTTTACAGAACAGGAGATCATTCTATGTCCTTCTATGAAGAACTTGCTTTCTGTTATTTTGGTGTTAACATTAACAGGAGGTTTTTTTAAGTGGGTCTATTATGGGTCTATTATCAGGAATAAACAGCAAATTTGAATATGGCTTACTCAAAACATGTAGTTTTATTTAAAAAAATTAAAAATCCCAAACCAGAAAACCCCAAAACATTATGAGGAAAAAAAATAAATGCAGTTCTCCTCTGACCCTTGTTTATTGTATCATTTGTTAAGTACTCCCTGTTTTGAACCTTGAATTTTATCATTCCCATCTCAAACTGTCTCTAGGGCCAAAAGTGTATTTTCTGTAATAGACATAACAATGTAGTTGATGTGGAATGGATTCTGTCCAGTCTTTTCATCTGTTCATTGCAAAATGGAAATTAATCTCTTTAGCTTGAGGCTGCATAGTTTACTGTCATTAGTTGGGGACAGTCAAAGACGTGAAGTTTCGATAGTAGAGAAGCTTTGGGATTTTCAGCTATTTCTGAGATCTTAATCAAAAATGTTACTGATTGCTTGGGAATCAATGAACACACTCCTGAGGAAAAAAAAAAAAAAAGGCGGCAGCATAACCTTAACGTTATTCACAGTGTTTTTTAAAAAGGGACAGTGATTCATAATTATTATTTTTTTTTCATCTTAATATAAGGTAGCGGAGAGTATTAAAGAGCATCAGGAATTCTTGTTCTATGTACGTGGGTCGGAAATGTTCAGTGCTTTTGATCTGAGGCAGTCTTACACACACACAAGTAGCTTTAAATACTCAAGAGTTTTCCTTTTGACCTTTTTGGTGTATTAAGTTTTAGCATATTCAAAGGTCTGTGCTTGTTCAGGGCTTTTGAAACCGTAGCTTAAGCTAGACAGCTACTTCAGTAACAGTACAGTAAGTGCTGTTTTAGGAGAATTAACTTTGTGCTGATGACACAAACTACAGCATCTGGCATTAATGGAAACAGTTCATTTCTGAATCGTTGAAAGCATTCAGTAGGGAGGAAGGACCCTTAAACATCATATCCCACTTCGGGAGAATGCTATCTCCATTATGTTGCTCTCTGTTAGTGCCGATTAAAGTTTCTCCCAGCTTCTATCCATCAACATAAAACTACATTCCACTGAATAGGAGTTAATGTATTTTTAAAAATACATTGACTGAAGTCCAGTCAGACGACTGAGGCTTCAAAACTTTTGTTTTTCTTGGGTCTCTTTCAAACAGAAAAGAGGAAGCACTTCCTTTTACAACGCGATGTCAAGACAAGGACAAACACGCTCACAGTCGCGCACACATACAAGGTACTATTCAAATGGCCCCAAGAGTTTCACTGGCCGACACAGAGGATCCTAAATGATAGCATGGAGGGGAAAAGGATGCACGGTGCCCGTAGAAAAAAACCCAGCAGCTTAATTATGTGGTGTTGAAAATAACTGAAAATACCAGTGCACAAGATGTGAGGTGTGCAAGGGTAGGCACCGGGTTGGTAGAGCAACAGGCGTTGTTTTCCAGGCGTACCTATGTGAAGGCTGTTTTTAATCAGGGTGTTTATTTAAAGGGACGCTTGCAGGCTGCCTTCAGGTCTGATTTTCACCAGCAAGTAATGGAACTGGCCGCAGAGCAGTTTCGCTCACGGTCCTGCCTTGTGAGTAGCTCGGGTCTCAGCGCTGACCCTGGGGCCACACCATTTTACGGTACCGGTATTTTCCGCAGCAATAAGGACGTGTTGTGTCTTTGACAACAAAGTCGTGGCATCCACGAGGGCCACCTCACTCTCAAGGGGGGCGGGGGAGAGGCCTGCCTTTTAAAATAGCACCAAAACAAGAGTTGTGTTTTGGCAAGGGTCTCGACTATTTAGAGCACAACAGCCAGAACAGTAAATAGTGCTTCAGTACCCGGATCTCCCCAAGCTGTAACTCCAAACCTGGTGGAAATACTGTAATTAGGGGAGCTTTTCTCTGTAGCTTTTAAAAATATAGTATCCGTTATCGACGTAAACACTCAGAAAGCAAGACTGGTATTTCTTTTTAAATGCAGGATTTTGATTTGTGACAGCTGCATTGGATCTTTAATCATATATTATCTTTATGGGAGCTTTTTTTTTCTAACATATGTTAATTGGCTGTTTTCTGTGACAAATTATGAGCTCTTACTTTGATGAGGTTCAATTGCAATCATGTTGGAGTTGAGTATGTAGAGTTTCCAGCCCCCGCTGGCTCCTTAAACCACTACAAACATCTGCACGTCACTGCAGTGCTGAGTAATGGCAGGATTTGGGTTGATCTGATTTCTGTACAGATTTTTTTTTTTTTTTTCCACAGGATATTTTCAGCTCTTTGCACTAAATCTGCAACAGGGTTTGCTGTTTTTAGCAAAAGAATGATCTAAATTTAACGTCTTGTATGGGATTATTAGAATACAATGGGAAATAATTTCCAGCATGGTATACTGAAATCTTTTTTTTTCTAATCTTCAGAAATTTCAACGCGCTATTAGAAATCCCCTATCAGCTGTTTCTGCATGCTACAGTTCAAATTTACCAGGCCCATATAGCATTTCTGGGAGTAAAAACTGTTGCCTGCCTTTTGAAGTCAATATTTTTTAAAATTCCTAAAGCTAACATTTGCAAGTTCTGTAAAAATAATATTTTTTTTCTTTTTTTTTTTTTTTGGAGAAGCGGTTGGCATCACTTTATTTTTTTTTTTTAAGTTTTTACAAAGAAAATTATGTTTCCCAGATGGATGGGAAATGTGTCTAATTATGTTTTACATAAACTTGCACGTCTTCCTCCTAGTAAAGAAGATTTTTTGCACTGAAATTTAATATCTTTCTATCTCTTTTTGTGTGTGTTTAAGGAATATTGTGCTTACATTTCCTAACTATGTAAATTAGAGAAATATAGAAAACATTCACAATGGAATTAGTATTGCTTTGAGCTTTTTCTTTTTTTTTTTTTACTTGTTACTTACTCTCTTGATGATAATTGTGCATATAATCTTATCTAGTACAGCAATTCATTAGAAATATTGAGATGGAGAATGTGTGCTGTGTTCTAATATGTTGTTACTCAAAGCTGCACTTAAAATGAGGGTGCGGAAATACAAAGACCTGCTTATTTTAACGCAGAGTTCTGAGAGCAGCCTGGTCATAAAAAAGGATGGAGCATCATCTTTTCAAAAACTGTGTCAAACAATATCAATTACATCGCAATTAATTTAGCGGAACACCACGCAGCTCAGCTTTGACCTAAACCAAATGGCAGCAGATAAATCTGTCCCATTTGTTCTTCAGAGAAAAGATGGGGGCGGGGTGTGGGGGGTGGTTAAATTTCCAGGCAGGTGTTAGAGTTTAGAATAAGAAGAGCCAGATGTGTGTGGAAGCTACTTCGGTCTCGCGAGGCTGGTTTTAATTCAGCTGTTTCCCTGGAGTACCACACAATCAATGAGTTCCAAATCCTGGGGCTACCTGCCTTTACGTGAGATCATGGGAAGGCTTCTTCACGGCATACCACTGAACAAGTGTGGGAAAATTAGAGCAGAAATTAAAGGGTTTTGGTGGTGTTAACCTCAGAAGTTCCACAAGTGTCGCATTCCTTTTTGGATTTCTGGAGCAAAGGCACGGTGAGCGGTTGGAAATCCTTACAGGAAGAGATGTATGGCTGCAAAGGAGGATTGTCAGCGGCGCCAAACTCGCGCCACGGATGCTTGATGCGTTTCTCTAATCACTGCTCGTGGCAGGCAGTGCTCTGAAAGTCAGCATATGTAGGTCATGTGCAGCACAGTGAGAGGCATTAGAGCTAGGTGAATGGAATCGCGGAGGGGTTTCGGGAGGATGATTTTGAGCCTGTTGCCCCTACCTCTCCGTGTCCGTAGAAGTAAATTGACGCATTGTATCTTGAATTAGTCTGCACAATGGCACTCAGTTCCACTTGATAAGATGAGCTTAATTGGCTTTAAGAAAATAAAGCAAGGTAAAGGAAGATGTACAAGTGAAAGAGAGGGCTTGGCACTTTATTGGATTTTGAGGCCTGTGAGCCATGTGTCTTAATTGGGGCCAGTTGGGATCATTTAATAATTGCTGTCAGAAGATCAAATTTAATTCTCTTTATAAAAAGACCACAGTGGGATACAGTTAAACAAATTGTCATCTGAGGTTTCAAATGAACGAAGCTTTAATTAGGTTGATTAGGATGCTGTAAGAGGGAGAGGGTAGGAAACGGGAAATTGATGAATCTGCTGTGTACCGTGTTGGACTTTATATGACAGTACTGTCAAATATCTTTATTTCAAGAAGATATACATTAGCATAAAGGGCTATGCTGAGAGAACAACATGTGTATATAAATGCTTTAGTTATACCAGATAATTGCAACTTTCTGAAATCAGTGATTTTAGGCACAGATATTAGTATTTTTATAATCACAACCTTGCCTTTAACATCACTTTCATATATTTTTACCTCTGCTAAGTCATCTTCTCTATTTATTTCCATACTCACTGACTATGCCAGACGAGAATTCTCAGATATTTACTGAAAGTCCCAAGAATTTCTCTATTTTTTTTTTTAATAAATATAAACTGAAACTCAGAACAGTTGCATGGACGAATCCCCAGGTTTCTTATTCCCCAGGTTTTCATCAGAGAAACTGACTCAAAAATGGAGGCGGCATGAAGTGGTTTTGGCAGAAAAAGGAGAAGGTCTCAGCCACGTTTGCATCCCAACCTTAGATTCTTTTTTCTATTCTGCCTGCAACTTTTGCCGCAGCTGTCTGTTTCTAAGAATACTTTTTGTCAGAAATCACCTTGCATATCAATAGTGCTCGAAAAGTGCCATTTCTGAGAAAACATAATGTACATTCAAGGCCACAAAAAGATTTAGCTAATGTATCTCCGTATTGATTATGTTTTGGTTTTTCAGCATGCTTCTAGGACAATAATAAAATGAGCAATGCTGGCAATGATCCGTTTAGGGAAGAAAAATGCTCATTCAAGATAGAACGGAGGCTATCAAGCAAATTGCACTGTATTTCCCTCTGCAAATTAAGCACATTTTATATGTCTGTTTTCTTCTGGTATTTGTCAAGGATGTTGACTTTTTGCATTGGCTACTGCCCAATGCAATGTGTTTTGTGTGTGTAAAGAAATAAATAAATCCAGCTGCATGTGCTAATGGAGTGGTTACAGCTGAGGTTCAGTAGGCAGGGTGTGATGCTCACTTGTGGCTTGTGTAGCTGTAGGCAGCAGTAGGTGTACCTCCATGGGTAAACACCTTCCCTTTCAGCAGAAAATTCACTTTTACAGGTCTTGAGGTGGTGAGAGCTGCTTGACTCCAGTTCTGTGAAAAATCAGAAGGACAAATCCTCATGTGGAAAATATGAATTAGTTACCTGACACAGTTTTCAAAAACTGAATGTGAACTATGATGTGGTTGAACAGCAGGCTAAATTAGATGGGGCTGTTTATGTCTTTGTAACTGACTCGAGATGAACCTTTACTATCTAATGTGCAGCTCTTCTGTCTCTTTATCATACCAAAACATAACTCCGCAGTGAGCTGTATACCTTACATCTCTCCATCCTTTCTCTCTTTTCATGTGAATATTGTTCACACAAATGTGTCTATCGCTTGCGCTTTTCTCCACCAGCTCAAACAAAAAGAGTCTGTGGAATACCCCACTAAGCTGCAATGATGGAAAATTCCTTCCCCACCGGGCAGCATAAGTCCATTGCTTCAGTCACCTTGCCCATTTCTCCTCCCATAAGGCATCTTTTTCCGTTCTCTCATTCACAGCAAATTCTATTTTCTTTCCTTTCTTGTAGCCATGCCTGCTTATGCTGCTTTTTTTTTTTCTAGTTCCAAACCAGTCTGAATCCAGTTTGGATTTTCCAGTGTAGAGAGATGCCTCTTCTCCAGATAGAGACAGGAAGTAAAAAACAAGCAGCTTCAGAGCATCACAGAATCCCAGACTGGTTTGGGTTGGAAGGGAACTCAAAGCCCATCTAGTTCCAAACCCCTGCCATGGGCAGGAACACCCTCCACTAGCCCAGGTCTACTAGAACTAGCAAGTATAGCCACGTGCTTTATTTACTTGTAGTCAGGACCTTCCATTTTTCTAACAGATGCCTCCTCCTGAACATGCAAAATTCTAGACACGACGCACCAGACAATATTTGTGTCAAGGTTGATGTTCTATCTTGTGTCTTACAAGAGGTATCAGATCTTTGCAATCCCAATATGTGCTTCTTTGCTGTACAGCACTGTACTTTTCTTTCTTTTCCCCCCTTTTTTTTTTTCTGTAGAGATGTATTCTGATTTCATGTGTTTCTGCTTTAATTGTGTGTATTTTTTATATTCAAAAGCAGCAACCTGTCCTAATTTATGAGCTTTGCCATTTGAAAAAGACATATATTACACAGACAGAGGCAGTTCTTCACCCCTGTTCAGTGAAATGAAGGTGTTTTCTTTTTTTTCTTTTTTTTTTCATTAGCCTTATTATGTACCTGACATACATTTCATCTCCTTTTGTCCTTGGGAAAAAATGTCTGAGTGGGATTGGTAGCATTAATGTGGACTTTTCAGCTGTCATGGTCATTGGGAAGATTGATATATTTCTTTCCTTTTTTTTTTTTTTTTTCCCCCCTCTTTCTTTCTTTCCTACTTCCATCTCATTTTAAGCCTGCAGCTGTCTCTGGGCAAGCGGTTGAATCCAGGGAGTGTCATAGTTTTTATACTCATATTTATCATATTAACATTTACACAGAATGAATGAACAGTTAGCAGCTCAGCAGCTCTCCACCATGTTGTGCAGTCTACCTTACATTTCAGAAGTACTGTGTTTATTTCTTAACATTTCTGGGAAGATCAGGAATTAAAGGGTGTTTTTCTAGAACTGGCTATACAAAAGAGAAATGCAGTACATCTCAACATCTAATTGTTGCTTTCAAATGAACTACCAGATGAGGGATGTACTGATCTGAGGTTGTTTTAGAAAACTAATAAAGGTACTTAAATATGAAAGTTACATGTTTAGGTCTGTGTTGTAGGAAAACCAGCTTTCTGTTTCGGTGGTAATATACTTGTAGGTCTAATACCACAAATATGAAACAGTTTGTAGGCAGTAGTAATATATTTCATTAGACTGATTTCTGTAGTTGGGAAAAAAAGGATGAATTTTGGGTACGTTGAGGATCCAAAGAAGGGGTTGTACACCCTAAAGGCAATGCTTTTTTCCTACTAGGTTAATCTGTGTTAGATGCTAACACTTCTTGCAAAGGTTGTCCGACTTTCTTTCAGTACTAGTGATGGATCTGTTCGCGTGCTTGCATTAGTATAAAGGAATAGCTGCACAGAAATCAGTTATCTGGATATAAAATTGTATCTGCCTGAGATTTGGGCCATCAGAAATTGGTTTGGGTGACTGGTTACATCATAAAAGAGAACTTGGGACATTAGTCCATCCACACAGAATCAAATTTTTCAAGCCCAAATAGGACAGAGCAGCAAACTACTAGATATTCAGCTCAAGAGACTGGCACATACAGCTTCCATGGACCTTCCAAGATCTGGTCAGAATTTGAGGAATTTCTGTGGCTCACGGACACCTACTCAAAGTCTTTCACGTTGGATTGCTTCAGTTCTCTGGTAGGAAGACAAATCATGTTAGGGTATATGCTTAGGAGACATTGGCCCCTTTGTCTCGAGTAGCTAGCCAAATTCAGGGTACTACAGGTTGCTTACATTAGGGCAGGGAAACTGACACGTGATTCAGATTTTTCCTTCATACTTTTTGTTTACAGAGATTTTTTTTTATATCTCTAAATGTAGCAAGACTCAAGAATTAATGCCCATCAACAAGTATTAATGTTTGAGTTCCCTTTCCCATCAGCGGTAACTCCAAAGCCACTTCTCTGTGTCCTTTTCAACTTCAGGGCTCTACTCCCTGTATTTTCTATAACTGAGCTTTCTCCCAACAACTCTCAATTTCCAGCTTCTTTTCATGGTCACGAATCACAGACTTCCATGAAGTAATAGCTAACAAAGTTCTTTGCTGCCTTTTATTGAAGTGTCCAGGTCTGTAAGATCACAGAAGTTATGCTAAGCAGCAGTAATCCTATCCCTTCTACCTTCTTTCCTCTCCCAGCCATTACTCAAATCCCTCTTTAAACAGCAATGCCAAGAGCAACATTTTCCTAGCCAGAAAATGTTATACCACCTTAACATATTTATACACTTTTCCTGTCAAGTTGTTTCCCACTGCTAACCTGAAACAGTTCTACTCTCATTCAGGCTTTTACCTTGACAATTTTCATCACTCCCTTTGGTCATGTTGGAAAGGATTCCGTTTATTAGCCTCTTCACAGTATTTGGAGAGGGCCTGTTGTCTGGCTGAGTCACACGTTTTCTTTTAATGAGGGACTCCTTCAAATTCACTTAATTTTGTCCCCATCCCACCTCATTAGATGATCCTTCTTAATTTTCAGCATAGTCTTTGACACCAGTGCAGTGTTCGTTTATTTGCTCAGGACTTTAAAGAGACTTTGGGTTCTTACAATGTTTTGTTCTGTTTGTTCATACCACAGAGTTCCTGTTTCTAAAAGCTTTCTCTTTCCTCCAAAAACTTACTGAAAACTTTCATAAGTTTAAGATACTCCTTTTCAAAATACCATTATTAGGTTTCTAAAAGCCAAATCTTTGTTCCTCCTCACAGAAGGTGAAGCAGTGGTGTAGTGTAAACCTAAAATAGCAGAACTTGGCTTGTGTTCAACACCGATAGGCATGATTACAGTGCCTTTTGAGTGAGAAAAGGGAAGATCCTGGGTCAGAGTATATAAAATTCCTCTGGAGCTTGTTGGATGAAAAGGGAGGAGACCAGATTTGTGTAGGTCTGAATAAGCCCACCTGTTTTACCCAAAATTTAGCTCCCTTCTCTACCTGCCCTGTCTGTTGCCTCAAAACTGATCAATGGCTGTAGTTCAGCCACTGCTGTCTCCATCTCTTTTGTGTAAGTGCACATACCAAGCTTTCTTGCATTACCACCGTTCAGCAAATTATGAGCAGAAAGTAATCAAAAACATTTTCTGGTAACAAAGAATCCTTTTGAGAATCAACCCTTACTTTCTTCATTATAAGGAAATCTAAATTTGTCTGCCTCTGGTATTGGCATTACCAACTTGTGCCCAAGTTCAGACTGTGATTTGATACTGCAGTACTGAGCTTTTTTCCAATAATACCTGGAATTGTCCCCTGATTCTTAAAAGCCATTGTGGGCATTTATGTGCCTCACCACAGACTTCCTTACATACAAGCGCTAGTAACAAAATCTGTAAATCTAGATCTAACCACAGCCAGAGACTGCTTTCAGGTGGTGCAGTGACTTAAATCTAGAGATCTTAGACTTTTCCTGTAATAAGCCAATGCTCTCCAAAGTCCTTTGTGTATAAGACTGCTCCCAGCCTGTAACCACTGGTATCTTACCTGGTACAAATAGATACGTAGACCAAGGCCAAAGTACTTCCAAGACACCTTTTTAACACACAAGGTGTTAAATAATACCCTGGTGACCACTGAAATGCTTCCTCTTCTCCTCCAACTCATTAAATGAGAGACTGAATTTGCGAAACACCTTTCCTGACATTTATTGCACATCCATTACCTATAATGCAATCCAATCAAATTATTAGCTCAAAGCTATCGAGACTCCTAATTGGAATTGCAGCAGTCCAATCTCCCTATTCCAATGTGGGTTCCCATTCCCAGTCACTGTCTCCATTTCAGACCAATTAGGTGATACACTTTTCGGTCCTTTATTTTTTCCCTTGTATTATTAGGTTGTCTGATTCAATAAACTGTGCTTGAGCCAGTCTCCCAAGCACTTTCAAGGATCCTGTTCCATATTTATTGGTCAGACTCTCATTATGTTTGTCTAGCTGCCAAAGCCTAATCAGAAACCTATAAACCTTTTCTTCAAACTATTTGTGTTCCGTTTTTTTCTTCAACTGAGTGATGGGTAGACGCTGAAATATCACCTATGAATCATTGTAGATTTAAAATCAACTTTTCATGTTTTTTAGTATACTAGCATTTCTCTTAATTGCTTTCCTTAAAATATGCATTAGTGTCTGCATTCTTTGCTTCACAAATCAAATATTCCTCTTCATCTACTCTTCAAAATGCTGTAAATTAGCCAAGTCTTCCTTTCTTCATCAAGCATGGCAGGCCTGCTTGAAGGGCTGCAGGCAATCAGTTTTCATCTAGATTGCCGATGGGTGCTTCCTCTTTTGGTGCACCGCTGCAAGGAATGACTCACCATCTGTGGCAGATTCCATGTTCACTGGGAAGGCCTTTGGCCTCCTATTGTGGATCTTTATCAGCCTGTTCAGGTCTGGTATAACATGTATGTACTATTCAGAAAACCCTCCTTCACTCTGCCTGATGGACAGCTCAGCGCATCCCCTGGAAGGTAAGCTGAAGTCATAGCTCCTTTCCTTTCCATATGGGTCAGCTGCCATTGATAGGTGGTTACAGACTAGGTGTTGAGCGTCTGGATCACTCAGTCTTTTGAAAAGCAGGGGCTGTGGCATATTGAAGTAGCACTACCATTGGGAAGTAACATCTTCTCTACTATTTTGGCAACGATGCTTAATTTGCCCAGAAAAAAAAAAAAAAAAACCAAAAAAAACCCCACTTTTCAGGAGAACTTTGCAAAACAAAAGCAGATTAAACTCTTGTCCACATTGCCTAATTTATCTCTGTGAGATAAATGGGTCATGTATTTCAGTTGTAAGCTACAGTGACCACAGTCGTCTCATGCAAGTAGGGTGAAGTATCCTTACAACCAGTTTTCAGAAGTGTTTAACTCCAAATGCAAAAAATATTCACAGTGCTAGGTATTCCCATGCCTCTTCCTCCTAGGAAGACAAGCAATAGTATTGGTTATAAGAGAGCAACTCGGGTGAAAGAGAGGAATTTTCTGCAGTTCATTGATGCATTGTCAGTGTCATAGGAATATATTCAAATATAAATGTGAAAAGCAAATGAGGCGGATCTCCTTAAGCTCAGACAGAAAAATAAGCAGATTCTGCTATCCTTTACAAACAAACAAATAAATAAATGCATCAGTTGGAACAGAGAATCTTACAAATTCAGCAGATGTAAAATCAGTAGTAAAAACTAGTGAAATATTTATTCAGATCTAATTACTTGAGTTTTCTCCAAACCATTTCAGTGAGTATCATTGTAGTTCAGAAGTTCAGGAACATTTTGCCCCTACCTCGATACAGATCTTCATTGCCCT
Source organism: Hypotaenidia okinawae (assembly GCA_027925045.1). Taxonomy (NCBI): domain Eukaryota; kingdom Metazoa; phylum Chordata; class Aves; order Gruiformes; family Rallidae; genus Hypotaenidia; species Hypotaenidia okinawae. The sequence goes on from BSDF01000005.1 coordinate 64,814,319, forward strand.
TGAATTGTTCTCAATTACAAATTAAACTGTTGTCATAAATCAGGAATCAGTGTGGATCAGTGAAAAGATGAATAAGCTTTGGGAGTTAAAAATTACAAGTAATTTCTTTATTTACCATTTTTTTCAGTTTGATGTAGTCTAATAGCCCATCATATAGAGACTTTATGTCCATCATGGCTTAAATGTTTGGTTTGCCCTACCTGTAGCAAAATGCATGATCTCTTGAGATCTAAATTTAGTAGCTTATAATGAACTCCCTTCCAACCTTCTCATGTGGCAGCCTGGCCATAAGATCGAAACACAAAAATGTAGGTTATGTTTAAATTCTGGATCAGGGTGTTACGGACAGATGTTTGAAGCCTTAAGATGACTCAGATGCATTTGCTGCGTGGCTTTCTGCCCGGATAACCATACCCTAGGGCAATGCCACGTCTGTATTGCCGCAGTGATGACGTGTAATTTTATCATCGTCTTTCTGCTAGTGGCCCAACCTGTGTCTTCTGTAATGACTATGCAACCAAACCACACTGAATGTGGAGGGCCACTTCTGTCTTTCATGTCAGCTGATCCCCGCCCGGGAACAAGAAAGACGATCGTTACTTTCACCCTTTTCTGCATTCCTTTCAACTTTATCCGGCTAGAGGTGACAGACTCAAAGTAGTTCATGTTGTCATTTGGTGTGGGATGCCCAGCTGGTTCTTCACAATGTGGCTTTCGTTGTCCATGCACGGAACATAGTCATCTATGGCTTTTACAGAGCACATTTCAGTGACCATTTTATTTGAATACGTGTTCCCTGCAGGCCTTGCAGCTAATTTTCCATCGGAAAAGTGGCTGGTGTATTCTTACTCAGTACTTTTACATTTTCATTTAGAATCTGATTCAAAACCCCTTTGAGTAAACAGCGAGGCTTTCATGAAGAGGTGTCATAGGTCTTTGAAGTTACTCATTTATCAAGAATGGCAAGAGAATGGGGATGGAATTCTGTTGTTGTTGTTTGCGTCTTTACATCAGAATAATTAAAAATTTTGGTTCTTTTTTAACCTGATTAACCCACTGAGAATGCAAGCTGCTTAATGGAACAGCGACATCGTTATGGCAAGTTTGTTTCTTTTGTAAAGCAACCACGAAAATGTGAAACCCTGGCACATTTTAACTTCGGTATTCTCTGGCCGCCTTCTTGTTTATAAATTAAATATTTTTACTCTCCTGTTTTGATACTCCTTATTGCCCCTGGTGTGACTGTTCAAAGGACTCTCTGTCTGGGGTGTTGCAGCAGAGCAGATTCAGACAGTTCTGCTCGGAGAAGGAAGTGGAGAGTTTTGGTTCCCATTTTGCACTTCTGGAACAGTTTAGGGAAGGAAGCACCTTTACACCTTTTATTGTTCGTGGTTGCTGACATCATATCCTTCCCTGACCGCTCTGTGCGTGTTTCCTGCCATTCTAATCAAGATTCTTCTGTGCTGCAGAGAAGGGACAGTGGGTGTGCATGTGTGTGTGTGTGTGTGTGTGCGTGTGCCTGTGCATGCATATGTCTGCATGTGTGAGGGGGTACGACAGAGAGAACAGGGGTGGCCAAGTGATCCTCTGCGTTTGTCCATTAGCTCTTTCCCCTTCTCAAGGCTCAGATCAATCTTCTGTCAGCTACCGCTGCCTCTGCCAAATCATATAGTGAACAGAAGCCCGCCAAAAATGAAGTTCCTCTTTTTGTAAGCAGTCTGATTATTTATTTTTTTTTTTAATTATTTTTTTTTTAATGTTCGGATTTGCAAAAAAAAAAAAAAAATGCTGAAGGCTGTAGCACCATAGCTTGTAACTATGTGTTTCTTTAAAGTGCAGTTTGTTTGTGTGTAACCACGTCATTAACTTGGAAGTTTTCTTTCATGTGGAGAGTTACTTCAGCAAAGCTTCTAGAATTATTTTAAAGTTCCCTTTTTTAAGATTCTCTTGGATAATTGAAAGCCTGCGGCACTACTTGAGTTTTGTAGCCCCTTCAACTTTTTTAGCTAGTCTTAGGGAAATACAGTGTGTCGGTTAACGGGAACTTTAAATACTTCGTATGTTATCCTTAATCCTTCAAGAATTGTCAAGAAGCTTTGAGAACGCTGGTGAAGTCCTAAAGCAACCTTGGGCATCGGTTGGTCTCCAGAGCTCCTTATGTTCTGTTTGTCTCGGAAGTCACCATCCTTTCAAGGTTATAGCCCTTGAATTAGAGCTCTTGGTTCGCTTATCTGGATCCAATTGACTTGGAATCAGCCCTGCTATCTGCTTTATATATGTACATGTGTAAATGTGTATACTGATTAGTTGAACTATGAGCAGACACGTAGTAAAAATGGCACTTGAAGCAGTATGTATTGATACCTATATGTGTGTGAAAGAGTAAGGCGGGTACAGAGAAGACTGCAACATACCTGATTTGTTTCTAGTAACAGTAAAAAAACAAATTATTTGGAGGGGTGGGGGAAGAAAAAGGAAATAAATTTGCCAGAAAAAAACCTGAAAAGCTTTTATTTTAAATTAGACTAGTAGGCAAAAAAACAGACAGGGGAGAGAATTTTTTTTTCGTCAGTGGAAGAAAATTGAAGCGAAATCGTATTTCTTTGCAAACTGTAGGCTTGATACAAATGGCCTAACACGTTCTGTCTTCTCCTTCAGGTTCTCTCAGTTTGTATGATAATATTTAATAACCAAACCATCCTTGCTCCCCTTGAACTTTCCCCCCTCCCCGCCCCGTACATCCATATTTCCTCTTAAAATAAAAGCTAGAGTACTTAGTGGATTACTGCAGGTCATGTAGAACAAAATTCTTCTGATCAAGTGTTGCATGAATTACTCTGGGATAATTCTGTGTGGATCATAGGAATTTTGAGCATTCTGACTTTAAACTGTCTATAAAACCTTTTGTTGTTTGGAGACTGGTCTTAAATGTGGAACTGATAAGCGCGTGGGAGGGACTCGACACACTGCTCCTCCACTAAGATTTTTGTCCTTCCTGGTAGATTTTCTCAGTGATTCAAGTGATTTTTTCTGAACTCACTTGGCATCGGCATCTTGATCTACCCCGAGGAGCTCTCATCCTGTGCTAACCTGTTCACCGCAGCTCAAATCTGTCCACCCTGACCTTCCAATGAATAAGAGCTTAGGCAGGCATAGCCCCGTAAGCCGATAGTGCCACCGCCTTCAGCTGAATGAAAGGAGAGGAAATTGTTCCATATGCATTTGCTGTGGATTAGCGTATTGGCTTACTGTTACAGAGAAAGCCTGTTAGGCTCCTTTGGCTCCTGCATGTGCATGGGAAACACCATTCTAACTTGCTCTTTGTACTGGAGGTAAGACTATAGGAAAAACAGGAAAGAAACCCAGTCCGAGGAAATTTAAAACGGTTTCTAAAAATAGACTGGGTTTGTTTGTCAACACTGAATATCAGATAAGACTGTCTCCTAGCTTTGTTTGGGAAAGAGAAAAAGAAAAAAGTTTTATAAATACATTTAATCAACTTATTTCAAAGTTTTGGACTTCTGGGTTTGGTTGGTTTTGTTTTTTTCGTTGTTGTAAATACAATCAAGAGCCTTTGTGTCTTTTTAAGAAGTTGAACTGTTTTCAAACAAGTAGAAAGCAGCAGCAAAAAAAAAAAAAAAAGAAAAAAAATATCGCAGCCTTACACTTTATTATCTTTGCAATGTGAATTTTTCCTTGTTCTGCACTTTGGTAATGATTTAGGCATATCTAAGCATGCCTAGCAAATAATATTAAAAGGTGTTTTATAGGTAGTAAGTATTATACGTAAGGTAGTAAGTATTATACTTGAAAATTTCTTTTGCCCAGCAGATTAATTACGTTTTATAGGTAGTAAGTATTACTACTTAAAGTAGTAAATACTAAACTTGAAAATTTCTTCTGCCCAGCAGAACAATTATATCACAGTGGCTGGTTAGAAAACCCAGACTGAATGCTTAGTTGTTACCTTATTTTTTTTTTGTTCCTAGAGCAATAAAACACTTGAGCAGCTTAAAGTTTAATGTATGCAAAGAAAATCAAGAGAGAATTGAAGATCAGAAGAGTGAGGTCTAGCTTTTCTACCTCAGTAGCTTTGAATCCGAGCCAAATAATGGATTAAATGGCCAGGACATCGGCTTAGTGTTACATAACATATTGTGAGAATTTATCAGGTTGGCTGTGAAACTACGAGCTTAAAATAAATAAGGAAACATCAGCCTCTGTTTTAAAACTTCAAGATTTCTACTTCCAAGGCAATATTTTTAATAAACTATGGACCTAACGTGAAAACTGTAAAGAAAAAAAACCACTTTAGATGAACCCTCTTCAGATTTTTTTTCTCTTCTGTAATCTGTATTCTCCATGCTGTTCTGTTCAGAATGTCTAAATGTAAAAATACAGTAAATGAAGGTTAAGAAGGGGAAAAATTTGCATCATTTAGTACTACACTGAACATCATTTGCATGCCTTCTTATATTTCTATGAAGTCTTCTTTTATAAAATATACTTTTCATGTGACAGAATTTAAGGTCCTGATTTATGACATTTTGTGAAATACAGAGTGTGCACTGCGTTGTGCTATTTTTTTTATATATTGCATCTAGTTGTCCTTAGTTTTGCAACAGAATCAGGATTCTTAAGTTCAGGGAGCTAGCATCAGTGCATTACCGAACCTGTGAAACCATTTTTCATAATGTTCTCTCATCTGTTCCCATTGTCCTGTGCTACACAGTCCTTCTCTTGGTGCAAGAATTTTTGTAAGAGAATATATACATGTTTTCTAGTTACAAATTATCTGTCGGAGCGTTTTAGAATTTACAGTGAAATGAAGAGAGGGAAAAAGCACCGCTCTTCTCTTCAAGTATCTTGAGTAATACTTGCACTAATCTATATTCTTAAAGAAGGTTAAAAATTTTGGATTTAACGTACCTGACATCTCTCATATATCAAGTAACACTTTAATAAAGGTCCATCCTATTTGCATAATGAGGGACATTATCACCTCTGCTGTCAAAACACAAGATTGTTTTCCCTTCAGAAATGAATTAGCTGGCCTACTTAGCATACATAGGTACAGAAAGGTTCATTAACTCTCTGATTTAGGTAATTTTTCATATTAGAGCAGTGAGTGATATTTAAAACTGGAGACACCTAATTCTGCTAAAGTTTTGGCAATGTGTATTTCAGTCCTTTTCTTCATTTCTTGATATATTGGCGGGTTCGTCCATTAAAAAAAAAGAAGCCTTTGAGATAAGTTATTATTTCCCTGTGCATTATTTACTTTATAGGCGCGGTAAATTTTTATTGTCATTTACTTGTACACTAAATTACAATGAGGATGCTTGGTAAGCTCCATATAATAACTCTAATCTAATTATCAGTTTTGTAATAACACTTGATTTCCTTTCTGTGTTTAGCAGGAACGGATGCAGGGGACTGTGAACTGAGTAGTGCAAGTGTTGAAGAAGGAGGTTTGTTTTGAGGAAACGGGAAAGAGGAAGAAAAGAGAAGGGAAAAATACATAATTTTAAGGAAGAAGGAGAGAAAAAAAAACGGGGACTATGGGGAGAAAAAAGATTCAGATTACGAGGATTATGGATGAACGTAACAGACAGGTGAGTAGCAAAAAATACTGTATTTAAACATCATATTATATTTCTAAGGTTGCTTACTCTCATCAGGGTTTTAAAAGTTGATAACTTTGTGTACACATACATAAAGCTACATATATATATATACATATGCACAACATGTGGAAGACTGTCAAAGAAAAAAGTAGTTTTGGAAACATCCAGAAACCCCAGAGACAGTTTTTTTCAAGTTTAGTAACACACATAGTTTGGAATTAATTACTCGAGGCCTTGGTTCTGCAAAGATTGATGTCTGCACTCAATGCTGGTCTCCCTCTCCCTCCCTTTGACTTCAATGTGTAATATACATGGTTTAACACATCTGAAGTTGTCACAGGAAGCAGGCTTACAGCATTGTATCTTGTGAACTATAATGATATGAGTTTATTTGCGGGAGGAGTTGCATTTAAATGCATAGGTGCAAATGACTTGTGTTTCTGCATATTTGCAGTGGGTTTATTTTTATATCCTTCGTATAAAGATGACACTACATCATTAAAAAAATCTTATCTTTTCTCTAAGAAAAGAATTTGAGCAGCCTAGCCCATTCTAAAACACACATACGATGATACTGGCGTGTTATAGTTAGGAAACAAAATCCTGTTACCGATGCTATGCCTAAATAGGTCCAGCAGGACTGATTAATTAATTACCCCTGCTTCAGATAAAATGGCTGAGTAATTGTCACATATTATCAACACTATCTCTGCTAGTTAAAATATGGTCATAAATTAGAGAAACTTTTTTCCTGTTTTCAGAAAAATAAAATTAAACAATTGGCATCTTAGAATAAAACCAGTGAAAACCTGCTGCTGTTTACATTTGATGTAGAGGGACGGATGTTTTGTTGAAACTGGGGAGTCACAAGCGCGAGAATCCCTCCATAAAATTATTTGAAACTGTGATTAGTGATCTTCATACATGTGGCTGTGATTTAGGAGTAATCTTCAGTGGCTGTTTTTCAAGAGCTTGATACCGAGTTCCTATTAATATATTAGTTCTATTCATTTGATCTACATCTTTCTTCATCTGTCCAGTTTTGGTTTTAAGAAATTATGTTGTTAGCCTTCAAGGACTCTATAAAGCCATAAAACCCTCAGCCTAGGCATAGCAACAAATTATAATCATTAATTATGGTTTCCAAGAAATTTTGCATTTTCTACTTTTCTGACAAGTAGTCACTTGCGTTCCCCATGGCAGAAAATGATGTATAAAAGCAAAATTATATTTTTGGTGGATGCATCTTGCCTTTTCCCTAAAGGTTGCCTTTTGCTGTTGGCCAAGTTGAAAAGCAGTAATTCTATCAATATAACAGCACCACCGTATTTATTTTAATTTGCTTATAGCTTGGAATTGAAATTGGATTCTAAATACTGAACTGAGTTTATCATTAAACACTAAGACACTAGCTGCTTGTTGTTTTCCTATACACCTATGGTTTCTTTCTGAAGTGAACCTGAATTATTTTGTAAATGATGCTATGGAATTTTGATATTATTAACTTAGTTCCTACAATAGCTTTACTGTTAACTTGCTTACTCAAATACAAGATTTGCAAAGAACTTAATCCCTAGTCTTGCCAAAGAGGTATCTTACAAAAGGCTAAATTTACTTTAAGAAATGAAGACAGCTAGTCTTTCAAGCCAATATTCACAGTAGAGTTTCACAACTTCTACCACCAGTTTCCAGAGCTAATAATTATGAGTAAAAATGTAACACTAGAATGCTAACAACTGCAGTGTTAGTGCTTGAAAGTGTTTATCTTGGTAGCATTTGATAATATCTGTCATGCTGGTTAGTCACTGTGAGGCTGAAGATTATCATTACTTTACTCTCCAGTAATTGGCTCGATTCTGGTTCTCATTCCTACTAATATACTGAAAAATAATTTAGAAAGTCTTTCTACTGGTTTTTATCCTCTTTGCCTTTAGTGCCCTGAATTAAAGCTCCGTGAAGCAAATGAATAGATTTCCATTGATTCATTTGGACTGTGGGATCAGGGCTTTCAGTGGTAGAGATATATATGTGATTAAATAGAACTGGATTTCCACTAACAGCTGATCAATCTTTTTACCAACCATAGGAGAGGTGCTCTTTCACAAGCCTTACTGTTTCGTAAACTATAATGTATTCCCTGAGCTGTTGCTGCCTCAGTGAAGCTGCATCACTATGTTTATTTTCTAACCTACACACTTCCAGTAACCTTAAAATAGTAACTGCTTTATATTCTTTCTTTTTCTTTTTCTTTTTTTTTTCTAAATTTGATGACAAATATGTTTGGATTCGCAGAAAAGCTTAAAAAGTTGGACCAGAAAACAAACAAACAAACAAACAAACAAGGAAAATGTTAAAAGTTTTTGATTAATAACATTAAGATACTAGCTGATGCATGGTTCCACGAAGCTTATTTGTAGCTCCATTTACCATGATATGGATGGAGGCTGTTTTCTTTCTCCCCACCTCACTGAAAGGTGTTTGCAAGAAGAGCAGTGAATCTGTTGACTTCAAACTGGTTTACTGTTGCTTACAGCCAAACTCAGTGTGGTTTCACAACACAAGGCATGTTAGGTGGGAATATGATATACATGGATGGTGCATCCTAATCTGTTTGTGAGCACATAAATTCTCTGCAGGGCAGCATATGCAGGGTAAAATAGGTGGAGCACGTATTGAATGTGGGGATGTAGCGACCATTTGATTCTTCTGCCCTTTCCCAACACAAGGGTGAATCCCTTTCCTTGCAAAAGACTTTTAAGTTGTTACAAGGCCTGTGGAAGGCAGTTTCTGTCCTTGCTTTTCCACTCATTTGCCCACCATCATGACTAGCTCTTTACGTTCACCACTGAATTGAGTACTTGTTCTATCGGTGTAACAGCTGTTTTCTTCCATGCTGCTGTCTGCTATGGCAGCACATGCTGGTGATGTTCAAAGTGCTTGAATGAGTAGATTGCAAAAGACAAAAATAGTGCTGACCTCCCTTCCAGAGGACTTCTGAACAAATCTAGTTGGTGGGATTTGTGTACTTTAATGGCCACACTGGTAATACAGTTGAAATGATAATACAGTTCGACTGCTAATACAGTTGAAACTGTCCAGAGCCAGATGTCTGCCTGCAAATGCCATAGAAATGCGCAATATAGGGATATGATCTAAACTTTGGGGATAAGTTAAAGGATAAACTACTGCAACCTGGACATTAGAGTCCTTTTACCCTGGGCTGCATAAGAGTTCTGTCATTGACTTCAGTGAGTGAAGAATTCAGGCTTAAAACTAGGAGGAGCCTTTAATTTGATGTTGTTTCATGCAGTCTGCCATTGGCTGTATTTTCCTGGCCCTCATAATTCCCGTGTGGTGACAAAGGTGGCAGGGATGCTTGAATATTATGTGAGTGATCACAAATTCTCTTAGGTTGTGAAAGTTTCAGAAAAGCCCATATGAAAAATTCCCTTTCACTTTGCTTTTAGCCACAGGGAGAAGGAGTGTGAGTAACTGCGTAGTTTAGTAATCATCATGATATTAAATGAAAATAAAAACTCTCAAGAGCATCCTGTTATAAGCAGCCAACATGACCAGAGACTTTATTATTGCAACACTGGATAATGTACTGTCCATAAGTGTGGAATGAATAGGTACCTGTGCTTGGGCTCATCAGGTCATGGCAATCTTGTCAACAGCTCATTCCAGTAGACTGCATCCATGATATTGCTTGCACCACCAACAGAACCGATAGCCAAAAGTATTACCACTGGACATCTGATGTTGGCTCCTGCAAGTTCTTTGTGCTGGTCAGATTGGAGAAGGCTGTTCTGAAGTATTCTGGGTTACTCAAAAGAAGAAGAAAAAAAGAAAAGAAAAAGAGGAAGGGCATTTACAGAATCATGGGTCAACTCTATTTTCATATGTTTTCTCAATTGAAAGAAACAATTCATTTAGCTCTGTTATGGCCAACACATGAAGGGAAAATTACACTCATCCTCCTCAGAAACATCCTTTTCTATTTTTTTTTTTTTGTTTTTCATGAGTTTGAAATACTTTATTAGTTTTAATGAGGGCCTATTGTGGTCTGCTGTAAACTGGGATCATCTGAAAGTCTTTTTGCAACAGTTCAGTCAGGGCTGCCCAAGCCTAAAATAAATAGGTGCACTGACGCAAATGATATTGTATTACTGTTATACAAGTTAACTTACAAAATATCTCATTAAATCCATGGTCTGCAAGCTAAATCCAGAGCTACACTGACCCAGGGATGAAGGTATATTGGGCCAATGACATCCTGGTATTGGGTCCGGAACACCCTCTCCCTTTTAACCCACTGATTTTTTTAATGGTTAATATTTAAATGGTGGATCGCCATATAAGATATTTTTACCCCTCCGACCATCTTTGCTCATTATTTTTTTTTTTTTTTTTTTTTTGCCTGCTTGTGATGCATGCTGTTGTCAGACCCACACTTAGAACCACGTTGAGCTTAGCTAATGATTCTGTATGCTGTTTAAAACATTTCCTTCAATTTGTAGCGAGCTGCTGGGAGCTCAAGTGTTATTAAATACCGTAGGAAGTGTACACTTCAGTACTAAGGTGCTTAAATAGTAAGACACCCTTTTAAAGTATCATGTCCCTGCAACTCTGGGAGGGGGAGGTACGACAGTACCACTCGCTGTTTGACTTTTTCATGCGCAGACTTTTATGTCATTCTTTGATTCCAGCAAATCTGTAAAGCTATAAACCAAGACTTACTGCAGTTATCAGCTCAATAGAGAACAAATTAAAGCAGATAAGTAAAGTGAGGTTATGGGGCAGGGGAAGAATATCCTGGAGGGAAATGACCGTTTGCAGGAAGACCTAGATTTGTTCCACTGACTTCGATACCTAATGCTGTTAGTTTCAAAACTAATTTCATCCTTGTGTGTCTATTTTTATCTGTGTTTCAGCTCTGTCTAAAAGGAAAGAGTAGAAGAGTTTCGTCTGAATCAGAAACTCCCCGGTAGAAAGAGAGAAAAGCTTTGCATACTAGGGCTAACATAAGTTAGACAGAAAACTTTTTTCCACTGATTTCCTGGTATTTGCAGCCTTCCCTCATGGGGTGCTTTCATTTTATCCAAGATCTGAGATTTTACGATTTTTTTTTCTTTTTTTCCCCCTCAGGGAAATGTTTTCCTGCGAAAACATAACTGCTTAACTATGCAACGGGGCATCATCCTGTTCAATGAACCTTTGTCTTAAACATCACATGCTTTTTATCTTCTACATAATTCCATTCCTTCCCTTGCTTACATTATGTTGCACACAATAATATATATACTTAGAAGATAGCATTACAGCTAGCCCTTGGTCCTGGGTTTGTTTTGGTGGTTTTTTTTTCCAGAGGTAAAGTGAGGTTTCTGTAAGCAAAGAGCACACACCCCAAGCTTTCCTGGCTCCTAAATCTCAGTGATCTGTGCAAGTCTGGCAGCACCCTTCACATTCTGCCAGACTACTTGAGGAGCAAAGACTTAAAAGAGAGCTGCTGAACTGAACCGTGAATTTCTGGGACGTGTTATATTTAAGGTTAAGTGTGCTTGTGTTACAAATGTATGTTTTGAGCATAATTTAGAGTGAATTAGCATAAGGTAAATATTTAGGTCAAATTACTTTTAATTTGAAGTGTGAGCAAGATGCCTAAATAAAGAGAGTGCAGTGGTGAATGAGGCATCTGCCAACGCAGCAGAGCTGGAAACCAGCACAGACACAGGCACGGCCTTGCTGTCTTGCAAGGAATGGTTTGGAAGGCCCTGGGGGAGAAAGAGCTGGAGGTGGGAAGCAGAACTGAAGCCATTGTGGAGAGGAAGAAGTTACACTCTTCCTGTTATGACAGGAAATGCAGACAAATGTGCTTCCTGACCATTTGCTCAGCAGGGAATGAAATATTCTTTGACCTTTACCTTATGAACATTTTAGCAGCACAGAACTAGTAAACATGTTTTTTACCCTAAACATCTATTTGTACCTGCCAGGGTTGATGATAGCATACCAAAAAAAAAAATTAAAAAGCCATCCTTCTTGTATATTGTATCAGCTACTCTGTTTTTCATAGAAATTATGGGTTTTTTGCTTAAAATACACGCACAACTGTTCATCTATATTATAATGGCATTAATGTTATCTCTCGGATTCAACAGAAGGAAGCAAAGTGTCAGAGATCACCTTTATTACTTTTCCTTCCTTGCTTTTTAGATCTTAATTTCCAAGTTAAAGAGTGAGGCATATTGATACTGCCTAACCTACTAATTTCTGAGTTGCTATATCATCTGTTAATTAACGCATCTTCCAATTATCCCTCCTCTCTTAACTTACAAAGAAAAAAAAAGATTTGGATGAGATATCCACCATCACGTGTTGGTTTTGGGCAGACTGAATAATTTCACTATTCCAAGTGTTTGATCTGTTATTCATGTACTAATACACTAAAAATGGGGTGTAACACACAAGTACAAAACCTCCCTTTTTATAGGGATTCATCATGAACATTTTATTTGTTATAGCTATAATTTTAGGGCATCCTGCCTAGAACTCCTCTTTATCTGGACTATTCAGCAAGAAGTAGCTCAATACGCTTGAGGGTCTCTCGGACAATAGCTCTTTTACTCGCATAAATCACTGCTGTCTTATCCCTGAAGGGTTATAAGAACGTGGAAGCAGGCTGCCGAAGAAGGTCCTTCGCTGCTCTTTAAAGGGTCTTTCATTTCATACGGCATGCCCAGCTAACACATAAAGGAAGGTTTGTCTGGGGCGAATCCTGCACTGGTGCTGCTTCCCAGTCCCACTGAGCGTTACAGCAAAGGTCGTTGCAGCCAGGCCTCTCCGTATGTCGGACAGATCTAAACAAAAATCAAATAGGAGGAAGAGGAAGAGAGAATATGGCAAGAGCCTTTGTCTCTTGGGTTGTTATTTGGCGTTTTGACATACAAGGGGATTAGCAAAATTTTAGTCAAGAGCCCCTTGGTTTACATATGGCCAGCTTGGCTTTACGGTGTTTGAAGTTGGGTGGCTTGCTGGTGAAGTACCTCCAGTTTGTCACATGCATTGCATCCACCGTCCCTTCGCTAATCCCTGTATTGGAAGTTTAGACATTCCTGATGAAGCAAGAACAAAGAGAACAGTATTTCTTCTTGACCAGGCAGTACATACACCAGATACCTCTGTGCATCAGGGCTCCCTGATTTTCACTAGGCATGTTTAATGGCAGGAAATGTATGTGGGAAGGGCTATGTGCAAATTCCCTGTTTCCCTTATTTTCCTATGTCAGCAGCCATATATCTTTATAATCAGGATAGGAAAGGGTAAGAGGAACACTGATACTTTGCCACTGGCCAGGCTGAATCTCAGGAAGGATCGCAGGACTGCTAGTTTCAAACCATAAAGTGTTAGCACATACGTTGTGGCAGCGAGTGGTAAATACAGACCACTGCTACAGCTCAGCCTCTCATAGTGCATGAAGTTTTGGAATAAGTACTAGAAGGACCCAATAAAACTAGAGGGACCCAAACCAACTGGCATCAAGAAATACAGAAAAACAAGGACTACACTGCAACAAAATAAGTAACGTATCCCAAAGGCTGTGTTCATAAAATGGGAGTGTGTATGGCTTCTTCCATTCCTCTGCTGATGTGTTAACACCTACAAGAAACTTATAACTGCTGTAACAAAAGTAGCTAAATGAAGGCTATTACCACTGGGCACTAATACCATTTGCACACACACACAACACACGCATTTGAATTGCAGCGTGTGAAGGAATTTATGCTCACAACCAAAGTGAGATAACCTTCTGGGCAATTAAACAAGGAAATCCGCCCTGGGACAAATTACCCTCTGAATGGAGCATATCACGGTGTGTGATATGCATACATGAATCCAGGATGTCTACTGACCCTCTTACAGTCATTGCAATGACTAGTTCGTGAACGACCTCAGAAGACTCTTATATCTTTATATATGAAGTGCTAGTTGAGACGTGTTTCCATGGTATTGTAGAAGAGCCAGAGCCAAAGAGGGAGAACATCCTTTTAACTATCCTCTTATATCAATGCCTGTATTTTAGCACATGCAGTGGGTTTCAGCTTTAGTCAGAATTTCATCCAAAAATGCATTAAAAAGCTCACCTTGGAAGTTGGGAGGTTCAGACTTCACGGATCTGTTGGGTTCAGGTTGTTTAGGGTTTTTTTTAGTCTTCCCAATACTCAAAAGCAGTGTCTGGCTTCCTCATAGCCCATAAAGTCATCAGCATTTATGCTTCTTCATACACAAATCCACTGCAAGCTTTAGTAGTGTACCAGCTCAGTACAGCCATTCCTGTTACAAGGGCAGTTTGACTCTAATTTTTAAAAATAACCCTTAAATAAGTAAAATAACCACCGTGCTAAGACAAATAGTAACAGACTAGTGGGTTTTCATTTAATATGAAGGGATGGAATTGGGTTGGTTTATGTTTGAGAGGTAAGCGTGTTACTCTCCACACACTGCTCTTTTTGCAATGCATATAAAAATACGCATAAAAGCACCTCATGACAGTATTTAGAAGCTGTTGGTGTTTCAAACCTCATGTTTTATATACATATGTTTTAAAAGGCCTTAAAGACAGTTGAATGCTGGCCTCTTATCTGTTCCACTTCCTCCCTCCACTCCACTTTCATTCTCCCCAGTTCTCACACTGTCACTATAAAATATTGTATCCCGAAAAGAGAAGGACTTCCTAAATTGCCCACAGTTCTCCTTAAAAGGAGAAAAATTGTTAACTGAAAAACACCTACAAATTAACAGTGGTTTAGACAGCAGGGATAATTCATCTTATCTTGATTAATACTGTCAGAAAAGAAAGTGTAGTGATTTTTGCTGCTGAAAAGAAAAAAGTTTAACAGATACTGAAATGCAAATACTTTCTTGGATGTTATTTTTTAAGTATGTTGGAGAGTTGTCCCGTTGTATGCGTTGTTTTCTTTTGGTCTCTCTACTGTTCTTCACATCATTGTCCATTGGTACATGTTGCTGTCATGCCAAGAACTTTGAACGCGGAATGCTGTAGGTTCAGCTATGGAAAACCTTGTGTTCATGCAGACTGTGTGCCTTGTGCTCATTTTCAGCACCAAGCCACTTCTTCTGTACCCAAAGCGTCTTAGGTGTAGGTCACACGCTGCTTTCTACCTAGAGAAGAGTGACCAAAAGTTTTAAATAACTTACAGTAATTTTTACCACTTGGCAAAATATCCACAATATCCATTACTTTCCACAATATTCATTAGATACTTTTAATTTGGTTGAGTATGGTTAACACAACAAATGGTTGACGAATTGGGACCCCCAAAAAGAAGTTACATAATAAAGATGCTGTCTATTTAGGTTGCTCAGAAAAATATTTTAGCCTATGGAAAAGAAGTATATTCATCTTCCTCATGCAGCTACACAGAACAAAGCATGAAAAAAAGGATTTTAAAGTTTTAAAAGGCTTGAAGACTATTCTTAATCTTTCCTGAAGTTACAGGCCTTTCACCATACATTTGAAAAGACAAGTTCAGCCCTACTATAAACTGTTGTAAAAGCATAATAAATGTACATATATATATACATTATATATGTAAGCATAAGCTGCAATGAATGGCATATTTAGAAAGAAAAGTAATATTCCAGATCACCGTAGAAACAGCAGTAGATAGAATTTTTTAATGCATTTGTCAGCAGTGACAGTATTATCTGATAGAGGTAGAAAATGTTAGAAAGATCAAGGAGTTAAATCAAATTCAGAGCACCTACAGTTCTACTTTATAGAAAAATAAAAAAAAAACCAAACCAACAAACCAAAAGCTAGCTGATTTCTTTTTCTTCTTTTTTTTTTTTTTTCCACAAAAAGGAACTCTAACCAGTATCATTCCGGTGATAAGTATTATGAAATAAGTATGTGCTGTGCAGCACAGCTGTGTGGTTATTCTAAATGTTCAGGAGCACCTAACAGTAAACACAAACAGTGGCTTTAAAGATATTTCTGTGTTGGAGCGTACTTTGATGGTAAGAAGCTGTAACATGCTGAATTCTGAGGTTTCTGTTGCACAGAAACCATACTGTACAGAGACACTCCACCTACAGCACTGTGGTCAAAAAGTTGATTGAAAGGCATTTTAGATGCATAAAAATATGTTGAGTTGGTACATTTCATTTTCTGTATGTTTAGCTTTTTTCTAAAACGTGCTTTTATATATATATATGTATGCGTATGTGTTTCAACAAATGCAATCTTCTGTAATGAGAGAAGACATTAAGTGAATATTTGAAAGTCTAGGGTTTTTTTTCAGGATTTGAATGAAGTTTTGTTACCCATCTTGTTATTCATTCCAAATATCAAAAGACAGACAAATTTAGAAAGACCTTACCATCAATTATGTCCAGTTGAGACCGGTGCCATGGGAAGTGTGTATTAAACAGGCTT